>JBAIAC010000004.1:50995000-51620000 GCA_037349315.1 Chelydra serpentina
AGAAGACGAGCAGAGGATCCTTTGGTTATCCATCACTTAGGAGGAAAAAAGGCCATCACGTTTTGTATCTTTGAGCAGTGGATCCCCTACCATGTGGGTGGGTGATGCTGAAAGATTGCTTTAGGTACGACGCTTAACTTAGTCAAAGATTGTCGTTTGTGGCAAGTTTTAGTCACATAGAAGCATGTTATGTTTTTGGTTTGTTCATGACTATTTCTGTCTCTATTATTCTTGCTTAATATCACTTGAAACTCTGTTTTGTTAATAAACTTATTCTTGTTTTATTATAAATTCACCTCAGTGCTGTTATATTGAAGTGAGGAAGGCATCCTCCGCTGAGCCAAGAGACTGGTGTGTATTCTGTCTCTTTGGAGGCAGTGGACTTGGTATTTCTAAGGACATCCTGTGACAGAGTATTTGCCTTTTCTTTAACCTCGTGTGTGAGTGAATGACTATTTCACACATATGTGGAATCTAGAAATAAAATGGCAAATGCCAATTTGATAGTCTCTATCATGGCTTTGGAATTAAAAAGCTCTTGCTATTTTCTTTCTTCATGCTATGTTGCCAAGGAATGCTAGCTGAACTCCAAACACCTTTGATGAGGTTTTGATTATGACACTTTTTTTTTTTGACAGGAGAAAGCATGTAGCTGCTTTCTCCATTTCAGATAGCTATTAAGAAACCACGGCACCCACTAAGAGGTCTGATCCAAAACCCACTGAAATCAGAGCAAGTCTTTCCCCTGACTTTAGTAGACTTTGGATCGAGTCCCAAATGATTAGAAATGCTAAGCACTTATAATCACACTGAAGTCAATGGGAACTTTGCCTGAGTAAGGAGTTCAGGGTCAGGTGCTAAATCTGCTCAAGCTATTTTCTTACAGTACATTACAAATTAGCTTAATCCCTTTTAGTAGGATATGGCTATATTTAAAGTTTGGCTCCCAGTGAATTCCCTCTAGTACACTCAATCATTGATCAATGACTCACCCTTGGACTGTTTGCCCTCCAATAAACATACCATGCAGAAAATTGCTCATTACCAGTCTACTGTCCTGTTTGCCAACCAGAAATATAGGAAGGATATTTTTACTTTTGTGTTCCCTTTAAAATAATCTAAACTGAAAATGTGAAAGGTAAATCTAGGGCCACCTTCATTCCCAGTACAAGACTACTGACTTCAGTGGGATAAATCTAGTCCAGGGGTCTCAAACACGTGGCCCGCGGAGTTATTTCCTGCGGCCCACCATAGACGCCGACTCCACTGGCAGCCAAGCTCCAAACATTACTGAGTGTTCATATTTTATTAAAACCCCTCTTTGCATTACAGTTTTAAAAGTTAATACATTGACTTTTAATATAATACTATATTACTCTTCATTTTTTCATTTTTGACTATATTTTTGTATCATTGTATGAAAAGGTTTCAGTGATGCGGCCCTCGGGCCAATTTACTAGTTCTCATGTGGCCCTCGTGGTGATTTGAGTTTGAGATCCCTGATCTAGTCCCTAATGACCTGATTTTTTAAAAATGATGTGAAGAAAACCTATACCTAATGGAATCCATGAGGGGCTGTATCACATTCTGTTAATGATAGATTAGTAGCTGACTGGTGTGCCATCATTTTGTGCTAGCTCAGGGCAGGTGGAGGGTCTGTAAACTGTGGCTCCTCACAGCTGCCGGCCTGGCTTTTACCATGGCTGGGTTGCAGCTCCGAGGCGTCCCCCTGGCCGCACGGGCAGCTGTGGGGAGCCGGCATGGAATCGCAGACCCTCTTCCTGCTCCGGGTGGCCAGGCAGCAGGGACACAGGCTGGGGGCTGCTCTCAGCCCCCCCCCACCCCCCACCCCCGCAGGTGCTGACTCCGCGGCCAGGCTCCAGGCTGGCCTGGCTGGGGGTGGGGCCTCAGGGGGAAGAGGAGGGGGCAGGGTCCACCCGGGCGAAAAATGGACGGGTCAGGCAGGAAGTTTGAGTAGGCTTAGCCTTCCCGTGCCTTCAATACCCGCCGCCCGTGGCTGTAGCATTTCTAGTGAAGACCAGCCCTACGTGAATAGCCTGTGTTTGAATGACATATCCTTGGGCTCTCCTGCTTGGGAAGTGAAGGGCATTATTAGTCACTGTTTAAAGCTAAGGTGGGGTTTTTACTCCTCTCTGAAACCTGTGATTTGCAGAGGGTTATATGCAGGACTGAGCTATCTTGGGCTCTCTGATCAAAGCCATCCCTCCGTTTGCATTGTTCCTTTAAACATTCCCATTAGATGAGGCCCTTGTGTAACACATCCATGTGCTATAGACTGTACAGACACAGTAGTAGGCATCCTTCAGTCTCAAGAGACCATGGCTATGCACCACTGAGAGGTAAAGAATTTATTCAGTTGGTTTTATGGCAGCTGTGAATGTGGCTGAAGAGACCCACTCAAAAAAAACAATCTCTGCCACATCTGTCACATTTAAAGGTGATGTTTTGACCATTTAAAGGTGATGTTTTGGATGTAGTAGAGGTTGGGGGGGGGCGGTCAGGGGACGGGGAGCAGGGGCTGTTGGATAGGGGTGGGGTCCCGGGGAGCCTGTCAGGGAGCGGGGGTATGGATAGGGGTTGGGGCAGTCAGGGGACAGGGAGCAGGGGGGGTTGGATAGGGGGTGAGGTCCCGGGGGGCAGTTAGGGGCACGGGTGTGGATAGGGGTTGGAGCACTCAGGTGACAGGGAGCGTGGGGCGGGAGGGTTGGATAGGGGTTGGGGTCCCGGGGGGCTGTTAGGGGCAGGGGTCCCAGGAGGGGGCAGTCAGGGGACAAGGAGCGGGGGCGGGGGGTTGGATGGGTCAGAGATTCTGAGGGGGACAGTCAGGGGGCAGGAAGTGGGAGGGGTGGATGGGGGTGGGGGACAGGCTGTTTGGAGAGGCACAGCCTTCCCTACCTGGCCCTCCATACAGTTTCACAACCCCGATGTGGCCCTTGGGCCAAAAAGTTTGCCCACCCCTGTAATATAGGGACTACCACAAATATGTTGGTAACTGTAACAGAATGTTAAACTGTATTATACTGTCAAGTATCAGAGGGGTAGCCGTGTTAGTCTGGATCTGTAGAAGCGACAAAGAGTCCTGTGGCACCTTATTGACTAACAGACGTATTGGAGCATAAGCTTTCATGGGTGAATACCCACATCGTCTGGATATTTCCACTGCATGTATCCGACAAAGTGGGTATTCACCCATGAAAGCTTATGCTCCAATACATCTGTTAGTCTATAAGGTGCCACAGGACTCTTTGCCACTTCTGTATTATACTGTTCAACCACTAGGTGGTACTGTTGTAAAATACCTTATTTAAATGAACCAAAGCCATATCTGGCAGTGTATTAAAGGATCTTATGATAAACACAACTGGTGAGTATAAGCAAGCTCTATAGGTACTCCATGTCTGGTACAGGAACATGACATGATGTCAGGTGTAAACTAATAACAGAAACAGAAAGAAAACAGCAACAAAGATTGCAGGCAGAAGGAACAAAGCAACAAAGGTTGCAGGATCTCATCAGTGCCCCAGAGAACTTCAGCTGTGACAGCCCTTCACAGTGGAAAGACTGGAAGAAATATTTTGCAAGATTTCAAAATGCAAACAAACTCCACAAAGAAACTGATGATGTTCAGGTATCTTCTTTAATTTACGCTATGGAGAAACAAGCAGAACATATCTTTAAGTCCTTTGATTTTACTAAGGACAGTCACAAAGATGACGATGAAAGAGTTCTAGTTATGTTTGATGCATACATTATACCTCAGAGAAATCTGGTTTATGAAAGACCAAATTGTCACCAGAGAATTCAAAAACCAGGGGAAAATGTTGAATGTTTTATAAGAGTGCTGCATACTTTGGCTGAAAATTGATTTTGGAAATGCAAATATGAAAATATCAGAGACAAGCTGCTTATGAGGTTAACAGATAAAAACCTTTCACAGGAGCTACAATTGACGAGAGATTTAATCCTAGCTACAGCTATACAGATAGCAACGCAGTCAGAATTAATCAAACAACAGCACAAAAGACAGGAGCAACTTGAAAAACCTGAAACTAGCTTAGAAGCTATAAACAGACACTTGAGTGTTAAAAGTCACTATCATAAAACCCCTGAGGCAAGGAGAGACAACTCCAGACTACATGCACAAGATATGGAAAAAGTCATATCCCAGGTGATGATGCATTTCCAGGCAGAGGTGCACGGTGTAATACATGCATGAAATATGGATATTTTGCAGCTGTTTTGTAGGGTGACCAGACAGCAAATGTGAAAAATCAGGACAAGGGGTTGGGGGTAATAGGAGCCTATATAAGAAAAAGACCCAAAAATCGGGACTGTCCCTATAAAATTGGGACATCTGGTCACCCTAGCTGTTTGCAACACCAAAGCAGTCAGGACGTTGACTCAGATTACAGACAATCAAGAGACATTGTTACTGGGATCTATCTCTTGTGATGACATGCAGCCTGCCTGGAGAGTGAAATTTAATATTCATGGCAAGATTATTGACTTTAAAATTGATTCAGGAGCTGATGTCACAGTCATCTCAGAAGGGACTTACAATCACCTTCAACTCCTTCCAGAGCTGAAGTCACCCGACACAGCTCTGACTAGTGCTGGAGGTATTCTGAACTGCATGGGCCAGATCACCATGGAAACAACTTACAAAGACAAAAGCTTTGCATTCAGAGTGCATGTGATCAAAGACCAACAACCTTCTCAGCCGCAGTTTTGCAGCCATGATGGGCCTAGTGAGAAAAGTAGAAGAACTCGATGGAGGATTTGATTATATTGGACTTTTGAAAGGAGATCCAGTACAAATCAACTTAAGACACAATGCTGAACTATACAATGCACAAACACCTTATCAGAGAGACCTTGGAAGAGACTAGCTGCAGATTTATATGAATTCAGAGGACATCATTACCTGGTCACAGTGGACTTTTTCCCAGGTAAATAGAAATAATGTACTTGAAAGACATAACATGTCCTCGTGTTATTGAGAAACTGAAGTGTACGTACGCTCACTTCGGTATTCCAGAACAATTAGTGATGGACAATGAACCACAATACACTGCAGGGGAATTTAAATCATTCTGAATGAAATACGACACTGATCATATTACTAGCAGCCCACATTATTCACAAGCGAATGGAGAGGCTAAGAGAGCTGTACAGACAGCCAAGAAAAATCCTACAGCAGGAAGATCCATTCCTTGCTCTTCTGAGTTACAGATCAACACAAGTAGCAGCCACTGGATACAGACCAGCACAACTGCTGATGGGATGACAGCTCAGAACTACTATTCCAATTTTGGAAAAGAATCTATCTCCAAGGTGGCCAGACATGAAGAACATATCCACATCTGATGAAAAAGGCTAAAAGAGCTTATGAACACTTTTACAACAGATGGCCCTTGTGACCAGGGGTGGTGGGAGGGACACACTGAGGTTACTCAATTAGGGCACTATACAAAGAATGGGGCAGACAATCCCCAAAGCTGATGGTTATTCTAATATTTAGATCCACCAAGCTAGCAACAGAACAGCTTCTACAATACCTTACTGGTTACGCAGAAACCAAAACACAGTTCCCTTAAAGCAACCCAGCCTTGGACTTCCTCCTAGACAGCCAAGTCAAATATGATGAAGATTATTGAAAATCTTGTTCATCATATAAAAAGTTCTACCAATCCCAAAGGATCGGACACATTACCCACCAGGTTAATGAATACCTCAGATCTTACCCAAATACATGCTTACAGCCAATTCTTATTAACTAAACTAAAATTTATTTAAAAAGAGAAGAGAGAGTGTATTGGTTAAAAGATCATTATACATACAAACACGAATAGAGTCCTTGTGTCAGTTTCATAGTAGAGATAATGCTTTAGAGTTGCAAAGAATCCTTTTCAGAATCAGTTCATCAGGTTATAGTCTAATGTCCAAAAGTTCAATATCAGGGTGGGACAGATGGGACTAGAGAGCTCAGTCTTATGACTCAAACTTCTCCCGGACGATGCTTAAGCAGATCTGAGAGGAAAGGATCAGGTCCCAAGAGTTTTTATATACATTTTTACAGCCTCTTGACAGAACCAGTCCATGGGTGAACAATAGGCTTTTGAAGTAACCTTCTAAGCATCACCAGTAATTAGCTACATGGATTAACATAAAGCAATTGCCTATCTTTCATCAGGTTACTTGCTATATAATTTAAAGAGAAATTGAGACAGTGATATCATTATGTTTATAGTTCATTTTGTCACAGCATTTAAAATTAGAGAACTGCCAGGTCTAAAACCTGGTGACTGTTCATGTCAAATTAGATGGAGAAAAAAGATGGACAACTCCAGCTGTTGTGAAGAAAAAGAATTCAGTGCCCATATCATCTGTAATTGAGACTGACAATGGAGAGTTCAACAGAAACTATTGATATCTACAGTTTGTTCCTCAGAAAAAAAATAACATGGCAAACTATACAGATGGTAGATGCAGAACAAGAAGAAGACAACTCAAGGATTCCAAACTGACTCCAGATAGACATTGCAACTAATGGACAGTCAGATGACCAAGTTGTTGTGTTCAAGTCATGTAATTAGAAAATCAGTACAATTCAGAGATACTTAACAGACTGATACATACAGAACTTCAAAGACAGTGTAGTGTAAATATTTAAAAGGTAGGAATGTAGAACTTAAAGGGGGAGATGTAATGGAATGCTAAACTGTTCAGCTACTAGGTGGCACTGTGTGTAAAATACCTGTTTTAAACTAATCTTAGCCATACCTGGCAGAGCATTAATGGATCTTACGATGAACACATCTGGTGTATATAAGCAAGCTCTGTAGCCAGTCCATGTCTGGGACAGGAACATGACAGTAACATTATATATTTACAAAGGAAAATGTAAAGATTGTACTGATAATCATTGTATACTATGTGTAGCCCTGTGCTGAACAGCAAAACTGAGGAAAGCACATTCTGATCTGTGCATTGTGTAGACATGTAGAAAAACGAATTTGGTTTGTTCTCCATGTTTTCTAATACTTTTTCCAGTCTATTTTTGGTGTTTGTTTTTCTAATATCTAAGCTCTGATTCAGTATGTGATATACAATGAGTGATGTGGCACAAACAGTGATATTGTGATCTTATACATTTAGTCCTGATGTCCCAGGATTGCACCAATACCAAATCACAGGAGTAGCAAACAAAGTGGCTACAAAACTAAATGAAACACTTTAAATGGGGTTTTGACTAGAGATGGGAAATACGCATCCAACAATTCAGTTCTAAAAATGCATTTTGGGTGAAATTCACCTCAGTGCAGAGAGGCAGCACAAACCCATGTCCTACTTAATCTGACTTCAGTGGTGCATGAGCTTCTGCATAGGTGTGAATTTCACCCATTGTGATCTGAGGCCTTGTCTACACTAATGTTGTAAGTTGATCGCAGTTACGCTAGTTAAATTACATAACAAAGTTGATGTAACTTACATCAACTTATAGCATGGTGTAGACACTGCTGTGTCAACGAGAGATGCTCTCCTGTTGACATAGCTTCTGCCTCTTGTTGAAGTGGAGTACTGAAGTCAACGGGAGAGCACTCTCCCATCGACTTATCATGTCTTCACCATACCCACTAAATCAACGCCGCTGCATTGATCACAGCTGTGCTGATTTAGCGCCGCAGTGAAGACTAGCCCTCAGGCAAACTAATGCTTTTGATATAGGGATGTACACATATAATCAAATGACAGCACCTCAGTTAATATAGCTGTGCAATGTGCCCTTAATGCATATATCCCCAGGATACTTCAAAGCAATAGAAAATGTTATTAAGACTTTCAGATGATAAAGGCATTGAAAACTGGACAAACTCTAAGCTCAAAAAACACAAGGACTGGGACTAAATTTGGAACTTTACCATGTGGCTCTTCACTTCATGGTTGAGGCTAACCCTTCAGTAAGAAGGCAGAGTGAACCTGCTGAAATGGCATCTTTTTCCATATGGACAAATGTCATTCTTGCCAGTGAAATATTTAAATACACCTATATAAAAATACAAGTGGGAAATCTTGGCAAAATCCCATAAAATAAGGCTCCTGTTGGACATAATACAGAATTTAACATTGAATTAAGATTGTTAGACTGGAAACCAGGGTAAGAAGTAGGAAGTAAAATATTCTGTGATTAGTATCAGGGAAATACTGGTAAGGTGGTTGCACTTTAAGATACACACAACAAATTTATTTTAGGGGAGAACAGCACAGATATACGCCACATAGGGAAAGTCTGAACCAAGAGTTTCAAATCATAATAAATTACAAATAGCATGTAAAAGGTGTCATCGATGTCCCCTGCAGCAATACAGGCTTATTCTTAATCACTGAAATAATCAAGCCCCATGTCCGACCTACCATTCTGGAAGAGTAAGATGGTAAACTCAGTTAAATGCAGATTTTGGTGTTCAAGATGTAACTAGCAGAACGGCAAAACATAAAATTGAGGTGGGGACAAGTAAGTAGGATTTAATGGTGTTCATCTATTCCATTGAGTTGGGAGATGACAACAATGGGTCAAATTCTACTGTTTCGTACACACATGCAATAGTAACTGTGAGAAGCTGGCCCCTTATCTATTGTAAATATTCCTGTTGGAGACAAGGAAATACTCTTATAAATAAGGCCTCCCCTGCCCTTTGCTCAGGTAAAACAACCCTGTGACATTCCCCTGGTGTTATCCGGACCGGTGATCTGCTAGGTCACTCCAATCCTTGACTCTGGGAGCCAGCCTTACCCTACTCTGCTGTGAGAACCCCTCCTCTCTGGCATGGAAGGTGCTCCTTGGATCATGCAACCGAATGACACTAGCCAATATCTCCGGCCCCAGACACAACCCTAGGAACCTCCGTCTTGCAGTGTCCAGTTATGCCCACTGAATGCTGCAAGCTTATATGAGTTCATCAATTTAACAAAGAAATTGATATGCACCAGGCTTGTTATCCCAAGGGGAGTCTCTGACACGCTTCAAACCAAACACACTGCTTCAGGTAGAATAAACAAACAAATTTATTAACTACAAAGATAGATTTTAAGTGATTATAAGTCAAAACATAAGTCAGATTTGGTCAAATGAAATAAAAGTAAAACACATTCTAAGATGATCTTAACACTTTCAATGCCCTTACAAACTACAGGCTGGCTGGTTGCTCTTCAGCTATGCTCTCCCCTTTGATCAGCACTTCAGTCACTTGGTGTGGTGTCTGTAGATGTAGGTGGAAGAGAGAGGAAGAGCATGGCAAACCTCTCTCCCTTTTATTATGTTATTTCTTCCCTCTTGGCTTTGACCCCCCTTCAGAGTCAGGTGAGCATTACCTCATCACAGTCCCAAACTGACTAAAGGAACGGGGGTGACTCACTTGAAAGTCCAACAGATCGTTTGTTGTTGCCTGGGTTAGTGTCCTTTGTTCCTGTTTGCCCATACATGCCCTGATGAGGTGTGAACTGGCCATCTGCTCTTGGAGAGTTTTTGCCTCGGCTTGCTTTAAGCCATGAGGACACATTTTTCAGCCTCATAACTATATACATGAAATTACAACCTATAACATTACAATAACAATGATTACTATAACATTACCATAACAACAATGCTCAGTACATCATGAGCCTTCCGAAGACACCCGACATGACAAATTTGCATTAGATACCACACAATCATATTATAAGGATGAACATGGGGGTGTAGGGTGTTCCAACGAGGTACAGAATGTCACAAACCCATTAAATAGTTAACAATATTTTGCACCAATTTGACATAGGTTTAAGTAGCCACCTGAGGTCAAATGCAGAAGAAATCTGTTTTCTTTTTCTTTTTCTTGAACATAAAATGCAGAATCAGGTCCATAATTTCATCATGTCCAAAACTAGAAATATTCTGGTCAGAGGTGGTGTTATTATAAATAGCATTTGGGAAATTTAAATAGCCATCCCTGAGGCAATTATTCCTGTTGCATGGGTTTTTTTCAACACTTCGGGTACAACAAAATACTTCTAAGAATGAATTTCCATTGCTTTTTCGTGTGCAGAGTGATTGATTTATGAGAAGGTGGAAAGGTATGAATTTTCCAGTGATAAAAGACAGCTATTCTGAAGGGCTAAAATGGCTTATAAGATCATCTAATAGACAAAATACAGGCTGATCATACAACCCTTCCTCCTATTTACAACAATGGGAAGTCTCACAAGGAAGGATTGCTCATACAGTATATGTAAGGGTTTCAAGACTGGGATCTGTATGACATAGTCTAATTTGTTGCGTCTCGGGTAAATCCACTTAATAAGGGAAAGGGAGAGTATATATCTTTTATGAATTTGCATTTAAAATACAAGCGCTCAACACTACTAGCCCTTACTCATTCAGACTGTCCTTGTTCATGAGAAGTCTCATTGGCTTGATGGAACTACTCATGTAGGTAAGGACTAGTTAAGGGCACCAGGAATGGAAGTGGTGGTTCTGTTTAGGGGCTGTTGTGTTTTGTAATCTTTTCTTCTACACTTCAGTTCATTATAGTAAATAATGAGTTAATAGCTGAAGCAATACACGGTTATTATATTTCAAGAAAGCAAATTTTGCCGATTAAAAAAATAGCGAGCTCCATCTTGCAAACAGATGAGTAACTTCATTTGCATGGGAAGTTCCACTCTAGAAGGTTCTGTGATTTTCAGAATGAGAAGCAGCCATGTGATCCAAAAGTCATTGACATTCAGAGATAGTAGCTATTAAGAGATATCCTATAAAAAAAGATATTAAGCTATTAAGAGATATCCCTTTAACTTCTCAGGCAGGGCTTCAGGTCATTCACCTCCATCTTGGATATCTCTATTTGTGTGTTTTACTACATGGCTGTATTTGTTTGTGGTGATTGTGTTTTTGGTTGTATTATGATTTGATTTTGATTTTTCGGGGGGGGGGGGGAGAAGTAAGATGCAAACACTGACATTGGAGCCAGTGGTTAATGGCCCCCATCTGATAGGATATTAACTTTTTGCAAACCTAACTCATATAAAAGTGGCTAGAATTAGGAAATTAAATTCTTACCATCGGTCCTGTATATCACCTTTGTAGCAGAGATTCCTAATAAAGCACTGCAAGTGATCTGTGGTAGGTCTGTTCTTATTTAATATATCAGTTAATGGTGTGGAGAAAAAAGAGAGTAAACAGCATCTTAATGAAAACTGTAGATAATGCTTGGAAAATACAATATAATATATCTGAAGAAAAATAATCTGCAACTGAGATAGGGGAGATGGAAAACTAGAAAAGAATACTACTGAAAAAGGCCTAGGGGTGAGTGGGTATGCATAGAGCACGTACTCAGGGGAAACATAATAGTCCAGAAATATATCCATGAACCAGGTAGAAGCAGTGCTAAGCATGGGTTTTTTCTCCCCTGCACCCCTAGTCAGGTTTGTAAGGGTTTCAGAAGTAGAATAGCGGCACCTTCTGTGACACCTACTTGCTACTTGGTAGTTGCTGTGCTTTGGAGACTCTTGCACACAAATCACTGCCATCATGTGTCATTAGCAGTAAGTGCTGCAGCAGGCCCGCAGCATTAGAGGGAAGAGATCTGTATTAACCATGGTCAGTCGCCAGAGTTACATAGAGGGGCTCTAGAGTCTGAGAGCTGTCCGTCTGAACGCAGCTTGCACTCCCAACCCCTTAGAGCTGCACTGAGCTAGGTTCCTCCTGAAACCCTTACCTGACCCTTTTTCTACATTTCCACTCATACTGCACCACTGATCAATTTTTCAGTAAATTCCCTCTTCCACTTACAGTGTGAGTGCTGCTGTTAAGAACTGAACACCTTTACGTGTCAGCTTTGCCTTTTCACTTTAAGATGACTCCAATTTCTACTGTCTCCTAGGGCACCTTTCAGATCTATTGGGGCCCTACTTCTACATCTTGTCCCAAGACCTGTAAATCCTGGCTGTGGTTCTGGGAATTCATCATCCGTATGCACTGCCAAGGTCCTCTAAGGTAGCGTACTCTTTCAGGAAGCACAAAGTCACAGAACGGTGGCTTCAGGTGTCAGAGCTGGCAATAGTCAGTCCTGCAAAGAGAACTCACCTCCTCTGTATCCCTGTGCTGGAGCACAGCACTCTGAAGCTTGCAGTAGCAATAATACAACTGCTGTGCAAGACGTGGAATAAATGATTGCTCACAGAGCAACTTCTAGAGTGTCTCTCAAATGAGTTGGTGGCTCATAGCTCTGTCAGTCAAAATGCTGCCTAAACCTAAATGGCAGGAGGATGAAAATTCCTAGGCTGAGTTTTCCAGGCTTTCTGAAGTGGAGGTTGCATTATTGGTGGGAAAGTGTGCAGAAGATCTGGGGGTTCCTAGATTCCTAACTTTCCTACAGATTACCTGCGGTCTTGGTGGGGGGAGAAAAATGAACATGCAGTCCAGTCTCACTCCTAGCCTGTCCCCTCCTCATGTGTGGATCCCAGTAGCGTAGCCAGGGGGGGAGCAGGGGGAGCGACCGCTCCCCCTGTGAGCAGAAGCGGCGGAAGCAGCGCCTTTTTTTAGCAGCACTAAAAAAAGGCGCCGCTTCTTTTTAAGCGCTGCTTCTTGCACTCACCCGGCGGCGCTCCAGGTCTTCGGCGGCATTTCGGCGGCGGGTATCACCGAAGACCTGGAGTGAGTGAGGACCTGCCGCCGAAGACCTGGAGCACCGCCGGGTGAGTACAGGGGGAGGCTCCTTTTTATAGCGCCGCTCCCCCTGTGCTCTGGATCTGGCTGCGCTACTGGTGGATCCCCAACCCCACATGTGGATTTTTCTGAAGTCCAGAGCAGCAAGGAAAGTGCAACCGTGTAGGCTGATGCCTAAATCTCCATTCACAGAAAGGACCCTCCATGTCTATGATGTGGCCCTTTGTTAATGCTAGTGTGTATATTAGCTCTGAAAATGGGGACAGAGCAATGGGGGGGGGGAGCCACAAAGGTAAGTTTAAAGAAGGTCACATGCATTATTCTTCAAGTGACCAAACATTGTATTGTCTTCACGTTTGTTCTCCCATCCCAACCTTTCCCTGCATTGTCATCTCCTCCTGGTGGGGTTGTTTAATTTATACTGCAAACTCTTTAGGGCAGAGACTCCATCCTTACCCACTTTTGCAAAGATGTATGCACATCTATAGTGCTATATAAGTAATACATAAATAATTAAAAATAAGCAGGGGAAGCCATAGGTGCTGGAACTAGAGGTGCTGGGGGTGCTGCAGCACCCCCTGACTGGATTTCCATCATATCTAGGGTTTGCTGTTTGGTTCAATGGCTCTCAGCACCCCTGCTATAAAAATGGTTCCAGCACCCCTGGGGAAAGCTGAAGTTTCCAAAATGACCTTTATTATTCATTCATTTCCATCAGACTAATACTTTCTCACAGTCTCTCAGGATATTGCTAACCAGTGCTTTACATCTGCATCTAGTAAAGATACTGAATGATAACAATCTTTAGCACTTGTACTGCATGTTACATTTTCAAAGAACTGTACAAATATTACATAAATTGATGAATCCTTTGACTCCTCCAGCATAAAAGGACATGATATGAATTGCAAGACATATGCCAACCTTTTTGTAACATATGCACAATACACTTATTTTCAGACATTGCAAACAAGACAGGAATAAAATGAAGAATATTTTATCTTACCCTTTGCTGCTGCTATGTGCTCTGAGCAAGCTATGGCTAAAACCAACCTCATACTAAGCCTCTTCACTTAATCTATTTCTACTACAGGTAGAAATAATCTGTGTGGGATGACTGCATAGGCACTATTGCTGGGCATGTGAATAAATATATAGACTGCACCCCCTGGATCCTTAGGCCATCACTCTTTGTGTCCTTTCACTTTTCGTGACATCGAAAGCTTATAGAGCACCCTCTCCTTATTCTTTTGGACCACCAGCTTCTATCCATCCCAAGCTCCCGCTTCTGGCTCTATTAGGTAGTTCAGGTACTATAGTGAGGGGTATGATATGGGAAACCAGGTGATAGGTAGAGTGATATTTTCCAGTATGCATATATGCAAAACACAAGCCACAAATGACCGAAAGAATGTATTAATGCTAATTAGACTGCATAGGTTAAGAGATTAAACACATGATACTGGTACATAATTAATTACTGCATTCCCATTGTAAACTCCGGTGACTGTCTTAATAATATTTTCAACAAAAATACAAAACAAAAAAGAAAGCACTAATATTTCCAACACATGGTTTCCAAAAGTTCAGAATGTCCACATTTTCCTCAGAAAATCGACTGTTTTCATTGAAATGCTTAATACCATCCATTCAAAAGAAATCAAGCCTCCTTCCTTTGATTCTTTTTGAATGGCTGGGAATTTATCCTTTCATCTTCTTGTAAATACACAGCTGAGTGCATGCCAGTAATATGATTGGTAATTTAATCATCAGCTACCATCCCTCCTTGCTCTCAAGAAAGTCTCACTCATTCTATTTTAGGATCAGGTTCTATATTACAATAGTTCCAAACAGCTTCAAAATATCAATGAGAAGCCTGAGCCACTATAGCTTCAGTTTATTACTTTCTCATATCGTATGTCCATTTGTGCCTACTGTAGGGCATCATTAGTGAGACACATTATTATTTATATTGTAGTAACGCCTAGAGGCCAGGACAATCTCTCTTAACCCCATGCAACCTAGCAGGATTATAACATTGTCCATGGACATATCAGTAACAATAAATGCTATATTTTACTGTGATAAACCATGCTCCACTCCTCCTCGTGCAAGGGGAGTTGCTCATGATGAGTCCCAGTTTTTACTTAGCAACTTTATCAGTCTTTGTCAATGCATAGATTGCTATATAGCAAAACTCTGATACAAGTTGTCCAGCTGTGGTTTCCATAGTTATTAATTGTTCTATGTCCAATAAGCTAAGTAACTAAGTTTTTGTATTCGGTAGGAGTTGTGGGCACTCAACACTGTACAGGGTTGAGCCCAGACTCTCAAAGGCAGTTTGCAGCTAACGTGCATTAATTTCAATTGGAATTAGGTGCCTAAAATACCTTTGAGCATCTAGGCCTTAGTGACTAAATGACTTACCTAAGATCATATGAGTCAGTTGCAGAGGTAAAACTAGAAGCCAGGTTTCCCAACTCCAAGTCTTATGCTGTAACCACATGACACTCTACCTACAATATTGCCTATTTGTGTATAATGCATGTACTTATTTGCACGTGCATTTATTTTGTTGATGAAATTAAGGCAATTGAAAAGAGCCGTTAATATCCAATAGAGTGGTTCTTTATTTTTATTTTTTAAAGTTTATTGGGCCAGATTTTGATCTCCACTACACTGATGTAAATCCAGAGTAACAACTGACTTCAACTCAGTTACTCTGGATTTACACCATTATTACAGAGTGAGATCAGAATTTCCCTATTTTCTCTAAATCACAAGGTCCAGATGAAATCTTACCACATAAAACCAACCAATAAATCTATAAAAATATAAATGAAAATTTCTTTGTAAGCTTTATAAAACTCAGTTAAGGTTCCTGGGACTGTTCCTAAATCCAGCAGATTAATAAAATTGCTCACTTGAGCAATAACATAGCAAATTCAGTCATTTCAGTTACATGCAAAATCAGATAAATCAGTCTCACGCTCATTAGCATCTTGACATGAAAGTGACTCGATAGCCATTGGTTTCAAATGACTTTCTAGTTAAGAGGAAAAAAGCATCACCTCAGTGAGGGAAAATGTTCTATATTACTCTGAAGCAATCTGATTAATAAAAAGGGCCATATATAGCTCTAGTAGCTCATTTCATTTCAGAAATAGCCCTATCCTCCTTGTTCCTCTTAAACTGCCACAGTAATAAATTGCCTGTCTGTTCCCCCATGCATAAACCTTGGATCAGTGAGATTATAGCTGCGTTTCAAACTACCTCAATCAGGAGTTTATTAAGCTCTCATGGTGGATAATATTGTATCTGTTAAGAAGACATCAGGACAATGTGTTTTCCTCCTGTGAGTCTCTTCTGCTTATTTAATTATCCTACCTAGATATTCATGCTGTGCTTTTTTTCCCCATTAATGCTAGTAAAATTAGGTTTCCTCTTATAAACATTTTCAATGTCTCCCAGAACAAGATTAAACAAGGGATGGAGCCCTTTTAAAAATATAGCACAGCTTAGCTAGAGGAAGAGGCAACAGATACACTGTCCTTCACTTTTGCATAGCTCCTAACACAGTGGGGCTCCAACTTGATTAAGGCCTCTTGGTGCAACTGCAGTATAAATACTAACAACATCATAATGGTCACCATTAAAAAAAAATCAATATTTATCACCAGTATCATCACAGTAGGATCTGACATATGGTAGACCTTACCTATTCTAAGGAGAGAGAAATACTGCAGTATTTCAGCTACCTCACCATGGTAACTGGTCATAAAAGCTGACTTTTCAAATGGCTGCCATTGAGGATGGTGGGAAAAGAGAGCACGCCTGCACACGGCTCCTGAGTCATATCAGCCTCTTCAGAGCTTGCTGATTTTGTCATCCTTTTAAGATCAATACACCTGGACTAAAATCACTTAATACACAGTATTATTTTGAATTCCATTGCCTCAATATCAGTAATCTTACTAAAGGCCCAGTGCTACTCTCTCATAATCTCCATCCACATTATTTTTAGTATTGTTATGCTGATGGGTATTGGTGACTGCTTTCATCACAAACCTCTTTGAGACTGGATGTGAATGCAACCTTCAATTAACAAAACTGTCAGGATAATAAGGAGCCCTCCACCCAAGACAAACCCACCCAGGAATTTGTGAACCCACCCAGGAGTTTGTTTGGAGAGGTGTGCATGTGAAAGAAGGGTGAACACACGGAAACCGAGAATGGACAAGAACAGAAAGGGAGGCAACAGCAAAAAAGCACAAAAGCTGAGCACCAGCGAGCGAGCACAGTGTGACCCTGGAAAAAGCTAGAGAGAGAGAGCTTTTGGGTCTGGTGTTGGATAAAGAGGCTTGGGGTTATAAGCTAAGAAACTGTTCTTTTTGTTCTTGCTTCCTGAGTTTGGAGAAGCAGGACTTTGTACATTCTTAGTAAATAAACAAGATTGGAAGGAAATGGTAAGGGCCCATAACAGGGTGGTCTGACTTAATGGTTAGAGCTTGGAGTTGAGTTAGGGTCATGATCAGGGCCGGCCCACAACACTTTGGCACCTGAGGCGGGGAGCTCAAATGATGCCCCCATGCCCCCTCGCTTGGGCCAAAACTTTGAAAGGTCTCATTCTGCCTTCTGCCTGTTCTACTCCACTCATGGTACTGCTCTGCTACCTACCCCAAAAAAGGAGAACTAACAACTTAAAATGCCTTGTTCAAAAATTTTAAGTAACACTTAACTTTCAAATGCCTGAACAGCATATGTAACTTTTCTTGTCTGCATAGTAAACACTGGCATTTTTATCTGTTTGAATAAAGTAGTGCTTTCCATGCCTCCTTGGTTACAAAGATTTGAACAGCTTCCTGAAGGTCAACAGTCTGGGCCAGCTCATGCTCTACTGAGATGGTTGCAAGGCCAACCAGCCTCTCCTGTGTCATTGTGGAGCGCAGATGTGTTTTTATTAACTTCAGCTTGGAGAAGCTGCGTTCTCCACTGGCAACTGTTTCAGGAAGTGTTAGAAGTATGGGCAGAGCAACAAAAGCATTTGGAAAGAGGCTGTTCATCTTATTTGTGCACATATATTCCAGAACAGCCTTTGGAGTTGATCCTGCTGAAATGTATCTTCAAAGGGCTTTCAGTTCATCACCTAAATTACTCGCATCAATATCTTGCATGTCATCATGTGTCAACACTGTCTCTAGTGCCCTGCATTTCTGGTGTAGGTCTTCTTCAGGTATAGTGAGGAATTTTGGAATATCATACAACATCCCAAATATACTGCTGTGTTCCTTGAGCTTCATGAAACGTTCTTCAACAGACTGTATTGCACAATCTAGCACTTGGTTAAATAATTCAACTTTGAATTGTTGTTTGGGGTCTCTTATGGGATTATCCCGTGCCTCGTAATCAAACTGTCTTCTTCGGTGACTCTTATATTCTTGAATGGGTGGGAAAATAGCTTCAGTGTGAAGTTCCTCTGCCAACTTCTGTGCACTCTTCAGAACGTTTTGAAATCCCTCAACGGACTGGTAAGACTGTAGGTATGACTTTGCTTTGTCCAGTTATTCCATTGCTCCAGATATATCAAGGTCAACACTACGCCACACAGAAATTTGAAGTTATGTATGTTTCTGGTGATTCCATTTCCCTCTGCCACTGTTCTCCCATGAACAGTTCCTGTCATAGCATTATCCTCCATAATGGTATCTATGGCATCATCTATCTTCCCAATTTGGTGTTTGATAGGCTTTATCGCCTCCACTCGACTTTCTCATCATGTGGCACTCAGTGGTTTCAGTGTCAGAGAGGATGTTCCCAGATATTGCTTCAAAATTTGCTATCGATGAGTTGATGCAGAGAAAAATACATAGATGCTTTGAATTACATTAAAAAATTCAGCAGCCTCACTAGAAGCTGATGCTGCATCACTGACCACCAAGTTCAATGAATGAGAACTGCATGGGACAACAGAAGCTCGAGGGTTTAACTCTCAGATACGTGTCTGGACTCCTCTGCTCTTTCCTCTCATGTTGGCACCATTATCGTAGCCCTGACCTCTCATGTCTGCTATCGCAATTCCCGTATCTTCCAGCTTTTTAAGAAGCACATTTGTCATACCAGCTCCTGTAGTATCATCAATCTCAATAAATTCTAGAAAATGCTCTCTGACAGTCACCATTGCAGGGACATTTTCACTAGGTTCTGTTGTTGTTACAAAATGCACCATTAAAGTCATTTGTTCCGTATGGCGGATATCAGGTGTGCAGTCCAGAATAATAGAGTAATATCTTGCTGACTTCAGATCTGCCACAATCTTCTGTTTGACTTTTGTTGCCAGTAACTGTATGATCTCATTTTGAATTGTTTTTCCAAGGTAGTGGTGTGTGTACTTTTCTTGGGTGGTGACTCTTCTTAGATGCTCCTGGAGGACAGCATCAAACTCAGCCATCAGCTCCACAATTTTAAGGAAGTTTCCATTGTTTGGCACATACAGCTGATCTGAAGTGCCATGCAGTGCTAGGTTTTGGGTAGCAAGCATTCTCACAATGGCAATGAGCTTTTTCAGAACATTTTGCCAGTAAAGAGACTCTGATGCAATTTTATCTTGATGCTGATCATCTATTGTGGCCTTTAACCTTAGTCACATCTCAAGCTCTTTCCACCTATGGAATGTTCTTTGGTGATTTGCTGCCTTCTCATGGCATGCCAGATTTCTAGACAGATTTTTCCAGTCGTTTGTTCCTGTAGACCCCAATGTGGCTGCAACATTAGACTGGAAAAGTTTGCAACAAAAACAGTATGCGGCATTCTGGGTTTTTGATTACATAAGTCATGGCCGCTCCACTTTGTCACCATTGAGGATTTCACGCCAGTAATTTGTTGGATGGAAACTTCTATTTTCATTGTCTTTGGGGAACATGAAGTTTTTCACTAGCTGTGGCCCATGCAGTACAAGGAAGTCCCTTAGGCTACTGCTCAAGTGGGTCCACAGTCTTGGATCATCTAGACTTAAGGAACTAACCTCAGTAGCAGCTGTTTCTTGCACCTCCACCACACTCTTCTCTGATCTACACTTTTCTTCAGGAATGTGCATGGTTACATCCATTTGAGATGGAGATATGGATGCTGCAATAGCTGCCAGGTCACCTGCACTCTGACTAACTGGAAGATCAGGCATCTCCTCACCACTCACATCCTCATTGCGGCCGGAAGGCTCACCGTGAACATTTGTGTCTATGACAGATTTCAGAGTAGCAGCCGTGTTAGTCTGTATCAGCAAAACGAACAGGAGTACTTGTGACACCTTAGAGACTAACAAATTTATTTGAGCATAAGCTTTCATGGGCTACAGCCCACTTCATCGGATGCATAGAATGGAACATATAGTAAGAAGATATTTATACATACAGAGAACATGAAAAAGTGGAAGTACCCATACCAACCGTAAGAGGCTAATTAATTAAGAGGAACTGTTATCAGCAGGAGAAAAAACGTTTGAAGTGATAATCAAGATTGCCCATTTCGGACAGTTGACACAAAGGTGTGAGGATACTTAACTAGGGGAAATAGATTCAATTAGTGTAATGACCGAGCCACTTCTAGTCTCTGTTCAAACCTAAGTTAATGGTATCTAGTTTGCATATTAATTCAAGTTCAGCAGCTTCTCGTTGGAGTCTGTTTTTGAAGCTTTTCTGTTGCAAAATTGCCACCTTTACGTCTGTCACTGAGTGATTAGAGAGGTTGAAGTGTTCTACTGGTTTTTAAATGTTATGATTCCTGATGTCAGATTTGTGTCCGTTTATTCTTTTGCGTAGAGACTGTCCGGTTTGGCCAATGTACATGGCAGAGGGGCATTGCTGGCACACGATGGCATATATCACATTGGTAGATGTGCAGGTGAACGAGCCCCTGATGGTGTGGCTGATGTGATTAGGTCCTATGATGGTGTCACTTGAATAGATATGTGGACAGAGTTGGCATCGGGCCTCATGTTAAGGCCAGCTTTGGTCATGATCAGAAGCCACACCAGACATCCAGCCAAAGTCAGAGTTGGAAATCATGCCAACGGTCCAAGCCAAAGTCAGAAACCACACCCAGGATTAAGTGAGAGTCAGAAGTCACATCAAGAGTCAAAGATGGAGTCAGCAGCAGGGTCTGGGTGTGGAAGCAGGAGCAGGGATGAGGCATGGTAACAGGTACAAGGAACAAGGCAAGGTAGCAGGGGGAAGAATCAAAAAGTAGGAGCCAGGTGAGGATGCAACTACTTGATCTCAGGGGTCTAGGCAACAACAGGTCTAGCAACTAGTTGCTCAGACAAGGGGTAGGACAAGAACAGGAAGCTTTATACTTGATAGTGTCCAATCAGAAGTCTGATGCTAATCACCTGACCCTGCTGAGTCAGCACGTGCAGCCTCTGGTGGCAGGTTATTAGACACAGTTCCCTCATCTGATCTGGTAGTACAGTGACACAGAAGGTAAGGCTCTTTGCTTGGCAAGCCCATGGGCCTGGCTTTGAGACCTGCGATGCCTAACAGAAATGCCTCACAAACACCAGTTTTTTGTCCTAACTGAAACATTCCCCAGAGTCCTGACCTTTGACTAGCTGCTCAGGTCAAAAAGGGGCCTAAAGGCCCCATCCAAGTTCAGAGCCCTATTGTGCTAGGTACTGTACAAACACGTAGCAAGAAACTGGTGTTGCCCCGAAGAGCTTGCAGTCTAGCTAGACATGGCAAAGAAAGGAATTATTATTGCTCCCATTTTACAGATGGGGAATTGAGGCACAAAGAGATTAAATGACTTGCCCCACATCACAGGGGAAATCTGCGGCAGGAAAAATGAACCCAGTTCTTCTAAGTGCCGGTTTAATGCCTTACCCACATAGCCATCTGTACTCCTGTGGAGTTGTGCCCTAAGAGAGGAAAGGGTACGCATTTCCAAGAACATGTGCTTTAACAAAAATCCAGAGGGATTTTTAAGGAGATTGGTACAAATATTGGAGGAGCTGGATATGAGAAACTTCTTTCCTCAAACAGCTGGATGAAATGGGCCAAATTATTATCTCATTTCCACTAATGTAAATCCTGAATTAACTCCACTGAAGCTAATTACCTTACACAATCACCTGGAGGTAACTCAGATCAGAGTCTGGGCCTCTTACAGCCACTTTTCCACCTTAGGAAGCTTGAGCCAGGGTGGCACAAATTTGAGGGGGAAATAATTAAAGCCATAGGCATGGCAGTACAGAAGCAAATTCATCAGGCTGAGCAGCAGGAGGCTAAAGCATGAGCTGTGTTTAAAAGTTCTTTAAAAATTGAAGTATTTGGCACTTTGTCACAGTCAGGAAACACAGAGGCGAAAGTTTGCAGTGACCCAAGCCATGGGGGAAAAAAAAGGAGACAGATGGATCATAGCCAGCCTAAAGCAGTGCTACCAAGATGGGGAATGAGGTGGCCAGACTGCAGATGGCTAGAAATGCTGCTCCTTTAATGAAGATGAAGCTTATCCATCTGCTAGCCTACCCCACAGCCAATCAAGGCGAGATAAAGCCTGACACAGCCCAAATCTGCACAGAGACAGAGAGACAAATCCTGTCAGCGATCCATAGACAGCACAGAGGGAGGGAGAAATCCCATTCATCATCTCAGTAGCACAAGGCAGAGAGAGAGAGAGTCTGTCAGGAAGTTTGACTGCCCACTGCCAATCCAGAGAGAGACAGATTGTTGTCCACAGCCAGTCAATCCACCTAGCCAAGAAGTGTCAACCAGACAGCCAAGAAGAAGCCAGCTGGCTATCTTAAAAGTGCCAGCCATGCCTGGAGGTGTTGGGTAAGAGGCGTCAAAGGGTCTTTGGGTCTCTGACAGTGAAGTATGATTGTAAGTAAATCTTTTTGCATGATCTTAAAGACACAGGAGAACACGGCCATGCAGAAATGGATCCAAGGTCTGGGCCTAGATAATTATGCATACACAGGACTTGTTGAGTACTGCAAAATCAGGGTTTCTGTATGTTCATTCAAATTCACAACAGCTGTTTACTTCACCTTGTTGCTACTTGTGCTCATTCATTCAAACAGGTTTTTTGTACACATGTATGCTTTCGGAATGGCTGTTCATGCAAGTGAGGGTTACCTCAGACACAAACCAAAGTATTGGTTATACAGCTGGGTGAATAATGGATTTTTTGGCTGACAGTTCTGGGGTGGGGTGGAGGTGGGGGTTATGGGTTGATCCAAAACCAAAATTTTCAGCAAATTGAAAAGAAAAAAATTTCATTTCAGGCCACACGAAATGTTTTGTCAATTTTAAGCATTTTTTAATTTTTGTTTTAAATTAAATGAAAATTAAATGAAAAATTCTTTTGAATAAAAAAAGGATATGTTTCATTAGAAAATGTTTAAAAAATGTTTTATTTTGACCAACAATTCAGTGAAATGTACACAAATTCATGAAATGTTTTGGTCAACCCAAATGTGCATCTTTTGGCAAAAAAAATAAAATTGGCCAAATATTTTTGCCCGGCTGTAATTTGTTATTTATTATTCACGATTATATCATCAAATCATAGAACAAAAACAACACCATGTGCCCAATCATACCTAACAAATAATCAACAGTGCACAGGAAATATACAAACACTTTGTGAAAGACAATTAGATTAACATTGTTCATCCTGATTATTTGGGGTATACCTAACAAATATGGCTGCAGAAATCAGGATTGGTTCATGGACAATACAGGAACTGAAATAAGGGATATACATTTATCAGATAACTTAGTCGCAGTGAACAATTCAACCATCTCTAGTACACTATATGTTTATTCAAGAGGCAAAGTAGAGATGGACAGGGAACCAAATCTCAGATTTGGGGCTGAGCATCAGGCAAACATGTGCCTCCCTGAGGATAATTAATGAAACAAGGGGGTGGTTTCCTCCTTAAACGTGAGCATTTTTTGCTAAGTTAATGTGCCCAAATATATGAATTGTTGTGCTTTTGATGGCAGTAGTCCTCATATCATTTTTATAAAGCTGAAATTGAACATAAGCTAAAAGCACTTAACTGAGAGTCATTTAGCACCCACAGTAAATAAGGAGTGTAAGGACTATTTATCCTAAGGCAATGTTTGAAGTTAGTTTGAATTTTTTATGATTGTGTGCAGCTCTGTTGTATTTTCTGGCCCTGGTTCCTCTCTCACTTATCCCTGTTGTAGGCCAGTGTAGCTCTATTGACTTCAGAACTGTTACTAGTGATTTACACCAGTGCAAGTGAGAGGAGAAACAGGCCCTGTGAAAGCAACATCTGTACATCAGTGAAAATTAAAAAATATTCTTGATAACTTAATTTGATATCAGTTAATTGCACCACTAGCACTGATTAATTGGAAGCTGGGAACCATCATATCCTGGACTGCATGACAATTAACAGCGATGCTAGTTTGATAAGGGCTTATTTTTTGAAAATGTTTAATGGCTTTGCTTTGATTTAATTGATGACTGAATTTTGAGAAAGCTTGCTGTGGGATTGTGTGAGGCATATCAGAAAGGCCAATAAGATTCTGGTGTTCTCATATTCCTTGGGTTATTCCTAAATCAAATGAAGGTACTCTACAAGGTACATTATATACATTGTTTGTATATACAGTAATGTTGTTATATCTGTAAAGTGATTTGAGAGCCTTTGAGATGGACAGTATTACATTAATCTGTTTACTAAGCATGGCTAACATATTGAGACAATCTCATTTCACATGAACCATAAAATAATTACGAAGTGGTAACTCTGCAACCTTTGGCTACTGCTGACCTGGACTGGATATGAACCACTGACCTTGAGGCTAAGGACACTTTACCCCAGTACCTATCTTGTAAGTACTGAGCATCCCAAATCCTTTCTAATTACTGTAAAACCTCATAATTATATATTCAATTGCTATACTGGGAATTCAGTGCTGATGTATAACAATAAACCATTTTCAGTGGTAACAGAATTATGCTGTTAAATAGCAGTTACCTCATCTTAACAATTACAAAATACTGGGCCAAATCCTCCCCTCAGTTACACCCATGCAACTACAGTATTCCAGATTCTTTGCATCACCAAAGCAGTGTAAAGCAGCCCAAAATGTATTAGTGAATCTAGCCCATTGGGTTTGTAACCAGAGACAGAATTTGTCCCTCATATCTTCTGTGTTGTGCCGCATACTACTAGGATTAGAAACCCAGCTGATAGGCATCTTACAGATATGACAGACACATAGACAGAGTTGCATGAGTGGAAATCAGTGGAATGTAGAACTACACAAATCCAGATCCTAAGCCGTCGTGGTGGTGTTTTAATTACAGAGACTAAAAAATCTGCACCAGCTGAGCTCTCTTAATCAATTACAAAGGACAACTTGAAATGGACAAAGAGCTATTATAAACCAAATTATAGTCTTGTTTTCAGCAGCTCTGTTGGCAGCATTAGCAAATAGCTGCCAAGTAGTAATCATTTCACAGATTTAAATATTGGAAAGGGTGCGCAAGTCGACTGCATTCCAGAGTATACAGTGGAAATTAATCTGTCAATTTGTTGATAATCAGCAGGGTATTTGAATTAGTTTCAATGGTCCAGCTTGTACTGGCACAAATCATCGATGCCAATGAAGTTACAAAGGTGTAAAACTGGTATGAGAAGAAAACCAGTCCTGGTCCCATTGGCTTTGCCATTAACTCAAGTGAGACCAGGATCCAGCCATGGTCCACAATACCCTGAAATTTCTCAATCAATTTTCTGTCACTGCTTGAGCCCAGTTGTCCTCACTGCATTGCTGATATGTTTGATTTCTCACTATATTGTTATTTAATCGTGGATTTTATGAGAATAATATGTTTTACAGCATCTTTCATTGGAAGGGATCTCAAATGCTCTAATACATTACAGATGACACTGTGGAATTCTGGAGAGAGCTCTCATTGGAGATATTGAGACAAATCATTCCTTCTAGGCACAGGAAAGTACAAGTTGCATCTCTCTGAATCAGCACACCCCTTAACACACATGGGGCAGTTCTCCCAAAGGGAGGGAAGACAGATTCAGTTTAATCACTGCCTTTGCCTCTAAATGAGACTGTCAATGGGATGAGCTGAATTATCCCCACACACAGATGCCCTAGCCTCTTCCTATCAAGCACTGTTCATATTTTCAGTCATGCTGGATCCTCTTGAACTCTTCAGTGAAGGGAAGGGATGTGAATGTGTTTTCATAGCATCCATATTTCCATCATCAATGGAGCTATGATGCTTCATACCAGCTGAGGATCTGGCCTATGATTTTTAAATTGACAGTGTGTCTATAAAAATAATATTTATCCTATAAGTAAATCCCTGATTTTTGTGTGTGTGTAAATTCAAGCACACGCCTCTTCTCATCATGTGAAGGGACTCATATTCTTAGAATGGTTATAGTCCCTCTGTTAAACTATTTATTTAATATGTGTCTTATTTAAATAACACCAAGGTTTTGCAAATTAATGGAAATTATAATTTAAAAATGGGGAGAAAATATATCCAAGATTAAAACTAGGCAGACTGCAGGCTCAAAACACAGGGAACCCAACTTGGAACTCTGTTATATGCAAGACTCTGACTTACATGTCTCCTGTCCTCATAGATGTCAATAGGGCTGCAGCAGGTCTTTGTGGAAATGGCACCTCTTCCTCTCAATACTCTTCTTATTGTTTTCCAGTAGTGCCTTAAAACCCCAATCAAGCTGGGGGCCTCATTGTGTCAGGCACCGAGTTTACTTCTGGTCTGGGAAACAGCCAAATCTGAAACAATAATTGGAACCTTTGGACAAAGGCACATAAAATAGAAGGGCAAAAGTTAATACAATGAACCTCTGGACTAAGCCTCCTATTTGGCATCATGCAGAATTTAACAGTTGAGAGGGCATTATCAGAAAGAACCAAAAGAGGCAGAAATAAGAGTTCTGTGAGATTTATAACAAGCATCAAGCATGGTTACATAATACAGCTTACATCCTGGACTTGCTTGAGGGGAAGAACAACATAGGTAGATGCAAAGATCCACATCCTGCAGTGTGCTGGGCATGTCCTGAGAACCTGTTAATTCTAGAGCATCCTTTGCTGTAGAAAATGAGCAGCAAATGCAGAGCTAGGAGACGAGGACCTGCAGCACATGGCAGGAGGTGCTTGTTCAGTGCCTCACAGGGTCAGACCCACAAAGGTTTAAAGCCTGTCTTAATCAAAACTCTGTGAAAGTGATCAGCCCAATTAGCACCGTTGAGTCAGCTGGCAATCCAGAGAGACAGAATTTGTTCCTCTATCATAGGTTTTTGTATCCCAGGTCAGAGACAACATGCCAGCTAATGTCTAAAATCTATCCGTTGTTATTTATCCCAAGCGTTATCAACCTCCAAGGCTGGATGGGAATTCACAATTTCCTCAGAGCTATGAATGAGAATAAACCACAAGGGGTGATGCTAACAGTTATTATTTCTCCACTCTTGCCTGGTGACAGAAACTGCATTATTTTAAGGGGTTGAGAAGAAAAATTAGTCTCATAGGAAAACCATACTCAGATGTTCCTTGGCTGGGCTTGAGCCAATGCACATTCAGAAGGCATACGTTTGATATGTTATCAGAATTCTTTTAGCACCACAGCTAATGTCACAGAATTTTATGCTACTTTACTTTTATATAATTTTATGCCCCTGGTCCATGACTAGGGTCCCCAGGCACTATGGTAATTCTCTGAATAACTCTCTATGGTGATAATATAGTAGGTAGATTTTCTTTTATTCTGATGAGGCCAGGAGGTTTTTGGATAAGAAAATGGCCTCTCAGGAACTGAGGGAAGAAGCAACCATTGACCTTTCAGCTGATAAAATTGTCAAAACCTCTCATGTCCTTACATTCTAATGAAGGTTGTTTTTCCCCCTTCTTTCTTTAGACTGGTTTTGAGATTCCCTCAGTTCAGAACCTATTGTTTGTAATGCTTTTTAATTTAATGCCTTTTAGAGAGATGGAGGCTCCCCTTGGAAATGTTACTTTTGACATAGAAATATCGATTGATAGCGATTGAGGTTCAGTCACGAGGGATAGCAGATTGCTATGCGAGACAGGACTTTTATGTTTTGTTTTTGTTTTCCCTTTCTACCATCTCCTTCCCATACCTTTTTACAGGACTCAGACAGAGGGCTGCCCATGAGAATCACATATACTTGTGTCAAATCTATTTTTTGTGAAGGAGAGATTGATCCTTTTTCTGGCTCATTTATCTTTGTGATGAAGGTCCTGATTCTCATTTATACAAGGGCCACTGCACACTGCTCTAGCCATGGAATGGGCCTTAGAGTGGGTTTGAATTACATTTATGCTCACTTTAAGGCTGCTTTACACTGCCAGAAAAGTGTAAAATACCTTTGGTATAAATTAAATAGCAAAAAATTTTGTTAACACACAATTGAGATGGCCAGGTGATAGCTTGTACCCTTCCAGAACATTGCATTCAGCAAAACTCAAACTCATGAAAACCAGGAACTACAGAGTTAAGATGAATGCCCACATACCTTTAACTCTGCCCTCTCTGAGTGATGCCCCAAAACACCCGAAACACATTCACTCACATTCTGCCCTATGCTCAAATACATTCAGCCTACTTCCCTGACTGAATACTACACTTGTAAAATTTAACAACCACTTCTTACCCTTTTACAACTCTGTCACACTTGCACAGAAGATACCACCTAAACCTACATTTTCCTTTACCCATAATTAAATCCACAGACTTCTCTTAGATCCCACCTCACTACTGACAATACCCAGGGCAAAAAGACCCCATTGCCCTGCTACTGACACAACCTAAACAATTTTGTATTGTAAAGGGGTTTGATGCGGTTGTTAAATTTTACAAGTGTAAAAGTTGAAAGACAGAGTGCAAGTATGTGGGTGGGGGGGGCATCCTTCAAAGTGGGCAAAGTTAAGGTTATGTGGGCATTTACCATAATTCTTGGTTTCCTGGTTTTCACAATTTGAGTTTTGCTGAACGTTGTGTTCTGGAAAGGCATGAGCTATTGCCAGCAATCTTAACTCTGCATTAATGTAGTTTTTTGCCATTTAAATTTCCTAGTTTTTTAAAGAGAAAGAGTGATGTCTGTTGGTAGCAGTTAGTTGCCATTTAGGCAGTTGTAGTTCTCACCTAGGTTTGCAGCTGATATGCTAGTGTGGCTAGATAATAATAAAAAGAACTAGTTTTAAACAGTGTTTTCATCAGCAGATCTCAAAGAGCTTTACCTCATTATCTCTATTTTACAGATTGAAAACTGAGGCACAGAGAGGGGAAGTGACTTGCCCACAGTTATGCAGCAGGCCAGTAGCAGAGCTAGGGATAGCTCCAGTTCAGTGGACTTTCCAGTAGGTCGCACAGTTGCTATGTACTTCCTTAGTGCTCCTCGCCCCCCCACCCCACCCCCGTATATTTAGTTATAGTGGAGTAGGGCTAATGGTCATGCTTTGACATGTTTGCAATGTGTAGCTGCTAACAGGGCCAGTGAGAGAAATCTCATCCATGATTTATGCCTCAAAACCTTGACAGGTTTATCAAATGGTGGTTACAGTAACATCTTCAAGCATGTGAAAGAAGACTGGTGTGTGTCTCTCTCCTTCTCCATCCCATGCCCCACCCTACTCTGCAACATGTAGCCCCCCCACAACATTTCCAGATTCCTTCTCCCCTCCCTGTTCTATTAAGCCGTTAGTTGGCACTGTAGAAGCCATTAACATGTAAGTTGTTCCTTGCTGTCTCCTGCTGTCTGCCGCTGTGTACACCTATCACAGGCAGCAGATTACTGAAGGGGTGGATATTTCCTAGATGATGTAGCTTGAGCTGCATGCTGAGCAAGGCCCCTCACTTCCACTATATACCCACAGCTGGTATTCCTGCCCTTGCTTCAGTCAGGCTTCCCCAGTGATGCCCCAGACACACCCAAACTGGGCCCCTCCGACACACACTCTGGCCAGTCCGCCCATCTAGGGTGACCAGATAAAACCAACAAAATATGGGGGAAGCAAAAAAAAAGTGGCAGGAGCATATCTACACCAGGACACCATCACAGGTCCTAACCAGATCAGCCACACCATCACCGGTTCATTCACCTGCACGCCCACCAATGTAATATACGCCATCATGTGCCAGCAATGCCCCTCTGCTATGTACATCGGCCAGACTGGACAGTCCTTATGTAACAGGATAAATGGACACAAATCAGATATTAGGAATGGCAATACACAAAAACCTGTAGGAGAACACTCCAATCTCCCTGGACACACAATAGCAGATTTAAAGGTAGCCATCCTCAGCAAAAAAACTTCAGGACCAGACTTCAAAGAGAAACTGCTGAGCTTCAGTTCATTTGCAAATTTGACACCATCAGCGCAGGATTAAACAAAGACTGTGAATGGCTAGCCAACTACAAAAGCAGTTTCTCCTCCCTTGGTGTTCACACCTCAACTGCTAGAAGAGGGCCTCATCCTCTCTGATTGAACTAACCTCATTATCTCTAGCCTGACTCTTATTTATACCTGCCTCTGAACATTTCCACAAAAGCTTATGCTCCAATACATCTGTTAGTCTATAAGGTGCCACAGGACTCTTTGTCGCTTCTACAGATCCAGACTAACACGGCTACCCCCCTGATACTTGACAACATGTTTCAGTAACACATACATAGCCAAACTTCATAACTTCACATATGATGATAGCACATACAATCTAACAAAATATTAATGTCTAGCAGATCGAGACTTTTAGAATCATAGAATATCAGGGTTGGAAGGGACCTTAGGAGGTCATCTAGTCCAACCCCCTGCTCAAAGCAGGGCCAATCCCCAATTTTTGCCCCAGATCCCTAAATGGCCCCCTCAAGGATTGAACTCACAACCCTGGGTTTAGCAGGCCAATGCTCAAACCACTGAGCTATCCCTCCCCCTTGAGAATGATACCTCACAAGACATACTTTGTACAAAACATATTCTAATTATATGACAGTGGTTAATATAGGGGTGCCAGGGTGTCACAGAGCCCATGGCAGGATTGGAGCCTTAGTGACAGGACTCCTTTTAGTGTTAATGGGAGTTGCATGGGGAAATCCTCATCTGTTGATCTGAGACTACAGTGCATAATAGTTTCTGGATACCAGGGCCTAATTCTGATTTCACATACACTCATGTAAATCAGAAGTCACTTCATTAAAGTCAATGGAGTTAGGCTGGTGCAAACCAGTACAAATTAAATGAAAATCATCAACATTGCTAATATATATCACAAGTTCTGAACCTGATCCTGCACCCTTTAAAGTAAATGGCAAAATCGATTTCATTGTGAACAGGATCTGGCCTTATGTTAGAGGGTTGTTTTCTGCTGACCAGTGGCCAACTTCCTAGTTCCTAGAAGTGAGAGTTGATGCAACCATTGGATGTGAGAGAAAAGAATGGCTGACCTTGGGAAATTAATTGTGTTTATTTGTTCTCAAGCAAGGTATTAAACAATGAATAGATAAATATGAACAGTAAAAGGATTCTAAGATATATGTTAAATAATAACAGATTGAGATGATGCATTTTAGTGTTTTATATAATATATAAAAAGTGTGCAAGGGGGGTTGTCCTTTTTATTAGCATGGGAATTTGTTAATATAATACAGATGACGTTTAGGAAACTGAATTACCTGCTATCCCATAGGGCTCTCATTAAAGATGTTGCATCTCATGAGGTTACTCTGGCTGACAAAATTCTTAAATGAATTAATAGGAAGCATGGACTGACTGAATGAACTCTGTAGTTACTACTTTTAATAATGACTGTAGCTGAACTATAGATAATTAAAGGGGCTAAAGATATCGCACCAGAAGTATTCTAGGTCTTACAATATATTAAAGACACGAAATTATGGAATAAATAGAGCTCTAAATCATTTAAGAGATTGTACAGATCTGGTTTAGAGAGTAGCTTTAATGTGACTGAGGAATCAAAATTTAAACGTCACCTCAATACATCTTTAACCACTTGCATCATTTACTATTAGTTATAAAACAGTAACATGTAAGTAGATGCTAGTGAGGAAGCTCTTTCGATGTTTGAAAGCATTACCTTGCAAGCACATTTGGTTTTGTCCATTGCAAGCAGAGAAATCCTAAAAATATGCTGAACATCTACTCTGTTGCTGTACAATTTACAATACTGCAAGAACAGACTAAATGCAGTGGCTAAAACTATATGGTCAAGTTCAGGATGTGCTTACTACTAAAGCTGAGTGAATAATTGATCTTTTTTGGTTCAGTCACCAAACTAAACAATCTGAACAAAAATTTCTGGTCCAGTGAAAAATTTTGTTCTACCCAAAATGAATTTTTGAGGGTTTCTGTTTGTTTTATTTCATTATCTTTTGGGGTGCTTTTACCCTTTAATTTTTTAAAAAGCAAATCTACCTAAATTTCAAAATGAACTGTAGTTTCAAAACAAAAAGTCGAAACATTTTATTTTGAAAAGTTCGAGCAATGGTTGAAATGAACCATTGAGACATTTTAAAATAATTTTTATTTGGCTGAAATTATTCTCCAAATTCAACTGAAATTTACAGAGTTCTGGTTACCCCCAAACTGCATTTTTCAATGAAGAAACTATTCAATTTAAAAATTGTGTTCAGCTCTAATCACTACCTCATAATCTTATTCTGTGAGGTTTAATGGGGAAAGAAAGGAGACGGCTGAGGTGTGTGAGCAAAGAACAAAACATCAAAGAAACCAAGGGCTACTTTTTTAACCTGGCCATTGGTGAACCTGCTTTTTTTATCCACAATTGTCTGCAAGCACAGATCTCACTCAGATGTACAACTATCTGATCTGTGGAGAAATCATGGACTTGGGTATATTAATGATGTAGCATTGGTGAGTGCAAAATTAGAGGGTGGTTTTTAAAAAAATCTGGCCTAGAGAGATCCACAAAAGTAAATGAAGATCTTGGATTAGATATTCAAAGTGCACTTTTAAATATTTTCTTGGTTAATAGTTTGATTCCCTAATGAAAAAATATTTCAGCCTTCCACACTACAGAAGCTCATACAAAGTTGGGCTTCCTGGCACTCACAGAAAAAAAGGAGGCAGTGTTAAGACACTTAGGAGGCATGTTTAATATTTTATATTGAGGACTCATGAAGGAGACAAGGGAAATAACTTGCCAGCACTGTCAAATAAGAAAACAAAAACACCCTAGGCATGCAGTGAAAGTGGATGTGTCCTTGTTGCTGACAGACTTTCTGGCTGAGTTTCTTTGTGGATTCAACAAAGTTGCCTGCCTAATATATACACCTGCGCCTCCTCCCCCTCACACACACACTTTGGGTATCATAATCCATTAATATAAGCAATTATTATTGCAATTTTTCACGTTTCTGTATTCTGGGTTAGGGGGGTCCATGAAAGTGACACTGAACTATGGAAAGTTCATGTATGTTAATAAGGATAAAATAAAAAATTAAAGAAAAGGATGATGAATTCTAGACTTAGAATGGGATTAGAGTCATTAGCAAGATACTGGGCTAGAATCTGATCTCAGTTACGCCCATGTACATCCGGGATAACTCTATAGATGTTACTTTGGATTTGAGAGTGAGATCAGAATTAGGCTCCTATTTCAACTACAATTTTAGGTGAGACTCGTTCTCATCACTCCAGCCGTGAGAACCTTTTCCTTTGCGCCCCCTAACATCTAGAAGAACCTGCATCATGCAAGTATTTCTCTGCCTAATTTACCCATCACCTCTTTTCACATCTCATCTGCAACCATGGATTTTCTGTCTTTCTGGTACTTCTTTCCATCTCTCTCTCTGCCTCTTCCACTATTGAATGCTGTAATTGTATTATTTAACGCTGCAAAGCAGTCTGAGTTTGTATGAAAGTGTCTGACCAGGGCAAGGTTCAATCACACTGTGTTGTACTCACAGAAAAATGAAAAGGAGGAAAAGTGATAGAAGAGTTAATTGCTGTACAACTCCGGTGCGTCATACCACCACAGTCTCTGTGTGAGGTTCTGGCGCATCAACTGAAGTTGACTCTGAGAGTGGTGGTCTTGCTGATAACTCCTCTCCTGCTGTTATATCCAAAGGAGCCCACAGCAAATGAACACCACACGAATAACAGCATGGTATCAGTGATGTAACACAACCTGAAAAAAATCAATGAATATCTGTGACTCCTGAGGAACAAAGGCCCACTGCTTCTTCCTTCTCTGTTGAACAAACACACCTGAATTTCAAATATTCACCTCACTGTTTCTCTATCTGTATGCATCACCTACCCTCCTGATTGCTTTATGTAGGAAAACAGAGCTAAGAACAGGGGTGGGCAAACTTTTTGGCCCCGAGAGCCACAATGGGGTTGCGAAACTGTATGGAGGGCCGGGTAGGGAAGGTTGTGCCTCCCAAAACAGCCTCGCCCCCGCCCCCTCCAACATCCCGTCCCCTGACTGCCCCCCTCAGAACCTCTGACCCATCCAACCCCCCCCCCCACTCCTTGTCCCCTGACCGCCCCTTCCTGGAACTCCCCCGCCCCTAACCGCCCCCCAGAACCCCACCCCGTATCCAACCCCCTCTGTTCCCTGTCCCCTGACTGCCCCGACCCCTATTCACACCCTGGCACCTGACAGGCCCCCGCCAGGGTCTCCGATGCCTATCCAATCCCCCCTGCTCCCCATCCCCTGACCGTCCCTGTCAGAAACTCCACCCCATCCAACCGCCACCTGCTCCCTGTCCTCTGACTGCCCCCTGGGACCTCCTGCCCCTTTTCCAACACCCCCCCCCTCACTCCCTGACCCCTTACGATGCCACTCAGAGCAGCAGGAGCTTGCAGCCCCGCCGCCCGGCTGAAGCCAGCCACACTGCTGTGCTGCCCAGCAGGAGAAGTGGGCCAGAGTGCTGGTGGCGCGGCGAGGTGAGGCTGTGGGGGAAAGGGGACAGTAGGAAAGGGGCTGAGGACTAGCCTCCCCAGCCGGGAGCTCAAGGGCCAGTCAGGCTTGTCACGCGGGCCGGATGTGGCCTGCGGGCCGTAGTTTGCCCAACTCTGGCTAAGAAGCATGATCTCAATTCTCATTAATTTCATGAGCACTAATAAACATTTGTAGCTGTGCAAGCTAAGATAATAGAGCTTGGCCTGAGCTGCAATATTTGGCTCTAGACTTTGAACCACACCACATTTCAGGGATCTTTAAATATGGGCTTTTACTCTGGTTTATTATAGAGGTAGGGACTAGCTGCCGAATTGGAATCAGAATCCAGGTTTGGCTTCTGACTCTCTCCCAAAATCAAGAGTTATTAGTAAACCAGGTCTCCCTCATTTTTCAGGAGCAAACTGATCACTTGTCAGGGCGCAGGAAGGAATTCCCCCATTGTTCAATTCACTCAGGTCCTGAGGTAAATAAAGCTCATTGAAGTTGGGAAGACTTCATTATGGCAGGAGGGAGGGGGTTAACTTCCTTTGGAAGGACTGGATTTTGGGAACTGCTAGACACAGATGCCACCTGGGAGGGCCATTGTTCCAATCTGGCAAATTCCTTGCACATTCATTCCCATTGCACTTGCTTTTTCTCCTCTTCCTCTTCAGAGGGAGATTCTTTCTGTCCTAATTTCCCCACTTTTAATTAGTCTATCAAAATAATTGACCTGTAAGTCTGGGGAATTCTTCTTCGTCATCTTCTTCTTCTTTTTTTTTTTTTTTGTTAAGATACTATTCTTTAAAGCACATTTGTTCACTAGGCAGATTTCTCCAGTCCCTTGCAGTTCAGTGCCACCACCCATACTAGCAGAATAGAACTAGTTTTGGAGCCTGTGAAGTCATCATTTATCTATGTTTGTATCCAGTGACATGCAAATACAGAGCTTGCCATGAGGATTGCTCTGGGCACAGTATCCAAATAAGAAAGAATATAGCAAATTCTCTGCATTTTTGTTTAAATGGCTTCAGCAGGGTTCCTTGCCTCCACTGGGAACTGATCATTGCTAACAGTATATTTTCAACTTGATTTGTGTTTTATTTGCAACAGCAGATTTGCTATAGTAACTCCTTAGCCACATGTGCCCCTTTCAACAGTGTTTGCAAGTTAATCTGAGCCAACGTTAAGCAATTCCACTTTTGGGATTTGATAGTATGAAACAAATAGTCTACTCTGGTTCTTATACCATGCCCACAACTGTGATGTCCGAACATCTACATAAAAAAAAAGAAGACATTACTTTTCCCAGGGTGAAACATCGAAGGAGATTTTGCCAATTTGGGACCAAATTCATCCCTCTTGATTCATCCATCATGACCTCCACTGATTTCAATGGGGCTATACCAGGGATGGATTCGGTCCATTCTTTGGAAATAATTTTACCTCTAGGATTTATATTGTATTTATTTCTGCTGCTCATTCCTCCAAAGCTTGCTTTATATCATGATATCCCACGCTGCCCCTTTGCTGTTATGAAATTGTGTAAACTGCATCATGAAAAGCGATATGTTGAAGAAGTACCTAAGTGGCACATTATGAACTGAACAGCTCCCATAGAGCAATTAAAAATGATGAACAATCGTTTCTAACATTCTCCTCAAAACTGCACATGGGCTTCAGCCAGTCACAAGATTGAGCTGCAGCGAATGCATTAAACGACCCATCTGCTCTTCACACTGTTCATCACTGATTTATAACCCATTTGGCCAACAAAAACAAAGCTGATGAGATGAGTTCTCCAGAGACCAGCGACAGCTTTTCACCTACAGTATCCAGAGAAAGACATGTGTCACATCCAGCTAGTGTTTTCCCAGGATTTGGACCCAGCAGATATGTTATTTGCAGGCTTCATGCACATGTCATTGTCTGCGTGGACTTACAGGACCTTGTTTAGGTCTCAGTTATACTCCTGGAAATACGATAATTCAATTGCCTTTAGTGGAATAGCTCTTGATTTACTCCAGTGTAACTGAGATCAAAATGTGACCTACGGTATCCTCAAAAGGCTCAACAGTCCTCCAAAAGACTCTGAGGAGGTATCTCATGGGTTTCCCAAGGATACTTCCAATCTTTCACTTGCTACTGGGACTGATTTATTTTTAACTCTTCCCTTCAGTGAGTCACATCCTGGCCCCACTGGTGCAATAGGACTATAAAGCTACCCTAAACTGGCAGCCAAGGATTTCCCAGCATGTCACAACACCCATTTTGGTGCACAGCCAGCATAGTCAACTCTACCTCACCTCCTTCCAGACTCCCAGGGTAAGGAGAACCTCGGGGATGGTAGAGACAATGGCCACAGCATGCTTTCTCCAGTGATCCCTGGCTAGTTTAATCTACCCATCTGGGAATTTATGTGACCCTCATCACAGTTGCATCTGAGTGCATCACAATCACTAATGTCTTTTATCCCACAATACAGTGGGATAAAAGTGAGGAGGGAACAATTAGCCCCATTTTGCAGATGAAAAACTGGGTGACAGGGTAGATTAAGTGACTTGCCCAAGGTCGCACAGGAAGTCTGTGTCTTAGCCAGGAATTGTATATGAGTTTCCTGACTCTCACTTCAGAGCCCTGACCATCTTCCAACCCCTTTGGTGTCCCTAGCCTCTGTATGCCAGAAGCTGGAAATGGGCGACAGGGGATGGATCACTTGATGACTACCTGTTCTGTTCGTTCCCTCTGGGGCACCTGGTATTTGCCACTGCTGGAAGGCAGGATACTGGGCTAGATGGACATTTAGTCTGACCCAATATGGCCATTCTTATGTTCCCTTTGGGCCCTTACAAGCTGGTGGAACTTAAAGGCTGCTCTCAGTAGTGCTGGTGCCACCTTTGCCCTCTGCCTTGGCTCGTGCACCAAACACGGGTTGGCCAGAAATAAGGAAAAGGGAGCGTGGATTTACTGTTCTTCCTTCCACCCATCCTGTCTTGGAGGCCACTCAGCCTCTTTCCGTGGGTCTTTTCATTGACTTCAGTGGGAGTAGTCATGTGCTTAAGTGCTTTACTGAACTGTGGCCAGAATGTGTAGCTCCCAAATGGGCTTCAAATGGTCCTGAAACTCTGCTGATCAATAGAGAGCTGCCTGAAATTCACAAGAGCCTAATAGACATATTGAGATGATGTGTTGAGTGGCTGCTGCTCACAACCCCACCTAGCACTTTGTGTGTTCAGTGAACCTGAACAGTCTGTGGCAGAAGATAGGGGGTGAGAACTAGGACTTCCCTGTCTAGCAAGAGATCTAATTGTATCTGCAAGGGTTCTGTGCCAACCATTCATCAAACTGCTCATCCAAAAGGTGAGCTAGAGTCCACCAGTGATGAGACAAAAGGTTGAGCTCTAATTCTGGACTTGCATTCAGGGAAGACAGAGTATTTAAGGACTACTCTAAGGACAGGAGCAGACCAGGGGGTGAGGAGAAGGATTCACACACACAGAACGGGGGGGTGGGGATGGAGGGTGGGTGGAAGGATTCACACACACAGAAGGGGTAGAGGGTGAGGGATTCACATCATACGGAACAGAGGCAGGGCTGCAGGGTGAGGGATTCATATAGAACAGCGGTGGTGGGGTTCAGGGGTGGAGGATGAGGGATTCACACAGAACAGGGGCGGTGAGGGTGGAGGTTGAGGGATTCATATGGAACAGGGGTGGTGGGAGTGGAGGGGTGGAGGGTGAGGGATTCACATGGAAAAGAGGCAGTGGGGGGATAGGGAAGGAGGGTGAGGAATTCACACGGAACAAGGGCGGGGGGTAGGGGAGGAAGGGTGAGGGATTCACACGGAACAGGGGTGGGGGTAGGGGAGAAGGGTGAGGGATTCACACGGAACAGAGGCGGTGAGGGTGGAGGGTGAGGAATTCACATGGAACGGGCGGTGGGAGTGGGGAGGGTGAGGGATTCACACGGAACAGAGGTGGTGGGGTGGAGGGTGAGGGATTCACACGGAACAGGGGCTGGTGAGGGTGGAGGGTGAGGGATTCACACAGAACAGGGGTGGTGGGGGTGGAGGGTGAGGGATTCATGCAGAACAGGTGTGGTGCGGAGTAGTAGGGGTGGAGGGTGAGAGATTCACATGGACCAGGGGCTGGTGAGGGTGGAGGGGTGGAGGGTGAGGGATTCATATGGAACAGAGGTGGTGGGGGTGGAGGATGAGGGATTCACACGGAACAGAGGTGGTGGGGGTGGAGGGTGAGGGATTCACACGGAACAGAGGTGGTGGGGGTGGAGGGTGAGGGATTCACATGGAACAGGGGCTGGTGAGGGTGGAGGGTGAGGGATTCACACGGAACAGAGGTGGTGGGGGTGGAGGGTGAGGGATTCACACGGAACAGGGGCTGGTGAGGGTGGAGGGTGAGGGATTCACACGGAACAGAGGTGGAGGGTTAGGGATTCACACGGAACAGGAGCTGGTGAGGGTGGAGGGGTGGAGGGTGAGGGATTCACATGGAACAGGGGCAGTGGGAGTGGAGGGTGAGGGATTCACACAGAACAGGGGCAGTGGGAGTGGAGGGGTGGAGGGTGAGGGATTCACACGGAACAGGGGCGGTGGGGGTGGAGGGTGAGGGATTCATGCAGAACAGGTGTGGTGTGGTGTAGTAGGGGTGGAGGGTGAGGGATTCACATGGAACAGAGGTGGAGGGTGAGGAATTCACACAGAACAGGGACTGGTGAGGGTGGAGGGTGAGGGATTCACATGGAAAAGGGGCAGTGGGAGTGGAGGGGTGGAGGGCGAGGGATTCACATGGAACAGAGGTGGTGGGGGTGGAGGGTGAGGGATTCACATGGAACAGGGGTGGGGGTGGGGTGGAAGATGAGGGATTCACGTGGAACAGGGGTAGTGGGGGGTAGTAGGGGTGGAGGGTGAGGGATTCACGTGGAACGGGGCAGTGGGGGGTAGTAGGGGTGGAGGGTGAGGGATTCATGCAGAACAGGGGCAGTGGGGTTAGTAGGGGTGGAGGGTGAGGGATTCATGTGGAACGGGGCGGGGATAGGGGTGGAGGGTGAGGGATTCATGTGGAACAGGGGCGGGGGTAGGGGTGGAGGGTGAGGGATTCACACAGAACAGGGGCGGTGGGAGTGGAGGGTGAGGGATTCACGTGGAACAGGGGCGGGGGAGTGCAGGGGTGGAGAGTGAGGGATTCACGCAGAACAGGGACCATAGGAGTGGAGGGGTGGGTGGTGAGGGATTCACGTGGAACAGGGGGGTGGGGGTGAGGAATTCACGTGGAACAGGGGCGGTGGGGTCAGTGGGTGGTGATCAGAGCTGGTCCAAGGAAGTTTCGCGCCCTAGGCGAAACTTCCTTGCACCAGCCCTCTGCTCCCCCCCAGCTAACACCGCCCCCCCAGCAGCCAGTCCCCACCCTGCGGCAGCTCTCCCTCCCCCCCCCCCCCCCCGCGGCAGCCTCCCCAGCTCCCAGCTCAGCCACGGAGGTGAGAGGCGGGAGGCAGCCATGGCCAGCCGCCCCCCAAATCCTGGCGCCCTAGGCCACCGCCTAGGGTTGCCTAGTGGATGCGCCGGCCCTGGGGGTGAGGGATTCACAGGGAACAGGGGGAGTAGTAGGGGTGGAGGGTGAGGGATTCACGCAGGACAGAGGCGGTGGGGGGTGAGGGATTCACACGGAACAGGGGTGGTGGGGTCGGTGGGGGAGAGGGATTCACACAGAACAGGGGCGGTGGGGGGTGAGGGATTCACACAGAACAGGGGCGGTGGGGGCGGTGGGGGGGTGAGGGATTCACACAGAACAGGGGTGGTGGGGGTGAGGGATTCACACAGAACAGGGTCGGTGGAGGGGTGAGGGATTCACATGGAACAGAGGCGGTGGGGTCGGTGGGGGGGTGAGGGATTCACACGGGACAGGGGTGGTGGGGGTGAGGGATTCAAGCGGGACAGGGGCTGGGGGGTAGGGGTGGAAGGTGAGGGATTCACGCGGGACAGGGGCTGGGGGTAGCGGTGGAGGGTGAGGGATTCACGGGACAGGGGCTGGGGGGTATGGGTGGAGGGTGAGGGATTCACGCGGGACAGGGGCTGGGGGGTAGGGGTGGAGGGTGAGGGATTCACGTGGGACAGGGGCTGGGGGTAGTGGTGGAGGGTGAGAGATTCACGGGACAGGGGCTGGGGGGTAGGGGTGGAGGGTGAGGGATTCACGCGGGACAGGGGCTGGGGGGTAGGGGTGGAGGGTGAGGGATTCACGCAGGACAGGGGCTGGGAGGGGTCGGTGGGGGGTGTGGGATTCACGTGGGACAGGTGTTGGGGGGTAGGGGTGGAGGGTGAGGGATTCACGGGACAGGGGCTGGGGTGGAGGGTGAGGGATTCACGTGGTACAGGGGCTGGGGGGGAGAGGGTGAGGGATTCACGCAGGACAGGGGCGGGGAGGGTCGGTGGGGGGTGAGGGATTCACGCGGGACGGGCTGGGGGGTAGGGGTGGAGGGTGAGGGATTCACGTGGGACAGGGGTGGGATCGGTGGGGGGTGAGGGATTCACGCGGGACAGGGGTGGTGGGGGTGAGGGATTCACACAGAACAGGGTCGGTGGGGGGGTGAGGGATTCACACAGAACAGGGTCGGTGGGAGGGTGAGGGATTCATGCAGGACAGGGGCTGGGGGGTACGGGTGGAGGGTGAGGGATTCACGTGGGACAGGGGTGGGATCGGTGGGGGGTGAGGGATTCACGCGGGACAGGGGTGGTGGGGGTGAGGGATTCACACAGAACAGGGTCGGTGGGGGGTGAGGGATTCACACAGAACAGGGTCGGTGGGAGGGTGAGGGATTCATGCAGGACAGGGGCTGGGGGGTACGGGTGGGAGGTGAGGGATTCACGCGGGACAGGGGCTGGAGGGACAGGGGTGGAGGGTGAGGGATTCACGCGGATCAGGGGCGGGGGGGTTGGTGGGGGGTGAGGGATTCACTCGGGACAGGGGCTGGGGGGGTCGGTGGGGGGGGTGAGGGATTCACGCGGGACAGGGGCTGGGGGGGTCGGTGGAGGGTGTGGGATTCACTCGGGACAGTGGCGGGGGGGGGTCGGTGAAGCGTGAGGGATTCACGCGGGACAGGGGCTGGGGGGTAGGGGTGGAGGGTGAGAGATTCACTCGGGACAGGGGCAGGGGGGGAGGGATGGAGGGTGAGGGATTCACGCGGGACAGGGGCGGGGGGGTCGGTGGGGGGGTGAGGGACTCACTCAGGACAGGGGCTGGGGGGTCGGTGGAGGGTGAGGGATTCACGCGGGACAGGGACTGGGGGGTAGGGGTGGGGAGTGAGGGATTCACGTGGGACAGGGGCTGGGGGGTAGGGGTGGGGGGTGAGGGATTCACTCGGGACAGGGGCTGGGGGGTAGGGGTGCGGGGTGAGGGATTCACGCGGGACAGGGGCTGGGGGGTAGGGGTGGAAGGTGAGGGATTCACGCGGGACAGAGGCTGGGGGGTAGGGGTGGGGGGTGAGGGATTCACACGGGACAGGGGCTGCGGTTAGGGGTGGAAGGTGAGGGATTCACGCGGGACAGGGGCTGGGGGGTAGGGGTGGAATGTGAGGGATTCACGCGGGACAGGGGCTGGGGGGTAGGGGTGGGGGGTGAGGGATTCACGCGGGACAGGGGCTGGGGGGTAGGGGTGGGGGTGAGGGATTCACGCGGGACAAGGGCTGGGGCGTAGGGGTGGGGGTGAGGGATTCATGCGGGACAGGGGCTGGGGGGTAGGGGTGGGGGTGAGGGATTCACGCGAGACAGGGGCTGGGGGGTAGGGGTGGAGGGTGAGGGATTCACGCGGGACAGGGGCTGGGGGGTAGGGGTGGAGGGTGAGGGATTCACGCAGGACAGGGGCTGGGAGGGGTCGGTGGGGGGTGTGGGATTCACGTGGGACAGGTGTTGGGGGGTAGGGGTGGAGGGTGAGGGATTCACGGGACAGGGGCTGGGGTGGAGGGTGAGGGATTCACGTGGTACAGGGGCTGGGGGGGAGAGGGTGAGGGATTCACGCGGGACAGGGGCGGGGAGGGTCGGTGGGGGGTGAGGGATTCACGCGGGATGGGCTGGGGGGTAGGGGTGGAGGGTGAGGGATTCACGTGGGACAGGGGTGGGATCGGTGGGGGGTGAGGGATTCACGCGGGACAGGGGTGGTGGGGGTGAGGGATTCACACAGAACAGGGTCGGTGGGGGGGTGAGGGATTCACACAGAACAGGGTCGGTGGGAGGGTGAGGGATTCATGCAGGACAGGGGCTGGGGGGTACGGGTGGAGGGTGAGGGATTCACGTGGGACAGGGGTGGGATCGGTGGGGGGTGAGGGATTCACGCGGGACAGGGGTGGTGGGGGTGAGGGATTCACACAGAACAGGGTCGGTGGGGGGTGGGGGATTCACACAGAACAGGGTCGGTGGGAGGGTGAGGGATTCATGCAGGACAGGGGCTGGGGGGTACGGGTGGGAGGTGAGGGATTCACGCGGGACAGGGGCTGGGGGGACAGGGGTGGAGGGTGAGGGATTCACGCGGATCAGGGGCGGGGGGGTTGGTGGGGGGTGAGGGATTCACTCGGGACAGGGGCTGGGGGGGTCGGTGGGGGGGGTGAGGGATTCACGCGGGACAGGGGCTGGGGGGGTCGGTGGAGGGTGAGGGATTCACGCGGGACAGGGGCTGGGGGGTAGGGGTGGAGGGTGAGAGATTCACTCGGGACAGGGGCAGGGGGGGAGGGATGGAGGGTGAGGGATTCACGCGGGACAGGGGCGGGGGGGGTCGGTGGGGGGGTGAGGGACTCACTCGGGACAGGGGCTGGGGGGTCGGTGGAGGGTGAGGGATTCACGCGGGACAGGGACTGGGGGGTAGGGGTGGGGAGTGAGGGATTCACGTGGGACAGGGGCTGGGGGGTAGGGGTGGGGGGTGAGGGATTCACTCGGGACAGGGGCTGGGGGGTAGGGGTGCGGGGTGAGGGATTCACGCGGGACAGGGGCTGGGGGGTAGGGGTGGAAGGTGAGGGATTCACGCGGGACAGAGGCTGGGGGGTAGGGGTGGGGGGTGAGGGATTCACACGGGACAGGGGCTGCGGTTAGGGGTGGAAGGTGAGGGATTCACGCGGGACAGGGGCTGGGAGGTAGGGGTGGAATGTGAGGGATTCACGCGGGACAGGGGCTGGGGGGTAGGGGTGGGGGGTGAGGGATTCACGCGGGACAGGGGCTGGGGGGTAGGGGTGGGGGTGAGGGATTCACGCGGGACAAGGGCTGGGGGGTAGGGGTGGGGGTGAGGGATTCATGCGGGACAGGGGCTGGGGGGTAGGGGTGGGGGGTGAGGGATTCACGCGAGACAGGGGCTGGGGGGTAGGGGTGGAGGGTGAGGGATTCACGCGGGACAGGGGTTGGGCGGGGTCGGTGAAGGGTGAGGGATTCACGCGGGACAGGGGCTGGGGGTGTAGGGGTGGGGGGTGAGGGATTCACGCGGGACAGGGGCCTGGAGGGTCGGTGGGGGGTGAGGGATTCACGCGGGACGGGCTGGGGGGTAGGGGTGGAGGGTGAGGGATTCACGTGGGACAGGGCGGGGTCAGTGGGGGGTGAGGGATTCACACGGGACAGGGGCGGGGGGTCGGTGGAGGGTGAGGGATTCATGCAGGACAGGGGCTGGGGGGTACGGGTGGGGGGTGAGGGATTCACGCGGGACAGGGGCTGGGGGGACAGGGGTGGAGGGTGAGGGATTCACACAGAACAGGGGTGGTGGGGGTGAGGGATTCACACAGAACAGGGTCGGTGGGGGGGTGAGGGATTCACATGGAACAGAGGCGGTGGGGTCGGTGGGGGGGTGAGGGATTCACACGGGACAGGGGTGGTGGGGGTGAGGGATTCACGCGGGACAGGGGCGGGGCGGTGGGGGTGAGGGATTCACGCGGGACAGGGGTTGGGCGGGGTCGGTGAAGGGTGAGGGATTCACGTGGGACGGGCTGGGGGGTAGGGGTGGGGGGTGAGGGATTCACGCAGGACGGGGCTGGGGGGTAGGGGTGGGGGTTGAGGGATTCACGCGGGACGGGGGCTGGGGGGTAGGGGTGGGGGGTGAGGGATTCACGCGGGACAGGGGCGGGGGGGTAGGGGTGGGGGGTGAGGGATTCACGCAGGACAGGGGCTGGGGGGTAGGGGTGGGGGGTGAGGGATTCACGCGGGACAGGGGGGGGTAGGGGTGGGGGGTGAGGGATTCACGCGGGACGGGGGCTGGGGGGTAGGGGTGGGGGTTGAGGGATTCACGCGGGACGGGGGCTGGGGGGTAGGGGTGGGGGTGAGGGATTCACGCGGGACGGGGGCTGCGGGGTAGGGGTGGGGGTGAGGGATTCACGCGGGACGGGGGCTGGGGGGTAGGGGTGGGGGGTGAGGGATTCACGCGGGACAGGGGCGGGGCGGTGGGGGTGAGGGATTCACGCGGGACAGGGGTTGGGCGGGGTCGGTGAAGGGTGAGGGATTCACGCAGGACGGGGGCTGGGGGGTAGGGGTGGGGGTTGAGGGATTCACGCGGGACGGGGGCTGGGGGGTAGGGGTGGGGGGTGAGGGATTCACGCAGGACAGGGGCTGGGGGGTAGGGGTGGGGGGTGAGGGATTCACGCGGGACAGGGGGGGGTAGGGGTGGGGGGTGAGGGATTCACGCGGGACGGGGGCTGGGGGGTAGGGGTGGGGGTTGAGGGATTCACGCGGGACGGGGGCTGGGGGGTAGGGGTGGGGGGTGAGGGATTCACGCGGGACGGGGGCTGGGGGGTAGGGGTGGGGAGTGAGGGATTCATGCGGGACGGGGGCTGCGGGGTAGGGGTGGGGGTGAGGGATTCACGCGGGACAGGGTCTGGGGGGTAGGGGTGGGGGTGAGGGATTCACGCGGGATAGGGGCTGGGGGGTAGGGGTGGGGGTGAGGGATTCACGCGGGACGGGGGCTGCGGGGTAGGGGTGGGGGTGAGGGATTCACGCGGGACGGGGGCTGGGGGGTAGGGGTGGGGAGTGAGGGATTCACGCGGGACAGGGGCTGGGGGGTAGGGGTGGGGGTGAGGGATTCACGCGGGACAGGGTCTGGGGGGTAGGGGTGGGGGTGAGGGATTCACGCGGGATAGGGGCTGGGGGGTAGGGGTGGGGGTGAGGGATTCACGCGGGACAGGGGCTGGGGGGTAGGGGTGGGGGTGAGGGATTCACGCGGGACAGGGTCTGGGGGGTAGGGGTGGGGGTGAGGTATTCACGCGGGACAGGGGCTGGGGGGTAGGGGTGGGGGTGAGGGATTCACGCGGGACGGGGGCTGCGGGGTAGGGGTGGGGGTGAGGGATTCACGCGGGACGGGGGCTGGGGGGTAGGGGTGGGGTGAGGGATTCACGCGGGACGGGGGCTGCGGGGTAGGGGTGGGGGGTGAGGGATTCACGCGGGACAGGGGCTGGGGGGTAGGGGTGGGGGGTGAGGGATTCACGCGGGACAGGGGGGGGGTAGGGGTGGGGGGTGAGGGATTCACGCGGGACGGGGGCTGGGGGGTAGGGGTGGGGGTTGAGGGATTCACGCGGGATGGGGGCTGGGGGGTAGGGGTGGGGAGTGAGGGATTCACGCGGGACGGGGGCTGCGGGGTGGGGGTGAGGGATTCACGTGGGACAGGGGCGGGGGGGTAGGGGTGGGGGGGGAGGGATTCACGCAGGACGGGGGCTGGGGGGTAGGGGTGGGGGTGAGGGATTCACGCGGGACGGGGGCTGGGGGGTAGGGGTGGGGGTGAGGGATTCACGCAGGACGGGGGCTGGGGGGTAGGGGTGGGGGTGAGGGATTCACGCGGGACGGGGGCTGGGGGGTAGGGGTGGGGGGTGAGGGATTCACGCGGGACAGGGGCTGGGGGGTAGGGGTGGGGGATGAGGGATTCACGCGAGACAGGGGCTGGGGGGTAGGGGTGGGGGTGAGGGATTCACGCGGGACGGGGGCTGCGGGGTAGGGGTGGGGGTGAGGGATTCACGCGGGACGGGGGCTGCGGGGTAGGGGTGGGGAGTGAGGGATTCACGCGGGACGGGGGCTGCGGGGTAGGGGTGGGGGTGAGGGATTCACGCGGGACAGGGTCTGGGGGGTAGGGGTGGGGAGTGAGGGATTCACGCGGGACGGGAGCTGGGGGGTAGGGGTGGGGGTGAGGGATTCACGCGGGACGGGGGCTGCGGGGTAGGGGTGGGGGTGAGGGATTCACGCGGGACGGGGGCTGCGGGGTAGGGGTGGGGGTGAGGGATTCACGTGGGACAGGGGCGGGGGGGTAGGGGTGGGGGGTGAGGGATTCACGCGGGACAGGGGCAGGGCCGGTGGGGCCCGGAGATGCGGGGTTCACACACACCCGGCCGGTCCCGAGGCACCGCGCAGCAGCCTGGCTGTGGAGAGCCGCTGTCATTACAGCTGCAGCAGGAGGGTGACGGGCGCGCTGATTGGCCGCCCGCCGCCCGGCCCCGCCCAGGGCAGGGGAGCCGCGCTCCCCTGGCTGGCGCCGGGCTCTGTGGGGTAAGACAGCCGGGGGCAGCCGCTCCGCTCCGCTCGCTCCGGTCCGACTCGTTGAAGCCAGGCTGGGAGCCCTCGGGCCATTTCCCAGCGCAGGTCAGTGAGCTGCCCGGCCCGCAGGCTGGGCTCTCCCCCAGGCGGTCCGTGTGAGTAGCGGGGTTGCATGGGGGAGACGTGGGGCTCGCTCTCTGGGGAGACCCCTCGGGGGCGGCTGGGCAGCGGGAGCTGAGCGGCGCGGCCGTGGTTGCGATCTCCCCGGGCTGCCCATGCCTCAGTTCAGTCCCGGCCTCTAGCCAAGGAGCCAATTCGCGGGACTTGAGAGCCGGATCATCAAGAGCTGCTGAACCGCCTTCAGTTGGTGAGCGCTGGGGCGAGGGAGGCGCTGGCACCGGGGGCTGGTTTCCAGGCAGGCTGAGGCTCTCTCTCTTCTGATGAGCTGAAGAGCGAGTTTGCTCTGTGCAATGTCAGCGAGGCATGGACTCACCCCCGACACCCCTACTTAAAACCTCATTTATTCAAGGGGTCCCCGTTTATACCAGCCTCCGGAAACATCACCCCGTGCGCCTGCCTGAGAGCCGCACCGCCCTGGGCTTGCTCTTCTCTGGCTCTTTGCTCGGGGCATGGGGCTAGGAGGCGTTTTCCTCCCAATGTGGTGGAGAGATTCGCCCGCTGGGCAGAACCCACCAGCCTCTTAGGCTGCTCCAGAGCTGAACCGTTCACTTTCCAGAGGGACAGGAGAGAATCTGCTTTGGTTCATTGCTCCACTTCCCCTCCCACCATGGTCACGTCCCAGAGAGGCGGCTTGGTCCATCCATCCTGCTCGGCGAGGCAAGGATGGGTCAGTTGCAAAAGAAGAGTGATACCCTTAGGTTCAGATGCTTACAGGGCTGGGTGTGGGGATGCTGCTATGTTGAGGGGTCGGGGAGAAGGGCTGGGAGTCCGTCCCTTTCGGTGGTGGGATTTGTTTGCTGCACAACTTTCTCTGCACCTCCTGAAAAAAGTAGTTGCATAAAAATTGGGTTTACGGTGGATCGATTCCAGGCGTATGACAATTATAATATAACCCCTTTAAGTGTGCATGCATCTTACCTCTGGAGAGTGGTGTATAGTGGACAGAGAGCTACATAGAACTAAAAGGATCCGTTTCTTACTGTTGTCAGTCAGACGTCTTATTATTATTCTCAGTTCTTCTCCGATTAGAATAGTAAGATGTATAAGCAAGTAGTGTGGATCAGGCTAATGACAATGCCGTGTAATTTCTGAAGCGATCCTTCTCACTTTTTCATTACTGATTTATGCATCATTAGTTTTCTCGCAGTACCCTACTGAAACTGATAGTTGTCTGTGTTGGTGGTTGGGTGGGTGGGGAATTAACATACTTTTTGCTGTTTCAGATTATTGTTTTTCTTAAATCGTTTGCTGTACATTTTCCCTGCTTGGGCTTTTAATGCAATGTGATACCCAGAGCGCTGCATAAAAGTCACTAAACGAAAATGATTCATGCTTTTTCAGCAAGAGAAGAAAACAGTTACAGAGCTCTAATTTGCTTCCCCTGAAGTCAATGGGAACTTTGCCTTTGACTCCCGTGAGATCAGGATCTGGTCCTTAATTAAGAAGGGGGAAAAAATCTTTGCTGTTGATTGGAGTTCTAGCTTGCTGCACAGGAGTTGGGGTATTTTTCTGCACTCTACTGAGCCATTGTGATGTGCTTTCTTCATTATCTGAGTTGTCTGATTTCAGTCCTTGGTCAACATATCACACAGGCAATGGTGCCTAGACAGGTAGATATGTACTATTTATCTCAGAATCTGTCCATTTATCTCAGGCCTCCTATCACCATATATTGCACCTGATATTCTGAGCAGCTGATATTGACAGGTGAGATCAATGCTGAACACATTAGTAATGTTAACAGAGCTTTCAAAACAGGATTTGAAAGCCTGACTTAATTATAGGAAAACCCCTTTTGTGTCCCCTCTGCATCAGGATGAGTTACTTAGTTACTGTAGTTAGAAAGAGAATACTGGATATTTTGTCTTTTCTGTGCCATAAAAGAAAGCGTAGTAATTAGTGACGTCTAATTTTTGGATTGTTTTGTCTGTTTTCCTTCTTGGCTTTATTGTTTTCAAACATGATGTGATGGAGTAGGGTACTATTTTTGTCCTTATTGGCTTTTTCTTGACTCATTCAAGTACTTACAAATCAAAAAATACTTTTTTCATTTCAGATAAATTGCTGTTGTCTTCAGGCACAGGGATGGACTCTTTCAATGAGCCCAGGTGGTGGACTGTTTCCATGAATTGGCTGTTTTCAGAATGAAAAGGATGCAGAGTCAAAATAGGCACATGTTGGTTTCAGTTCTTTAACTATCCTGCCAAATGAAAGTTCTATAGTGCAGAGCTTGATTTGTTACATACATTGTTGCACTTGATTTGTTACATATTCTGGAGCTCTGGACATAGTTAAGCTTGCCACTGGCATTACATCCCACATTGTTTTTGTGTGGAGATGACAGGTGTTGTTTCTATTGAAAATGCATGGCAAAATTCCCATTGAGTTTACAGCAGGATCAGGCTTAGACAGTACAATATAGAAAAAATATAAATTGATACATCTGCAGAAAAAGTACATGCTCTCAAATCAGTTTCTTCCCAAATAAAAGCCAGGAGGTGTTGCAATATCATAGATATAGCATGTTTAATGTGAGGTGATGAAGCCTGGGATAGAAAGCAGGGAAAGGGAACTCTCACTACCCTCGCATTGCAAAACAATAGGCAGAAGAGAGAGAGAGATGTGAGGAGATGGTTAAAAAGCTAAACATTTGACAGAGAACTTAACAGTTATAAAAGCATAGAAAAGATATCATGCATAATAAATCAGATTAAACATAATTCAGAGGAAATCATAATAACATGGTAGAATGTACGAATAATAGAGCCACATTTTGACTACTGCAGAGTTCTAGCATGCTGTACATAGTACCGGTCATTTTATTGTGAAAAAGGTTATGGCTGAAATGTAGGGATGTATGGGGATAATCTTCCCAGTTCAGAGACTCAAGAACCAAAGATTATGGAGTCATGGATTGGAGCTGTTCCATACTAATTCCTTATGACTTTGCTTTTTAAATTCAAATTGGCCATGGTCTTAGATCTCCAGGCTGGAATGGACTGAAATGAATCATGGCTTGGAACCACCCATACTTCCTTCTCTTTGATATTTTTACTCTAAGGGCTTGTCCACTTGAGGGATTTTTGCACTGGTGTCACTGCCTATTGCCTGCCTTGCTAACCCATACCTTCCCTTGGGCAGGGTCACATCATGTGATCTGAAGAGTCAAGAAAAAAGCATATCTCTCCATCCTCTGACAGCCTTTTAGATCGTATTAAAAGATGTCATTAAAGATGATAATAACTGTCCTCTTTGGGGAGAAGTTAATTGAGATAGACTGGAGCAGCTGTTGTTGATGAAGTCAGTTCTTGTTTCCTAGAAGACAAAACAAGACAAACACACACAAGTGATGAGAGAACAGCAAAGATAGAAAATGCAGCTCTCTGTCTCTGGTGTGGACTCTCACTTGAAACCTCACTGCTGGAAGAACACAGGTACAGCACAGAGTCTCATCAGCCACTACGAGACCTGGCAAACTTGTATCAGCATCGGACTTTCTAGAGCATTGCATTGACTGCTATTCTGGTCACAGGCTTACTACAGTGCTGCAGAATAACCAGTCCTGGCTGGCTAAGCCAGGCTCTTATTGGACAGTCACAGAGGGAAAAAGGAGAGGAGTAAGAATTAGAAGAACTCAGGTAGGGGGAAGGAAAAGGACACGGGGGGGGGGGGGCGGAGGGGAAGGGAGAGAGATGAAAGTCTCACAAGCCACTGATGCCAGGTGATGTTTGGTATTCACCTGGAGCCAATGGAGGTGATGATGTCATCTGAGTCCCTCCCTCTGTCCTGCTCTGGTCAGGACCTCTCACAGGATTAGGATGAAGGAAGTCTAGGGTCCCGTGAAACGGTGGGAGTGACAGCCATGATGCTGAAATTCAGCCCTTTCTCTTCTTTCAGCTAGCAATTGTCATGTTCATTTTCACTCTGCTAATTTTCATCCCAAAGTCTCTTTTTGAAGACCCCAAAAGGAAGTGATGAGTGGAATAGCCCATCCCCTCATTATTTTGGCCACCAATTAGGCCTAATTTACGACACACCAATTTTGGTCCATTGATTTTCAGTCCCATGCTTTTCTTGTTTTCAGGCATGATCTTAACACAGCCCTTAAAATAAATGATATCAGTAGGCCTTTTTGTTTAGACTAATCTTTTTGTCTCCCTTTTGCATCTTTTCCCATCCAACATTTATTGTTATTGGTTATTGTGATATTTGATGAACTTTCACTCACTTTTTACAGTTGAGTTCACAATTAGGGTAAATACGTAGGCTCAATTACCACAACACTCCTCATTAGCTAATGGGGAAACTGACAACATGACAGCCCTAAGACTGTATTCTTTGGAAACAAGGAAAGTGGGGTCTGATGCTGAATTTTCTGATTGACGTTATTTTGAGCAGTATCAAACCATCGGGGCCCAATCCTGCAAACCCTTAGTCTCACCAGTGAATGTGTGACTAAAGATTGCGTTACTTGTGCAGTGTGAATGAGGGGTGCTAATAAGGACAACATGCATAGGGTTAATTGTGTCTTGTAGGTGTAGCCTATAGTAAATGATGCTGCAGAGCTGCACTGCCCTGACTATCAGGAGGCAATTCTGCCTCAGGGACACAGAATATCTGCCAGAGCTCCTAGCTGGGCAGAGACTGTATGCCTGCTACCAAACCCCTTGAGGAGGTGCAGCTTAATTCCCCTTGTGTAGACAGCCAGCTATGTGAGCTAGTGTATTGTTGCGGCAGGAGGGAGTGGAGCATGGTACAGTGCATTCCCGAGGGATTGAGGATGGTGTAGCCCCCTTTGCTCCCTGCAGTGCAGGCACTGGAATTCTCTCTGATCCTTACATGGACCACACACTCCCCAATCCTCTACTGCTTTCCTGCATAAGGGCCAGGCAGGATGTGCTCCAAAGAGAGCTCCTCACTGACCAGAAGACACTTAGATAGGAACAGAAAGGTATGTCGCTGTTTGCGGAGATGGGCATGAACGCGTGCTAACAGCAAATCACACACTAACAGAATTCAGCTGCCATTTGTTTACTCTGAGGGCACAGACGGTGCCACCATTACTCATATTGACCAGCACCTTAGTCCATGAACCCTGCTGATTTCCATTGGATTTTTCACAGCCTAAGGTCCTACTCTCTGTGCGAGAGGCTGGCAGAAGCTGACCCAGCCTGAATGACAAAGCGAGGCTATCAGACAGAGCTAGTTGAATTTTTTTCAACAACTTATTTTCATTCAAACTTAATTAAGAATGAAATGTTTCATGAAAAAGTGGGGTTTGAATTAAATCTTGCGGGTTTTCATTGAAAAAACAACAGTTCCCTCCAGAAAATGTGCAGTTTTAACAGAAAACTTGTCAGTTTGGGTTGCCAACCAACAAAAATCAGATTTTTGAGGGTTTGTGGGGATTTTGGATGGTTGGTAGGGTGAGGGTGTGTGGAAGGGGGGAGGGGTGTTCAGAAATAACAAAACCAAAGCACACCTGAATACCTGACAATCTGAAACAAACAATGAAAAAAATTATTGACTTCTTTGCAGGGGAGAAAAAATCATTTTCCCAGCAGACCTATTACAAGACCCCTTCCTTTGGGGAGTCAATGTGGGGGAGGTAATATATTTTTATTGGACCAACTTCTTTTGGCGAGAGAGACAAGCTTTTGAGCTTATGTAACACCGATAGACCCCGGTCGTTGGTGGGCGGGATCAAACCTGGGACCTCTGGAGCTAAATGCATGAGCCAAAAGCCATATGGCTGGTAGCTAAGGCTGTACAGCAGACTCATTGTCTCTCTCTAGGGTACGTCCACACTACAGAATTAGGTCGAAATTATAGAAGTCGATATTTTAAAACCCGATTTTATGGAATCGATTGTGTGTGTCCCCACTAAAGAGCATTAAGACCATGAAGTCGACGGACTGTGCCCACAGTTTCGGGGCTAGCGTCGACTTTCGGAGCGTTGCATTGCGGGTAGCTATCCCACAGTTCCCGCAGTCTCTGCCGCCCATTGGAATTCTGCGTTGCGATCCCAAAGCCTGATGGGGCAGAAAACATTGTCGCTGGTGGTTCTGGGTACATGTCGTCAAGCCATCAAACGTCCCTCCCACCCTCCGTGGAAAGCAATCTTTTTCGAGCCTTTTTTTCGGGGTTTCCGGGGTTTCCGGGTTTGCTACGGAAGCCTGCTCAGCTCACAATTACCGTACATCTCCAGCGTACGCCTGGACATTAGGTCTAGTGGGGATTCAGTTGTGCTGTAACACAGGCAGAGGGATAGCTCAGCGTTCTGAGCGTTGGCCTGCTAAGCCTGGGATTGTGAGTTCAATCCTTGAGGGGGCCATTCTGCCTGAGGCTGGTCGTCACGGGACTACACAGCATAAGCTCCTTTCCTTCTAGCAGCAGATGGTGCAATATGCCATAAATGATCGTAGTCGTGGGACTACACAGCAGAAGGTCCTTGCCTTCTAGCTGCAGATTGTGCAATAGGCTTTAAATTCATTGTCCCCTGTGTGCTCCTGGCCGGCTTATGGTGTGGCTGGCCGGGGGCACTTGGACATAAATGAGAGTGACTCTGGTCATTCTCTTTTTTATGTTTTGTTTAAGGGAGATTCAGTACTGTCTGAAACACGGGCAGAGGGATAGCTCAGCGGTCAGTGGTTTCCGTGTTTGCTATGGCAAGCATGGAGCCAGTGTACGCCTGGACATTGGGTCTATTGGGGATTCAGTCACGCTATAATACAGGCCAGAGGAATAGCTCAGCGGTCTGAGCATTGGCCTGCTAAATCCGGGGTTGCGAGTTCAATCCTTGAGGGGGCCAGGAGATGATGATGGATATCAAGCCTATTGAACCATCTGCAGCTAGAAGGGAAGGCACCTAACCCTTGCTTCCCGGCATATTGTACCATCTGCTGTTAGAAGGAAAGGAGCCTAACCCTTGCTCCCCCCTCCCTCTGAGAAAGCAGCGGAGGGGGGAGCCCAAAATCCTTTCGTGCCTTTTTTCATGCGGGTGCCATATTGCTGACACCATTGTTATCCACCCGCCGCTTCTGCTCCCACTCTGCTGTCCTGCAGACACCATACCAGGGAAAGCATGGAGCCCGATCAGATCACTGCGGCTGTTATCGCCGTTATAAACACCACAGGCATTGTCCAGGAGTATATGGAGAACGAGAACCAGGAGCTGCTAGAGCTACAGCAGGCGAGGAGGCGACAGCAGCGCCCTGAGGACCGTGATGAGGACATGGACACAGACCTCTCTCAAAAAAGCCCCCCCCCCCCCCCACAAGGTGGACATCATGGTGGTAATGGGGCTTGTTGATACAGTGGAATGCCGATTCTGGGCCCGGGAAACAAGCACAGACAGGTGGGACCACATAGTGCTGCAGGTCTGGGATGAATCCCAGTGGCTGCGAAACTTTTGCATGCGTAAGGGCACTTTCATGGAACTTTGTGAGTTGCTTTCCCCTGCCCTGAAGCGCCAGAACACCAAGATGAGAGCAGCCCTCACAGTAGAGAAGCGACTGGCGATAGCCCTGTGGAAGCTTGCAATGCCAGACAGCTACCGGTCAGTCGCAAATCAATTCGGAGTGGGAAAATCTACAGTGGGGGCTGTTGTGATGCAAGTAGCCAAGGCGATCACCGAGCTGCTGGTACCAAGGGTTGTGAGTCTGGGAAATGTGCAGCTCATACTGGATGGCTTTGCAGCAATGGGGTTCCCGAACTGTGGTGGGGCGATAGACGGAACCCATATCCCTATCTTGGCACCGGACCACCAAGCCAGCAAGTACATAAACCGAAAGGGTTACTTTTCAATAGTGCTGCAAGCACTGGTGGATCATAAGGGACGTTTCACCAACATCAACGTGGGATGGCCGGGAAAGGTACATGACGCTCGCATCTTCAGGAACTCTGGTCTGTTTCAGCTGCTGCAGCGAGGGACTTTCTTCCCAGACCAGAAAATAACCATTGGGGATGTTGAGATGCCTATAGTTATCCTTGGGGACCCAGCCTACCCCTTAATGCCATGGCTCATGAAGCCATACACAGGTAGCCTGGACAGTAGTCAGGACCTTTTCAACTATAGGCTGAGCAAGTGCAGAATGGTGGTGGAATGTGCATTTGGGCGTTTAAGAGCTCGCTGGTGCAGTTTATTGACTAGGTTAGATCTCAGCGAAACCAATATTCCCATTACACTGCTCTACAGCCAAAATGCTTTTGAAATAAATGTAGTCAAACTTTACTAATTCTGGGTCACTGAGAAAGAAAATGATGCTTAAAATTGTTGATTGGCTCTAGTTTTCAAGACATGCTATTGGGTCAGTATATACGACCCTTGACTTGGGAATGGCAGAGGATTGATTCATCGAAGACGAGTCTTAAAGCTGTTTTACTGCTGTGACAAAGTTCCTCCTCTACCTTGGTGAGTCCTGCGCTTATTGGCGGATTTTGATCGCCTCAGAGATCTTCCCCTCTGGTAGAACCCACAGTCAAATTCCTCCTGTGTCTGATGAGGAGTTGGGAGGTTTGGGGGAACCTGGGCCCGCCCTTTACTCCGGGTTCCAGCCCAGGGCCCTGTGGATTGCAGTTGTCTATAGGGTTTCCTGTAACAGCTGCGTGACAGCTACACTCCCTGGGCTACTTCCCCACAGCTTCCTCCCAACACCTTCTTTACGCTTACTGCAGGACCTTCCTCCTGATGGTCTGCTGGTACTTCTACTCCTCAGTCCTTCAACTCTTCTCTCTCTCAACTCCTTGTGTGCCTCTTGCTCCCAGCTCCTCACACGCCACACCACAAACTAAAGTGAGCTCCTTTTTAAACCCAGGTGCCCTGATTAGCCTGCCTGTCTTAATTGATTCTAACAGGTCCTTCTTAATTGGCTCCAGGTGTCCTAATTAGCCTGCCTGCCTTAAATTGGTTCCAGAAAGTTCCTGCTTGTTCTAGTGCAGTCCTTGCTCTGGTCACTCAGGGAACAGAAAACTATTAATCCAATGGCCAGTATATTTGCCTTCTGTGAGATTTCTGTATCCCACTTGTCTGGGTCTGTCACACTGCATAATGGCAATGTTTTGCCATCAATTCCAGTTGGTCATGCAGTCCATATGAAGGAAACCTATGACAACATGAAACAACTTTTGAGGTGCATAAACTATGACCAACATCAGTGGCAGCTTTGTGGCGATTTGAAGGTTGTTGCTCTCTTGCTTGGTCTGCAGACTGGATACACAAAGTACTGCTGTTTTCTCTGCGAATGGGATAGTCGTGCAAGAGATTCCCACTACATCAAGAAAGATTGGCCACTCCGACAGTCTTTGGAGCCTGGGAGGAAAAGTGTTCAGCATCCACCACTTGTTGAATCAAGGAAGATTTTGTTACCACCCTTACACATCAAGCTGGGTCTGATGAAGAACTTTGTCAAGGCCATTGACAAAACACAAGCAGCTTTCAAGTACCTCCGTGGAAAATTTCCAAGGTTAAGTGAAGCTAAGATAAAGGAAGGTGTCTTTGTTGGTCCTGAGATTCGTGAACTTCTTCGAGATGATGCATTTGACCATGCACTGCGTGGCAAGGAAATAAAGGCATGGAAAGCCTTCCAGTTAGTGGCAATAAATTTTCTCGGAAACAACAAGGCAGACAACTACAGGCTGTTGGTGGAAAACCTCCTCAAGGCATACAAAAGCCTTGGTTGCAACATGTCACTAAAGATACATTTTTCGCGCACTCATCTAGATTTTTTTCCACCGAACTGCGGAGCAGTGAGCGACGAGCACGGCGAGCGATTTCACCAGGACATTGCAACAATGGAGAAATGCTATCAGGGCAAATGGAGCCCATCAATGCTTGCAGACTATTGCTGGACAGTGACAAGAGATGCTCCATTTAATGAATACAAGAGACAAGCCAAGAAGCGCCGAGTAGACACTGAATAGGACTAAACTATGTACATAATAGTTTTTTGCCTTTTGTTTCATAATACATTTTATTTATATAACCCCTTTGCTGATTTTTAAAGTGTTACTATTTCACCTGTCCTGTTTATGTATCATGTAAAGCAACCATAAACACATGAAAAGACCTAGGTTTACAATTTATGATTAAAACTCTACTATCTACACAATATACATAGACATAAAATGTAAAAACTTAAATATCTTAGAAACAGTAGCCAATCAGTTGTTTTAATTGTCATATTTGAATTCAGCACATCAAAATACATACTAAATAGCACATTTCATCTCTGAGGCAGACGACTTCTCAAAAATTGTAGACCAGTGTTATTATTACTGCTTGCTGTGCACTCCACAATATCTGTGAGAGTAAGTGGGAGACGTTTATGGCGGGGTGGGAGGTTGAGGCAAATCACCTGGCCGCTGGTTATGCGCAGCCAGACACCAGGGCTATTACAAGAGTACAGCAGGGTGCGTTGTGCATCAGGGAAGCTTTGAAAACCAGTTTCATGAATGGCCAGGATGCTGTGTGAAAGTTCTGTTTTTCCCCATTAATGAAAAGCCCCGCCCCTTCATTCACTCTACTTCCCTTTAACCAAACCGCCCTGCCCTCCCCCCATCGGTCACCGCTTGCACAGGCAATAAAGTCATTGTTGCTTAAAAATCATGCATTCTTTATTAATTCGTAAAACAAAGAGGGGGAACTATGGGGGTAACTGCCACGGTCGCCCGGGATGGGTGGTGGAGGAAGGGAAGCACCAGGATGGGTGATGGAGGAAGGGAAGCACCAGGATGGGTGGTGGAGGAGGGGATGAGGGAAGGACAAGGACACACAGCACTTTAAAACTTATTGAATGCCAGCCCTTTCTTGCTTGGACTGTTCTCTTGGCTTGAGTGGTTGGGTGCACGGAGGCCGCCCAAACGCGTTCTTGGGTGTCTCGGGGATGAGGTTATGGGACTCGGGAAGGAGGGCTGTTGGTTACACAGGGGCTGTAGCGGCGGTCTGGGCTCAGGCGGCCTTTCCTGAACCATACGCCTTTCCTCAGCCATAAGCCGGAGGATTTCCGTTTGATCCTCTAGTAGCCTCAGAATTGCATCCTGCCTTCTCTCTGCACACTGACGCCACCTACTCTCTTCATCCCGCTGCTGTCTCTCTTCATCCCACCAGTCATTGTCTTCAGCACGCCACCTGTCCACGCGATCAAATTCTGCCTTCCTGGACTCCGACAGTGTCTGCCTCCACGCATTCTGCTGGGCAGTTTCAGTGTGGGAGGATTGCATGAGCTCTGAGAACATATCGTCTCGATTCCTTTTTTTTTTTACTTCTAATCTTCGCTAGCCTCTGGGACAGTGATGAAAGGGGTGGCGTTGAAACATTTGCAGCTGCGGGAGGAAACAAACGGGAGAGGAGTAGTTTAAAAGACACATATTAGAGAACAATGCTCCAAACATTACATATCACATGTGCATTTGGTCCAAAGTTGCACTTTGCCTGTTATATTGAGGGTCTGCCGGTTTGGGGTGAGAGATCACACAAGCAGGTCCGGCGGGCAACAGAATTCGGCTTGCAGGCAGCCATGGTAAGCCACAGTCTATAGCCTGTGGGAATGGTTTCAAACAGCTATCCCCTCATTTGCCATAACAAACAGCCTTTGGGGTGGCAATTTAAAACGGGTTGGCAATTGAAAAGGGAGGGGCGGCGGTTTTCGGGTTAATGTGCAGCGCGAACCTAATCAACACCCTCCCCCCCCCCCCCCACACACACACACATCCAAGATGTTCGCTGTTCCCCCTCCACCCACCGCGTGGGTCACAGCGGAGAAGATTTCCGTTCAGCCATAGGCAAACAGCCCAGCAGGGACGGACCCTCTGAATACCCCCTTAATAAAATCCCCCTATTTCAAACAGGTGACCATGAATGATATCACTCTTGTGAGGATAACACAGACAGATAAAGAACAGATGTTGCTTGAATGCCAGCAAACACCAGGACCATACGCCGCCATGCTTTGCAATGCCACAATTCCAGACTACGTGCTACTGGCCTGGCGTGGTAGAGTGTGTTACCACGGAGCACAGGATAAGGCTGCCCTCCTCAGAAACCTTTTGCACAGGCTTTGGGAGTACATCCAGGAGAGCTTTCTGGAGATGTCCCCGGAGGATTTCCGCTCCATCCCCGAACATGTTAACAGACTTTTCCAGTAGCTGTAGCTGTACTGGCCGCGAATTAATCATTAAACACGCTTGTTTATAAAACATGTATTACTTTCACAGAGGTACACTCACCAGAGGTCCCTTCTCCGGCATCAAGCATGCCTTGGGTGGGTTCGTAGGGTACTGGCTCCAGGGTGACAAAAAGTTCCTGGCTCTCGGGGAAAAGGGCTTCTCCGCTTCCTTGCTGTGTCTGTGCGCTATTTTGAGCATGATTATCATCATCTTCCTCTTCCCGAAAATGCTCCTCGGTGGTTTCTGATGATCCACATACGGAGTCATACCACATGGGTGGGTCAGTTCTGGCTGCACCCCCTAGAATGGCATGCAGCTCATCATAGAAGCAGCATGTCTGGGGCTCTGACCCAGAGTGGCTGTTTGCATCTCTGGTTTTTTGGTAGGCTTGCCTGAGCTCCTTAATTTTAACGCGGCACTGTTGCGCATCCCTGTTGTAGCCTCTGTCCTGCATGCCCTTGGAGACTTTGGCATATGTATTGGCATTTCGCCTTTTGGACCGTAGTTCTGCTAGCACGGTTTCATCTCCCCATACAGTGATCAGATCGCATACCTCACGCTCGGTCCATGCTGGAGCTCATCTTCGGTTCTGGGACTCCATCATGGTCACCTCTGCTGATGAGATCTGCACTCACCTGCAGCTCACCATGCTGGCCAAACAGGAAATGAAATTCAAAAGTTCGCGGGGCTTTTCCTGTGTACCTGGGCAGAGCATTCGAGCTCAGACTGCTGTCCAGAGCGGTCAAATGTTGCACTGTTGGATAGATCCAGGAGGCCAATACCGTCGAATTGCATCCTCACTAAGCCTAGATCGATTCGGCGATATCGCTTTAAGCGCTAATCCCCTCGTTGGGGGTGGAGTGGCGAGATCGATTTTAAGAGCCCTAGAAATCGATGTTAAGGGCTTCGTCGTGTGGACGGGTGCACGGATCAATCGATATAATGCTAATAAATTTGACCGAAACTCATAGTGTAGACCAGGGCTAAGTAGTCTTGGTGCCACTAGATGGGACAAAACACCACACCCAGGAGGTGTGTGGGTTACATACTTCCCCCTAGCTGAGGAAGCACATCCCAAGCTTCAGAGACTTCCCAGTTGAAATCCCGGATGAGCCCCCACTTGTAACACTGACAGACCCTGGTCATCAGCAGGCGGAATCGAACCTGAGAGCTTTGGAGCGAAATGCATAAGCCTCTACTGCATGAGCTAAAAGCCATGTGTCTGGTAGCTAAGGCTGTAGTTCTCTCTCTCTAGATGGTCTCGGTGCCACTAGATGGGACAGAACACCACACCCAGAAGGTGTGTGGGTTACACTTACACAGAGCTCTTCAGGTCTGGGAAAGAAGAGCACTGTGTAAGTTTGAAAGTTTGTCTCTCTCACCAGCAGAAGTTGGTCCAATAAAAGATAATATTCTAGGACCAACATAGCTTCAGCAACACTGCATACAACAATTCCTTTGAGTCAGATTCAGCCTCCTCCTTACTTGGGAGGGCACCGGGCTTCCCCTCTTTGTGTGGTCAGGCACAATTGCAGTCCTTGCTGAGGAGTGCAGAGATTGCTCCCTAATTATTCCCCAGAGGAGCAGGAAGGAGGCAGGATCTTGGCCTCATTCTCCTCCCACAAGCTCACTGGCCCATAGAGCAAGTGTGGATATATGCTCATCAAGGCAGAATTCCTCTCTGAGTTATAACCAGGGCAGCACCATGATGCACTCCCCCTTAATAATAGGCTCTGCATAAATGGAACAACTGAGTCTTTGAGAATAGCTTTTAAAGGCATTAAACAGATATTAGAAGGAATAAAAAATGTGTGATTCAACCGCTTATCCAAAGGACCTATTGTAGATGAGTTTCCTGATCTTCTGGACTAACTGGTCCTTCTCAAATAGTACTTCTCATATAATTCAAAACTCAGCCCTATCTGTCTCAATGGGTACAGCTGCCATCTGAATATGAATGAACACATTCCAATAGACTTGAGCATGAATTAGTTTTTGCATTGCAGCTCCAGCATGTATAATCATTTTCGGCTTGTGTAGGCACTGTTTTCTTTGCTATGTATGGGAGCCACTGCACTGTATGTAACAGTAGAACAAATAAGCAAGTGCAGTGTTCAGTGTGAAATGAATTTGTTCAGAAAGTCCTCTGTAGACAAAAGAGACATGGAACACAAGTGCAATCATTTGTATTTGTCTTGTTTGGGGACAATGTGCATTTTGAAGAGACTCATGCTTCTTTCCTCCAGAGAGTCTTTCTGAAAGAAATGAGTAGATAGAGGTTCTATCCTGGGAGGTGCTGGGTATTGAGGGTGTTCAGCACCTTTCAGGATTTTTTTTTTTTTTAGCTGTCTACTTAGTAGGGTTATTATGTGATGATGACCCATTTCCTTAAGGGGCATCAGCACTTAGTTCCAGAATGGGGAGAGGTTTCCAGGATAGTGTCTTGATGCTTTTGGGCAGAACAGTGTAATAAATGTAATCAAAACATTTGAATTTCAACAATGTACTTAGTAGCCTTGGTAGCACTAGGTAATTTTCTTTATTGAATTTGGACAGGCTTAAGCCATAAGTAATACAGTGATAGAAAGGATAAAAGCAACATACCAATGTGTTAACATTTATCCCTAGAGAACTATTTCTCCAGAGTAGTTCACACCACATGTGCTGAAAGGGTAGAGATTTGAAATATAAAGATTATGTGGGTCTCTTTTTCCTTTCAGGGAAGTGGCAATATTTGTTTTAATCTGCGTGGTCTGGGACTGTTTCCTCGTGTACAGTCAATTTAATCTGCATTGCTGAAGACAGCACATGGGCCAGATTCTAATCTTAGATGTGTGATATGTAGTGCTACACAAAATCTGTTGCTGCCCTTGTGCAGACCTTGTGCTTACTGATGGGTCTTTCAAGGTAAGAAAACAAACTGAAAGCTCTTTGGGATAGGGGCTGTCTTTTTGTTGTGTTTGTACAGTGCCTAGTGTAGCAGAGGGGCCTTTAGGCGCTACCACAATATAAATAATACCTATGAATTATTCGTAGCAGTATTTATTTTATTAAAATCTGAGCCAGTGCAAGCCCACTTGAGATTAGAATCTGGCTTTATGACTCCAAAGCTGAAAGCAGTGCCACAGGAAAGCAAGCTGTCAATGTTCCTCATTCACTCCCTTAGGAGGGCTGAGGAGAAGGGTAGTAGGATGACATGGTGGTAAAACACAGATGAAAAAGGATTTTTTTTTTATAGGGCTGTCAATTAATCATAGTTAACACAAGCGATTAATGCAAATCAAATTAACTAGAGTAAAAATAATCGTGACTAATCACAGTTTTAATCACACTGTTAAACACTAGAATACCAATTTACATTTATTATACATATTTTTGGATGTTTTTCTACATTTTCAAATATACACAGAATGCAAAAATATTTGCATTGTAGAAAAGGTAAAGGTAAATAGAAGAAATAGTATTTTTCAGTTCACCTCATACAAGTACTGTAGTGTAGTCTCCATCGTGAAAGTGCAATTTACAAATGTAGAATTGTTATTAGGGCTGTCAGTTAATCACAGTTAACCCATGTGATTAACTCAAAATAAACTACTACGTTATGGTTTTTTAAACAAGTGTTGATCTCACATCTCTGGAGATGGGACTCTGCAGCAGCCAGGTGGGGAGGGAGGCACCGGCAGTGGTAGTGAGCAGGAGGCAGCCAGGGACAAGAGACTCCATAATATCCAGTCCAGATGCACAGATTACTGAAATACCTCACGCCCTCCCACCTCCCCACCCCCCGCACGAAAATCTATTGATTTCTTTTACATGAGGAGAGGGGTAAGAGCAATCGCCAGCAGCCACAAGGACACAAAGCAGGGACAGGGAGCTTTGGAGCCACTGCTACTGCACCCCATCCCCTGGGTGAGGCCAGCAGCAGCCCCCCCCCCGCCACACACTGCACTAGTTGATCGTGACCCTGTCCTGTAGTGTGTGGGTGATTTGTGGGCAGCCGGTTAAATACCTTTCAGGGGGATGAGAGGAGCTCAGCCCCCCTCTGCCTGCACCATCCCCTCCCTGCTAGACAGGGCTGGCCTTAAAGGTGGGCCACCACCCAGGGTGTCATGCTCAGGGGGTGCCACTGTGGGCTTCGGGCCAGGGGTGCCCCCTCCTCCCCACCGCCCTATTCCACTGCTGCTTCCGCCTCCACCCCGTATCCCCATGGGGAGCCTCCCCTGATTAAGCTGCTGTGGACCAGGAGCCTGCCTTCTGTCTGCTGTGCAGAGTGGGGACAAAGGGGCTGATGTCGGTCACTGCTGAGCTGTGGTTAGGGAACAGGGAGAGCCTGTCTGCGTCTGCTGCCGGCTCAGGAGTGAGTGTTGCCGACAGCAGCTGCTGCTCGCTGAAAAAGTGTTCAGGCTCCTAAGTGCTCTGCTTAAAAAGACAGTGCTTCCCCAGTACACACACACACACACACACACACACACACACACACACACACTCACACACACACTCACACTCTCTCTCACCCCCCGCCCCAACCCACACCAAACCAAAATCTGAAATGGCCCCCCTGGTGAGCCAGGAGTGGCCAGAGGGCTGCAGGAGGGCCATTGGCTCGGGCAAGAGGCATCCCCCATGCAACAGCATGGAGCCCGCCTTGAGCTGCAGGCCAAGTGCCTGGCACCACGAGCCACAGCAGCAGCGCAGAAGTAAGGGTGATAATACACCAAATACTATGCCAATCCTTATTTCTGATTGACTGAACAAGAAGTCAAAAACAAGAACAAAATTGTCAAACGCATAGATGAACATGACTTGTTGGTTTCAGTGTAGTAGCCGTGTTAGTCTGTGTCAGCAAAAGGAAAATACCTGCACATCTACCAATGTGATATATGCCATCATGTGCCAGCAATGCCCCTCTGCCATGTACATTGGCCAAACCGGACAGTCTCTATGCAAAAGAATAAATGGACATAAATCTGACATCAGGAATCATAGCATTCAAAAACCAGTAGGAGAACACTTCAACCTCCCTAATCACTCAGTGACAGACTTGAGGGTAGCAGTGTTGCGACAGATTAACTCCAAAAGCAGACTTCAAAGAGAAACTGTTGAACACGAATTGATATGCAAACTAGGTTGCATTACCTCCGGATTAAATAAGGACTTGGAATGGCTCGGCCATTACGTTAATTGAATCTATTTCCCTTTAGTTAACGATCCTCATTCACACCTGTGTGACCATCTTGTTTATCACTTCAAAGGTTTTTCTTCCCCTGCTGTTATGATTCCTCTCAACTAATTAGCCTCTTAAGGTTGGTCTATGCACCTCCACCTTATCATGTTTCTCTGACTGTATATATATCTGTCTACTGTATGTTTCATTCCATGCATCCGATGAAGTGGGTACTAACCCACGAAAGCTTATGCTGAAATAAATTTGTTAGTCTAAGGTGCTACAAGTTTTTCTTTCTTATGATTTGTTGGGGAAGAGTCAACATGGTTTTTGTTAAGGGAAATTATGCCGCTCCAATCTACTAGAATTCTTTGAGGGGGGTCAACAAGCATGTGGACCAGGTGGATCCAGTGGATACAGTGTATTCAGATTTTCAGAAAGCCTTTGACATGGTCCCTCACCAAAGGCTCTTAAGCAAAGTAAGCAGTCATGGGATAAGAGGGAAGGTCCTCTCATGGATTGGTAACTGGTTAAAAAATAGGAAACAAATAGGAATAAGTGGTCAGTTTTCAGAATGGAGAGGGATATATAGTGTTGTTCTCCAGGGGTCTGTACTAGGACCAGTCCTATTTAACATATTTATAAATAATCTGGAAAAGGGGGCAAATAGTGAGGTGGCAAAATTTGCAGATGATACAAAACTACTCAAGATAGTTAAGTCCCAGGCAGACTGCAAAGAGCTACAAAAGGATCTCACAAAACTGGGCAACAAAATGGCAGATGAAATGTAATGTTGATAAATGCAAAGTAATGCACATTGCAAAACATAATCCTAACTATACATATAAAATGATGGGGTCTAAATTAGCTGTTACCACTCAAGACAGATCTTGGAGTCATTGTGGATAGTTCTCTGAGAACATCCACTCAATGTGCAGCGGCAGTCAAAAAAGCGAATAGAATGTTGGGAATAATTAAGAAAGGGATAGAAATAAGACAGAAAATATCATATTGCCCCTACATGATATCCGTGGTATGCCACATCTTGAATACTGTATGCAGATGTGGTTGCCCCATCTCAAAAAAGATATATTGGACTTGGAAAAGGTTCAGAAAAGGGCAACAAAAATTATTAGGGGTATGGAATGGCTGCGTATGAGGAGAGATTAATAAGACTGGGACTTTTCAGCTTGGGAAAGACGACTAAGGGGGGATATGATAGGGGTCTATAAAATCATGACTGGTGTGGAGAAAGTAAATAAGGAAGTGTTATTTACTCTCTCATAACCCAAGAATTTCATTTGGTGACCCCTAGTTAATAGGCAGCAGGTTTAAAACAAACACAAGTAAGTATTTCTTCACACAATGCACAGTCAACCTGTGGAACTCCTTGTCAGAGGATGTTATGAAGGCCAAGACTATAACAAGGTTCAAAAATGAACTAGATAAGTTTATGGAGGATAGGTCCATCAATGGCTATTAGCCAGGATGGGAAGGGATGGTGTCCCTAGCGTTGTTTGCCAGAAGCTGGAAATGGGCGACAGAGGATGGATCACTTGATGATTATCTGTTCTGTTCATTCCCTCTGGGGCACTTGGCATTGGCCACTGTTGGAAGAAAGGATACTGGGCTGGATGAACTTTTGGTCTGACCCAGTATGGCCATTCTTATGTTCTTAAGCAGGACTGAGTGGACTTGTAGGCTCTAAAGTTTGACATTGTTTTATTTTTGAATGCAGTTATGTAAAAAAAAAATTCTCCTCTATAAATTGCACTTTCATGATAAAGAGTACTTTAGTACTTGCCTGAGGTGAATTGAAAAATACTATTTATTTTGTTTATCTTTCTACAGTGTAACTATTTGGAATAAAAAATATAAAGTGATCACTCTACACTTTGTATTTTCTGTTATAACTGAAATCAGTATATTTTAAAATGCAGAAAATATCCAAAAATATTTAAATAAATTATATTCTATTATTGCTTCACAGTGCGATTAAAACAGCGATTAATTGCTACTGTTTTTTTAATCTCACTATTAATTGCAATTAATTTTAATCACTTGAGAGCCCTAATTTTTTACTATATAAATGTAATGTTGTAGCTAAACTATAGGAGGACATAACTAAACATATCTGTGCTTGGATGGCCATTATAACTATTTGAGCTTACTTTGCTCAGCATATAGATTCAATGTAAAGGCTTCATTACTAAATGACTATAGCAAAACAAACTCCTTTCAACAGGAGAAAATTACCTTTATTAAAAGGATTGCTATCCTGACATAAATCCAAGATAGCAGCATTGTGAAGGTTAAGACAGAAGCCTTCTGTTGTTTACTACCGGATGTACCTGGATATCTGAATGAATTTCAACGTGCTGCTAAATATCAATCATACGATGCTTATTTGTACATTAACTTTTATAGAAAGAAGTAAATCCAGTGCTAGGATGTGATTGGAAAATTCGGTGAATTGGTAATAAGATATGAAGTTTCTCACCTTCAAATCACCAGTTAAAATCTAGTTCAGATCAGTAGTTACTGAAAGCTGTCACTTTCTGATGGCTGTTGGGTGACCTATGTGCTGAGTTGTTCCAAGTTCAGTTTCTACTGGGCAGATGTCCGCTATACAAAGCCCATCACAATTAGCACTAATTTCTGTTTCAGATGAGAGACTGAAATTGAATGGATTCTAAACTACCTTCCAGAATAGAGCTGAGGCTCATTAGCAAGGTGTTGGGGGGAGGGGGCGAATACTTCTACCTCTTCTGTATCTATTCCATGGTTAAATAAAACCTGGTCTCCACTAGCATCTGAGTTACATTCTCCAACCAGTACTAGCAATAGATAATACTTAGTCCTGCCATGAGTGCAGGGGACTGGACTAGATGACTCTCTAGGTCCCTTCCAGTCCTATGATTCTATGAATAGTGAGATCACTAAAGCAGACCAACTGCTGCCATTTTAACCACTTGTCATCCAGTGACATGGTGGTTAAAATGCTACAGGCTGGTCTAGATTAGTGCTCCAATGAGTGAAGCTGTACTGACGGTAGAGTGGAGTGGATGGACATTCAGTGATTAGTAGTCTAAACTAGAACTTGAGCCAGGTTCAATTCCCTGTTCTACCACAGCCTTCCTGTGACCTTGAGTAAGACATTTACTCTTTGTGTACCTGAGTTCACCTTCTGTAAAATGGGTGATGATTGCACTTCCCTGTCTCATGGGGTTGTTGTGAAAATAAATACATTAAAAAAAATATGATTGTGAGGTGCTCATCTAGGATGGTGATGAGGGTCATATAAATACCAGAAAAAAGGAGAAAGATGGTGGGAGATTCTAACAAAAATACTAGTGTAGAAAGGTCTAAAACATTTCAGTTTTCAGCGATGTCAAACTGGTACTCTTCATGAGCACTTGCAAACCTCTGAGATAGCTAAAATATCTCTGAGCTAAAATATTCTGTAGTCCCAATACTACAGAAAGAAACAAGAAACCAAGGTGCCATCCCTGAAAAAACTTGTAGGGTCTGTGACCGATACACTCAGAAGAAAATGAATATCCCAGGCTTATCTTGGTTCCCCACTCCTCGGCCTTCCCAACTATTTGTAGAGCCCCAGCAATTGTGAAGAAGATCCATTAAATTGCATTTTTGCTGAGGCCAGGCGATGAAAGAAAGTGGTTGAATCAAGATCTGGAGAGAGATGCAACAGCATTGTAACAGATTTATAACACTGTGTAACCAAGGTTATCTAAAAAAGTACCCTATTTACTGTATGTCATGTTGAGATTGCAACAATCATTTGTAACCCAGTTTAGTCTGCAGTCGGGGACCACTACTGACTCACATACTGCTCAACATTTAATGAAAATAAACATATTCGGGTGTCAGGATATTGTATTATTTGATGTTGTCTGCGCTGTTGAAAACACCTCATTGTAATTTTCTCAAGAAATAGCCTTTCAGAGGAGTGCCATTCAGGGAAAGATGTAACCAGGCAATAAATTAGAATAAGATTGATCAGTTTTAGTCTGTGAATTACACTTGGAGATGAATGGAAGAATAGCTGACAGGAAAGTAATATTTAAAGAGCAATTCTGCTCCGAAAAGTGACCATATAAGAACGGCACAATCATATTCAACAGACCTTCTCCTGGTATGTAGTCAGTCATTTCTGGTGTCTTAAGTGACAATAAGCATTTATTTCTTTTTACACCTATTAGGGCTGAAGAGCCAAAACAAAGAGTGGAGCTAGATTCTTTTCCTTTTTAGCATCATCAACAGATTTGTTTACTAAGCTCCAATCAGTTCAAGCCATGCCAACATATTGAAAGATCCTGGGATTGCACAGTGAAGGCCTAATCTGAAGGCAGGAAAGTTATGAAAAAGTAAATGAGAGCTCAATTTGGCTTGCAGAGTCTCTACTATTGGGACTGATGTGGGATGGAGTTATGCAGGAATTAACTATTCAGGAATAATTCCATGTGTGGACACTCTTATTCTGGAATAAATGTCCACCGATGGAGTTATTCCACTTTACATTTTTCTATTCTAGCTGCTGAACTTTACATTCACCCCTACCTTAATCCAAAACAACTTTCAAGTGTAGACAAAAGAATGTCTTTTGTTTCAGTTTTCACCACAAAAATTGGCAGTGATTGGACGACTAACATACTGAACATCAGTGTAAATGGGGTAGGCTAACATTATGTCAAACCAACCTAATATCCTTCTTTGACAGGGTAACAAGCCTTGTGATAGAAGGGAACAGGGGTGCAAGTAATTTAAAGGACTTATTGGTACATTGGAGTCCTAGCGGGGGGCGGGGCCTTTAGAGCCACGGGTCCTTTAAATCGAAATTTAAAGGGCCCGGGGCTCTGGTTCCGGTAAAGGCGTCTGGGAGCCCCAGGCCCTTTAAATCACCGCTGGAGCTACCAGATGTGGAGGCGGCTGGGAGCCCTGGGGCTCAGGGTCCATTTAAAGAGACCAGGGCTCTGGCTGCCACTACTGCAGTGGAGCCCTGGGCCCTTTAAATCGCCGACGGAGCTCCAGGGCTCCCAGCGGCCACCGCTACCCCGGGGCTCTGGCAGAGATTTAAAGGGCCCGGGGCTCCCAGCCACTGCTACCGCAGCGGAGCCCCGGGCCCTTTAAATCGCCGAGGGAGTCCTGGGGCTCCCGGCTGCCTCCACTACACGGGGGCTCCAGCAGCGGGGCTCTGGCGGCAATTTAAAGGGCCCTTGGCTCCAGCCACTGCCGGGATCCCCAGGCCCTTTAAATTGCTGCCTGGGGAAGCCAGTTTGGTACGGCACAGCGGCTCTTGCCGGTACGCCATACCGTACCGGCTTACTTTCACCTCTGGGAGGGAAGCAGTAGAGGTCATATCGAGATATATGTAATGCTTTTGATACTGTCGCACATGACCTTCTCATAAACAAATTAGAGAAATATAGCTTAGACAAACCTACTATAAGGTGGGTGCATAACTGGCTGGAAAACCATACTCAGAGTAATTTTCAGTGGTTCAAAATCAATCTGGAAGGGCATATTGTGGGGTCCCACAGAGATCTGTCCTGGGTTCAGTTCTATTCAATATCTTCATAAATAATTTGAATAATGGCGTAGAGAATATAAGTTTGCAGATGATACCAAACTGGGAGGAATTGCAAGCATTTTGGAGGATAGCATTAGAATTCAAAATAATCTTGACAAACTGGAGAAATGGTCTGAATGAAATAGGATGAAATTTAATAAGGACAAATGCAAAGTACTACTATTAGGAAGGAATAATCAATTGCACAAATACAAAATGGAAGATGACTGCCTAGGAAGAGTACTACAGAGGGGGCTGTAGTGGATCATAAACTAAATATGAGTCAACACTGTTGCAAAAAAACCCTAAACAAACCCACACACACCCCACACAGCCCTCTTCTGGGATGTAGTAGCAGGAGTGTTGTAAGCAAGAGATGAGAAGTAATTATTCCACTCTACTCAGCACAGATAAGGCCTCAACTGCAGTACTGTGTCCAGTTCTTGGTGCCACATTTCAGGAAAGATGTGGACAAATTGGAGAAAGTCTAGAGAAGAGCAACCAAAATGTTTAAACGTCTAGAAAACATGACCTATGAGGGAAGATTTTAAAAAATGGGTTGGTGTAGTCTGGAGAAGAGAAGACTGAACGGGGACATGATAATAGTCTTCAAGTATGTAAAAGGTTGTTATAAAGGGAAGAGTGATAAATTGTACTCCTTAACCACTGAGAAGACAAGTAGTAATGGGCTTAAATTGCATCAAGGGAGATTTAGGTTGAACATTAGGAAAAACTTCCTGCCAGGGTGGTTAAGCCCTGAAAAAAATTACCTATGGAAGTTGTGGAATCTCCATCATTGGAGGTTAGTAAGAACAGATTAGACAAACACCTGATAGGGATGGTCTAGATAGTACTTAGTCCTGCCTCAGTGCAGGGGACTGGACTAGATGACCTATTGAGGTCCCTGCCAGTCCTACATATCTATGATTTCTATGATTCCAGGAAGGAATTTGGCCCAAGATATATAGGCAAGATTTTTTCCTCCAGTTATTATTTGCACACTTGTATCAAAAAGAGCAAGGCCTCAATCCTATACTGTGCTAATTGTTCACTGGGCCTAGAGATTCTGTTTATGGCTCCCCAAGCTTGGGACTGGTAGGGGAGCCAGTTTGACCAAGTAGAGTTTAAAGCAGTCCAGGACCCTTTAGCCACACTTCTTCATCCAGGAACATCTCAGTCACAGCCTGTGATGAGACCACTCACCTCAAGTGAGCGCCCCTACTGGCCAGGTGGGTCTGCACCTGCACTCTCTCAGCTTTGCTCTGCTTGCGGTGGCCCCTGTTGATAGTTAAACTTCTCGAGCAGGTTTTCAGTGACTCGGCTCTCTGGCTGAATCACACACCATCTGTAGGTGTACAAACAAAACAGACATTTTCCGGGCTACAAATTCAAGAGGGGCTCTCATGGTGCCCTCTGTCACATCGCGGTCTGTAGCTCTGTCTCCAGGTTCAGTTCTCAGTCAGTATAACAGGGCCACAGTATCCTGGTTAGCCTTGGCCCCTCCTGAGCTAGCTTCCAATGGTACCTGCTCTGTTATTGGAGCAATGCCTCTGGGCCCCTCCCTGGTGACTCTTCGCTCTGTAGCGAGCCTTCCAGACCCTAGCTGAGTCACTAGTTCAGTTTGATCCCCTTTTGGGCTAACACAGTTCAATTAAATGCTGACCCTCCTCGGGGTCTTCTGCCCCCTCTCTGGGCTTGGTTAAGCTCCCTTCCCTGATCTCAGGCCACTTTGCCTGTGCGGGAGGGGACCCGGTCCCACCCACTACTCCGGGTCCCAACCCAGGGGCCCTATAAGTAGCAGCCACCAGCTGCTTCTCTTTAACTACTTGCTGCTGTGTTTCCCTGGGCCACTTTCCTTCTTAGCCCCAGCACTTTCAGCTTCACCCTTACCTCAGGGCTGAAGTCTTGCTTGAGTCCCAGTCATCAGCAGAAACACCTTCCTTGCTTCTCTGGCTCCAGCCAGGAACTGCTCTGTCCAGGTATTGCTCCTACATCTAGCAAGGAGCACCTTCCTTGCTCCCCTAACTCCAGCCAGCAATTGATCTGCTCCATCAGTAGCTCCTTTTATATGAGCCTTCTAGGCTCTGATTGGCTGCTCCCTGCAACCTCTCTCTGGTTGGCTGCTTCCCCTCAGCCTCTCTATTCAGCTTGGAGGGCCCACCACTACTGCTGTCTCCTGGGGCGGGATGTGGTAGGACCATGAGGCCTCCAGCAGGGGGCCTCAAAGGACCTGATACACCCCATCACAAAGCCCTTATATCAATACTAGCCACCTATGCTAGCAGGGGGAACCCTAGCTGGGGAGATCTGGCTGCTTTCCAGCTTCTTCGTGATGCAGAAACTGCCCAAGGGAGCATAGCAGGATAGGGCCTACCGGTCTTTCATTTTCTTTTCTCATAACAGGTTTTGTACCTTTCTATGAATAACATCAGAACTGCAGGGCCAGTCCTGTTCCCATTGAAGTCAATAGGACTTTGCCATTAATGTAAACAGGATAATGAAAATTTGTAAAAGGCACCTGAGATATATTTGAATCTAACATTTCTATGTGAAGTTTCTTCCTCTTAAATATGTATTTTTAAAAAACACCTTTTTTTTCTGGGTTGCCCCAAAATGTTTCCAAAGAGTCCCTCTCGCCTTGTGGCAGGCATATTCACATCATGTTGGGCCAGATACTCAGGTACTACTCAGTGTGAGTAAGGGAACTGGATTCTAGCCCGTTGGAATATAAGATTTTATACAGTCTAAGATACTGATGCACAGTATTCAGTTTTTAAAAAAACAACAATCTAATTGATATTGTAATGATTTACATTGAGCATAAAGGCCCCCAATACAGCAATTCATATTTATCTACATGTGTATATATATACTTAACTTTAAGCCTATGATTAGTTTCCTTGAAGTAACTGAAACAACTTGTGTGCTTAAAGCTAAGCATGGGCCTAAAATCCTTTGTTGAATCGGTCCATAATTCTTAACTGCAAAAGTAAGACATACCAGATTTAAAGTTTTATAAAGAATTTTGAATAAATCTCCCATGTTTTACCAAATTAAAACAAGCATGAACTAATTTCTTAGATTATTATAGAGAAATGCAAATAACAATGGATCTGCTGTTCACTGTGATGATTAATCAAGGACAAAGACAAAATCTTTTATATCAAAGCATATCTTTTTAAACATAATCTAGCCATAAGACATTTAAGTAATTGCAGCCTAAGAAATCATTACATTTTATCCCATTACTTCACTTTGTGCCACTAAAGTAAAGGAGAATCTCTCCCTATTGAGTCTAATATAACTGATTTCGCAGTGTACTTTAAATATTATTCCTTGGGGTAAATAATACTGTGGTTAAAACAATTGTTTGTTTCAACATATTTTATGAATCAGTATAAAGATATATACCAAAAGGGTCAGATTTTCAAAACCCAGCCTTCTTTTTTGTGTCTGAAATTTGCAGGTGCATTTTTACACCTTTAATTATTTTGTGGTCACAATTTAGGCCATTTGGAAGCCTGATTAAGAATGGCAAAAGTGTGTGCAATAAAACCAAGGCAGATTTCATACCACAGTGTAATTATTTATTTATCTATGTAGACACTTAGAATGCACTCACTCATACTGGAGTCTAGGTATGGAAAACAAATTAAGGTTTACAAAAAAAGAATTGTATTATTAAAAGACTATCTACTGCTTAGTTTAGTCATTATTACTTGGATACTTAGAGCTATTAATGGCATATAGTATTGTCTCCTAAATTTAATTTACAGTGCAAAGCATGATGGGTAACTTTATGCTAATTATTATAGAGACTGCAAGTCAGATTTTTTAGCACTCTCAGAAGGTGTCTCCTTAGACTTTTATTAGTCTACCAGAGAAGAAACAGCATCAGCAGAAACTTATCTCATCCTTCTTGAGGATCATTAATACAATTTCTTGCTATTCTCACAGACAGTAAAAGTGTCAGCCTCGTGAAGAAACTTAATTAAGTTAGGAGAATTGACAGGAAATATAAATTTTAAAGGTAAAATTATAAAGTAGAGCATTATGGGCAAAGAGTGTTGGAACATTTTCATGGAAACATAGCAAGATACTTTATTTTTAGCGTGACATCCAAAAAAGACCACGAAGTGATAACATTATTATTTTAAGGGCCTGATTCTGCCACTGTTATTTACACTGCATAGAACCTACACTGCAGAAAGCTTTAGTGACGTCACAGGGGATTATCTATGAAGTAAGATGCTACTCAATGGGAGTAACAGTGGCAGAACTGGGCCTTAATAATGATATCAATGTTTAGTTAAAACTGGTTGCATTTGAAAATGTGAGGCCTCGCAAGATGGCCAATGTAGTCTGTAATAAAAACCACTTATTTTAGGAACAGGTCATTCAATTTATTTAAGGGGAATAAGAACTAGGGTGACCAGACAGCAAATGTGAAAAATCGGGACGGGGGTGGGGGTAATAGGAGCCTATATAAGAAAAAGACCCAAAAATCGGGACTGTCCCTATAAAATCGGGACATCTGGTCACCCTAATAAGAACACCCATTTTTTTTATCTGTTTGTTTTTTTTGTTTTGTTTTACTATTGGGTAATCTCTTTGCCCTTTAAGATGATGTCAGATGAAGGGTGAAGAGTTCCTTGCATCAAAAGTCCAACTTCCTGTTTTACTCATGGCTGATTCTGAACTGGACATGTGCAAAGAGACTTGGGGTTAGATAGGGTACAGTGGCCCCAGGAGGTCAGGGGGAAATGACTGCTGTGTTACTTTTGGACAGTATGTAACCTGGGCTCCTTGGCCCAGGCTCCTCCCTGGTCCGTCTGGGTAGCCTAGAGCTGTTAGTGACACTAATCTTTCACAGTCTTTTCCATCCCTGGAGCACAGAAACTACAATTTTGCCTGCCCTTTCTCAGGGACACAACAATGAAAGGGCCACTCATGTTCTTCCTCCTCTCTTATGCACCTATGCAGGATTGGATACATCAGAGCCTTAAGGCACCTGTAAAATCAACTACGCTTACTTTCCCCAGCTGGAGAGTATAGAATGCTCACTGATATAGTAGAAAGGTGCAGATACAAACCTAATAAATGTAGGTTTAGAAGGAAAATCTTGGCAAGGGAAAATCCTTCTCTTCTCTACAAAGCATTAAAAAGAGTAGATAAAAATGTTCCTCAAAGCTTGGGAATGAAGGTTAAAAATACTTAAACTGAGTTGAAACTAAAGTTTAAGGTCCAAAGCAAGCTCATCATAGGTGGGACCCCTGTCTTCCTTCAGCGTCATGCTTGGGACTTGGGTTCTCTGCAGATGTTCTCTTCCTGTAGGAGAACAATATAAGAGGATTCAGCGGGTGCATTCAAAGGATGGAGGTGCATGTAGATAGATAGGTAGGTAGTTGGTGTGATTCTCCAATGCCTTATAGTTCAAGTATCTATTGACATGAGTACAAAGTTAATGGACAGTGGCGTACAGAGCTACCAAAACAGAATATTAGCATTTTACACCCATTTTCCACTCACTAAGCCCGTTCTAACTCTGGTGCAGCATATCTACACTGGTGCAAAAGCCACTAGACCTCCTCTCGCCTCAGTTTTACCCTGACTGTTGGGATCATCTGAGGTACCTTAGCCTCCAGATTTAAACATGAGAGGTCTGGAAGCAAAGTATTTTCAGTTGAAGGGCCCTCCTCAGCTATGGAATCCACTCTCTCAGGGCTTGTCTATATGAACATTAAGTCTTAGTTCATGGCAGGCTGGGGTATAAATTTACCCTGCACTAGCCTGCCCCACATGAAGTGTCCATGTGGACCCTTCTGCCAGCCTGCCACCCACGAAAAGTTTTGTGGTGTGCTTTGATTGACCTTGCTTTGAAACAGGAGCAAGTTAAAGCACACTAGCAAGCTTGTAGTGTGCGGCAGCAGGGTCCACACAAGCACCTTACTGAGTGGTATGTTCGTGCAGGGTAAATGTGCACCCCATAGTGCAGTGAACTAAGTGTTTGTCTAGATGAGCTCTTAGATTGAGGCCAAGTTTGCTGAACTGTGGGTGTCAGAAGGAAAAGGTGCAGTTTTTGGCTGAGAAGTGTATTTTATTGAAGCCACCTTATCAATAGCAGATCAGCCTGGTAATGACTTGATTCTTGCATTTTAATCTTTGTATATGCACTTTGTGAAATTAGATCAGCACATTTTATACATGTAAAATCAATAAACCACAGCAAATTCGCTGGTCCTGGTTACCTCAGAGAAGACAGCACAGAGACATAGGTTTAATAGTGGTAGCAGATTTACCACGTCACCTTGCTTAAAAACCTGGCTCTAGGATTACAAGCTTAATTCTTTACAAGGATTTTTTTATTTTTTCTGGTGTGGAAACAGAAAGTTGATGGCCAGTTCCTGAAATGCTGCATTTTGTAAAGATTCCCAATAGCAAGGGATTCATACTGTAGCACAAACCTTCACCATAGATTATGAAACAGCATTTATTTGCCCAGCGTCATGCTCCAACAGGATTTGGGAGTAGCTGGGACATCACCAGTTTAGTTCATGTTGAGGCATCACATGGCGCATGAACTGGCAAACATGACTGTAGGTCACATCAGTAGAGAGGGCCTGAGGTACTAAATTCAGATCTGGATCTTCATTATGAAACATCTCCTTCCTCTACAAAATTCAAGGGTGCTTGTATTCTCGGGTTCATTTGGCTCCATGTGGATATATAGTCAGCGAGAAATTTGGATCTGGATCTGGGTTTGCAGTCCAAGACTTCCTCCCACACCTAGTTCAGAACTGTTTGGATCAGGAGTTTGGGATCTGGCTAATCTCTAGTAAAAGCTGTGGGAAATGTATGTGCAGAATTTTCCTTCTATCCCTGCTTTTGGGAGAAATCAGACCATAAAGCAACAGATACTGATTTTTTTTTGATTTTTTTTTTAAGTCCTTTAGGTCAACTTTATGGGGAAATAATTTACTGTTTTTAAAGTTATATTGCCTCGGGTGAACAATTAAAGCACATGGTCTAATAGTAAATTAATTCTATTTTTCTTTTCTTTCAGGACTGAAGGATACAGACTCTTATATTACCTGTGGCTTTGAGAAGTAAAGAATAACTCTGATCACAAGGTGACTCGTTATGCCTATGTTGTGATGGAAAAATGAAAGCATCCAGAATACGGCATTTTTTATACTTCTAAAACTGCCTTTGACTACAACATCTATTCCCTTAAAAAAACACACACACAAAATGTCAGAACTTAATCCTTCATCTGGATTAGTAGGAAACATGGAAAATGGGACTTTTCTGGAGCTATACCCCACATCCCTGTCAACTTCAGTGGATTCCTCATCTGGCCGCTTATCAAATGTCTATGTCTATGTTTCTATATTTCTCAGCCTCTTAGCATTTCTTCTTTTGCTATTAATCATTGCTCTTCAGAGGCTGAAAAACATAATCTCTTCCAGTGCCTCATACCCAGAATACACTAGTGATGCTGGAAGTTCTTTCACTAATTTAGAAGTTTGTAGTATTTCTTCCCAGCGATCTGCTTTCTCAAACCTTTCTTCATGAAAAGAAATGAAGGAAATACACTGGGAAATGGAACAACTTTGTCTAGCTTTTGAGGGAAATAGTGCATGTAACATTTGCCATTGAGGACTATTAATCATGAAAGAGGTGACTTTTAAAGTTCTCTTTGAGTTTTCTTTCTCTTTTTAGTTTCCATTTCCCCTTTTATTAACGATGCTTTTCATCTTGGAGCATGGAAAATGGCATCTGGTCATAGCTTCATGTATGTAATAGTAATGCTGCCTTTCTCTCATACATATATACATTCATGCATACACACAGTCTTCCTGCCAAATTTGAATATGGTTTTAGGTGGATGTTTTAATTCTTCTCTGCAGTTGTATCCCTCTTACCTGGATTTCCCTTTGTTAGTATGTCATTGACTTTTCACTGGATAGCGCCTTCTGGACAAGATTGCTTTCACAAAAATGCCACTACACTAATTTAATAGACAAATTGGCGCCTTGGCCAATTTTAAAGTTGCTGGGTGGGGTTTTTTGTTTGTTTGTTTTGTTTTTAATTGTGATGTCATTTCAGTATTTAAATTATGTTATTAAAACAAAACTAAAATAATTATTTTGTTAACAAACAGTAATTTTGTCTATGTGTACCAACCCATTGAATCTTTCTGTATAAAGCCTCTACAAGTCAACTTTCACATACACTTTGACATATTTGCTTAATTTTATTTAGCAAAAGCAACTAGAATAAATATGCACAGTTGTAAACTCAAGCTGTACTGTATGTTGTAAAGATATTTTTAGAACCTACTTGCATGCAGTTGACAGGACTACCTGCTTCTCAGGGGGATGGTTTCTGCCTCTGCATCACAAATACAGCACACCTCCTTTCCATACTTCAGTGCTACTCTAGGTTACTGTTAATGGAGCCAAACACAATCTGAGCAGCCTTTTCTCTCCTTGAGAGACCCATAACTCCCATTACTGTTGCTGGCAGCTGATTGCCTGTATTAAGAGCCCTTATTGGCATGAGGAGTTCTTACCTCAGTGGAGCTACTTACATCGGTCAGAACTAGTGAAGGGCCAGATTCTACCTTCTCCTTACATGGATGCACAGTGGGGTAGAGGAGCAAGGTGAATCCTTCTTGGCAGTGGCCTGTGTAAGGGCCAGGCAACGTCGCAGTCCCTTCACAGAGCCTGCTCTCTCCTTATTCCACCGGGGATGCACAGTGCCCCAGTGAGGATAAGAAGAGCTGGGGGGAGGAGAGGCCATCGCCCAGCCCCTCCTCCACACTACAGAATGGGCCCAGTATGCATGGTGGGCGAATAAGCTGCACCCCATTAAGTGGGCATGCCTTCCCCCTGCTCTAGGGAGTTCAGGGTCACATATGTTGAGCCTGGATGCCTCCCAATGCTCCACACCCCCCATAGTTTGGGCTGTGCTGAAATGGCAGAACCTAGCCCTAGGGGAATAAGGGTTTTCAGGACTGATCCCAGCATAGAGAACAGACCCATACACACTTACATAATTGGCATGATATACTCTCGGTAACTGTCCATTGTGTCCAAATGTAATACACTAGCTCCCTTGATTAAAACAGAGTCCTGTATTCGGTTACTGTCATAAAGCAATTATTATTATTGCAAAGCACAATTCTGTGAGGTCTCCAGCACACCTGACGTGGGTTTAGTCCCATTAAATTGGCAGTGATACGATACGGAATGCAAAGATTGGTTTGTTATTGCAGCCTCCAAATTACTCCAAATTGTTCCAGGTTATTACATTATAGCATCATTAAAGACCGTGCTCCAAGGGGAATAGTTGTACGTTGGGCTCAATCCTGCTCCACCTAAAGTCAATGGGTGCTTTGCTCTTGAGCAAGATCCAACTCAGTTAAAGGACCATCAGAAGATCAGAGACGTGTCATCGCTGGTTTTAACTAGCAGAGCTGCACTAGTAGCTCTAATTGACTGGTGTTACCGTTCCCCTTACAAATGGTGTGCCCGATCCTGCAGAGGTCTGTATGCCTCCTGCAAAGTACCAGCACCCTTCACACCCATCACCCAGCATCTCTTAAGAGATAATTGGCTCTTTGGAGGATCAAGTCATGTATTATTTGGCCAGCATGTTGTTAAAGTTAAGGAGTTGTTGGTATATTACAGCCTATGGGGATGCAGCTGTACATGGAACATTCCACAAACTTTTTTTACATATTTTAAAACATTTTTGTCCTCCAGGTTATCAGTTTGCCACAGGCAGGACACATATCCCAACATCCAACATTAATTGTATGCTCTATGAAAATGCAGCGTTTTTTACCGTCAAATATAAATGTAGTAATTAGAAATATCATTATTCAGTGCCAACCAAAGGCAGATTAAATTTGAGTTGGTGTTTTCAACTTTTAAAAATTAACGTATTATACAATAAGTTTTGGTGTTGATTAGATTTTTATAAGAGCCAAACCATTTTGTTCCAAAATAAAGAACTTAAGTCACTGGGATTGCTGATCCACTCTGCTTTTATAAAGATATTTAGTCTCTCAATTACTCTATTCATCCAGACAGAGCTTTCCTGAAACAGCTTCAGTCAATTTTTACTAGAAACTGGTGAAAGGACATGGGGAAATACTAAGTTATTTATTTAAAGTTGAACAAGAAGTTATATTTCATTTATGAAAGCTGTTTAGGATGCCAAAATCTGTAACCCAATGTGTTTGTGTGTAGACTTATAAATACAAATAAATTAACTTTAAACAAGATAGCTGAAAACCAGCTCCATCTTCATTTACCTGCTAAGGCCTGAATTCAGTCGCCTGTGTCTCCTTTGCAGCAAATGAGGTTAATATTCATATCAAAAATGGAGGTGGGGCTGCAGCATGAAAATGGGTCACATTATCTAAGGGTATGGCTACGCTACTAAATGAGGTCGATTTTATGTAAGTCGACATTGAGCCTCTGATTTAAGCCAGTCGATTCTGCATGTCCCCCCTATGCACATTGTGTTGGCGGAGCGCATCCTCACTAGCAGGGCTTGCATCGACTCACGGAGCGCTGCACTGTGGGTAGCTATCCCACAGTGCACGGAGCCGAGTGGAATATTGGGTTGGGTTTGCAATGCCTCATGGGACCAAAACATTTGTGCGGGTGGTTATGGGAACATGGCATTAGCCTCCCATGATGCACTTCCCTCCCTCTTTCCTTGAAATCAATGGCAAACAAACCGAGCCTTTTTTGTGCCGTTTTTCCTAACCCTGGGTTACCTGTGCAGATGCCATAGCACAGCAAGCATGGACCCCCACTCAGCTGTGCACGGTTGTTGTGAGCATTACAAACACCTCATGCCTTATCCTGCAGTATTTGCTCAGCTGATACAGGAGCCGCCGCGCGGAACAATGTGATGCCATGCAAGCAGCCTTGCTAGAAGCCATGGAGTGGAGCAATTTGCAGGTGCTGGCGACAGTTGCGCATCACCTTTACATGGTGGAGCGCCGCTTCTGGGCCTGGGAAACAAGCACTGATTGGTGGGACTGCATAGTTATGCAGCTGTGGGATGATGAGCAGTGGCTGCAGAACTTCTGAATGCACAAGGCCACTTTCATGGAACTGTGCAAAGAGCTTTCCCCAGCCCTGAAACGCCGCAATACTAAAATGAGAGCTCCTCTGACAGTTGAGACGTGAGTGGCGATAGCTCTGTGGAAGCTTGCAACACCAGACACTTACCGGTCAGTGAGGTACCAATTTGGAGTGGGTAAATCTACTGTGGGGTCTGCTGTGATCCAAGTTGCCAGGGCAATCCACAGACTTCTGCTAAGAAGGACAGTGACTCTGGACAACATGGAGGACATAGTGGATGGTTTTGCCATGATGGGGTTCCCTAACTGTGGTGGGGCAATAGATGGAACACATATCCCTATCTTGGCACCTGACCACCTTGCCAAAGAGTACATAAACTGAAAGGGGTACTTCTCAATGGTGTTGCAAGCACTGGTGGATCACGGGCTGTTTCACCATCAGTGCGGGATGGTCGGGAAAGGTGCATGACACGTATCTTTATGAACTCCAGTCTGTTCAGAAAGCTGCAAGCTGGGACTTTCTTTTTAGACTTCAAAACAACCATTGGTGATGTTGAAATGCCAGTTGTGATCCTGGGAGACCCAGCCTAGTCCTTGCTCCCATGGCTCATGAAGCCGTACACAGGCAGCCTCGACAGCGGTAAGGAGCGGTTCAACCATAGGCTGAGCAAGTGCAGAATGGTGGTGGAATGCGCCTTTGGGTGTTTAAAAGACCCCTGGTGTTGTTTGCTTACTAGGTTTGACCTCAGTGAAAGCAATATCCCCGTTGTTATTGCTGCCTGCTGTGTGCTCCATAGTATCTGTGAAACAAAGGGAGAAAAGTTTCTGGTGGGATAGGGGATGGAGGCAGATCACCTGGCAGCCAATTTTGGGCAGCCAGACACTAGGGCAATAAGACGAGCACATCGAGGTGCTGAGCTCCGTGAGGCTTTGAAAACTAGTTTAATCAATGACCGACAGTAATGTGCCTTACCTAGCTGTCCCCTTCATTGCATGTACTCCCCTGTAAACTGCACTCCTGCTAAACGCTGTGTGCTGAATGAATAAAGAGCCTTTTCTCCTCAATCCATTAATTTTTATTATGCTCACAAACACTGGGAGACAGCAAAGAAAAGTAAGATAACCTGGGGCAAAAGGGCTGATAATACTGAGGGGGGTGGGGGAAACAAGGAAAGCTTGCTTACAATTGCACTGCAACAACAATCAAAGGTGTGGGAATGGGCACCTTCTGGTCCTGGTACCCCCGCCTAGTGTTGAGTCCAAGGAATACCAAACTCCCCCTCCCCCCACCCCCTCCCGCACTCCGCCTCATAGGACATCTGGGAGAGGAGGACGTGGAACTTGGCGATGATAGCAGCAGGTTCACCATAGGCTGCAGCAGGACTCTAGCATCCAGCTGCCTTTCTTGAACCTCAGCCAGACGCCTCAACATGTCTGTTTCCTCCCTCATAATCTGCAGCATCTCGTCCTGCGTGTCACGCTTGTGTTCCCTGCATGCTCTCCTGTCCTCGCGGTCATTGTGCAGGGTCTCCGAAAGTGCCATTCTCCATGTGCCGAGCTCCGGCTTGTCACTCTTGGAGATGCATTAACTCATTGAAAATGTCCTCCCGAGTCTTCTTTTTCCGTCTTCTAATCTGGGGACGTCTCTGTCCCGGCGTGGAGGATGCGCCTATGGACAAGGTTTCAGCTGCAAAGAATACATAGCGCAAAGGTAGCATTGTTTATGGTGCAAGGTTAAATCTTTTTATAAAAGAAACACCCGTCCATGCGCTTCCCTGCAAGCCACAACATAACCACAACTGTAAGAGTCGGTTTGCTGCTCCAGCCATGGTGAATAAGGCCATGAGGTCTGGGTGAGAGGTCTTGTGCTGCAGCTTTTGTTAAGACATCCTTGGGATCAATGGTTGCAACCTCAGCACAACCCTCTTTCCTGTAGCAACCTGGATGGTGCTTGAGGACAGGCACCAGCATAAAGCCCCACAAATAGTTTGATTGTAACAAAAGCAGCACGGCAGATGAACAGGAAGCATGGCCCCCCCCCCCTTTCAAATGCTGGCTGTAATACGCAGTGATGCCTTCCAACCACAACCAGGGCACACTCGGGAAAGTGTTGTTGTGTGACCCAGAATTCACCAGACGGGATGGATTACTTATCAGATTGTTTGCTGTTCAAGGGCTAGCGTTTAAAACTTCCCCCGTTTCCCCTAGTGACCATATGCGATATCACTCTCCTGAGGGTAACAGAGGCAGAAAGGGAGCAGATGCTGCAAACATCTGGGTACAGACCTGGTCTTTGTGCAGCAGTACTGTGTGCCACAATGATGCCTGAAGAGTTAATACTGAAGTGGCGTGGGAAAGTGTCCTACCGTGGTGGACAAAATAAGGCAGCCCTTCCCAAAAACCTTCTGCAAAGAATTGCAGAGTACCTCCATGAAAGCTTCCTAGCGATCTCAAGGGAGGATTCCCGGGCCATCCTTGGGCACATAAACAGTCTTTTTCGGAGAGCACTCTCTGCGTAACTGGAGTGGCCGCCAATAACTTCTATCCCAGTTTTTTAATTCAGATTGTCAGGGACTCTTACCCAGACGTGGCAATATTCGTTCGTTGTCTGACCGGCAACACCAGCAAAAATCCGATAACAAGCCCTTTATTGATAGTGCACGCATCAATACAGAGCAGCCCGTCCCCAAAAAGAACCAGCAGCTCATGCTAACAAAGAGTAAGTTTTTACAGACAGTTTGGTTAGGCTGGCATAACGGCCTATGCTCAATTTCTCGCCTAACAATCCCCCCTTTGTCCCTAGAGTACCGCAGGGACTCTGGGGACATACTAGCTGCTGCGAGAAGTGAGCTTTAAAGTAATTACTGCTGGGCAGAGCACAACAGCCACATTTTAACAGAACATACAAAACTATCAGGCCATAAATAATCACAACAGCAGTGCGAAACAAATTATGAAGCCAGCCACCTATGTCTGGAATCCAATTAAACAGGTTGCCCCACAAGCGAAGACAAACCCTGCACAAGTGCCTGTCCAATCAGTCAGAGCTCGCTAAGTAAGGGGGCGAGACCCCCTAACATCTTTCCCAGCCCCCCTTACATTTCTGATTGTCCCACGAGGAAGATGTGCGTGATAAACCATAAGTGGTTCTAACCAGGCCAAATAGCAGGATCCACTCCATGAGGGGGGGAGGACCATGTATGCTTTGTTACCACACACCCAGTATACCCTGAAGAGGGTAGGAAAAATCTTAGCCCAAGCATCATTGCGTGTCTGGTACCATCCCGTCCAAGATGGGAGGAGGGAAAAAGAAGGCAATGACCTATTAGCAGAGCATAAACACATAGTATGGGTTGGCAGGCTATACTCACGGGTGCAATGAATAACATACTGGTCAATTATCTTATGATCTTTGTACTGAAAGTACTTTCCTCCATGCAGACTACAAACTTGTCCTGGAAAACTGTGCCATGCATGGGTGCAAAAGATTACCCCATCCAACAGAGAGATATTAGGACCTCTCTTACTTCCATAGTGAGTGCCATTAAAATAGGCTTTACACTCACTGGTACCCAGTGCTATTTGCCCATCTTTCAAGAGACACCACTGGCCAATATTCTTCCATACTATAAGATATTTGCTCTCAGAGATGCCAGAATTAGCCCAGGTTATAGAAGACCCTTGTGGCTATCCTCTGGTATTAAGGAGCATACCCAGCAGGAAGTATTTTGTAGGGCTGGCATATGGGCTTTCATTTCATGGGCAAGGCGTATGAAGGTATTAGCACTGTGAGATTCTATAGTCTCAACTCCTCGAACCACCAAGATAGAAAGACAACAAATAACAAACAGATTAGAAACAGAATAACCCAGGCCAGCGAACGAGGCCATCCTTCCGAGAAGGGACACCACCATGTTAAGGCCTTGTCAGCTGCAGTTCAAGCTTCAGGTCACCCAAAGGGGTAGCAGTCCATTTGTCTTGAGCACAGATGTCGTCTGCTTCTGGTTCACCCGGTTCCCGGTGGGGTGAACGTGTGTGGCTCCCTCGAAGTCCGACGCCGTCTGCTTCTGAGGAATCCTTTACCTGGTCGGATTCCCTAGTGGTGCTCCTCTTGACCCGGGTGTGATGGATCCAGGTGGGTAACTCCTTTACTCAAATGGCAGTAGGACTCACCAGAAGAGTTTCGTAGGGTCCCAGCCACTGTGGCTGAAGTGGAGTTCACTCACACAGGATCACCTGGTAAAAAAGAATGAACAGCTTCCCACAATGGTAAGGATTGGGAGTATGCAGAATACTGCTGCAATGTCACTAGATGGAAAAGGTCGGAGGCATGTGTCCAAACAGGATTTCATAAGGTGCTAACCCAGTGCGAGCAGTTGGTGTTGTTCAGATAATGTAGAGGGCGAGAGGAAGGACGGCAGTCCACCTCAGACTGAGTTCCTGGCACAATTTTGTCATCAGACCTTTTAAAGTTCCATTCATATGCTCCACCTGGCCTGAACTCTGCGGGTGCCAAGAAAGGCCCATTTTGTGCCTACAGCATTGGTAAGCTCTTTGCAAATCTGGGCTGTGAAATGAGTACCTTGGTGAGAGTCAATTATATCAGGGGGCCAAATCTTGGTATAACTTCAGTAAGTAATACCTTACATACCATAGTTGCAGTAGCTGAGCGGTGGGATAGGCTTCCACCCATCTAGTAAGTTGGTCTATTATAACTAATAAATACCGTTTTCCGTCAGAGGGAGGTAAATCAATAAAATCAATCTGTAAATGCTGCATGGCAGGGCTGCTAGGGTCTTTGGGTAACGCTTCTTTTACCTGTGAGAAAAGAAACCTAACACATCTTATTAATGCCTAGCAGTGATTTGTAGATTTTACAGCTGCTTGAGCAGATTTAACCCCTCCTTTTCTTGGCTGTCAGTCAGGTCTTAGCTGTGAGCAGTGTCTAGTTACAATTAACTCGTTCTGTTCTTTTCTTCTTCCCTTCTCGGCTTCTTTTAACCTACAAAGGAAATCCCCTTTCTTTGCTCACACCTTTGTCCAAAATAAACACACATACATTACCCATTATACAGCACTTTAGTCTTATTATTTAATATATATCACATACACCCTTTTAATAAAATGACTATATTACAGATCTGTGAAGCAACAAATCAGGAGAAGCATTCCCACTTTTGAGGAGTCCACTCGGTACAACCTCTAGTGTCAAATAGCTTTCCTCCCTCCCCAGCCCTCTGGCTAGAAATCTGAGGTAGCCAGAAGGATCCTATGTGCAATATGGGGAGTGGGTTAACTTTTCATGTCATTGCTTCCAAAGTCTATTGGTATGCAATTTTAACAACAATTTTTCCTATTAAAAGATCTAGCCAATGAATTTCTTTTTCTTACTTTAGCAAGTGTATTAGACTTTAGTATACCACATTTCCTCATATTATCCAAAACATTTTGTATTCCAAGTTGAATAAAAGTATCTGCATTTTGATTTAACCCTTCCATTTGATTTTGAACTAGACTGTCCTATGAAAATATTAAACATAGCTATTTTGACCACAAGACAAGATAGGACATATAACACAAAACATAATTCCTATTGTGCCAGTAAATGCATCGTATTGATTGCTTTTCAGCTGGCATCAGCTTTCTCTGATTTTCTGAAAGACAAAAAGAACATATGTCCACCCCTTCTGGGGACATCAGTCATTGATTAAAAAATGTCTTTTTATACAAATACCATCATTTTTCCCGTGTTTGTTTCATAGGCAGACCAGGTTTCAGTAACTTTTACCTTTATCAGCTAGGTAATTTGCATTTTTAGCTTTTTAGCTTGCTTCTGGATCCAAAGCTATCCTTAGCTTAAAGATTCTTACGTAAAAGGGACACACTTAACCTTTACCAGAATTTTTATTACCTTTTACTTTTAACTCCTGCTTCTTTTTCTCTTAGCATTTTTTTACAACGTTCAACTGCTAAATTCCCTCCAGCAACCACAGAGTTAACTTCACTTTCTTTCCATACATCACTTGCTTATTTCCCAAACCGACACTCAATCAGCTTAGATTTTACCATTCCGATTATTGTTCTAGGGATTAAATTTCCCATGCCTGTAATTTACTATGCCTTTAAAGTTTCCAACCTGTTTTTCCAATCTCTCTGTTTGTTGCTTGCCTGCTTGGGCCCGATCCTGCTTTTCTCGCTGAACCATTTTTTTTTTCCCATGGGCACCAGCTCGTTCTACTATCACTTCAGCAAGGAGGGTGGGCTTTTCAATCAGCCCCCACCCTTCCTGGTCTCTTCTCGTAAACATTCTCACTCACAAGGGCCGCCCGAGTCCTCCCTGTGAGGCTTGCTAACCAGGCAGCCAGACTACCCTGTCTGCGCTCTCTAATGCCCGTACGTCCTGTCTAGAATCCACCATTGATGCCATCATTCACGACTGCAGTATTCCCGAGTCCGCAGCTGCACATCTGTTAAATCCTCTGCCAAAACCCTAGCAAACACCCCTGGTGCTTCCACATAACCTTGAGGCATTCTAGTCCAAGTGAGTTATCCAGGGGGTCCAGATCTTTTATCCCCTTTCCCTGCAGTACCAGGGACCCCCCACGTAAAGGCAAAGAGGTACTGCTTTTCAGGGGCCACTGGCACAGAAAAGAAAGCATTTGTTAAGTCCATATATGTAAACCATTCCACTTCAGGCGGCACCATTGACAAAATAGTACTAGGGTTTGGCACCACAGGATGTCCTGGAATCACATACTGATTAATAAATCTTAAATCCTGCACCATTCTATATACAGGCTTTTCCGTCAGAGCCGAGCTGCGGTTTTCTTACAGCCAGACTGGAAGTATTACAAGGAGAGACACATGGCTCTCAAATCCCTTGTTTCTTAAAGTCCTGCACAAGGGGCTAAATCCTTGTATAGCCTCAATTTTAAGAGGATATTGTCTCTGGGCAGGGGGAGGCATATTGGTCTTTATCACTAGATTTAGAGGTGAGGCAGATTTCACCAGTCCCACATCTTGTTTTCCTTCCCACATGATAGGGTTAACCTCATTTTGGACTCGGAGAGGAAGTATTTCACACTGACTGCAGCCTGTCAGCTGCAGCAGATAGCCTTTCTCCACCGGAATCGGAAGGAGATGCTTTCAGGAGTGCAGAAAATTTGGGCATGCAATTTACACAATAAATCTCTTCCCAGTAAATTCACTGGACCATTCATTAACAGAAAAGAATGCTGAACAGAAATACAACCTACGTCCCTCCTTTAACTTATAGTTATACCATACAAACAAATAATTCATTTGTCCCAGTCTAAGATCAACCAAAAATATCTCTAAGGGGATCCATCCTGTCCATGGAAAAGGTTCCACAGCCTGGCCAATCTCTAGTCAGGGACAAATGAGTGGTAAAGGATGGCCATTGAACCTGACATAAATTCCTCATTTTAGATCTAGCTAAACCGGTTGTTCCAGAGATTCCCTTCCAATCTCTGAGTATCAGAGACAACGGGGCGTCCCCCGGGCATTTACTGCCAAATTGTCCCATTCTAGGCGATAAAGGGACTCGAACCCCTACCCCTATAATACCAAGCGATCGCTTACCTCTCCAGGGACTCGAACCCCGAAGACCAGAATCCTACTCAATGGGTAGGTGGACTTTCCTGGATTTCTACGGGCTTCAGCTGGTTCACAGGACTCGCCTTATCGCCGACACAGGGACCAGATCACCAGCAAGGCTCCTCAAAACCGGAGGATGCGCGCTGCATTGCTTTAGAGTCTGATCCCAGGCTGGAGAGTCAGACGGGTCCCTTCGTGGTCGCCAAATTTGTCAGGGACTCTTACCCAGACGTGGCAATATTCGTTCGTTGTCTGACCGGCAACACCAGCAAAAAATCCGATAACAAGCCCTTTATTGATAGTGCACGCATCAATACAGAGCAGCCCGTCCCCAAAAAGAACCAGCAGCTCATGCTAACAAAGAGTAAGTTTTTATAGACAGTTCGTCGCGTCACAGATTATTCATGAAGTGGCCCACCTCCCTTTGTTCTTAAAAGCTACATACCCATCCCCCTTTTAGTATTTGCCTTAAGCAAGTTGTAATGCTTAGACAACTTTCTTATCAGCATGGTTGCCAGGCACCAGAAATTAGGGAGTGAGGAAAGGAGTGAGAAAAATCAAGGAGTGAGAACGGTGGGCCTCCTTATCTAAGCAGACTGTTCCTAGCACATCTGGTCCTGTAATGTAACTCTCCACCCCCCCTTTATCTCACATTCTGGAGCCTTCAATCCTACACAGTTTGCTTAGGGACTTTTCAGCAACCTGCTTTGGCATGACTTTGGCTAGGCCGGCATAACGGCCTATGCTCAATTTCTCGCCTAACAAGATTCAACATTACAAATAATAGCATGTAACCCCTACAGTCTGACTGAAAATGTGCACTCCCCAGAAGTGCCTTCCCTGGCATCACACTCCGCTGGCAATTGGTCCTGTGAGGGGAGGGGTTCCAGAGTTAAAAAAAGTTCTTGGCTGTCAGGGAGAATGGATCCTCTGCTTGCCTGCCTCACATTCTCCTCATCTTCATCATCATTAACAATGTCCTCCTTGTTGTTGCCCAAGGTTGCCCAGGGCTCCTGGGAGGTTTCCATGGAGCGTTTTGGGGTAGTGGTGGCTTTGCCACCTAGAATCGCATTCAGCTCCTCATAGAAGTGGCATATCTGTGGCTCAGAACCAGAGCAACTGTTTGCCTCTCTTGTCTTCTGGTCTGCTTGCCGAAGCTCTTTTATTTTCACGCGGCACTGCTGCGTGTCACTGGTGTAGCCCTTTTCCCCCGTGCCCTGTGCAATCTTGGCATAGAAGTCAGCATTTCTTCTGCTGGTTCAGAGCTCTGCCTGCACAGACTCTTCTCCCCACACAGCAATAAGATCCACCACTTCCTGTGTGCTCCATGCTGGAGCGCATTTGCGGCCTTGAGCATCCATTGTCAGCTGTGCTGACGAGCTCTCCATGCTGATCAAACAGGAAATGAAAATTCAAAAGTTCCCGGGGCTTTAACAGGGTCGGCTGTTTTCTGTGTACCTGGCTGACGTGCAGGGGAGCTGAAAGTGCTCTCCAGAGCGGTCACAGCAGAGCACTGTGGGACACCTCCTGGAGGCCAATTCATCCGAATTACACAGCGCAGTGTCTACTCTATCCCCATGTTGACGCATGGATGTTGACTGAAGTGCTACGCCTCTTGTGGAGGTGGAGAACAGAAGTCGACTTTACAAGCCCTTTAGGTCGGCGGAAGGGACTCAGTAGTGTAGACACATACATTATTAACTTGACCTAATGCAGCATATGTCGACCTAACTTTGTAGTGCAGACCAGGCCTAACTAGTAGCCACTCAGCTAAGGGAAACCATATACATAATCTCAGGTAGCATCAGACCAACCAATCTGGCTTGGTTGCTGGTCCTGTCCAACTTTGCCACTCCTGACACCAGGTGACACGTCACCTTGTAGAATTTGCTCCCTAAAATGCAAGACATGCCACAGCTACTCCTTTTGAAAGATATATTTAATTCACAAAGTCACCACCTTAGCTCAAGGCACCTGTTTGGACAATTCTCCTAAAGAACCTCAGTATCACCTCCAGGTGGCATACTAGATGGCAAGAACAAGCTTGAGACAGAGCCAATGCTTCTTTTGAGACAGGTCCAACAGTCCAGCCCCCGGGTTTTGACGGTCTCTGGATAAAGTTCAATTGTTTCAGATGCAGAATGATCAGATGCGCTGATAATGACTATAAGTGCAGCCTCGTGACTCCTCCCCTTTGCTGTGGTGACCCATTAGAAGACAGATGCCACATACTTTCAGGCTGCACCCATCGGCCAGGGTTCCCTCAGGAACTTGCACAATGCTCTTCCCTCAGTTACTGAATGGTTAAACCACTTAGACTAACATGCTTGACTTGACCAGCTGTGTAGATGTATGTGTGTGTGTGTGTGTGTGTTTTAAAAAGAGTTTTTATTCACAATGATGCAGTGTTCACCATTACTTTTATGTCCTTATAAGATGTTAAAGATCTTCAGTTTTCTACAAAAAAACTGTAGGAAGTTGACTTTGCTGGAAATTTGTAGCTGTTTTTATAAAATGATTATTACTTCCATCCTTCAATGACATGTGGGACTGTATTCAGCCATCAGGATTGCAGAGGAGTTGTACCTCTTTTTCCCCAGACTGAATCTGACTCATAACAAGTAAATTCCAACAGAATACCTGCAGGAATAATCACAGGCTAGTAGATACTCACCATCAAGGTTTATGGGATTACCAAGCACTAGTTCTTTTATGGAAAAAATAGTACATGAGCTAATAACTAGATCTGGTCAGGACATTTACATTTTGACAAAAATTAAAATGTTTCATTTTTGTTAAATTTTTTCTTGTTTTTGTTTTTAAAAAATGCTTTTGTTACCTTAAAAATTGCTAAAAAGGTTTGGAAGAAAACTTTTTGATCAGCTTTGCTAATAATATACTTTCTTGCTGCAGAATTTGAGTACAATTATTTTTATTCCACATTATATCAAATTCCTCAAGAACACACAATCTGCAAAAATCTCCCTTCTAAATCATGCAGCCCCAGCCCCAGAATGCATATAAAGTTATGCTGGTTATAAAACCTTACAGAAATACAAGTGATGGAGGAAGCCAGAGCAACATCTGGTTTTGCATGTGACCAGCATGTCCTAGAGACCAACATGCTCCCTAAATCTGTCTGTGAAGGAACTCCAGGGGGCTTATGAGAAATTCTGGAAAACAATTAAATCCCTCAGCTACACTGATATAAAAATAGTTCCCAGTACCCCAAAGGACCACCAAAAAAAGTCACGAGAAACTGAGAGTGCCATTTTCTAAGATCAAGGGACAAATAATTCCTGGTTATCATTAATGGAAAAAGATGAAGATCTTACTCGAGCAAAACTCCCATTGACCTAAGGTCTTTAGTTTGACTTATTTTTTATTCATTAGTTATATGGTGCCCTAAGCAAACTTGATATGCCCCAAAGAGTTTACAACCTAAGAGCGAGATCTTTAAATGGATTGGTGACTATGGACCCCTGTGCCCTCTTATTGACTTAAATGGGGCTGTGTGCGGACTCAGGGGTCTACCTGTGCAGCTCTGTGATGGGGTGGCCTTCTCCTTTAAGGGCTGGAGGCCTGGAGATGCCTGGCCCCATTCAATTAGCCTCCCCCACACCTGGGATGTGGCCTGGGGTTAATTAGTAGAACCTCTGGGGCGTGGAGGAGCTGATTCTCCTACAAAGAGCAACAGGAGGCTGCAGGGTTGGGGAATGCTTAGGAAGTTGTAGAGAGAGAGGGCTGGGATTAACCTGCTAAAACAGGAAGGATCCTGGGACACCAGGGGAGTGTGGGGCTGTGCCCAGTGTAGGGCTGGGGGAAAGACTTTTGGGTTTATTTTGGAACTTGAAGTTAATAAACCAGACTCTAAGGAGGGCCGATGTCATTGGACTCATGAAAGCTGGTGTGGAGTTTAAGAAGCCCCTTGAAGAGGAGAAACTGAGGCATGCCTTCTGCAGAGCCACCTCTAGCCGTGAGGTAGAATTTGGGAGGTGGTTGGCCTGGCTCCATTGCAGAATCTAATCCTAATTAGCCATAACAAACAGATGAGGAAGAGGGAGATGGAATGGAACAGCATGTGAGGTTTGTGACACTACTTGTATGAGCAAGGGTTTGCAGGATCAGGATCTGAATCTTTACCCAGGTGAATTTCCTATTGAATTTAACTGTGTTTAAGTAAAGGTTTAGACTAGGGCCAGTTGAAAATTTTCCATTGAGACTGTTTTTTCAACTAAATACAGTTGTTTTGCAAAAAGTAACTGCTTTCCATGTAGGGTGGGGGTTTTTTTGGTAAAAAGATTTCAGCCAATACCAAAAATATTTTAGTCAAAATCTTTCCATTTTTGAATTTTGGATGAAAATTCAAAAATTTCTGATAGGAAATTTTTTTGGACCAGCTCCACATTTCTCTATATTGGTCATGCCCTGAAGTTTCAGCTGACTGTGTTGCACAATCTCATATTCAAATATAGATAAGCCCAGAAAAGACCATTTTGATCATCTTAACTGAACCCAATACAGAAATTTAGTCTTGAGCTCAGTGCCCTTTGAACTAATATGTTAAAATATGTCTCCAGAGCTGACCAGCTACCTGGTACTGCAAAACTACACATTACTGGTTGGTAACGTAGCTCACTAATTATTTAAGAGGCACCAAGATAGTTCACAGTATATTCCTCCCCCTACATACACACTTCCTGTTTCAGCCTCTGGGTTAGTGTTTTCAATACATGCAGACTCAATGTTCCTACTTTGCAGGAAGGTTTTGCCTTGGTGCCTCTCTCTCCATTGGTGGTACCGTGTGTTGGTTGTCTGCCTGGTGGCTGCCTTTCTAGCTCTATTTCATGAGTGCTATATGTAACTACAGAGTTATATGAAGTGTTCTGGGAACCTTCAGACCAAAAGGAACCCTATAAATGTAAGATATTCTCAGAAAAGTTTAGCAAGACACCAATAAAGCACCAGTGGGGAAAAGAATATGAGGATTTGCTGGAGCAGAAAAAGACACTTTTTATTCTGGCATTTTTGTTCTGGCAATTCTGGCATTATTCTCATCCTCTTACCTTGCACTCGGAGGCAGTGAAGTGATAACCCTGGTCTCTTCTTCTGCCTCATAGGCTGCCTATCCACTCTACTCATGGTGAAGCTGAGTTCCCTGTGGAATTTCATACTTTGGTCTGAGCGTTTTCCTTCCGATTTTTTTTTCTTCAGCAAGATTAGCAGGAAAGGTATCTGTGTGTAAGAGTAGCTCAGCTGTTTTCTAAACTGAATGGTGTTTTCTAGTTTATGGTGCTGTTCATGCTCCCAGAGACAATGGCCCCAATCCTTGACTATGGCTGAGGCCTCCATGACACAACTTTGGAGTGTAAAGGGGACTTCAATGCTATTTTGGTTCTCCCACAATCCTGGGCTTTCTGTAAATTGGTCCAATGTCTTCTGTGTAAATTAGAGCCACCCCAAAGCTGCAGTAACTTACCCTATGCACCAAAGAGAGCCACCTTCCAGCTGTTCTAACTTGCATCAGCCACCAGTGACCCCAGCAAGCCATTATGGCAGCTGGGGAGTGTGGGAGTGCAGACCTATGGAGCATACACCCTACACCAGCAATGGAGAGGGGGAGCATGGGAGCAATTACTCCTGCTCTAGGATCACTCTACATGCGGTGTTCCTTCTCTAGCTAGCTATGTCAGCTTTTAAGGTCTCTTTGCACTAATGGAGCAGTGCAAAATGGCCAAAATGCAGCCAAGGGTCAGAACTGACATGGTTGATTTTGTCACAGTTGCAGAAAGAAGACATCCTGCTCTAGGCAGCTCTTTTAATACTGATGCTGCATTAAGCTACTGCACATTTGTTTTCAAGGTTAGGCAAGCACATTAAGTACTGAACATGCTCCACAGCATCAGCATCAATGATCATCATTTCAGACAAGAAAGAGAAGTAACACGGGTTTAAGGAGTCAGTTGCCCTGTACAGCAATGCCAGGCCTTTACAAGAGAGGAAGCATTTTCACTCCTATGTATTTTTACTGCTCGTGATTAATGCTGATGCCCAAAGGGCCAATATGCAATGTTGTAGCTATGTCGATCCCAGGATATTTAGAGAGACAATGGGGGTGGGGTAATATCTTTTATTGACCAACTTCTGTTGGTGAGAGAGACAAGCTTTTGAACCACATAGAGATCTTAAAGGACCAATAGGTTTTCTTACATCCATGTTTTTTTTTTCTTCATTCATAGGTCAAAGAGAATGTTTGTGGAAAACCAGGCCCAGGACTGAACAATAAAGACTGAAAAGGCTGCAAGCATACAGAAACCTACATTTTGGGTGGCTAAGAAATGCCAACAGGACACAATGACTAAAATACTCCCTTCCCAACCCTGCGTCTTATTCAGGCACTTATTTTTAAAAAGGTCTCAACCTTCAATATTGTGCGCACAAGTTTTCACTCGGTAGCCTTATTGATGGATTGATTAATCTCTTAGATGGCAATGGTCAATAAGGGTTCTGTCTCCGGCGGGCAACAGCATCAGGAATATTATTACCAATAGCATTAGAATGTGAAACTCAAGGAGCACATGAAAAACAACTGCAATTTATTACACATCCCTTTATTAACAAATCCACTAAGCAGATAAACAATTTCACATGCAATGAAATACAAGAGTAGATAGGGAGTGCAAAGTGGTTAGCCCTATGACTGGCATCACTCACATCACCTGCTGGGGAACCCTGGAGTGTTAGTCATTCTCTTCCTCATCAGCATCTTCATTGTCATCACCAGCAGTGGTTGTCATCCTAGCATCTCCCCATGTGTTATCCTCCTCACGCAAGCTGGGCAACACCTTTGACCCTGATTACACTTAAACCCACTCAGGCTCATCCATAGGCATAAGGGTTCCAACCCCTTTTTCCTTATCTGTTCTTCCACACCCCAGTAATTTAGGGATACCCCATTTTCCATAGGCTACCTCATTATTCCCTTTTTTTACTTATTAACATTTATGTCAGATAGTTACCATAGCAACTCGTGGTTAATTTAGAATTCCCCAAGATGTTACTATGGTCATTTTGCGGTATTAACTGATGCACTGCAGCATATTTTCTGAAACATCAGCAATTGACACATCTTTTACGAGGTTATTGATTGGTCAACTAGTCAACAACCTATTCCTCAGCCTGAGGCCTTGTTTGGCCAAGCTAAATATCTTACAGGCCTGAAGACAGTTACAGCATTATGTCTTAGCGGGGGCTACAATTCATAATTACATATAGACACTAAGAAAAAAGGAAGGATGGTCCAGTGATTATGGCCCTTGCCTAGGAATTGGTTCCCTGCTCTGTCACAAGTGTTGTGTGTGACTTTTCACAAGTCACTTACGGTACATCTGCAAAGCCAGTGGCAGCTCATGGCCGCAAGCCTCCATGCCCAAGTCAACAGCTTCAGGTTTATGGGTCTCACGCTAACAAGCTAAAAATAACTGTGTAGACAGCACTTTTAAGTTGCACTTGGGCTCTGAAGCCCACCCACCCTCCGTAGGCCTCAGAGCGCAAGCGCCAGCCCGACCCTCAATGTTGATACAGCCATTTTTTAGCATGGTAGTGTGAGCCCCACAAGTGTGAGCCTGTTGATCTGGGCTAGGAGGCTCACTGCCTTGGGCTGCATGGCTATGCCCTTAGGTCAGATTCTCAAAGGTATTCAGCCTCCGAACTTCCACTGAAATCAGCAAAGGTCATGAGGACAGGATTTGCTAGGCATACGTTTGAGTCTAGCCTCAACAGTTGGTGAAGGGTGCAGAATAAGTGCCTATGAAAAGTATCTTTGCAATCTTCAGGGCTGCAACACTATGTTCAGAAATGTCCTTTTTATGCCATGCTTAGGTTGGAGTGGATTAAATCTTTACTCAGGCCTCTCAAGGTGAGCAAACTCCCTGGAGTTTTTGATTATGATGAACTAAAGGAAAAAGTACATATATCGTCTTTGGCAACTTCCATGTATTTAATAGCTTTAGAGTGAATGAACATTTGTTACGTTAGAGGACACTCTCAGAGCAACATGCTACTATTTATGTGCCAGTCCCGCTTTGAACTTAATTGCTTGGTGATGAATTCTGCCCTTAGATCTACAATATATTTTTCTAAAGTTTGGAACAGTGTACCGGGCAGCTGTCCAGTGAGATAGTGCAGGGATTGGTCCAGTCTTCTTTAACATCTTGATTATGATCTGGAAGAGGAAGTAAGCTGCATGTTAATGAACCTCACAGCTGTTATTATATTGTGACAAGTTGCAAATACCCACAAGGCCAAAGGAATAACACAAAGGGACCTAGTGAGACCAGAAACATGGAAGGAAATAAAATGAGATTCAGCCTGGAAAAATGCAGGTTAAGACATCTCAGGGAAAAATATTGTGAAAAAGAGAGGCTCAATGGGAGGGGGGAAACTGGGAAATAGTGATACCGAGAGGAACTAGTGGTGAGTGTAGGCAGCAAATTAGACATGAGACTGCAAAGTTGCAGCAAAGAAGGGAAAGGCTATTGTGGGCCACAGAACATTGAAATAATTTACCAAGAGTCATGGTGGATTCCCCATCATTAACATATATTTAAATCAAGCTTGGATGTTTGTCTAAAAGATATGCTCTAGGAATTATTTTGGTGACGTTCCATAACCTGTGTTCAGACTAGGTCAGTAGTTCTGAACCTATTTACCACGGTGGGGCCACATAAGCAGCTCTCTAGGTGTTATGTGGGCTGCAACCACACAATATATATTCTATCTGTACATCTATTTGGGTCGCAGCTGTGTGCTGATTGGACAGCGGGTTGAGAATCACTGGACAGTCAGGGCTGGCCTTTGACCAGGGCAATCAGTGCAATCGCCCAGGGCAACATACTGAAGGGGGCACGTTTGATACCTCCCACATGACCGGACCTATGGGGACCCAGAGCCAGCTGAGCTTACAGAGGCAGGCAGCCAGCCAGGGAGACACACATGGCTGGAGAGGGCGGCCCCAAGCTGCAGCTTGACTAGGCACTCAGGCCTTGGCTACACTCACGAGTTACAGTGCAATAAAACTGCCTGCAGCGCTGCAACTCACTAACTGGCTACACTCGCAAGGCACGTGCAGTGCTGCATCTCCTCAGGTACAGCGCTGCATGTACTCCACCTCCCCGAGAGAAATAACGTTTGTTGCGCTGCTGCTGGTGTGCTGCGGCTACAGTGTGGTCACCCAATGCGCTGTTATTGGCCTCCAGAAGTATTCGGAAGTATCCCACAACGCCTGTTCTAGAAACTCTGGTCATCAATTAGCACTCTACTGCCCTGGCCTCAGGTGACCAACCGCCACTCCGACCCTTTAAATTCCTTTGGAATTTTAAATATCCCCTTCCTGTTTGCTCAGCCAGGCGTGGAGTGCTCTCAGCGCATCTTTCCAGGTAACCATGCCTCCACGTGTCAGACGAGCCCCAGTATGGAGCAATGGCGAGCTGCTGGACCTCATCGCTGTTTGGGGGGAGGAAACTGTCCAGTCCCAGCTGTGATCCAGCCGGAGGAATTTCGATACTTTCGGCCAGATATCAAGGGCCATGATTGAAAGGGGCCATGACCGGGACGCAATGCAGTGCAGGATAAAAGTAAAGGAGCTGCGGAGTGCGTACCGCAAAGCCCGCGAGGCAAACAAGCGCTCGGGTGCTCCCCCCACAACCTGCCAATTCTACCAAGAGCTGGATGCAATACTTGGGGTTGACCCCACTACTCTTCCGAGCACCACCGTGGACACGGGAGAGCGGGAGGAGGAGGAGGAGGGAGAGGTGGAGAAGGAGGAGGAGGAGGGGGTTGAAGAAAACAGAAGCGAGGGTGCTGTGGCTGAGGGAGACACCGCTGACTCCCTGGGTGCACACAGCCAGGAGCTCTTCTCGAGCCAGGAGGAAGGGAGCCAGTCGCAGCAGCCGGTACGCGCTGGGAGAGAAAGAGAAGAACAGGTTCGCGGTAAGCAGCTTTTATTTTCGGGAATGAGTTTTTTCGGTGTGTGGTCCTTGGGTGAGGAGGGTTTGGGTTGCATGCATGCCTAGATGCGGAAGAGCGCATTGATGTGGTCTATCACATCGGAGAAATCGGCCACTGTAATCTCTTCGAAAGTCTCAGCCAGGACGTGGGCAATGTGCTTGCGCAGGTTCATTGGGAGAGCCGCCGTGGTCCTTGTCCCAGTCAGGGTAACGTGTCCGTGCCACTGTGCCGCGAGGGGCGGGGGGACCATTGCTGCACACAGGCAAGCTGCATATGGGCCAGGGCGGAAGCCGCATTGCAGTAGAAGACCCTCCCTTGCTTCCCCGGACACCCTCAGCAGCGAGATATCTTCCAGGACGAACTCCTGTGGAAAATGTGGGGATAGTGTTCAGTGTAGGTTCCCCCTGCAGCTGTTGGCTCTCCCCAAGGCACAGAAACCCGTCGGACAGTACATCCGCGAAACAATCAGTCCCCCTTTACCCTGTGTTTACTCACCATTTTGGGGCTCCCGTGGGTTCTGTGCACTTTGTTTGGGACGGGAAAATTGTGCTGTTTTGGAGACTGTGTGTGCCCTCCTTAAGTGTGGGGGAATCATTGCTCTGTCTGGCATAAAACAATGATGCCTCTGTTAAATGTTGCATTTTGCCTTCCAGATGCAACCTTGAGATCTCCGCCATCCTTCTTATCAACGGCTGAGAGACTACAAAGGCTCAGGAAGAGGCCCAGAAGAACGAAAGAAGACATGCTGCAGGAAGTTATGCAACAGTCTCTTAAAGAGAATCAAAAGGCTCGGGAGTGGAGGGAGAGTGAAAGCAGGCTCCGCCAGGAAAACGCAGCGCAGCGGCAGCAAAGCATGCAGCTCCGGCAGGAAAGCACAAAGGAGCTGATTAGCATCATGGCGCGCCAAGCGGACTCTATCCAGGCGCTCGTCGCCATGCAGGCGGAGCAGTACCGCCCCCGCCCGCCCCTGCAGCCAGTGTCCCAAAACTTGTGCCCCCATGTCACCACCTGCCCACTTCACCCAACATACTGGTTCTTATCGCCCACAGCAGATGCCCCCAACACCTGTAGCTTCACCAGACAGCCCTGGAAACTATGACCCTTACCCACTGCACTCAACTCCCATCCCGAATTATAGACATCCTGAGGTCCAGCACTCACTGCACAGCACTCCAGACAGGAAGCCCGAGTATGAAAGCAGGACATACCATACCCTGTGATTGAACCCTTCCCCACACCACCCACCACCCCCTTGCCCTTTCTGTCTCACAAGCAGTTGTGTTTCTTTTTAATACATGTATTTTCTCTGTAATAAACGGATTCTTTAGATGTGCAAACAATCTTTATTATTGCATAAGGAAAAAAGATATCTTAGCCCAGGAAAGAAACAGGCAACACAAGTGAGCTGAGCAAACACAAATCAGCTTAGCAAAGACAGATAACTTATAACATTGGAACTACTTCACTTCAGGGTCGTGCAGGGCAGCACACATTACTGGTAGTTGTCAGCCTCAAATTTCTCCCTCAAGGCATCCCTAATCCTTGCAGCCCCACGCTGGGCCCCTCTAATAGCCCTGCTCTCTGGCTGTGCAAATTCAGCCTCCAGGTGTTGAACCTCTGAGGTCCACGCCTGAGTGAACATTTCACCCTTCCCTTCACAAATATTATGGAGGGTACAGCACGCGGATATAACCGCGGGGATGCTGTGTTCGGCCAAGTCCAGCTTCCCATATAGAGATCGCCAGCGGCCCTTCAAACGGCCAAAAGCACACTCCACAGTCATTCTGCACCTGCTCAGCCTGTAGTTGAACCGTTCCTTGCTGGTGTCAAGGCTCCCTGTGTAGGGTTTCATGAGCCATGGCATTAAAGGGTACGCGGGGTCTCCAAGGATCACAGTGGGCATTTCAATTTCCCCTACCGTGATCTTCCGGTCTGGGAAAAAAGTCCCGGACTGCATCTTCCGGAACAGGGCAGTGTTCCGAAAGATGCGTGCATCATGCACCTTTCCGGGCCAGCCTGCGTTGATGTCAATGAAATGCCCACGGTGATCCACAAGCGCCTGGAGAACCATGGAGAAATACCCCTTCCGATTAATGTACTCGGATGCTAGGTGGGGTGGTGCCAGAATAGGAATATGCGTCCCATCTATAGCCCCTCCGCAGTTAGGGAAACCCATTTGTTCAAAGCCAGCCACAATGTCCTGCACGTTACCTGGAGTCACGGTTCTTCTGAGCAGGATGCGATTAATGGCTTTGCAAACTTGCATCAGCACGATCCCAACGGTCGACTTTCCCACTCCAAACTGGTTCGCTACTGATCGATAGCAGTCCGGAGTTGTGAGCTTCCAGATTGCAATAGCCACCCGCTTCTCCACCGTCAGGGCAGCTCTCAATCTCGTGTCCTTGCGCCGCAGGGCGGGGGCGAGCTCCTCACACAGTCCCATGAAAGTAGCTTTTCTCATTCGAAAGTTCTGCACCCACTGCTCGTCATCCCAGACTTGCATGACAATGTGATCCCACCACTCTGTGCTGGTTTCCCGAGCCCAAAAGCGGCGTTCCACGGTGCATAGCATGTCCGTGAATGCCACAAGCAAGTTAGTGTCGTACGCGTTTTGCGTGACAATTTCATCATCATCGTCATCGTTGGACTCCTCGCTGTCACTGTGGATCTTAAGGAACAGCTCGACTGCCAAACGTGACGTGCTGGCGAGACTCGTCAGTATTTTGCTCACCAGGTCGGGATCCATTTTCCCACTGACCGAAACGGAGCACAGATCACGCTACAAAGAAACCATTGAAAGATGGCGCAAATTGTGGCCGGAAACACAAGGATTGCTGGGATGCGAAGTGATGCATCACGGGGCGTTGGGACAGGACCCAGAATGCACCATACCCCACGCCCCCTTCCCACAACCCACGGCGCCAGAATTGGAAGAGGTGTTCTGTGGGATACCTGCCCATAATGCACCTCTCCCAAAACCGCTGCAAGTGCCGCAAATGTAGCCACGTCAGTGGTAGTTACTGCGCTGGCGGCTGCCAGTGTGGACAGGCTGCAGCGCTTTCCCTACTCAGCTGTACGAACACGGGTTTAACTAACAGCGCTGTACATCTGCAAGTGTAGCCAAGGCCTTAGTGCGCTCTGCCCTGTCCCAGGGATGTTCCCAACACAGTGGTTCTGTAGTTCTAATGGCCGATTAACCATTAAATGGGTGGTGTCTGCCTGCCTGCTGTGACCTCCTTGAAACCCATCTCCCTTTCTTTCAATTCCTGATTGCCTAGCCCCACCCTCAGGCGTTCTGCTTGTAACTGTTTCTGTTTCCAGTCCACTAGTTGTACTTAACAGTATACTGACATTCCTTAGGGCCATGCCTAAGCTGTTGGGCAAAGTGCTCTGCACATTTCTATACTGCATGAATAAGGCCTTACCAAATTCATGGCAATGAAAAATGCATCACGGACCATGAAATCTGGTCTCCCCACTCCCCTTCCCCCCCCCCCCCAGTGAAATCTGGTCTTTTGTGTGCTTTCACCCTATAATATACAGATTTCACGGGGGGACCAGTGTTTCTCAAATTGGTTGCAGGGGGGGGGGTCGCAGGGGGGGAGTTACAGGGGGGGGGCGTCACAAGGTTATTTTAAGGAGGTCACGGTATTGCCACCCTTACTGCTGTGCTGCCTTCAGAGCTGGGTGGCCAGAGAGTGGCAGCTGCTGACTGAAAGTGGCTCTGCAAGCAACATCACAGAAGTAAGGGTGGCAATACCATACCATGCCATCCAGGGTCATCCCTGGCCATTTTGGTGTCCTACGCAGCCCCCTCCCCCCGTTGCCAACTCAGTCCACATACCTATTCAAGTGACACCATCATAGGACCTAATCACATCAGCCACGCCATCAGGGGCCCGTTCACCTGCACATCTAACGATGTGATATATGCCATCATGTGCCAGCAATGCCCCTCTGCCATGTACATCGGACAGGCTCTACGCAAAAGAATAAATGGACACAAATCTGACATCAGGAATCATAACATTCAAAAACCAGTAGGAGAACACTTCAGTCTCTCTGGTCACTCAATCACAGACCTAAAAGTGGCAATTCTTCAACAACAAAACTTCAAAAACAGACTCCAACGAGAAACTGCAGAACTGGATTTAATTTGCAAATTGGATACCATTAAATTAGGCTTAACTAAAGACTGGGAATGGCTGGGTCATTACACAAACTGAAAACTATTTCCCCATGCTAAGTTTTCCCCTACTCTTACTCACACCTTCTTGTCAACTGTTTGAAATGGGCCATCCTGATTATCACTACAAAAGTTTTTTTTCTCCTGCTGATAATAGCCCACCTTAATGGATTAGTTTCTTAGAGTTGGTATGGCAACCCCCATCTTTTCATGTTCTTTGTATAGATATATATCTATCTTCCTATTGTATGTTCCACTCCATGCATCTGATGAAGTGGGTTCTCGCCCACGAAAGTTTATGCCCAAATAAATTTGTTAGTCTCTAAGGGTACGTCTATACTTACCCGCTGCATCGGAGGAGTCCAATCGATCTTCTGGGTTCGATTTATCGTGTCTTGTCTAGACGCGATAAATCGAACCAGGAAGTACTCCCCTGTCGACGCCGGTAATCCTGCTCCACGAACGGAGCAGGCGGAGTCGACGGGGGAGCCTGTGGATCAGCGGTGAGTACTTTGAAGTTTGAAATAAGATACTTCGACTTCAGCTACATTATTCACGTAGCTGAAGTCGCGTATCTTAGTTCGAACTTGGGGGGTAGAGTGGACCAGCCCTCTGGTGCCACAAGTACTCCTCGTTCTTTTTGCGGATACAGACTAACATGGCTACCACTCTGAAAAGTAATCCCTGTAATCATGGCTAAAGTTGCCTTCCTCTCTCCCCACCAAACTCTGAAATGGCACCCCTGGTGAGCCAGGAGTAGCCAGAGGGCTGCTGGAAGGCCATGGTTCTGGCAAGATGCAGCCCTCGTGTGACAGTGTGAAGCCCGCCTTGAGCCACATGCCAAGCCCCAGTGATACCCATCAGCTCTGTGTTCTTGGGGAACCAGGGTGCAGTATCTAGCCTGTCTGACTCATGAAAGACCGCCCCCTCCATCTCTGCTTGAACCAAAACCGATCAGAGAAAAGACTTGCAGAGAGCAGTGAAGGGCGTTGCGAGACACACCTAGACCCCTCCTGACAAGGTGACAAGATTAAGACTTCTCTATTAACATGCAGAATGGAGAAGAGAGGCAACTCCCCTAGCCTCATCTGCATGAAAAATGGGACAGGGAGACTTCTCCATTAGCATACAGAATGGAGAACAGAGAACTGCACTGAACTCTGGGACCAGAAAAGCAGCGAAGCACTGCATCATGGGGGATCTCTGCTCCAGATGTTAATGAACCTACACCTGCACACACCCAGCTCAGCAGTTATCAGACCAATTCTAGTAATAAATCCTTGATTGATATCCAAAATACTGAAGCAGCCTAGCTGCATTGTGAGCTCCCTGGTAAGAAACACACCCATAGCCAAGAGTGATCAGCTCCTATTGTCTAGCCTATAGAAAACCCTTGAGTCATCAGTTTACGCATAAACAAATCTAGTGTTCGCCCTTGAACCACTGTTGTTTCTCGACAAAAACCCTACCTATGTTCAAGTAAGTGTTCTAATGCATGGACCCAAACTCTGCACCAGTTCCATTGGGACTTCATCTCCTGACTGATCATGCTGGGGGCTCTGCCTGTCTCCAGCACTCAGGACCCTGAGCTACCACCATCACCTGGGAATCCCGACCAGTTCAAGCCTCATGGAGTGGGTGAGATCCCTCCCTCTCTCTCTCTCTCTGTGTTTTCTTTTCTACCTCAGGTATTAACCTTTAATAATGTAACTGTTATGTTTGTTTAGCCCTCCTTGAGTAGTTATCACTATTATTCAATAAATAACTTTCATGGTTAAGCTGGTTGCTTCTCTCTCTCTGAACTTTACTCTTTTGTGTTTTTAGCTTCCCCATTTACTCTGCAGCAACACTTCTTTTACCTAAGCTAAAGATCCCTGTAGCACCCAAAAATACTGTGGGGTTTGCTCATCAAGTAGGTTACTACCAGCACAATTGTAATCTGAAAGTGGAGATAGGGACGTGCTGAACCTGTGACATACGAGGGTAGCAGCTTGGAAGTGCTGCTCGACCCAGACTACTGAGTCATGGGGCATATAAGGGTGGCAACTTGAAGGTGCTGCTTGACCCAGTCCGCTGAGTACAGGGGCATATAAGGGTGGCAGTCTGGAAGTGCTGTTCGATCCAACCTGCTCAGGCTTACGCTATTCCGGTGCGGTACTTGTGGCATATAAGGGTTGCAGCTTGAAAGTGCTGCTTGGCCCAACCTATCAAGCCCAGGGGCAAATAAGGGTGACAGTTTGAAAGTGCTGATTTACCCACTCCACTCAGACATGCTTGTGTGTGTGTGTGTGTGTGTGTGTGTGTTCATTCATCTGGTTCTAGGGCTGGAGGAACCCAGCCCTGGGGAACCCAGGTGCTGCAGGATAGCTCCATTGGGAGGGGACTTGCAGAAGGGAGGAGTAGAGCTCCATATGAAAACACAAGTGACACAAGCAGTACATTAATTGAATTATAGAAAAAAAACCTTCCCCAGAAGAGTAACCCTAATAAATGAGCATATCTCAAAGTAACGGGAAAATCTGGTAACACCAGGCACCACAAGCCACAGCAGAAGCAAGGGTGGCAATACACCATATACCATGACACCCTTACTTCTGCACTGCTGCTGGCGGTGGTGGTGCCTTCAGAGCTGGGCTCCTAGCCAGCACCCACCAGTATCAGGACGCCCTGCCAGTGCTTAATTTGTGCCAGGGCTGAGCTCTGGCATCTCTCTCAATACAAATTAAACACTGGGGGAGGCAACAGGGCCCAGAGGTTATGGGGTGGGGGGAGCCCATCGGGGCTAGGATGATGGGGGTCTCCAAACTACAAGTTCGCCCAGGGTGCCATTTTCCCTAAGGATGGCCCTGATCACAGTCATCTCTTCTTGCCTTGGAATATATGAATCTATGAAAAGTCATGGAGCCTGGAGCTAATGGTCCCTCTTTCTACTGTCCTGATACAAACACACCTGTACTAGTGCATTCAGTTTGGGACACCACATTCCCAGGAAGATATAGACAAACTGGAAGGAACTCAGAGAAAAGTAACAAAAGTGTCAAGGGAACTTGAGGTTCTGACATAAGTAAACTCCAGCAGCACACCTCCAAAAAGAGACAGTTTGACTAAACTTGGGAGATTTAACCAAGATGTATAAATCTGTATATTGCTATTTGGATCCAAACAAGCATAGGGGCACTAAAACTGAATATACTTTACAGCTATACGTGCATTCCCCTTGCATACAGTACAACATGCGTGTGAGCTTCTGTAGATGTGTAACCAATATGGAGGTTGTCTAACTACAGTTTTTGGAAAGAGGCTCTTTACTTGTCCAAGAGAAATAATGATCCTCAATCTCATGTGCAGTTTTTTCCATGACATTGTTGGAAACCCATTGAATCGCTGCTAATTTCTTTGATAAGGTTCTATGGAAGACACTGGGTGTTAAAAACTAATTTTGTCCTCAATTTTTTGTATGCAGTCAGCTTTTATAAACTGCAGGATGATGTCTCATTTAAGAATATTGAACAAGAAAATGCTTCCCTCCCTACACCTTGAGCAAATTTCTGTAGAGATGATCCTCCCCAGTTAACAAGTCTCAGAACAGACACCGGGGAAATTTCAGATGGTACCATTCCCAATTATGCCTACTTATATTGTTGAAGAAATGACTAGGGATACAATGAATTGCCTGGGCATAAAACAAGGTGCACTGTAAGAGAAAATAAGAAATTAAAGATCAGTGTATGGGCCTAAATCTGGGTTAAATATTGAGTATGTTTGAGAGGTTTGTGGCTCTGATGACCCTTTCCATACTTAGATAGACACAAATTATCCACTTTACATGTTCTTCTACCCTGAGTGTGTACAGAGCTCTGCAGACTTGAGGTGCTTCAAAAGGGCAGAACTGAGGCAATAAAATGGACTTTTGGTAAGAATTTTAAACATCTGTTTTCAATTATACTGGTGTGTGCCCAGTGAAGTATTTTGGATTTACATCATTGTAAATGACAGCAACATTTAATCCTGTTTGTCTTAATAAGCTACATAAACAGTATCATTTTTCTAAAATTAATTGTGTTTAAACTGCTATTAGGGAAAGCTGAAATGCAATACAACAGGTGACTTGATAAAGAAAACTGTCATTTTTATATGACCTTCTGATTTTTCATCTGGGAGGGAGAGTTTTATTCTGATTACCATAAAAACGAAGGAGGAATGTTCCAGATATATAAAAACACTGTTAATTGGATCTACTGATGCATGCCTGGAAATTTATATATGTATACTGAGAAGAAACTAGACATGTATACTGAGAAGAAACTAGACACCTCTGTATAATAATGTTACTCCTCCCCCTGCACCCATCTGAACATTACATTAGAACACACTGTCTTCCATCTTCAAGCTAAAGACTGGCAGATTCATTATGTCTAGACATACTATGAATTCAGACTAATGCAAGCTTTTTGACCAAAGGTGCTTTCCAGTGGCTAACTCATCAGTATTCATTAAGTAGAGATTTAGGCTGCTGCGACAAAGAAGAAAATCAGACACAGTAACTTGAACTGTGGCATCATCACAAGCAATTAACTACATACTAGAGTGACATTGCTTTGTTGGATGTGGAGTGGAAGATGGTAACCAGCAGCCCTGCACAGCAGATTCTGAGTGTTACACACAGCACTTGTGTTATTTTGTAATAGTAAAGGTGTTTACAGAGGGAAGGGAAGAGTGAGTAAAAATAGCAACTAGGACAGTAAGACAGACTGTAAGTGTGCACTGATAAATGGCTTTGCTCATCCTAGGTCTCTCCAGCTCCAGTGTTGTCCAGAAATACCCTGAATAACTGTCAACAAGGACAGAATTTGCTTGCTTTATCTAGTCTTTCTAGCTAGCTATCAGGCCCTAGTCATCCTCCTAATTAGCATAACCCTTCCTAAGAGAGCGGCTTGTCTATAAATGGACTGTCTTCCATTTTGGATTGTTTTCCTAAACCCAACACAGCTCCTAGTGCAGGGCTGCAGCAAGAAACAAGTAAGAAGCAAGAGAAAGAGAACATGGAATGGAAGAATAGATATGGAGGGGGGGAAGAGTTGCAATGTGTGGGTTCGCTCTCCATCCAGGTTGCCCTTTCTGAAATTAAAAAAGAAAACGGAATAAAGGAAAATAAAGAAAACCTTTACTTCTTTGTGCTCTATGGAACGGGAAATTTCCCTCCCTGTCATAGCTAGGCATGCTGAAAAGGGAATGCAGACCATCTCTAGCCTGCATGTGGTCCAGTGGGTGGGACACTAGACTGGGACTCAGAAGACCTGGGTCCTGTTACTGACTCTATCACTGTCTTCCTATGTGACCTTAGGCAAGTCACTTTGCCTTTCTCTGCCTCTGTTTCTCTTCCCACTCTATGTCTGTTTTGTCTACTTAGATTGCAAGCTCTGCAAGGCAGGGATTCTTTCTTACTATGCGTCAGTACAGTGCCAAACATAATGGGCTCTGATCTTAACTGGGTCCTCTAGGTATTACCATAATACAAATAATAGCAGTTAATACCCCTCTGTGCTAAAATAAACCCTCCCCTCCCCTCCTTTTTTGTATGTAGCAGCAAATCTAACCCACTTATTCTCTGCACACACAAAAAATCATTGCTTATGTAGTGAACCATGATCACATGCACACACAGGCCTATGCCCATTGGCAGGATTCAAACTCCAGAGCTGCAGCACCAAAACCATAGTTCTCTGTCACTTAAGCTGAAGAAAAATGACTTTTGCTATAACTCAGTAGTCAGCAGTGTAGTTGATGGGATCAAGACACTAGAGGGAGACAATCACATATAGTAGGTGTTGGGGAACAATTAAATATCTGGGCCCTAAACAGAATAAAGCACCTCAGAATAGGGTGACCAGATGTCCCAATTTTATAGGGACAGTCCCTATATTTGAGGCTTTTTCTTATATAGACTCCTATTACCCCCCCACCCCCTGTCCCGATTTTTCACACTTGTTGTCTGGTCACCCTACCTCAGAATGCAACAGCCAACATTACTGACACATTTTTTAAGGATTTGCAAGTGTGATGCTAAACTTTGAGCATAAAGTCCCCTGAAAACCCATTCTGGAAAAACTAAGAATATGCTGACATTTAAAGTCACGTTGTTCTCCATTCTTTGGGATATACCCTTAAACAGCATAAGTTGGTTAACATGATAAACTTCTTCACATTTCTCTTATTTTTAATAACCCAAATTATACATAAATGAACTTAGTTTATTTACAATATTATAGGGACCAAGTCACATGACACAAGTTATGCTTTGGCACAGCGTATGACAAATGGGTGACCTGATTTTCTGCTCTTTAATTATTTTTCTTGTATTCTTTTGTTAAAATACATTTTTGCCTTTTGGCCTGAGTTTCTCAATCCTTATACCACATATGAATGGACGTGTGTGACGGTGTAACCCATAAGACTTTATGGGGAGATGCTTATAAAGGTATATGTGATGTAACTGGAATATGTTTTATGCTACATGTTGTCATGTAACAAATCTCTGTAAAAGTTATGATCTACTGAATCTATTCCTCCTGGTTGTATGCATGTATCATTTTTGTAGTTGAAGTTATGAATATTGGTTGTATACTTGCTGGTTTTATACATAGCCTTTGTAAGAGCAGGGGATCGATGTCTGGAGAACGGAATGTGCAGGTTGAGAGCCCAATCAAGAAACTCTTGACAGACAAAAGAAGTTGCAGACACCAGTCCACATCTAAGCTTGGCCAGGAATGTAGCTGGCCTGGTAATTTGAGTGGTGCATGGACATGTGACTTGCCCATGTGACCCCAAAACTCCATCTTGTAACTGGATGCGACACAGGGAAAGAGAGGGGTGGCCACTGAGAGGAGAAAGTCTATTTAAACCCCTGGGAGACCCCTCCATGTGGTCTTGAGCTGGCTAAAGAGAGAGCCTCTCCACCCCCCATGGACACCTGAAAGAGACAAGAACAATAAGAGGAGTCAGCGATTGCTGTACCCAGGCTAGGAGGACCATAGCCTGTAAAAGGAAGTTTACTGGAACTGGTGAGGTTTTTATCTGTATTTAGTGTGATTAGACACAGACGTGCGTGTTTTATTTTATTTTACTTAGTAATTCACTTTGTTCTGTCTGTTACTACTTGAAATCACTTAAATACTACTTTATGTACTTATTAAAATCACTATTTACTTATTAAGTTACCTGGAGTACATGTTAGTACCTGGAGGGGGGCAAACAGCTGTGCAAACCTCTCTAGCTGTGAAGTAGAGGGCAAACTATTTATGAGATTACCCTGTATAAGCTTTATACAGGGTAAAACGGATTTATTCAGGGTTTGAACCCCATTGGTAGTTGGGCACCTGGGTGTCAAAGGCAAGAGCACTTCCTAAGCTGCTTCCAGGCAGGCCTATAGCTGTTAGGGGACATGGTTCAGACCTGGGTCTGGGTTTGCAGCAGACTAGCGGGTCTGGCTCAAAACAGACAGGATTCTGGAGTCCCAAGCTGCGTGTTTTAGATGATTTGGGGATTTTTGCATAAAGACATCCATTTTTGCTTCCTTAACATGCGCATTACTAATTTTCCATAATAAATGGAGCGCTTGACTGCTGAAACAGGTGCTCACACTCCTCTAGAAGATATATTGCTTCCCACCCCCAACAGCACTCTGTTTTAGCAAGAGTCAGCAACAGAATTTTTACCCACGCTTTTTAGAGTGAATTTGTTATAGCAATTCAACCTTTGTTACCTAGTTTAAAGCACAAACCTGAATAACCAATACTGTTTATAACATAGCACTAAAAGGAAATAGTAAAAAATTTAAATCAAAATGAAGCTTAACTGCAGGTTTATGTAAACACTTTCAGGGTAATGAACTCTTATGACATTTGATTTGCTCATGCCTGGGATACAAAGGTAGAAACTTTTTCTTTTAATTCAGCTTTCTTCTTTCTATATACTGAGTGAGCTGCAGAGAATCTCACCAGTACCATAGGTGCTGGAACGAGGGGTGCTGCAGCACCCCTGGGCTTGAAGTGGTTTCCATCATATACAGGGTTTACAGTTTGGTTCAGTAGCTCCACTATGCACATTGTTCCAGCACCCCTGACCAGTACTATTAGTAAGAAGCAAAGACTGGGAATCACAACACCAGGGTCATAGTCTCAGCTCTTCCGGTGGGTGTCCTACTGTAGACAAGCCACTTCACCACTGTGTTCCCTCCTAGCCTGTGTCGGTCTTGTCTATTTAGATTATTAACTCATGGGTGCAGGGCTCCATATGTGTTTCTACAGTGTCAAGCACAATGGATCTCTAGTCTCAACTGGGGCTTCTGGGTGCTACTGTAATCCAAAATAACTATGTTAAAGAATGGTGAGATTGCAAACTCAAGCACTCAAAAATTAGGAAATGCCCCCTTAGGCATATACATTATGATACCGTCTTTAATTACATCCTCAAGATCACATATTATTTTTTCCCACATCTTAGTATCTTAGTGCTTTCTAAAGATTAATGAATTTATCTGCACAAGACCCTGGTAAAGTGCTGTGGAGATAAATTCATTGTACTTATGGGGAAGTGGGGCCCAGAGATTAAAGCCAAAATTGTTTAAAGTTTCAACTAATTTTGGGTGCTCAGTTTGACCCCGCCCCCCACAGTGTTTAGCATTTTATAGCACTTTGTATGTTCAGAACAGAGCTCCCACTGACCTCACTTGCAGCTCTTAGCATTCAGCATTTCTGCACATCAGACCTCAGGAGTAGCCAGAATATGAGGAACACACAATGTGGTCACCTATGAACATTTTGGTTTAAGTGATTTGCACAGCATCATACAGGAACTCTGTGATAGAGGCAGGGGTAGAATCCAATTCAACTGCCTTAACCATGAGACCATCCTTTCTCTTCCTGCAGTACCATGCCTCATTCACTACACACCCTGTGCAACAAATATGGCAGGGGCCCTACAGACAAGAGTCTCTTTCCTAATGGTTCCTAACATTCTTTTAGCATTTTTGACTGCCACTGCACATTGAGTAGATATTTTCAGAGAACTATCCACACTGACCCCAAGATCTTTGTCTTGAGTGTGGTAATAGCTAATTTAGAACCCATCATTTTGTATGTATAGTTGGGATTGTGTTTTCCAATGTGCATTACTTTGCATTTATCAACAATGTATTTCATCTGCCATTTTGTTGCCCAGTCACCCAGACTTAACATTAGCATTCTTAGCATTCTTTTATGTGGTTTTAATGTAATTTCCTATGGCTTTTTAAAGACAGAAATTGGGGGGAAAAACAACAATTTTTAAAGTGTGGAATTGTACTGACTCGCCACCTTGGGTCAGCGACAGGGCTGGGATATTCAGATCCACAGCACAGTCCTCTGCCATGTGAGCTAACAGAATAACTAGTAGGACTTGAAGGCTATTATCTTCTGTGTGGACCTGCCACTTCTAGAGGGCTATGGAGATACATATTTCTCTAGTGGTTACAGACCCTTCTGCCCTGTTCCTTTTTCCTTTCTGCTCTTATCCCCCCTCCCCAGTCCCAACACCTACTTCCCTACTGCTATCGTCCAGCTCCTGATCATTTTTCCCTACCTGACTCCCCTTGCTGTGCCCCCCTAATTCTAATTCAGAGATCAAAAGAACATCCTAGCACTTAAATTAATTGTAAACACAGGATATTTCTATATTCATCTCTCTTCGAAATGTATAGCAAATAATCTGTGAATGGTGGAGGAACACGCAAATTGCCTTATGTTAAATCAGTAGCTAAGTATCGTTGATGGACCTCCTTCAAACTCATCCTAATTACCTTTTATTCCCCAAGGAACTCCAACTTGTCAAAAAGGACATGAAATTGTATAGAAGATCCTTGGGTCCCGATCCTGTTAATCACTTAAGGTTTCATGCAGGGGAAGCCTAAGCCACAAGGACTGAGATTCCAGTTCTAACTGTATCACCCTGAAATCATCATCTCTGCTATGAATCTGAATCTTAAGAATTGAACTCATGTCTGTATGTATATTGATCTTTTAACGATACTCCCTCTCTCTCTTTTGTTTTTGAATACATTTTAGTTTAGTTAATAAGAATTGGCTGTAAGCGTGTATTTGGGTAAGATCTGGAATATTCATTAACCTGGGAGGTAATGTGTCTGATCCTTTGGGATTGGTAGAACCTTTTCTTTTATATGATGAAATAAGATTTCCAGAAATCATCATATTTGACTTAGATACCTGGGTGGAGGCCTGAGGCTGGATCACTTTAAGGGAACTGTGGTGTTTGGGCTTCTGAGTAACTAGTAAGGTAATAAAGAAGCTGTTTTATGCTGGTTTGGTAAATCTAAGCATTAGAATATCCACCAGCTTTCTGGGGATTGTCTGCCCCATTCTTTGCAATTCACCCTAATTGAGTGACCACAGCTGGCCCCCACTGTGACCCCGTTCACAAATGTGTTAAACAGCTAATAGTTAAAACGTTATAATACGCACTATACTAAATTAACACTCGAGAAAGCAATAGTTCCAGTGCCTTGAGGCTATGGAATTTTTCTACGCCCCCTTCTTTTTTTAAATGTCCAGAGCTATAATGGAAGCACTAAGGAAATGTGTCAGTGATTTCTATAAAACATCTGCACTCATAATCTGATTGTGAAATTCTGCATAATTTGTATCTCTGGGCTAAAAATGGTAAAAGAATTGTTAAGCAATTTCCTTTAGTACAGACTAATGTCCATGAATTTTAATAGACTATAAGTATACAGTAGGTAGGATTTTGTTTCCCAGTGTGGTTTTCCTTTTCTGAAATGAAATCATTTTGCTGTATATAATTGCCAAATGCGTCTGAATAAACATGAATACACTTTATGATTTAAATGAATTCCTAAAGGCCAGGCTTTATGTGTGTAGATAACCTCAGAGATGATTGTTTTCCTTAGACCAATATTGATATTATACTGGAGCATTGTGCTTTCTGAAAACATCATTCTCTTTTAAAATCTTTTTTCAAATGTTTTCCATTTTCTTATGAAATCCATCTTCGTGGTTATGCCTCTATATCACTGTGCAACAGGAGTTCTGTTAGGTCCCAAATCACTAGTACCTACTGGAAATCATTCTGGTGTTTGCACTAGCCGCCCCAATAATTTAGGGGCCAGATCCTGATACTGCTCAAGTCCAGCAGCAGGATTTGGTTCCCAGTGTGGTTCATGGCAGAGCCAAAGCAGCAGGAGACATTGAAGGACACCCGCAACTTAGATTTGACCCCACATGCAGATTGTGTAAAACCAAGATTTTACAAAACCTCAGAGCAGTAGAAATCCTCCCATGCTGGTGTTTGGAATGTCAGTGAAAAGTTGGTTTCCCCCCTGCAGCTTTTGCCAGTCAACCACTGCTAGCAGCTCCAAAAGCCTGAGAGTGAAATGACTTCCTCAGTTTTCATTGTCCAAGCTGAGAGAAATGCAAGCAGAAAACAAATAGCATAAATAGAGACAGTTAATCTGGATTTCTAATATCCTTTCAGTTTCATTACTCTAAAGGTGTTAAATCCCAGGGTCATCATCGGGGGTGCTCCTAGGACACACACAAAGGCTGACTGATAGCCATTTTTTATGGAACATATTTGTGTTACAAGGACTGATCTGAATTACATCAGGGAATCAGGGGATTAAAGCCTCATAGAAAAAAGTAAGTGAAAATGGAATCTCCAAACCTTTGCTTAGGTTGCGTATTTAGGCACTGCCCTGTGCAGGAAGTAGTGTGTAAACTGCACCATCCCAGCAGTATGCTCAAAGGCATTGCAACTCAGGGTATGGCTAGACTACAGCCGTGTAGTACTGTGCTGCAGTTGTTGCGCTATAGCGTGGATGCTCCCTACATTGACCAAAGGGGTTTTCCGTTCCTGTGGTTAATCCGCCTCTCCAAGAGGCGGTAGCTAGGTTGATGGAAGAATTCTTCCACTGACCTAGAAGCATCTACACTGGGGATTAGATCAACCTAACTAGGTCACATAAGGTGCAAAGTTTTTCATGTAGCTAGGTTGATTTACTTTTTAGGTGTAGACCAGGCCTCAGACACCCCTCCGACGCACAGTTCCCCTCTGTGCCAACTCTCAGAAGAGAGGCGTCATTCCAGCCGCCAGCTGCAGAGCCGTAGCTCTGTAGCTCAAGCTGTAGCCACTCATGCTTCTTTCATGAGCAAAGTGTGAAGCTGAACACGGGTTAGGTTGAACAAGCAGAACTTTATTAAACTCTGAGGACTGCTCTAATGGCTGGATCCTCACAGAAGTGCCTGTCTCCAGGGCTGACAGGTTCTTGACTGACCTGCTGTACTCTAGTGCCTGCTTTCTCTGATTGCTGGCCATCTCCTCTCAGCAGTGTCCCCATCTTTGTGTCTGCTACATGTCTCCCATTATTGGTAGCAGGGTTTTGGGTCTGGCATCCCCGCAGTGCCTGAGATGGACTGGTTTGGCACCCCAGGGATAGGGTATTCTGGTGTGCCAAAAGTGATAATAAGGGGTCTGAACCAGAACAAACAGCCTTGTGTAACAGTCTCTTAGCTGTGGTCACAGCTGATTCAATCTTACAATTACTCTGTGCCTATGCTGGGACAGAGGTGTGGTGATCATACTCCCATTTGCATGCAAATTCCTGGAATTCATCTGAGACAAATTGGCATCAGTTGTCAATGAATACAGTGTCTGGAATGCAACATCTCCCAAAATGGGCCCTCAGTTTGCCAATCATTGACTTACTTCTTGTGTCAAGTAGGGCTTCAGCCTCCCAAAGATTTGAATGCTAGCCTGCTATAATCAAATACTGCTTTTCCTTGAAGGTAAATAAGTCCACTCTCAGGTTTTCCCATGGTTGGTAGGGTAGGTCATGTAGTAACAGAATCTCTTTCTGCTGGTGGTTAGCACATGGCCAGCAGGTGTCACACCCATCTACTAAGGAGTGGAGTTTTGTATCAATTCCCATCCAGTAAAGATGCTCTTGAGCCCGTCTAAGACAGCTGTCAAGTGCCCAGGTGTGAGTCATGTATTTTTTGCATGACATCCTTATGAAGTCTCTGACAGGGCTCTGCTGGCCTAAGTTACTGGCTGCTCCTGCAGAAGAGCTACACCCAAGCCCAATGGTTCTCCTGGCTGGTAGTACGTCAGGACAGGGGCATCCGTCACCATTTGCTTCAGCCTGTCAAATGCTTGTTGCTGGGGACCTACTCAGTCCCACTCAACATCCTGCCTTGTGAGCTGACATACAGGTTCCACTGACTGCAGCAGGTACGGACAGAGCCTGGACAGAAATGTTATCATTCCTATGAAGCTCTGTACCCCCTTTCATATCCACTGGAGCTGGCATGTCTCTGACTGTCTTGATCTTGTTGGGATCTGCTTTCAGTCCCTCTGCTGTGAGCAGATGTCCAATGTATGTTGCGTCTCACTATTTAGCTGCATTTTTTCTGGGTTGAGTTTTGTATGTTCTTGTCCCTACTTCACTGGAGGAAAACTTTTAATTTTCTGTCATGGTCTCATTCAGCTTCTGCCATATTGCTCTCTTTGCCTAAAATTAGGGTATCATCTGCAATTATTTACGTCCTTTCAGTGTTTGGGAGAGTTTTCTCTGGAACACCTCTGGTGCGGAGCTTATGCCCATTGGCATAAACAGCCATCTGTAGTGACAAATGGTGTTGCACAGGTTGTCAGGATGCTGGCCTCTCTATTCAGATTTATGTGCCAAAACTCATTCCTCACATTACTGTCAAAATTCTGGCTTTGGAAAATTCTGGCAAGATGTCATCAGTTGTTGGCAACGGATAGTTGCATCTTTTCAATCCCTGGTTCAGTGGCTTTGCATAATGCATAACTTGCCTGATGGCTTTTTTACCACGACTATGATGCTTACCCAGGCTGTCCTGGCCTCTGTAGGAGCTATGATATCCCTGCTCTGCAGACTTCCAATCTGCCTGCGTACTGGATTATACAGTGCCACAAATTGTCCTTTGTGGTAAGTACACACTTTCCACCATGGAGTCTATTTCCAGTCACAGCTTTCCTTCAAGGCACCCATTGCCTTTGAAAACATCCCCATATACTTATAAAATTGTTTCCATTGCTGTCCAAGGGACTCCCCCTTTTGCTTCTTGCACTGCAAGTATACAACTCTCATGCTGCACCCTGTTTAGAGCCCTGGCTTTATAAGTATTCCCCAAGTAGGGTCTGTGGTGCTTACCATTCACCACTACAACTTCAGTGGGTACCGTCAGTTTTTCAGGTTATTTACTTTGAGGTCATATTTTCCTATGGGCTGCATTATGCTCTCATTGCACATTATAGAGTGTGTTTGCTTTGTCACAGGTGTGTTTGAGTCCAGTTCACCCCTGAGGAATCACATCGCAGGAGGCCCTGGCTTTACCTTATTAACATTGTTGCATGGTCAGAGGTTGGTATTATCTCTTGTTGCTTCCCTGTCCCAGCCACCTGAACCTGATATGCTCTTGGACTCAAGGAAAGAGCCATGATGTCATCACTGCCATCTGATATGTCATCCTCCTCTTGTACAAGTCTGACTGAATCTTTCAGAGACTTTCCTCTGCTCTTGCACACACTGCTAAAATGGTTTAACTTGCCTCCTTCCTTGCAACGCTGTGCCTGTGTGGGGCACTTCTCCTTTACCTGCTCATGCTGTTACCCACAGTAAATGCCTCTCATTATGTGTATGGAGCCCTGGCTACCTGCTATCCTTTGCTCCTCACTCCATGTACTTCTGGGGGGTGCTGTACTGCTAGGGCTCTCATCCTCTCTCATGAGGCCTCTGCTGCATGCCTGCGTCTAAATAGCTGTTTAATGTGAGATCACCTTCCCAGATTAGCTGCTCCCAGAAGTGGTGATCCCAGGTGCTGCAGATTATCCTGTCCCAAATCAGGAAGTCTGTCAAGTCCCCAAAATTGCACATGGCAGTCAGTGTGCATGAGGCAGTAACACAGGGGGGCTATTCCCTCCCCTTTGGATTGGTCTCTAGTGAAAAACCTGTGTTGCACCACAGTTTCACTCTGCTTTGGGAAGCAATGGTCCCCCCAGGGCTCCTAGAACTACTGTGATATTTGAGGCAATGGTGAGCTGCAGATCTCTTTCCTGGTTTCCCAATAAGGTAAAATAACACTTTTACTGTCCTGCTGTTGTGAGCCTCCTGCATGGCCAGGTCTGTGTACAGCTCAAACTCCTTCTTCCACCAGGTCCATTACTGGGCTAGGTTTGCATCTGCAAAATCCAGGGCTCTGGGGGTCTTCGCTCATGCTGCCAGGTGCTGCATTGCAGAAAACCCACAGCTCAGATGTTGCCACCTTGTTTCATTAGCAAAGCGTGAAACTGAATCCAGATTAAGTTGAATAAGTGGAACTTTATTAAACCTTGTGCACTGCTCTATGTGGCTGCCTTGCTGCCATCCTAACTTTGCCTGTTTCCCATTCCTCTGGTGTCACCTCAGTAACAGCCCCTCCAGAGACCATGGACCCTCTGATTCCAGTTCCACTTTTAGCACTGGATGTTCCTGGTTCATTCCCAGTGTATAGGCCAAGAGGGCAGCATCACACATGTTCTGACTAATGTATCAAACTCTGCCCCTCATAATTTTTGTTGCTCTTCTCTGAACACTCTCCAGTTTGCCAATATCTTTCTAGTAATGTGCCCAGAACTAATTATAATATTCCAGGATCAGGGCTGTATAGAATGATTGGCTCCCTGCTGTGTGATGTGATGCCTTCACACAGGCAGCCCCAAATCAGCCATGTCATGCTATAAACTCCTATTTAATAATTTCTTGTTCTGTCACACCTAGTTATGTTTCAACAGCTCTGTTGCACTGGTTTCCTGCCGAGAATCTCTGTTCTAGATTATCTTTCCCCAGTTACATTTGTGATGCTGGGAGACCGGGTGCCAGCTCATGCCAAGGCCCCTATGCTTCAACTGAACAGTGATTAAATGCATATCTGGAAACAAGTCTGACTCACGTGTGTTAGTATTGGGAAAATAGATATTATATTTATAAAAATGTGTTTAGACTTCATGAAATGCTTGTAAATTGCTGAATGCACTAATCTCATTTATAATGTCTGTATCCCATATGATAAGGTAATATTTTAGGGTTTGCTCCATAACTGTAAAAGCATTTCCTCTGAAACTGTAAATCCCAACAGTCAGGAGAGGTGCATTACCAAGTGTGAAATATTAGTTTGTCACAGAAAGTGATATCTACTGCTCAACAAAAGAAGGCCCATAGACACCAGACAAACCACTGTGAAACAACAGGGGACAAAAGACTTCATTGATTGCTCCCCTGACACCCATGAAGAGGAGATGTGCATGAGGACTTGTCCCATCAACTTGAACTCTGGGGGAAGGGAATAAAAATCCCATCTTTTGGAACCTAAGACTGTAACTCATTTGTGTGTGTCTGTTTACTTGCTTTATCCTTGCAAATAATTCTCATTTTTGTCTTAGTTAATAAATTATTTAATTTAATTAATTTATTATAGGATCGGCTATAAGCATTGTCTTTGGTGTGAGATCTGAGGTGCAATTGACCTGGGGTAAGTGACTGGTCCTTTGGGACTTGGAGTAACCTGAATATTGTGGTGATTTTTGGTGTAAAGAACCATCTATCATAAAGACAAGCTTACCTGGGTGGCTAGATGGATCGAAGTACCCGAGAGGACTGTCTGTGACTACATGTTGAGGTTGTTGTAGTGCCTGAGGAGTTCACACTTGACACTTGGCTAATGAAATCAAAGTACGAATTTGGGGTGTATGTCCTGTTTCTTCACAGTCTGCCCCGAGGTTGGAACTCATGTTTCTGAGCCCTTCCAGACAGCTTGATAACATTAGTGTCCAAGATGAAATTTATTTTATTCTCTTCTTCCTGTGTTTATAATCTACTATTAGTTTTAGTAGTGTTGAGAGGCCCCAAAGGAGATTGGGGTCCCATTGTGCTAGGTACTGCACAAACAATGCAGATAGGTGACGCAATCTCAGAATAGTTAGCAATTATCTTCGAGAATTCATGGAGGATGGGTGAGGTCCAAGAAGACTGGAGAAGGGGAAAAATTGTATCTGTCTTTTAAAAGGGGAACAAAGAGGACACCTGGAATTATAGACTAGTCAGCCAGACTTCAATACGCGGAAAGATTTTGGAACAAATTATTAACACAATCTCCTAGAGGATAATAGGATTATAAAGAATAGCCAGCATGGATTTGTCAAGACCAATCATACCAAACAACCTAATTTCCTTCTTTGACAGGTTTACTGGCCTAGTGGATAGGGGGAAGCAGTAGACATGATATATCTTGATTTTAGTGAAGCTTTTGACACAGTCCCACATGACGTTCTCATAAACAAACTAGGGAAATGCCGGCTAGATTAATTTACTATAAGGAGGGTGCACAAACTGGTTGAAGTACTTTACTCAAAGTGTAATTATCAAGTATCAGAGGGGTAGCCGTGTTAGTCTGGATTTGTAGAAGCGACAAAGGGTCCTGTGGCACCTTATAGACTAACAGAGGTATTGGAGCATAAGCTTTCGTGGGTGAATACCCACTTCTTCGGATGCAAGCAGTGGAAATGCCTTCAAATGCCGAAGAAGTGGGTATTCACCCACGAAAGCTTATGCTCCAATACCTCTGTTAGTCTATAAGGTGCCACAGGACCCTTTGTCGCTTCTATAATTATCAATACACTGTCAAACTGGGAGGGCATATCTAGTGGGGCCCCACAGGGGTCAGTCCTGGGTCTGGTTCTATTCAATATTTTCATTAATTACTTGGATGATGGAGTGCTGAGTACACTTATAAAATGTGGGGATTACACCAGAGAGGTTGCAAGCACTTTGGAGGGAAGGATTAGAATTTAAAACCACCTTGATAAATTAGAGAACTGGTCTGAAGTCAACAAGATGAAATTCAATAAAGACAAATGCAAAGTACTTCCTACGATGGAAAAAATCAGAATTGGGGAATAACTGGCTAGGTGGTAGTACTGCAGAAAAGGATCTGCAGGTTATAGTGGATCACAAATTTGAGTCAATAATGTGAAGTGGTCTTGAAAAAGGCTAATATCATTCTGGGATATATTAACAGGAGTGTCATATGTCAGACAATGGTAGGTAATTGTCCTGCTCTACTTGGCACTGGTGAGGCCTCAGCTGGAGTACTGTGTCCAATTCTGGGTATCACACTTTAGGAAAGATGTGCACAAATTGGAGAAAGTCCAGAGGAGAAAAACAAAAATGATAAAAGGTTTAGAAAACCTGTCCTATGAGGAAAGGTTAAAAAAAACTGGACATGTCTAGTCTTCAGAAAAGAAGACTGAAAGGGGACCTGATATCAGTCCTCAAATATATTCAGGGCTGTTATAAAGAAGACTGTGGACAATTGTTCTCCATGTCTACTGAAAGTAGGACAATAAATAATGTGCTTAATCATCTGCAAGGGAGGATTTCGATTAGATATTAGGAAAATCTAACTATAGGGGTAATAAATCTCTGGAATAGGCTTCCAAGAGAGGGTGTAGAATCCCCGTCATTGGAGGTTTTTAAGAACAGTTAGTCAAACACCTGTTAGGGATGGTCTAGGTTTACTTGGTCCTGCCTCAGGGCAGGGACCTGGATTTGATGACTTCTCAAGGTCCCTTTCAGCTCCACATTTATGATTCTGTGAAGCAGACAATCCCTGCCTTGAAGAGTTTGAACTCTAAATAGATGAGGCTGGGAGAAAGGAAGTGTTATCTCCATTTTACAAATGGATAAGTGAGGCACAGATATTAAACACCTTGCCCAAGGTTTACCCAGAGTACAGTCAAAAATATTAACCCAAATCCCATGAGTCCTAGTCCAGTACACTAACTGAAAAACCATCCTTCCTCTCAGCATCTTTATATTATTTCCTTTGTCTTCACTATGCTCAACTCCTCCCAATTTGGTTTCCTCTCTGAATTTCTTTAATTTTCTGTTTAATCCTTCTCCAGATCGTTAAATAAGATGTTAAATGAGATTGGACATAATGCCAGTAAGCCACTAGGGACCAAGCAGATCTATTAATGCTTAGCATTACCCTTTGGTTGCAATTCAGGCAGTTCTCATCAGTGCTCCATCAGTGCTCCTATCAAGACAATTATGAGAGTAATATTTCAGAAGTCAATGTTATCAAGTGCATTAATAAATCTAAATATACTGGGGCAAATGCTCAGCTGGTGTAAATTGACATAGCTGCCAATGGAACTATGACAATTCACAACCTCTGAGGATCTATCCCATTATACTTATACTCCTTTTCCTTCACCTACTATTTTTAAAATTATATCCACAAAAGCATTCAGGAAGCCTGGCAAGATGTGGGATAAAATCCTGGCTCCATTGAAGTCAATGCGAGTTTTGTCATTGACTTCAATGAGGTCAGGATTTCATTCCTGTTCCTTACGATCCCCTGCTTCTAGGGTTCCTGGCTCCATATTACTCTAGGTATTTGGTGATTTTCCTCTCTGAATATTTGCTCCTTTATTTTATGAGGGCTAGAAGCTGGACTTCACTGGAAGGTAACTGCCAGTATCACTCTTCTTTCCCTTCATGGAAACTGAAACCACATTTGCTTTTCCTCCATTTCACAGGTATATCCTCAAGCCTTAAATTACCATTGAATTCCACTGAATAACACTGAGTCCCTGTAATGGATACCTTCCCTTCATGTAAATCAGATGTAATTTTAAGGCTCTAGTGCTCCCCAGTTTTCCCCAACTTTAAACACAAATAATTGTCAGCAGAACAATAAAGGTGAAACTGCATCTTTGCCATAAGCCCTGAGAAAGGGGCAGGGCACAGATGCACTGCCCTAAGAGCAGATATAGAACTAGATTGCAGCTCAAAGTCACAATCTGGTTCCTCCCTTTTTCTGCGCCAGTCCTACACCTAAAGCACATTACTTCCCCTGGTACATTGGCTCAGCTACCTGCCCATTCGCCACTCACAGGTGCAGGATGGAAGTTGCCACAACAAAACTGTTCTCCTCCTGCAAGGTGGGTAACCTACAGCCCTTCATTTCCTTGCCTAAGCACATAAATCAGCTCACAACTGAGCCCTATGCTCATTAGGTAATTCCATGAATACCTTAGCATGTACATTCCCTAGCATGTATATTATCTGAAATGATTGATTTGTATATGTTCACATCCCCTGTTTGTTTTTCAGTCAATATTTGTTTGACAAGGTCTATATTATGCCCTAATTGTTCAAACTTTTTTCCTTGTTAAAGATGGATTTTTAAGAGGAGTCCAGATCCTCCACTGGTTTTGAGAATTTTATTCTCCTTATATATTTATAGACACCTTTTCTCTCTCTGGTACCTCTTTCCATCCAATAGACTATGTTTGTAAAAAACTGTAACATGGGGATAATGATATTGCCCTCCTTTGTAAAGTGCTTTGATATCTACTGATGAAAGCACCATATAAGAGATTCATATTTATTAATATTAGTAAAATATACATGATTTCTCATTCCCCTTTTAGTTAGTTCACTACCAGTCTTCTTCTTTTTTGTTTGTTTGTTTGTTTTGCTGCCTCTGCTTTTTCCCTGAAAGCCTTAATTGATCCTTTCTATTTTTGTCCGGTTGCTGCCACCATTTTCTACGTGTGCTGCAGATTTTCTTTTTTAACCTCGGATCTTTGAGCAGTCCCATTGGCCCTTAGGCAGGGAGTCTGGCGGATGGTATGGAAGAAGTAAAACAGGGAGCTTCCCAGAGATTCAGTGCTTCCAGAATTAAACAAGCCACTTTATGAAAGTAACAGCACATTCCAAGGTGACTTGATTCAACAGCCCTATTAATATCGGCTCTCCATGGGTACTGAAAGCACATAACCCTTCAGCTAGTGGCTCACAATACTCCTAAGCATACTATTATCAGAGTACAAGGACAGAGCCACTCTTGTTATTTTTTGGGAATGTGGTGGTTTGAAGTACTAATAGACTCTGTGGAATTTATATTAATTAACCCACAAGGTATGAAAAGGGTCGAGGGGCTCACTTTTTCATTGAAATGTTTGCAAATGTAACTTGTCTCAATATCTCAGTCAACATTAGCATTATTTGCTAAGGTAAATTCCACTGCTGCCTGAGTGGAAGATAGAAGTCTGAATGGAGCATTTTCGTAAATCAAATGCTTTGCTCGGCCATATTTTGTCGGCTCAAAAGCACTTTGCTGCTTGAGGAGAGCACAAGATTCCATCCTCTGTGAAAGAGCTGAATGCCGACATGATGCTTTTAGTTTTCCATGGCCTTACACAAAATCTCCACAGGTGTCTATTTAAAGCATTGAATCTGAATCTCCCAAAGGAAAAATGAACAGTGGGTAATGTGCCACACATTAATACTCATAAAAGCACATGCTGTAGCTCAAAATGGCACCCTGTAACCCTCAGATTCATCATTCATCTATGGTTGTGATATTTCATACAAAGCATACCATATAAGGTATCATATGAAAGGTCATTATCTGCTGAAACCCGTTGTTCTGTCCAGATATGTATATCATTACTATCTATAAAGTTATGATATTTTGCTATATGATTGTTACTGAAATATGTTGTAAGTTTGCTAGGGACATACAAAGCCCCCCCACCCCCACCCAAGAGGGTGCTCCACGACCATTAATCAGCAGGGGAGTTGTAATCAAGAGATTTACAATTCAATGACAGTTGACTAAGTCCACACAATGGGGATCTACTGGATCACTGTGACTCAGCAAAGCTCACCGGGACATGCTGGGCAAGTGTCTCCCAGGTACATGGATTGAGGGTATAAAATAAGGAACAGTTGCAGAATGTCTTGGCCTTTCTCCTTCCCCACCTACGCTGGAAATAACTGGAACGCCGAGAAGACGAATGTCATCTGAAGAGACTGGTCCAGTTTAAAGGGCAGCATGTGTATTAAGAACTGTAACATCCAGTGGAGTGAGAAAACTGCTGATCTAAATACTGCCTAATGTAATAAGGTTTAAAATTTAGATTGTGTGTTTTTCTTTGATAACTTTCTCTGATCATTTACATTGACCACTTATAATCACTTAAAATTTATCTTTCTGTAGTTAATAAACATGTTTTATGCTTTACCTAAAACTGTATTTTGCTTGAAGTGCTTGGCAAACCTCAGCTCAGGCACAAAAGTTGGTGCACGTCCTCTCTACATTGAGGGAGGGGCAGACTGGGTTATAAACGTACACTGGTCAGGCTTCTGACCAGGGCAGGATGGTGCAGTTCAGGCGTGCTAGGCTGAGGAGCTGGGGGAATTGGCTGGAGCCTCCCTATTGTTAGTTCATGAGTGTCTGTTGGAAGCATTCATGGAACTCAGCTGGGTGTGTCCTTGCCTGTGGATGTCTGTGTAAGTGCAGTATCTGCCAGAGGTTTGCAGCTTATCACAGTGTGCGAAGGAGCCTGGGAAAGAGGGCTCAGCAGCACCCCAGTTCCAGGTTGCACCTTGGAGATGCCATCACAGTTAGTTAGTTTAATGTTATGGGACAGACCTTTGATTTCATATGTGAATGCTTATTCTCTAACCTCAGCAGCTCTGTGCAGCACCTTTTGAGATGAGCGTGAAGTTGTTTGCAAAAACCACAACATATTCTCTTAATTCAAATAAGTTTATGTAAAATAGTCATCAAAAGAAGCTTTCCTGGCAAGACTTTTGGCATACTTCAGAAATGTGTTTGGACCTTTGTGCTGATCAGAGGCATGTGTATAATTACATAAATTGAGAAGACACATGGAAAGGAGCACGTGATCTAGAAGAGCATTGGAAAACATGAAAGCATTTGTGTATGACTGTACCACTGTGGGGAAATCCCTCTTTAAATCTTTTCTCCTCCTTTGGCAGAGGAAAGAATTGAACCAGGATCGCTCACATCCCAGGTGAGTGCTCTAATTAGAGAGTTAAAAGGTTTAAGATACGTGACAGCACCACCACCTTTTCTGGCCAGAGTTTGATTGGGACACCTATCAGATCAGGCCCTCCACATGTCTTAGACATTCATCTGCCTATCTGGTTTGTGAATCGCTGAAGGGCTTAGATGGGAGATAGGTGTCCGATCACAGAGCCAGACATTTAGGTGCCAAGGGAATGCTTACCCTCAAAATGTAGGTGTCAACTGAATTCCATTTTCAGTGGAAGTTTTGTGGATTGCAGTGGAGCCAAAAATAGGACTTAAGCACCTCCATGTCTTGTGGATCTGGACTAGAGAGATTGTGACTTTCCCAAGATCACACAAGAAGTCTGTGGCAGAGCTGGGAGTTGAACACGGATAGCCAGATTCCCAATCCAATGCTTCATCTAATGGATTCCATTTCAAATTCAATCTTATGATGACCATCTTCTCCCTGGCCTATGACTTTTAACCCTCTGTCTAATATAACAACTAAAGCCCATTCCCTGAGCCTCCTAGTTCCCTGTGCTAAATCTCCATCCCCTTCAAATTTCAGTAACCATGTTGATCAAAATATGTAATGGAAAAATTCATGAAAAATAGGTCTGTTTGGGGTACCCTGAAATATGAAAACAACTTTGGATATTTCACTTTTTTTTTCTTTTTTCAAACCAGCTCTACAGGTTAAGAGTTCCCCTTTAATGGCTGACATACAGAGAGGAAAGTGAGCTTCTATTATCACTTGCTAAAGGAATTGCTCCTTTTACTCAAGTGGTGGAGGCTTGTACTATTGGTGTTGAAGATCCTGGCTTTTATCCCAGCTGCTAATCTGTGGTAAGCAGGCTGTTACAGGTTGGCCTCCTATCTCCCCTTTCTGGACACTTCAATCCTTACCAGGTGTTATACGGAGCCTCCCTCCACCTGCAGTGCTGAGCAGTGTTACTGTAGAGTTCCCCACACTCCTTCCCCCGCCATGTGAAGTGAGTGGAAAACATGCCATGTAGTGACAGACTAAAGGAGCTCAATCTATTTAGCTTTACAAACAGAAGGTTAAAGGGTAACTTCATCACAGTCTGTAAAACAGTCATGTGAAACAGTGGGCTCTTTGATCTAGCAGACAACAGTATAACAAGATCTAATGGTTGGAAGCTAGACAACACAGAGTGGAAATAAGGCATAACATTTCAACACGGAGGGTAATTAACCTTTGATACAATTTACCCAAGTGGCAATTTTAAAATCAAAATTGGATGTTTTTCTAAAAGACATGCTCTAGTTGAAACAGGAATTATTTTGGGGAAGTTCTATGGCCTCTGTTGTACAGGTCAGACTAGATTATCACAGTGGTCCCTTCTGGCTTTCAAACCTATGTGCCTCAACCCTGGTCTGTAATGACCACTGTGAGCTGGCAGAAAGTAGTTGTTTCTACACCCATTCAGTCTTTGCAATAACAATGCCAATAGTTTTGTGAAACTGAATTTGTTAATTTCACATAATAGCCATCAGGTGGTAAAACATTTTCATCACTATCACTCTGGGCCAGATTCCAACCCGTGACCTCAAACTGACAGGTTCCTGTCCTAGTACCATCCAGTCTCCAAATAACTGGTATTTTAATGTACTGTGAAAGTTAATTTCTCCTTTTGTTAGTTTTTATAGTTTAATTTGGCTTGCGGTTTAGTTTGCTTTCTCTGTGGGCTTTTGGAACTATGTACTCACCTGCACACTTATTATTCATTGATACACACTCAGCATTGCTGTCATAGAATTAAAGGTCACGTACTGTAGATTCTTCAGACAATAATTCTACAAAGCATAAATAGCTCTAGGAGTACTAGTGCATTGAATTATTAAAAACTCCATCACTAAAAATGAAGATGTGATATCATCATCAGCCACTGTGTGGTCTAATGCAGTGGTTCTCAACCAGTGGGCCCAAGCAGGTTTCTGGGGGTCCACCAAGCATGGCTGGCATTAGACTTGCTGTGGCTCAGGGCAGATAGCCGAAGCCGCACCACATGGGGCTGAAGCCTGGGGTTCCAAACCCCACCACCCAGGCCTGAAGCAAAAGCCTGAGCAACTTAGCTTCACAAGGCCTCCTGGGGCATGGGGCCCTGGACAATTGCCCTGCTTGTTACCCCCTAACACTGGCCCTGCCTTTTATATGCAGAAAAACAGTTGTTGTGGCACAGGTGAGCCGTGGAGTTTTTATAGCATGTTTGCGGGGGCTCAGAAAGAAAAAGGTTGGGAACCCCTGGTCTAATGGACTGAGCAGAGGACTGAGAGATGAGGTTCTCCTGCTTTATAAACCTGGGTCTGCCATTGACTCACTGTATGACCCTAAATAAGTAGCTTAGGACCTAGGGATAGATCCTTTGCTGATGTAAATTATCCCCAGTTCCACTGACAATAGAGCTATGACAATTTACTCCAGCAAAGAATCTGCCCCTACTTTCCCGGGGTGCTGAGCACCCACAACTTCAGCTGAAATCAATGGCATCTACAAGTGCTCAGCCCCTCGGAAAGCTTGCCTCTGTACCTCGGCATAGCTCATTTCCCTGATTTTTAAAAAAACTGCGAGATCAGTAAATACCGGTGTCACAGGGTCAGGCTACAATGAATTAGACAATGTTTGAAAAGCACTTTGAAGATGTAAAGAGCTCTCTAAAGCTGAACTCTGAGCAGCTGTGGAGTTGTGAGGAGCAAAGGTTTGTTACACTATCTATCTGCCCCCTGCAACCTTGGGGCTGGCCAAAGACTACATAAATTAGGGAAGTCTCAGGCGTACTCTAACTTATGTTGGCTAGGTCCCTATGAGGATTTTTGCCAGCAGAAGATCAGCTGGAGCACTGTATGCTACCCTCTCCCCACTCCTTATGCCAGGGAAATCGTCAGGAGTCTGTTTAAGGTAGTTTTAAATCCCTTTTGCATAGCTGAACCTCAGAACAGGATTGAGCCCGTGGTGGACATAGAGTTGAGCTGTAATAGTTTTATGAATACATGACTGAGCTGTTGAGATTGCCAAGGTACAACTGTACTGGGTTATTGGAATGTGTAAAAGTATTGGTTCAGTTTAATAGTGGGCTATTGGGAAACAAGCAGGAAGACAACAATAGCCTAGATAAGTAACAGCCCAGTAAACACTTAAAAGACAATAGCCAAGCTATTAACTGTAGAGAGGCAACTTCCAGGCTCCAATCCATGTTACACAGCTGTTTCACCAAGGCTGAAACCCTAGAGATCGAAAGGGCACTAAGCAGTTAAAGTGAAAAGACCCTGGAGAAGGCAAGGGAGTGAGCTGTTAGTAATTCCTCACGTGCAGCCTAACAGAGATACTGATGGAAACAAGCTGCAGGTAAGCAGTCAGCCATGCCCTGTCCAGTACTTGGGGGGCAGGGGAGCACCTGGGCTGAGTGGAATTTGCATAAATTGGCAGGAAAGGCTGGGTTTAGGTAAGGGATATGCATATAGGCTTTTATTGTTACCCCGTTCTCTCTGCTTGTTAAATTACTATGGACAAATAAATCATACTTGGTTTTGAAGACGCTGTCCTGAGTCACTGGATTTCATTCTGCTCACAAGCTCTTGGAGAGGATTTTATAGCTGAACTCAAACCCAGTTGGGCTGACTGAGGTAAATATGGCTAGTAAACAAGGGTATTGTAGCCCGGTGATCCAGTCTAAAGTGGGGGTGAACTGCTTGATTTCACTCAGTGAAGTGCAGTTGTAAGCCTGACACTTGGAAGAAGTGCCCAGGGAAAGCATGAAAAAGAGATCATAGGTGCAGATCACCCCTGAACCATAACAGAGCCCTGTATCTTCACTGACTGAACAGAAAAGACAGAAGTTTTGCCTTTCTAAAACTAATCAAAAATATGTCTTGTTTACAGAAGGTTTTGGTACCACTTACTCTTTTGAAGTGCAAATTTGACTACAGTACACAAACTAGACTGTTCCTATTCAGAGGGGGCTCCCGAGAGTGTGTACATTTTGCAGCACAACAGTTGGTGCAAACAAATAATACTGTAATAATGAAGAAAATGTTAGTGATCAGTATATTGAAGGTTGATTCTTTGCTGAAAACCTCTATAAAAATGGCATTGTGGGGTTCCAGGTTCATTGTGTCTTAATGACTTCCTGTTCATATTTGCTCAGTAGACAAGTAAAAAGATCTTGGGATAGATCCTCAGCTGGTGTAAATCAGCATAGCAGAGCTACAATGATTTACAGCAACTGGGGAGGACCTGACCCATAGTTCCTAGATGTGAGTCCTGCAAACTCAACCTTGTCATTAGTAACAAAGATTCTGAGGGACAAATTCTGCTCTCAGCTAAACCATTGAAACTCCATTGCATCTGTCTGGTATACCAGAGTACAAAATTTGGAATGGTATACCAGAGTGCTCTGCCATTAGATATTCCGTTAACCATTCAGCTGATGAGGCATGAAGTCAGAGCAGAATGCAAATCACTGCATCAGATCTATGCCAGCTCTGCAGTGCAAACAAGTGTAAAAGTAATGGAAATTTATTTTTGTCACACACTGGGAGTGCATCTGTTGAGTAAAAATGTCATTTTTGCATAATCCCTTTTCACTGGAACAATTTACCAAGGGTTGTGGTGAATTCTCCATCACTGACCATTTTTAAAATCAAGATTGGATATTTTTCTAAAAGCTATGCTCTAGGAATTATTTTGGGGAAGTTCTAGGGCCTGTGTTATATAACAGGTCGACACCACAGACTGCCTTGGTATAACTACGTCACTCAGGTGTGTGAAAAATCCACACCCCTGAACGACGTAGTTATACTGACCTAACTCCCCGTGTAGACAAGACAACGCTATGTCAACAGGAGATCTTCTCCCATCCACATAGCTGCTGTCTCTCGGGGAAGTGGATTAACTATGCGGATGGGAGAAGCTCTCCCGTCAGCATAGTAGCATCTTCACTAAAGCCCTCCGGTGGTGCAGCTGCACCACTGTACATGAAGACAAGCCCTTAAAATTTGCAAATCAGAATAACAGCAAACAAGACTCCTAAGCATTGTCAAGACATTTCATTGATGAAATATTTTCTGTCACTTTGGCATACAAAAACGAATTCTCAAAAGCCAACTTCTATCAACAGAGTTGTCAGACACAGCGGTGGTGAAACAGGAACATCAGTTAATCATTGTCAGGCAACATAGAATAAACTAATAAACCGCCCTTATCTTTATTATTACACAAATCTTCCAACTGAGCACATAAGAAAAATTTAACAAGATCATAATAAACCCCCCTGCATAATACTGCTATCTGTAGTCATTCTAAGTTTTGCTGGGAGCAGAAAAGAGATGCAGCAGCCTAATAATAAAAAGTTTACCCAAAGTGCCAATAGCTTATTACTACATGCATTATTGACTTCACTTATATCTGGGCAAATCAAGATTCTTCTCTTTTGTAACAGTGTACTACATTTCAATCTCCAGACATTAGCTGCTGTCATCAATAACATTTCCAGAAGAAAGTGTGGAACCTGGCACTAAAGCATTTAGTTAAAAGGCCAGTAGAGAAAACAAATTTGTCCATTGTTGGTAGAAATTTGTCAACACCCCCCTTAGGGAGGGAATATTGCCAATTTCTATTAAGGAAGCTGCTATAGTACTGCCTCTCAAAATGCCATCCCCTGAGCAACTATTTATTGTTCAGTGTCTAACTTTCTAATTTTGGTTAAGATTATTGAGGAGGTTGGGACAAGAAAACTCTTAGATTAGCTGATTGCCTCAAATCATGATCCTTGTTAATCTGGGTATGGGTATCAGGGGCCAGATACAAAGCTGGTGTAAATCAAAATTACTCCATTAAAGTCAATGGAACTACCTCAATTGACACCAGTTGAGAATCTGGCCCTGGGTACCCAGGCTGATGCTGTTCAATCTAACAGCTGCCTTGGATTTTCAGGGCACAAATACATGACTCATCTTTTTATCCAGACATTTGGGGAGATAGAGGGAAGCACACTAACCGTGTGTCTACACTGCAATTAAACACCTGTGGCTGGCTTGACTCAGACTTGTGGGGCTCGGGCTGTGGAGTGGTTTAATTGCGGTATAGACTTTCGGGCTCAGGCTGGAGCCTGGACTCGGGGACCCTTCCCCTTGTCAGGGTCCCAGTGAATGGACTCCAGCCCGATCATCTACAGTACAATTAAACAACCCTGCAGTCCAGGCACCTGAACCCATGTCAGATGACACAGCTGTGGGCATTTAACTGCAGTGTAGACATATGCTAGGGGCTGGTATAGGAGGCAGGATGGTTTACTCTTGGGATATGGTTGATGTGATATATGTGGTTTTAGGGTAGATGGGCCTTAATGGTCCTTAAATTTTAATCTTTGTCCTCTTAAAAAGCCTTGTTAATCAGTACCAGTGTCTACAGTACCAGTAAGTGAGATGGTAATGTTGGATTTATCAGAATGTCAATCTGAGGTCCTGTACTGAAGATTCTAAGGGAATGGAATTGTTCCTTTGTCAGGTATGCTTTTAAAGTCTCTCTTACACAATTTTTATTTTATTGTACTTTTTCTTTGTACAAAAGGCCTAGATTAGAAGAAAAGTCACATATTGTATATTTTTAAATGCTTTGAGCCAAATTGTCTGCCCCTTGCGGATTTCCTGTCATCTCTCGGGGGATGGGAAGGTGTGGAAACAATTTGAGGGAGAATAAAATGTCCTTTGGTGCTAAAATGGGTAATAGGCTGATAATTCCTTTTCCAAGAAACTGATTTTCAGAGAAGGAAAGCTCTACTAACCCACGAAAGCTTATGCTGAAATAAATTTGTTAGTCTCTAAGGTGCTACAAGTTTTTCTTTCTTATTTTCGTTTTGCTGACACAGACTAACACGGCTACTACACTGAAATCTATAATTAAAGTTTCAGTGCAAAGCGGTCACAAGTAGTGATGACAGCCTTACATTTACATTTAAAAGGACCACTCAAAACAGGCATTTAAGAATTTGCACATCTTTCAGATTGCACAGCAGGCTACCGAAATGCTTTGTTTGCCATCCGAAATTCCTTAGGATTGTATCAACCAAACTGAAGTCCAAAGCCACTTTATTTTCTTGTATCAGAATAAATTAGTATTGTAAACAATTAATAATTTACACAGATGATTGCAAGGACATACTGATCAAAGCAACACAGCATATTCAGCCATGGGAATTCACTTACTGAAAAAACAACGAGGAGTACTTGTGGCACCTTAGAAACTAACAAATGTATTTGGGCATAAGCTTTCGTGGGCTAAAACCCATTTCATCAGATGCATGGAGTGGAAAATACAGTAGGCAGGTATATATACGCAGTACATGAAAAGATGGGAGTTGCCTTACCAAATGGGGGGTCAGTGCTAACGAGACAATTCAATTAAAGTGGAAGTGGGCTATTAGCACTGACCCCCACACTTGGTAAGGCAACTCCCATCTTTTCATGTACTGTGTATATATATCTGCCTACTGTATCTTCCACTCCATGCATCTGATGAAGTGGGTTTTAGCCCACGAAAGCTTATGCCCAAATAAATTTGTTAGTCTTTAAGATGCCAAAAGTACTCCTCGTTGTTTTTGCTGATACAGACTAACACGGCTACCACTCTGAAACCTGTCACTTACTCAAAGTATCTCTGTTTTTGTTCATTATTAGCTTCCTTTTAAAAAGTTTTGTGAATTCCCATTTACAGAAGCAACGTCAGAAGCCTTTACTCTGTGTTAACTCAATCATGGAAACTACGAGAGTTTTTGCCTGAGTGTAAAAAAAATTAACAAGTGAATAAGGACTTCAAGATTTGGCTTATAAAGTTTATGTGAACAGATAAATACCAAAATGGGTTGAGGAATACATACAAATAGGTGACAGGAAAAGATCTGAATGCATGTATATATGTAGTTCAATGCAGTCAACAAGACAGAAACATTACTTAAAACACACCTTGTACTGAAAAAATTAACTCTCACACTAAAAGACAACAGGATAAATTATATTTTAAATAGAAACCCAAACACAGATGAAAGCCAAATATATACTGGTTATTCCAATAATGGCTGGGTTGTAAACACAAGGACTCCAACAATAATCCATGTTCTGAGAATGGAAATACTTAATGACCCTTGTCCCACTCCCCTCAAATCAAAATGCTCTTACTCACAAAAAGAATCCTCTCTGAAATGAATTGTAGTTCACAATGCAGGCAAAATACACATGTATATTGATTTGAGGGCAGCATTTTTATTTGAGGGGAGTGGGACAAGAATCATTAAGCATTTCCATTCTCAGAATGGTCCCAGATGGACTGCCTCCAATTTTCCATAGGCAGCAATACTTTGATCCTGCGCACATGAAGTCAAGTTTTGCCATTGATTTTAATGGGAGCAGGAGCAGGTAGTGAAGGACTGCAAATAGTCACATGCCCTTAAACTAGACAAAACACCTGCTACAAGGAAAATGCATGCATAGATTTTAATATTAAATATTACTTTTAATCAATGAAAATATACCGAGATGACTCCAAACTAGATTACTCCAATCCTACACTGGGCACATTATGAAAAATACTTCATCTTAAAAATTCACTTATGACTTATGGCAAACTATCAGTCCTGAAATGTTTAAATGATGGGACATTTTTAGTACAGTTTCAACAACACTTTTATTGTAAGTCTTTTGCACAGCTGAGCTAGCTGAGTGAGTGAGCCTTTCTTGGCACATCCACAGTCCCCAAAGTGGGGTCCTCGTATACGGGAAGTAACTGTGAGTGGGAATCAGGTTTGTGTCTATTTTCCTGCCTCTCTTTCATTAAATGTAACAGCATCAATAGCAGCAGGAAGTGTGATATCAGTGTAATCTCTTCCAGCAATAAATGCATGTGGCTCCTCTGTTTAATTAAATTGTGCCTGCTGTCATTTTTCCAGTGCTGGTTTATGCAAGCCCATCAATGAACTGATTACAAGGTCACCTCACAGTATGCCAGATATATTGTTAATCTAAAAGTATAAGCAGGTGACGAGATACTGCCAGTGGTTTACTTGCAGTCATATGGTTTACTTGCAGTCATATGGTTTATTAGGGAGTCATGATTCTGTTAACACTGTCTGCTGGAGCAATCGAAGAATAGTTCTGGTATTGAAGTGACACTGTCATGTTTATTTCAGCCTCAAAATTTAAGCTTTGTAAAGACAAGGTTTCCAAAAATCTAAGATCAATAGAAATTTTCTCATGTCTTTAAAATTCCAGTGGAAACTGTTTTTTAACTGGATTTGAACATCCCCTGCTGTGCTTACAGTGTGGCACGTGCTAATCGTGGTGCTTAATCTATTGTTGAAACCATGAAGGTTTTAGTATCAGGACTTGAATAGAATAAAACCTACATATTCCAGTATGAGAGCCAAAACATGAAACTGACCAGTAACAAACATGAAACTGACTAGCTAATTTACATTGTCCTGCCCAATGCAGTGCACAAAGAATAGGGGTCACATTACCTACAAATCTAAGGTATTTTTTATGATTAGAGTTCCTTGCAATCCAGTAGAACTAGTCAGGGATTTTTTGATGAAACTTGGGCGGCGGGGGGGGCAGTGGGTCAGAAAATGCTGTTACATTTCTGCTGAAAGTTTCAATGAATCAGTTTCTGTATAACATGGGAGAGCCAGGGTTTCAAATCATTGCTCTGAATCAAGGAGCACAGGGACCTGAACCTGGGTTTCCCACATCCCAGGTGAGTGCCCTAGCCTATTGGCAATTCTAAGATGGGTCTTGGGTGTGTGTTTTTAGTGTGAACATTTTTGAAAGATCTAGTTTTTCTTTCACAGTGGAACAAAAAATGTCAAAACCTCAATTTTTCACAAAATGGAATTATTTTTTTCCCATCCAGCCCAATTCTTCAGTGCTTTCAATCCGGCATTTGAACCTGCCTGATTAAAACGAAGCTACATCTTTCCCTTATATAGGGCTGCATTAGGACCCATGTGAAGCCTCGCTGCCCCAGGTGGAGAACTAGACGGGACTGTGTTTAGTAGACGGTACTCCTTTGGGTGCAGGGTGTCTGCAACTTGCCTTCTCTGCTAGGCTGCTGAAGGCTGCCTATTTTGTAGGCCAATGTGGAGAGTAGGGTAGTAATAGCCCCCCTCCTCTTCACCCCACATGAGGTGGTGTGTGCGTCTAGGGTTGTGACATTACCCAAGGTACAATCTGGACTGCTGAACAGTTGAATACCGTCAATTCTCTAACCCGGGGTGCCTTTTACACTGCTTTGCTGCAAGAACAACCACTCCTGGTCTGTTCACACACAGCGTCCAGCAGGTGATTCACTCCCACCTATGTTAAATGAATGCTATGGCCAGTCATTCATGAATTATATTGCAGAGTGAAACCAGCAAATTCCCAGTCCCAGACTTGTCCCCAGAAATGTGCATCTTGTACTGCCCAGCTCTTTCCTTCTGGACAGTACAAGCTCATAGAAAGTCCCTCATTTCATTAATAGAAAATGATATGCACAAGACCTGCTATCTCAAATGGAAGTTCCCAAATACACTGGTTTAGATAAAATAATAAAACAAGTTTATTAACTACACAAAGAAAGATTTTTAAGAAATTACTAGTAATGAGGCATAAAAGTCAGAATTTGATTCTAAGAAAATAAAAGGTAAAAATGCAACTAACATATAACTTAGCAAGCTAAATGAACCCAAAGCAAAGGTATTTCTCAACACATGCTTTTGCAGTCTACTGGCTGGATGCCTTTCAGTCAGGAACCCTTCCCCAGTTCCGTGTCTTTTCAGGTGCTGCTGATACCAAGAGCAGAGAGAAAGGGAGGAGGAGGAGTGACGTGCATCCACTGTTCTCACTTCTTATAGCCATTTTCCCCCTTGAAGATCATCTCCAACTAGGTTTCAGGAAACAGAAGGTCTCGGGAACAGGGACCCCCATCTGCTTCTTTGAAAATATGTAAATTGCTTGCTCAGACCCTTCTTCCTGCCAAAGAATGGCCGCTTAACCAGGTGATAGTCCATTTGATTATATTGATACCTGGCTGAGGTGTCAGTTTTCCTTTTGTTTCTAAGGGTACATCTATACTTACCTCCGGGTTCGGCGGTAAGCAATCGATCTTCTGGGATCGATTTATCGCGTCTTATCTAGATGCGATAAATCGATCCCGGAAGTGCTTGCCGTTGACACCAGTACTCCTGCTCGCTACGAGGAGTAAGCGGAGTCGACGGGGGAGCCTGCCTGCCGCATCTGGACCCGCGGTAAGTGCTTTTTAGTTCGAACTAAGATACTTCAGCTACATTATTCACGTAACTGAAGTTGCGTATCTTAGTTCAAACCGGGGGGGTTAGTGTGGACCAGCCCTGAGGAACTGGTTTGTGCCTGCTTTTTTAAACTTAGTAATGCCATACAGTAGAATCTTATAGCTTTACATACAATGTTGCCACGCATATTTTACCAAGACAATAATGTTCAGCAGATTATGAGTTTTCAAATGACAGCTCACAAATCATACCTTGTACAAAATTTATCATAGGCTTGTAAAAAGGGTGATCATAATGGTACAGACTGTCACAAGGGTACACTGAGGGACTGAAATCATGTCTAGTCTTTGTGCAGGTCACTCAACAGGTAGGAATAGACACCTGGCAACTTCCTCCCTCCATGTGCCTGCACAAGTGTCCCATAACATACAGCTTTATTTCTTAGATAGCTAATTGCCTTGGTTCACACTGAACTAGTGAATAAGTATCACATATGTCACCTTAATAACATTTTAGGTTCTGCTTTAGTCAACTGAACTTTACAATGGTAAAAACAGGAAGGGCTAATTATGTATTCATAAATTCAAAGTATCCTCATTTTAAGGCCATTTTTATTCCCCACTTTGTTTAATGAAGGAGAAAACTGTCTTTATTAGAAATGTCTCATACATCAGGAAAGTAAGATAGTGATAATCAGCAAAGAATGACATCATGCTGTCTGCAGCATTTGACTCCAGCAGCTCTTTGCAGAGCAGGGGTACAGCCCTTGTAAGCAGAGCGGGGGTGGGCTATGGCCTCCTCCCTGGGCATCTTTTATACATCAGGATGCAATTTGTTCCTGTCAGGGACAGTTCCCTGGTACCCAAATAGTGGGATGAATGGTATTTGAGGCAGGGGATCCCCTCCTCTCAGCTCTCAGTAAAGATGCAGTAAGCTTTGTTGTTTCACTTTGCTGCATTTGGTCAGACTAGCGCCTTAGCATTATAAGTAAGGATGGATGAGCCCAGACATACAGGGGGGTCAGGTCCCCATAGCAGGAGAGGTCAAAAGAGCAGCAGCTGCTCTCTCCAGCATGCTCCTCTGGGCACCATGCAGGTTTCCTAACTAAAATCTGCTTAGGAAGTAATAACAACGAAGAGTACTTGTGGCACCTTAGAGACTAACAAATGTATTTGGGCATAAGCTTTCATGGGCTAAAACCCACTTCATCAGATGCATGGAGTGGAAAATACAGTAGGAAGATTCTATATATACATATATAGATACACAGAGAGAGAGAACATGAAAAGATGGGGGTTGCCTTACCAATTCTAATGAAACAATTCAATTAAGGTGGGCTATTATCAGCAGGAGGAAAAATCACTTTTGTAGTGGTAATCGGGGGGGGGGGGGCCCATTTCAAACAGTTGACAAGAAAATGTGAGGAACAGTAGTGGGGAAAATTAGCATGGGGAAATAGTTTTTAGATTGTGTAAAGCCCCATCCACTCCCAGTCTTTATTCAGGCCTAATTTGATGGTGTCCAATTTGCAAATTAATTCCAGTTCTGCAGTTTCTCGTTGGAGTCTGTTTTTGAAGTTTGTTTGTTGAAGAATTGCCACTTTTAAGTCTGTTATTGAGTGTCCAGGGAGGTTGAAGTGTTCTCCAACTTGTTTTTGAATGTTATAATTCTTGACGTCTGATTTGTGTCCATTTATTCTTTTGCATAAAGACTATCCGGTTTGGCCAATGTACATGGCAGAGGGGCATTGCTGGCACATATCACATTGGTAGACGTGCAGGTGAATGAGCCCCTGATGGTGTGGCTGATGTGATTAGGTCCTATGATGGTGTCCCTTGAATAGATATGTGGACAGAGTTGGCAACGGGGTTTGTTGCAACTAGGATAGGTTCCTGCGTTAGTGTTTTTGTTGTGTGGTTGCTGGTGAGTATTTGCTTCAGGTGAGGGGGCTGTCTGTAAGCGAGGAATAGGAACGTTAGGAAGTAATGTTGTTCACAGCAGCATTAACTCCTCCCCTGTCGTGGCTAGCCTCAGAAGGAAACAGCCAATAGCAGCAAGACTTATTTAGATGCCATGATGCCAGGGGTCTGGAAAGGTTGAGGGTAAATCATAGGGGAGATGGCTAACTGTATAACTGACCCGTCATATGAAAAATTTTGTTCATCCCAGTTACCTGGACATATTGTCTTTTCAGTTGACACAGATATCCTTCCAACCCTCTGTTTCTTGAATGAGGGATACTTTCTTCCAGGAAAAATGCTGAGAGAAAAACTAGGAAGGAATGAGATGCACAGAGAACTGCAAAGTAGTGGGAAAATAAATGTCATCATGTGATTTTCTCCTACCTCCCCTCCTTCTTTCTGATGAGTGTAATATGGAATTAAAAACTTTAGTTTTAGAAATGATTAATGCCAGGTAAGAGAAATGAACCACCATCTCAAGTTGTCTCAATGCTATGTAAATAAGGATCCAGAATAAAACCCATTTGTCATAATGAAATGTGGTTTGGTGCCTCACTGTGGAGATTAGAAACAGAAGAGAAGCATCCAGTTTAGATTCTGAATGAACTTTCTTGCTGATTAATAACTGTTAAATTGTTGTCTGAGGTATTTGTACTGTGCCTTGAATGAAAATAAGATTAGGCTATTGCGGTGTGTGTGTGTGTGTGTGTGTGTGTGTGTGTGTGTGTGTGTGTGTGTGTGCGCACTGAAACACACACACAACCTCATTATTTTGTTAATGCCTTAACATAAGGCTATGGCCATCCAGAGTGAGTCAGTTAGGCAGATCGATTCTCCACGGAATGTGACAGATAATTTTGTTGGATCCAACAGCAAGAGGTATAAGAATGTCCGATCTTCAGCACATGACATTTTCTACCAATTTATAATGTGTGCACTTCTTTCCACACAGAAAATCGCTTAGGAAAAAATACTCGGTATACTTTTGTCACTCAAATACTACAGCATGTGCCCCTAATTTGAAGATCATCTCAAATTGCTGTGCTATGTGAACAAACTACCTCAGTGCACAGGGTCTGAAATATCCACAGTGACAGATGTACAGCAAAACTTTTAAAATATGCTGACTTTTTAAGGCTGTACATAAAGGGAACTGGAAGGTTTAGGGGACTGGTTATGGGTCATGTTCCTCTGCTACCTTGTGTACTTATTGATACTTGTGCAAAGTGGGTGTAAAGCACTATAGGCCCAATTCTCATTTACACTAAGGTCACTTTACATCCCTCTGGCAAGGTAAAGTGGCTTTAGAACATAAGAACGGCCATACTGGGTCAGACCAATGGTCCATCTAGCCCAGTAGCCTGTCTTCCAACAGTAGCCAATGCCAGGTGCGTCAGAGGGAATAAATAAAACATACAATCATCAAGTGATCCATGCTCTGTTGTCCACTCCCAGCTTCTGGCAGTCAGAGGTTAGGAACACCTAAAGCATGGGGTTGCATCGATCACCTCAGGGACAACACTATTTACTTCTCTCTATTCTGAAAACTGACTATTTATTCCTATCCTTTGTTTCCTGTCTTATACCCAGTTACTGATCCATGAGAAGACCTTCCCTCTTATCCCACAACTAAGGCTACGATTTAATCACATTTTTAGTAAAAGTCATGGGCAGGTCATGGGCAAGAAACAAAAATCATGGCCCATGACCTGTCCATGACTTACATCATAAATACCCCTGATTGAATCTTAGGAGGGGGATGTTGCAGGGGTAGAAGCTCTGGGGGGGTCGGCAGTACCAGCTGTTGGGGAGGGGGGAGAGTCCCGGGGGCCCGCTGCCAGGGGGAAGCCCCGGGGGACCTATTGCTGGGCGGGGGAAGCCCTGGGGGGCCAGCAGCTACACCGGCCACCGCCATGGGGGGAGCCTTGGGGGGCCAGAGGTGGGTCCAGCCACCCAGGAAGCACTGCCGGGGGCCACAGAAGTGCGGCAGCTCCCGCCGCCCACCAGACCACTGCTCAGGTGGCCTCCAGGGCCAGCTGCATCGGTCGCTGCTCAGGCGGTCCTGGGGCCAGCTGCCCGGGACCACCAGAGGAGCGGCCAATATGGCTGGTCCCAGGGCCAAGGGTCAGCCACACTGGCCGCTGCAGAAGTCACAGAGGTCACAGGAAGTCACGCAGTCTGGGACTTCCGCACCCTCCATGACAAACATGGAGCCCTACCCATGACTGCTTACTTTGCCTTACAGTTCCAATAAGTGGATTTATAAATCCTGGGACGAGGTCAAGTTGGTGATGACTGCATCTGAGACTCAGCTAACTTCAAGGTTCAGATGAAGACGTGCGACATAGCAAAACACCAGACAGCTCTTACTTTTCATTTTCTGTAGCTAATACTGTAAATATATTGTATAGTTTTCACTTCTCTACTTTTGAATATGAAATAGCCTTATTTAGAGCAAATCTCTGACAGGAGTTCTTTCATTACTAAGCTGATTAGAAATCCAGGAGCAACACAGCTGAGCTCTATTATAAGCTATCAGTAACAACCACTACTGGGAATTACCGTGTACTCCTGAAAGAGCTAAACCCATTTGAAGTCAGAATGAGAGATGTGGGAGAGTCAAAGAAGCTAGGGAGGTGACTGTGTAATGTTATCGGTTAATAGATTTTAAAAACATCAATTTCTCGAAGCTGTACTTACTAATGTACTGTAAAACCAGGCCCTCTGGAACTCTCCATCTCTTCAGGGCCAACCCTGGGTAGCAAAGGAAGAAAATTATGATGTAAATCTGTTCCAGTTGGGGTCCTGATTGACTTGACTTTTTGAAATTCCATAACCATCAAATATACCTGAACTTTTCAGAGCACTAAATCACACAGCAGACATCCGCAAAAAGCGTTCTTGTAAGACAGTATGGATGTGCATTAGAGTTCATCATGAAAAACTGCTGAAGTGCAAAACCCTCAATGTGAATGAAAGCCTCAGAGGCTGCATTCAACTGACAAAGATGTCACTGAAGTTGAAGGACAGTTTGCTCTCTCTTCTCACTAGTGTCTGACATCACCATTGTAATTCATGTCCGATGCAGGCTAGTTATGCACCACTGCATCAGCATGCAAGCTAACAGCATGCACGCAACTGTCATACATCAAAGTGTAGGCAGTGTGGCCTAGTGGTTGGAGCAGAATCAGACAGCAGAGCCTGAGGTATGTGTGACGGGTTGGACTCACAGAGACCTGCTTGGTGCTGCCACCTGGTGTGCCAAGGCTACTTCTGCCCCTGCTTCCAGGCCTTTTCCAGCTTGGGACTCCCAAATCCTGTCTGTTTTGAGCCAGATTCCACTGATCTGCTGCAAACACAGACCCAGGTCCGAACCAAGTCCACTCACCACTGTAAGGCTCCTGGAAGCGCTCTTGCCTTTGACACCCAGGTGTCCAACTCCAAGGAGGTTCAAACCCTTAATAAATCTGTTTTACCCTGTATAAAGCTTATACAGGGTAAACTCATAAATAGTTCGCCTTCTATTTCAAAGATAGAAAGATATGCACAGCTGTTTGCCTTCCTCAGGTAACAACTCATACTCTAGGAAACTTAATGAGTAAAAAGTGATTTTAATAAGTACAGCAAGTAGGATTTAAGTGATTCCAAGTAGTGACAGACAGAACAAAGTGAATTACTGAATAAAATAAAATAGAACACGCAGGTCTATGTCTAATCACCCTGTGTACAGATAAAAACCTCACTAGGTCCAGTAAACAGGCTATCTTCCTTTTAGCCTGGGTCCAGCAATCACTGACCCCCCTAATGTCTTTGTCCTTTGTTCAGTCTCTTTCAGGTGTCCTTGTGGGGGTGGAGAGCTTCTTTCTTTAGCCAGCTGAAGACAAAATGGAAGGGTCTCCCATGGGCTTTTGTAGTCTTTTTCCCCTCCCTGTGTAACATCCTGTTACCATGGAGTTTTGGGGTCACATGGGCAAGTCACCTGTCCATGCACCCCTCGGGAACCAGCCTAACCAGTTGCATTCCAGACCCGGCCCCGATGTGGATTGGGGTCTGCAACTTCTTTTGTCTGTTAAGTGCTCGTACTTAACAGGCACATTCTTTGCACATTCTTTTCTCCAAACATGATCCCATGCACTTACAAAGGCTATGTACAAAACCAGCAAATATAAAACCAATCTTCATAACTCCAACCACAACAATGATACATGCATATAAACAGGAGGAATAAATTCAGTAGGTCATAACTTTCACAGAGATATGGTACATGGCACATGTAGCATAAAACATATTCTAGTTACATATATACATTTATAAGCATCTCCCCATACAGTTTTATGGGGTACACCGTCACAGTATGGTCAGGAGGTAAGCCAGTGGTTGGAGCCAGGAGCCAGAATAGAGCCAAAGGACAGAGCAGGAGTCATGGTCGGGAGACAAGCCAGTGGGCAGAGCTAGGAATCAGGGGAGTTCAAAGGAAGCCAGGAACTAGGGCTGAAGCAGAGCAGGGGCTGTGCAGGAAGTAGGTTTGGTACAGTTGCAGGCATGGAACGCATTGAGCAGGCACTGGGCCGCTCTTGCTACCAGGTTTAAACAGGGATCTGTTGGCCCTTCTGTCCAATCAGGGGGCACAGTCACTTAGTGAGGGTTTACTGGGCCCAGCCAAGCTCATTGGGTTGCTAGGCGACCGTGCCCAGAGTCGGCTGAGTTCCTGACAGCTGCCAGTCTCAGTACAGAAGAAATCACAAGAGTCTTGGCTGATTTCTGTATTTTCTGGATATGACATGGCTATGCACAACAGTACACCAGAACACTGTGATGCAATGGCTCATGTGATGATGTAAGCCTTACACAGCGTTCGCCGTGATTTCACAACACAGTCATATGTGATGTAGAGAAGACTACACAGAAATAACAAAAATACCAATCTGGAATAGCCTCTGTGGGTAAACAGGGTGTGTTTGAGAAGCATAAGGTTATTCCTTGTATATAAGAACAGCAATAAGGGAATGCAATGCTCCTGAAAAGCAGGCAGTAGAACGACAGGATAGGATACAGAGGGACCTAGACAAATTAGAGGATTGGGCCAAAAGAAATCTGATGAGGTTCAACAAGGACAAGTGCAGTCCTGCACTTAGCATGGAAGAATCCCATGCACGGCTACAGACTAGGGACCGAGCGGTTAGGCAGCAGTTCTGCAGAAAAGGACCTACGGGTTACAGTGGATGAGAAGCTGGATATGAGTCAACAGTGTGCCCTTGTTGCCAAGAAGGCTAACGGCATTTGGGGCTGTATAAGTAGGAGCATTGCCAGCAGATCGAGGGACGTGATCATTCCCCTCTATTCGGCATTGGAGAGGCCTCATCTGGAGTACTGTGTCCAGTTTTGGGTCCCACACTACAAGAGGGATGTGGAAAAATTGGAAAGAGTCCAGGGGAGGACAATAAAAATGATTAGGGGACTGGAGCACATGACTTATGAGGAGAGGCTGAAGGAACTGGGATTATTTAGTCTGCAGAAAAGAAGAATGAGGGGGGATTTGATATCTGCTTTCAACTACCTGAAAGGGGGTTCCAAAGAGGATGGATCTAGACTGTTCTCAGTGGTAGCAGATGACAGAACAAGGAGTAATGGTCTCAAGTTGCAGAGGGGGAGGTTTAGGTTGGATATTAGGAAACACTATTTCACTAGGAGGGTGGTTAAGCACTGGAATGGGTTATCTAAGGAGGTGGTGGAATCTCCTTCCTCAGAGGTTTTTAAGGTCAGGCTTGACAAAGCCCTGGCTGGGATGATTTAGTTGGGGATTGGTCCTGCTTTGAGCAGGGGATTGGACTAGATGACCTCCTGAGGTCCCTTCCAACCCTGCGATTCTATGATATAGGAAAGTACTCGCATACACAGCCCTCTGGTTGCCTTGTGTGGATTAGATCTGCTCACCTGAACCAGTGTGGGCAACGGTGGAAAATCTTTCAAAAATGTCCCTTACAGTAGATGATTGTCAGATTCTGCATAAAACTTCCCAGCTTTAAATTACCCCACCCTCAACTTGTGGCTTTTGTTGTTGTTGCTGTTATTCCAAATACTGAGTATGCTTTGGTCTGTTAAATTGGGTTGGCCACCTTTTTTTCGACTGCACTGCGTGACATAAAAACCTCCCTTTCAAACAATGTTTACACTAGGGATAGTTAGAAATTTTTACCAGTGCTACTACTTATGCAGCTAAACCACTGTTAAGAGTGGGGAGAATGTCTTCCTCTGCCCCCCCCACTTCAAAAGTCCCTAATGTAGACATGGCATTCAATGCAAATGTTGGCTGCTAACTGCCCACCTTCTACTGTTCTTATTTAAGGCCTTTCAGGCACTGGAGAGTTAATCTGTCAGTGATGTATCTGGTGTATCTGTAGTGGCTCTTTGCAAAAAGAGACAAGCAAAGTATGAGTGTGTTGAAATGCAGTGAGTATGTATCCAGTGCAACTGTATAACCTTTATCTGCTGCTAGAGGTTATCAATCAGTCTTCTATGCATTCATATACTAGCCCCCACAACTAGATATTTATAAGATGGACAAAACAATAGCACGGGAGACAAATGGATGACCCAATAGACTACACGAATACAGTACTGTTATTTGAATTCATCTCATGTTTGTTTTCACTAAACCATTCTGACTCAATCCTTCAGAAAGAGGACCAAATTCTCTGATTTCAGTGGAGTTATGCCAGCAGCAAATTTGGCCCAGAGATTTATTTTTGTGTTGTCAGTTGTCAGCCTTATATTTGGAACCAAAAGGAGCAGATGGAAGCAATTCTAGTAACAATTGTGCCCTTGTAGTGTGCTTCAATGAAACAAAAAATTACAAATAAGTCTTTTCCATCTACAATTGTGTCAGCTATGATCTTCAGAAGAGCAGTAGTGCTGGTTGGCAATAAGCCAGCTGATTTTTAATTCTCATTCATTTAGGGCTCTGGAAGCAACAGCAATACAATTTTACAGTACCACTTTCAGGATGATTAGAGCACAAACTATTTCCTTGATGTTCCTCCAGTTTCTGAGGTGCAGATATTTAGCCCCAGATATCCCATGATTTTTTGTGGCAATTTGAATGAAATATTGCTATTATAACTGTTGGAATTAATAATTATGTTAATATTTATGTAGAATCATTGGTGTAATTGAGATATTTGCCTCCGAGACCTCACCTGCACTAGGAAAATTACCTCCTGCTGACATTGGGTCTCCCTGAACTAGTGCTGGAAGAGTTTAACCACAAGTGAGAATGGGATGTGATCATTTTCAATGCTGTTACAGGTACTGTTCTTGAGACTTAGTTGGGGCAGCTCACGGGGGCATATGCTGACAACAACTGTCAGCAACAGGTCAATTTCCTAATGTTAATGAAGTCTCTGAGGCAAGGGAAGTCTCATGATATTAATATCAGTAAAGAACCAGTCATACCAATGGTGCTATATAAATAACATAATTAGCAATAATTAATGCTAATATTTCATTGAAATAAGAAGAGATCATGGACTGTCCCATGGCACCAGTTGTGCATGAACAGAAGTGTATTCTACTCAATCTTCATACACAGCACAGTAGCCACAAAGCAGTTAAACGTGTAAGGATAAGGCAGTCACCCATTTCACTTTTATAGTTCACATTGCAAGAACCGTGGAAAGGTAATTTCCTGCTAGTAAACTCTAAGGAATTGGTGTTTTTTTTAACAAAAGTGATAATGCTTTTATTAACCTCATTTTTTGTCTTCTATGTAGGCAGTGCTCAGTGCTCTGAGAAAGCTTTGCGACATTTCAAAGGTCATGATTTGAAGGGCATTTCATAATTTACTGAGTCAGAAGGAGAGCAAGATCCAGACTTTATGGTTCTCAGGTTGGGACAGCTTTCTAAGGAGCTTTAATTACCTGGCACAAAAGCTGGCCATGTGTTGGGATCACATTCTGCCATTTTCAGCTGATGGCTCAGAGGAACGCTCCTCCAGCAATTACAATTTTTCATCTGTGAGAAAGTACTTTGATGAATCAGCCAGGTGGTAGTTTAATTACAGAGATCAAGCATGATCTCATTTTGATTCAGGAAAAGGCTTTTGAATACTAACATCATTCCATTAGCTCAATGTTTTCCATACGGATTTGGTGGGAGTCAATAAAGACACATGGTACTATTAGGCAGGATGAGGGGCAATGAAGAGGGAGACTTTTGTGTGAGTGAGATTCCTCAGTTTTGGTGTGTGATTAGGCTTTGTGTTTTGAGTCCTGACTAGCAGAATTTTAATCAGGAAAAACAAGGGAATGCAAGTGTCTTAGGAAAAATCACAGGGAAATATATTAACATCAAATGAATCAGGTGGCAAAAATAGGACTGCACTATTAGTGCTCTACACTTATTGAGGGGACATGACTGGATTTATGGGAATGAAAAATATTGAGCAATTTTATATTTGTATGGGACTATATAAGGATACGGGGGAGGGGATAATCAGAGATGAGTGTGTCCAATGACAACAACCAACAAATTAAGGAAAAACTAGCCAAAGGAGGAGCAGGGGAAATGAGTAGATAACTAATGATGGGTGAACCCAGTATTTTCAGTAGGAGTGTAATGGGGTCCACTCACCTCTCGCGAGCACCCCCGTTGGCAAGTGTGTGTGCCTGCACTCTCTCTCATGTTTGTGGTGACTCCTAAGGAGAGACCATTCAATATACATAGCTCATGGAGCTCATTACCTTAGTAGGTGGCTGCATGCTGTACTTGTGGATGATCCTCAGTGGGTAAACAACGACTTTGGGGTCTTGTTCATGACCACAGACTAGTGGGGAAGAGTTGTACTCATGACATGGAATAAGCAGCAATTGCTGCAAAACTTTAGAATGAGGAAGCAGACTTTCCTGAGTGTCGTGGGGTGAGCTAGCCCCAACATTACAGTACCAGACCACAAGGATGAGAACTCCCCTCCTTATGAGGCAGAGTGGTGTGAATACCCCATGGATAATCACTGGACAGTTGGCACCAGTTTGGAGGTGGGAGCTGGAACAATTTTTATAGTGGGGATGCTGAGAGCCATTGACCCAAACTGTAAATCTGGTATATAATGGAAACCACTACAAGCCAAGGGGTGCAGCAGCACCCTGAGCAGCCCTAGTTCCAGCAGCTATGGTGGGTGGTATATGATAGGCGCTTCTGTGGAGGAGGTTTTCAGGGCAATCCATAGTGTACTGCAGGCGGAGGAGATCAAGGTGGCCAACATTCCAGACATCACTGAGAGAGTTAAGAAGTTGGGGTACTTGAACTGTGCAGATTTCACTGAGGTAACCCATGTGCCACAAAATCCCAGGAGTACAGTAACAGAAAGAGGCACTGCCAATGGTGATTCAGGCTTCGATGTTCATTGTGGAAGATTCATGGATGTGTCAATAGGATGCCAGGTAGACTGCATCATGCTAGAATTTTCACAAATCTAGACTTTGGATGATTGGACAAAGAGGAACTCGACACCTGCTGAACAACACTGATATTAATGGTGTTTCTGTCCTGACTCTGATTCTGGGTGACCTGCTTATCCACTTTTATTACAGCTTATTTCCTGACTCCACAAACTCTGCAGGAGCAGGATGTCATGGTCCCTTCATATTCTCCATTTTCTCTTTTATTTTTAGTGATTCTTTTATTCTGTCTTCTCCACTGTTGGTCTTCCCTCAGAAGCATTTAAAGAAACATTTCATAATACTTTAAATATTTGTTTATTTTTCTTATGATGGCACCTACAAATGCCAGGCCAGGATCAGGGCCTCTTTTTTGCAAGGTGCTATACTGATAAATAACAAAGAAAACAGACCCTGCACCAGCGGGATTACAGTCTAGGTGTCATACAGGTGGACAAAACACATGGGAGGTACATGGAAAGACCAGGCAGCACAGAGAACAGAGTTTAGTAAAAACCCTAAAACCTTTTCTCAAGATATCTTTGTCTAATTGTTTTCCTTTCTCCTCTTCTAGGTCTAACTTCAGGGTACTTTCTTTTCTTCCACTCTCTTCTCCCATTCTCTCCCTCCGTTCTTTCCCCATAACTACTGTATCCACCCTTGGTCCTCTCACTCTGTTACTCTCTCCTCACTATTTCTCTTCTCCTTGAGCCTCTTATTATGGAGGGTATAGAGTATGTCTTGCTCATATTTCAGATATGGCTGGATAAACATTTTAAGGATGAGTGGGTGTAGCGAGGCGACGACTCACCAGCGCGGTGCCTCCTGTGGGTCATCTGGGAATTAGCTCTTTTCCAGCGTATAAAGCGCCCTCTGCAGGCTGGTGTCTCACCTGCTGCTGGCCCCGGGTCCCTCCCAGACCCTGGTACCCTTTTACCTCAGGGTTCTGCCCCAAGCAGTACCCTCACACTCTGGGTCTCCCCTCCCAGCGGGACCCCCAACCCTATAAACCCACCTTGCCTCAGTGGCTACTGCCAGTCATCATCTAGCCCCCGCTCACTGGGGCAGACTACAGTGTAATGGCCACTCATCATTGGCATGGGGTTAGGACCTGCTGCCTTTGCCTATCCCCGGGCTGCTCCTCTGCAACCCCAGTACCTCTGTAGGCCTTCACCAAAGCCTACAGCCTGGGGGTTTTCCAGGCTGGACTTCCCCAGCTCCCTTTGCCCCAGCACTGCTCTGCTTCAGGTACCTTGCTCTCAGCAGCTAGGTACTTCTCTCTCCACTGCTAGCAGGAGACTCATCTCAGCTCCTGGCTCACAGCCCCTTTATAGGGCCAGCTGTGGCCTGATGGGGCTGGCCACAGCTGTGGCTGCTTCCCCAATCAGCCTAGCTTGGCTGCTTTTAGCTCCTATCTACTGGAGTGGGGTGGCTGCACCGACTGGACTACGACCGGGGAGACTGGCTGGATCCCCTGACGCTTGCTCAGCGCATGGGGCTCTCCAGGCCTTGTACTCCCCGGCGCGTACTCCAGGAGGTGAGGGCCGCTTTGCCACCCGCTGCTCGGGTCTATCTCGACCGGGTCCTGCACGAGGGCACGCCCCGCCCACCCTCCACCCCAGGCCTCCCGGACCTTTTCATCGGGCCCCTGCCCCGTGGACCCAACCGGCCTCCCCGCCCCTTCTCCATGAGCCGGCTGCACACCTTGCAGCCGGTCCGTTTTCAAACCGCGCCACGGAAGCACCTCTACACGCTCGTGCTCCACACCCTTCATTTCCTCGCCCTCGTGTCCCGCCCCGACACAAAGTGGCGGGACCTTCTACCACCTCTAGAGGGTGAGGAGCCCCGGTGGGCCAGCCTCTATTCCACTCTGATACCGAGGCCCACCGGGGATGTCAGCTGGCGACTCCTTCATGGGGCCGTGAGCACGGGCGTGTATTTGGCGCGGTTTACCCCTGTCCCAGATACCTGCCTCTTCTGTGGTGTGAGGGAGACCCTGGTGCACGTCTACCTGGAGTGTGCCAGGTTGCAGTCCCTTTTCCGGCTCCTCACCAATCTTTTGTTACGATTTTGGCTGCACTTTTCCCCTCACCTCCTTCTCTATGCACTCCCTATCCGTGGCCCCACAAAGTCACGGGACCTCCTGGTCAATCTCCTCCTGGCCCTGGCTAAATTGGCCATCTATAAAACCAGGGAGAGGAGGTTGGCCGATGGAGGCTCCGGTGCCTGTGGGGCCTGTTTCCGATCCCTTGTCCGATCACGCATCCGAGCAGAGTTCCTCTGGGCGGCGTCCGCTGGCTCCCTTGATGCCTTTGAGGAGCAGTGGGCGCTGTCCGGGGTTCTCTGCTCGGTGTCCCCGTCAGGCTCCCTTCTTTTAACCCTGTGACCGCACCCCTGACCCTGTTATTTCATTAGTTGTCCCCCGGACTCATTTGGATTCCAGGTCCTGTGGATCCTCCCCCTTAAATTAGGGGGGGTCCTTTAGCAGTGGGCGGGCTTCCGCCCGCCCACTTCCCGGAACCCAATAGGTACAGTAGACAAGAGGAATTTGCAGGCATTTCCCTCTCGCAGCCTGATCCAGAGATTCCCAATTGACGTCAGTGGACTTTGGATCAGGCCCCAAATATAGGTGAGTTGACAGGTTTGCTCTGCAGTGTCCTGTCCAGTCTTCCTCAGCTAGAATATTGGGGGCTGCAAACGCAGGCCATCAAGAGTAAAAGTGAAGTGTAAAATAAAGGAAAATGGGGAAGGTTTAGGGTTCTGATGGGGACGTGGAAAAACTCTCCAGAAACAAACACAGTGAACATTAAGCCAAGTGATTCAAGGCCTAAACAATTTTACAATGGTATTGCTCTTTACTAAGCCCTAACATTGTTACAGGAAAAAGTCTATAGCTTTTCAGGCTGTACTTAGGTTTAATCAGCAGTATAGCACATTATCTGGAATTACATTTACTCCATGTGCTAGGTAGCCTCAAAGTTAAATTAATCCTTGGGAAATATATTATATAAAACCGTTTGAAGGGTAGTTGGCAAGGCAGGAGTTTTTATTGCTATTCTAGAGGCTGGATTATGCAGTATCACTCCTATGCAGCTTCAATAAATATATATTACATTGAAAAATGCCCCTTTAAAAATTTCTCTTTTGGAATCATTTTGAAGGCTAGCTGTATAATATGTTCTGCAGTAACTGCTGAACTTCTGCAAAAGGACACATTACATTCCTCTTGCAGTAGATAAGAGCTTTGGCACAAGGAGAGGCTAATTCCTAAACACTCTTTTTTTGATGCTGTCACATATGACATTCTCATAAGCAAACTTTGGAAATGTAGTCTGAGGAAATTATGAGTGACCAACTAGTTGGTTTTTTTTTTTTTTTTTTCATTCTGAAAGAGCAATCAATGGTTCACTGTCAAACTGGAAGGATGTATGTAGTGGGAGGTGGGGGTCTGTCCTGGTTTCCCGTGTTATTTAATACTTTAATGACTTGGATAATGCAGTGGAGAGTGCTTATAAAATTTGTAGATGACACCACACTGGGAAGGGTTGCAAGCACTTTGGAGGATAAGTTTAGAATTCAAAACAACCTTGACAAATTGGAGAACTGGTCTGAAATCAACAAGATGAAATTCAAGAGAGACAAGTACAAAGTATTATATTCAGGAAGGAACAATCAAATGCAGAACTGCAAAATGGGGAATAACTGGCTAGGTGGTAGTACCACCGAAAAGAATCGGGAGGTTATAATGGATCACAAATTGAATATGAGCCAACAATGTGATGCAGTTGCAAAAAAGGCTAATGTCATCCTGGGGGTATATTAACAGGTATATTATGTAAGACACGGGAGGTAATTGTCCTGTTCTATTAGTATTTCAGCTGAGGCCTTACTACCACCATGTCCAGTTTTGGGCACCACACTTTAAGATGTGGACAAATTGGAGAGAATCCAATTTGATCAACAAAAATGATAAAAGGTTTAGAAAACCTGACCTATGAGAAAAGGTTAAAAAAAAAACCAAGCATGTTTAGTCTTGAGAAAAGGGAGAACCTGATAACAGTCTTCAAACATGTTAAGGGCTGGAGACATTATTTTATCATCTAGCTTCAACCCAGAAGACACCTGGCAGATGCAATGCGCAGGCTCTGATGTAAACAAGCACCATCTTGTTTTTTGCTCTGCCGAAGACAGTGGATGACCATTAACCATATTAGGATGTTACACCTGATGCACAAATGGGAGGATCAAGGATTTGCCACATTGTGAACAAGTGCCCCAATCTTTTCATTTCCAGGAGGTGTAACAAAGGTGCACTTGGCATCTCTTGAAGCCCTCAAATGGATTCAAACCTTTCTGTTAACTTGTAAATGTTGCTATTTCCATACGAAAGAGAGCTGTGATAAAGAGGACAGTGAACAATTGTTCTCCATGTCCACTGAAGGCAAGGCAAGAAGTAATCTGTAGCAATGGATATTTACCTTGGATATTTGGAAACATGTTCTAACTATAAAGATAACCTATTCCAGTGCTTAGCTATCTAGGGAGGCTGTGGAATTCCCATCATTGTAGGTTTTTAAGAACAGGTTAGACAAACACTTGTCAGGGATGGTCTCGATATACTTGGTCCTGCCTCAGTGGAGGGATGGACTAGATGACCTCTTGGGGTCCCTTCCAGTCCTACATTTATTTGATTCTAGATAATCTGCTGGTGACAAACTACAGCATTTGAGAGTAGCCTCAGCTGGTTTTGTTTTAATAGGTAAGAGTTCTTGGAAGACTACTCTGACAAATTATGAGGAATTCACAAATAAAAATGTATGAGCAAGTCAAATCAGTGGGAATTTTTAAAATGATGATGGATTGCATAGCACCAAGAATGTACATGGAACCATACAGTGGAAAATCTGTGTCACATACGTAGCTTAACCCAGAACGACTTTGTATCTAATGGACCCAGAAAGACAAACATTGCAAACAAGACAAAGAGTGGGATTACAAGCAGACTTTAGGCTGAGCGGTGCAGCTCCTAACTTTTAAGCACCCTGCCACCAAGTGCAATTCACAGCCCCAAACTGGGTGCCTAGGGCTCCCTGTATAATTCATGGTAATAGACACATTTCTGGTTTTCATCCAAAGACTCAATGGATTTAAACATGACAGTTGAAACACAAATTAACAGTATGCTTTATCACTGCAGAATTAAAACCTACACCCTCAGAAAGAACTAGTCACTTTAGCTGGGACCAGAGCCGGCCCACAACATTTTGGCACCTGAAGCGGGGAGCTCAAATGACACCCCCATGCTCCCTAGCTTGGGCCAAAACTTTGAAAGGTCTCATTCTGCCTTTTCTACTCCTCTCATGGTACTGCTCTGCTACCTACCCCAATAAAGGAGAACTAACAACTTAAAATGCCTTGTTCAAAAATTTTAAGTAACACTTACATTTGATGTTCAGGCATTTGAAAGTTTAATTTTTCTTGTCTGCATAGTAAACACTGGCATTTTTATCTGTTTGAATAATCAAAGTGGTGCTTTCTGTGCCTTCTTGGTTGCAAAGATTTGAACTGCTTCCTGAAGGTCCACAGTCTGGGCCAGCTCATGCTCTATTGAGATGGTTGCAAGACCGACCAGCCTCTCCTGTGTCATTGTGGAGCGTAGATGTATTTTTATTAACTTCAGCTTGGAGAAGCTTTGTTCTCCACTGGCAACTGTTACAGGAAGTGTTAGAAGTATGCGCAGAGCAGCAAAAGCATTTGGAAAGAGGGTGGGTCCTCTTATTTGTGCACATATATTCCAGAACAGCCTTTGGAGTTGATCCTGCTGAAATGTATCTTCAAAGGGCTTTCAGTTCATCACCTAAAAGCACTCGCATCAATATCTTGCATGTCATCATGTGTCACTGTCTCTAGTGCCCTGCATTGCTGGTGGAGGTCTTCAGGTATAGTGCAGAGTTTTGGAAAATCATACAACATCCCAAATATACTGCTGTTTCTTGAACTGCATGAAACATTCTTCAGCTGACTGTATTGCACAATCTAGCACCTGGTTAAAGAATTCAACTTTAAATTGTTGTTTGGGGTCTCTTATGGAATTATCCCGTGCCTCGTAATCAAAATTTCTTCTTTGGTGACTCTTGTATTCTTGAATAGGTGGGAACATAGCTTGTGTGAAGTTCCTCTGCCAACTTCTGTTCACTCTTCAGAAAGTTTTGAAATCCTTCAACTGACTGGTAAGACTGTAGGTATGACTTTGCTTTGTCCAGTTGTTCCATTGCTCCAGATATACTCAAGGTCAACACCTTGGAGTCTCTTGCTTACAACATTTATTTCAATGTTATGTCATGCCACAACACTAAATCACACAGAAATGTGAAGTTATGTATGTTTCTGGTGATTCCATTTCCCTCTGCCACTGTTCTCCCATGAACAGTTCCTGTCATAGCATTATCCTCCATAATGGCAACTATGGCATCATCTATCTTCCCAATTTGGTGTTTGATAGGCTTTATTGCCTCCACTTGACTTTCCCATCATGTGGCACTCAGTGGTTTCAGTGTCAGAGAGGATGTTCCCAGATGTTGCTTCAAAATTTGCCATCGATGAGTTGATGCAGAGAAAAATACATAGATGCTTTGAATTACATTAAAAAGTTCAGCAGCCTCACTAGAAGTTGATGGTGCATCACTGACCACCAAGTTCAATGAATGAGAACTGCATGGGACACAAAAAGCTTGAGGGTTTAACTCTTTGATCCGTGTCTGCACTCCTCTGTTCTTTCCTCTCATGTTGGCACCATTATCATAGCCCTGACTTCTCATGTCAGCTATTGCAATTCCTGTATCTTCCAGCTCTTTAAGAAGCACATTTGTCATATCAGCTCCTGTAGTATCATCAATGTCTAAATTCTGGAAAATGCTCTGACAGTCACCATTGCAGGGACATTTTCACTAGGTTCTGTTGTTGTTATAAAACACACCACTGAAGTAATTTGTTCCATATGGCTGATGTCAGGTGTGCAGTCCAGAATAATAAAGTAATATCTTGCTGACTTCAAATCTGCCACAATCTTCTGTTTGACTTTTGTTGCCAGTAACTGTATGATCTCAATTTGAATTGTTTTTCCAAGGTAGTGGTGTGTGTACATTTCTTGGGTGGTGACTCTTCTTAGATGCTCCTGGAGTACAGCATCAAACTCACCCATCAGCTCCACAATTTGAAGGATGTTTCCATTGTTTGGTACATACAGCTGATCTGAAGTGCCACGCGGTGCTAGGTTTTGGGTAGCAAGCATTCTCACAATGGCCATGAGCCTTTTCAGAACATTTTGCCAGTAATGATGCAATCTTCTCTTGATGCTGATCGTCTATGGTGGCCTTTAACCTTAGTCTCATCTCAAGCTCTTTCCACCTATGGAATGCTCTCTGGTGATTTGCTGCCTTCTCATGGCATGCCAGATTTAGCCAGATTTTTCCAGTCCTTTATTCCTGTAGAACCCAATGTGACTGGAACATTAGACTGGAAGAGTTTGCAGCATTCTGGGTTTTTGAGTACATAAGCCATGGCCTCTCCACTTTGTCGCCATTGAGAATTTCACACCAGTAATGTGTTGGATGGAAACGTCTATTTTCGTCATCTTTGGGGAATATGAAGTTTTTCACTTGCTGTGGCCCATGCAGTACAAGGAAGTCCCTCAGGCTACTGCTCAAGTGGGTCCACAGTCCTGGATCATCTAAACTTAAGGAACTAAACTCAGCAGCAGCTGTTTCTTGCACCTCCACCACACTCCTCTCTGATCTACACTTTTCTTCAGGAATGTGCATGGTTACAGCCATTTGAGATGGAGATATGGATGCTGCAGTAGCTGCCAGGTCACCTGCACTTTGACTAACTGGAAGATCAGGCATCTCCTCACCACTCACATCCTCACTGGGGCCGGAGGCTCACCATGAACATTTGTGTCTGTGTGTATCAGGAGAGCTCCTTCCTGCTTAGATAGAAAGCAAAGGAAGCTTTTCTTTCTTTTTCTGAATGCTGCCCTAGAAGGGTGTTTTCTTCTTCCACTCATGACTGCTGTTGTGTGCCAGCTATAGTGGCTCTCAACACGCAGTTGAAGGGGACAAATAAGCAGGCTGGTAGCAGGGCCTGAGTAAGGGAAGATATCAGCATCTTAAGGGCCTAACTGGCTCCTACTACTTCAGTTGACTGCCTGTTCTCCACAAGTGGGTTCAGGGAAGCAGCAGGAAACAGGAAGCTCCCTGAGAAGCTGGTGTTAATCAGTCCAGGCTCCTGGGGTGGTAAAGAGGTACATAAGAAGCTCCTCCTCTCTCTCCCTGCAGCTCCTGCTGCTTTCTGTTATTCCCTCTCACCTTTTCTCCTGCCTACCATGTCTCTTGTGCCCTCCTTCCTCCAGCACAGCACTCCACCATCTCTGTGCATCTAAAGCAGAGAGAATACATATGCACCAGTAGCAGACAATTTTCTACACTCTGGGTCCTAGTGGCGCCCCCTGCCCCCCACAATCTGGCACCTGAGGCGGCCACCTCAGTTCATCTCATGATAAGGCCAGCCCTGGCTGGGACCTATGCACTAGAACATTAATAACAAGAGGTAAAAAGGATGGAGCAAAGAGAGAACTGAGAGTTATAAGCAAAACGTACATATTTTCTTATAGCATGGGATACTGACATTACAAGTGAGATTAATACAAGCATGTCAGAGTCTAAACACTAAATACATTCTTATCAGACTAAGCTATTTGAGCAAAACTAACACAGATTAATTGGCCTGGACTCCTTTAGTAAGGCTTTTGATACTGTCTCACATGACCTTCTCATAAATAAACTAGGGAAATACAAGCTAGATGGAGCTACTCTAAGGTGGGTGCATAACTGGTTGGAAAATCATTCCCAGAGAGTAGTTATCTGTGGTTCACAGTCATGCTGGAAGGGCATAACGAGTCGGGTTCTGCAGGGATCGGTTCTGGGTCTAGTTCTGTTCAATATCTTCATCAATGATTTAGATAATGGCATACAGAGTACATTTATAAAGTTTGCAGACGATACCAAGCTGGGAGGAGTTGAAGTGCTTTGGAGGATAGGATTAAAATTCTAAATGATCTGGATAAACTGGAGAAATGGTCTGAAGTAAATAGGATGAAATTCAATAAGGACAAATGCAAAGTACTCCACTTAGGAAGGAACAATCAGTTGCACACATACAAAATAGGAAATGATTGTCTAGGAAGGAGTACTGCAGAAAGGGATCTGGGGGTCATAGTGGATCATAAGCTAAATAGGAGTCAACAGCATAATGCTGTTGCAAAAAAAGTAAACATCATTCTGGGATGTTGCGACAGGGTCGGACTCACCTGGCAGCGCCTCCGGCTGGTTTCTCCGGGAATTAGCTCACCAGCCTCTGGAGCGCCCTCTGCAAGCCAGTGATCCGCCTGACCACTCGGGCCCACGAGTCCCCCCCAGGACCCAGTGCCCCTTTAATTGGGGTGCTGCCCCCTGGCAGTATCCCACAGATCTGGGTCTCCCCTCCCCAGGGGACCCCCAACCCACTATCCCCACCTTGCCTCAGTTGTAGGCTACTGCCAGTCACCAGCTAGCCCCCGTGCCCTGGGGCACACTGCAGTATAAGCCACTCATCACAGGCAAAGGGGGTTTGGACCTGCTGCCTCTGCCTACCCATGGGTTACCCCCGCAACCCCAGTAACTAGTTGGGCCTAGCCCTAGGCCACAGCCTGGGGTTTTCTCAGGCTGGAGCTCCCCAGCTCCTCTGGCCTTCCCCAGCCCTGATCTAGCCTCGGTACCTGCTCAGGTCCCTGCAGCCAAGCCCTTCTTCCTCTAAAGGCAGAGAGAGACTGTTTGCTCCAGGCCCACTGCCCTTTTATAAGGGCCAGCTGGGCCCTGATTAAACTGGCCACGGTTGTGGCTGCTTTGACAATCAGCCCAGCTTTCAGCCTGAGCCCTCTCCCAGGGCTGTTTGCAGCCCCTCAGGGCATGAGCGGGTATCCACCCCGCTACGGATGTATTCGCAGGAGTATTGTAAGCAAGACATGAGAAGTAATTCTTCTGCTCTACTCCGCTCTGATTAGCTCTTAACTGGTGTATTGTGTCCAGTTCAGGGTGCCACATTTCAGGAAAGATGTCAACAAATTGGAGAAAGTCCAGAGAAAAGTAATAAAAAAAATGATTAAAGGTCTAGAAAACATGACCTCTGAGGGAAGATTGAAAAAATTGGGTTTGTTTAGTCTGGAGAAGAGAAAACAGAGAGGGGACATGATAACAGTTTTCAAGTACATGAAAGGTTGTTACAAGGAGGAGGAGAAATGTTTTTCTTCTTAACTGCTGAAGATAGGACAAGAAGCAATAGGTTTAAATTGCAGCAAGGGCAGTTTAGGTTGGACATTAGGAAAAACGTCCTGTCAGGGTGGTTAAGCACTGGAATAAATTGCCTAGGGAGGTTGTGGAATCTCCATCACTGGGGATTTTTAAGAGCAGGTTGGACAAATACCTGTCAAGGATGGTCTAGGTAATACTTAGTCCTGCCTTGAGTGCAGGGGACTGGACTAGATGGCCTCTCAAGGTCCCTTCCAGTTCTATGATTCTATGATTTAGGAACAAGGAAAAGAGCATAGGGTTTAGATAGCAACAAGAGCAAGTAACCTGGGGATCAGGGAGCAAGGGGGCTCCTGGATATGGATAGCCAAGTAGCGAGCGTGAGGTTCAGATTATCTTTGTCTCTTCTGTGGGAGCACAGCTGCCTTTTCCGCAAGCACCTCACACATTCACAGCCAGAACTGTAGCGGTCATCACTCTAGAAATTTATGCAGCTAATTTTTAAACGTATTTAATTTCTTAGATGAATTTCTCATATGGAACCTTATCAGTGGGACAAATGCAATACTGGTGACAGAGTAGACTAGAAAGGAATTAGCATTTATATAGCACCTTTAATAGACAAGTTAACGGAAAGTGTTTTTCAAAGTGATGACTCCAACTCATCTGTTCCCTTCTCTGGGCACAGAAGGGAGGAGAAAGATCTTAAAGTCATAGGAGATGGCCAGCAAGAACTGAGAAATGTGTTGTGTTTCTCTCACACTACTTAGCTGGTGGCAGTCCTTCTGTGAACTATTCAGCAGAGTCCCTGTGTTGGGAAACGTGGATGGCTTGGAAGGAGGAGAAGCTGGAGAGCTAAATGACAAATTGCACTCATGAAGTGATGGAATTTGAACCATAAAAAGTCTCATAAATTACTGTTGCTATAAATACCAGTAAATTATACTCTGTGCTCTGTTATTCCCATTGGGAGTGCTGCTAACATCGAGTAGCCAATGGCAGCATTACACCTCTGCCAGCCATCTTCCCAATGCTGGGAGGGGCAGAAGGGGAATGGAGCCAGGGTCCCTGCCTGTAGATCCATGGGGTTTTCCCTCACTAATCCTATGCATCCTTGGCTTCCCCATTTGATCTGTAACCCAGACTCTTCCCAGACTTACATTGCTGTGGGCTCAGCCTCCCAGACAGGACAGAGCATGGAACAGAGGCAGCCCAGCAAACATATATATTTTACATTCAGTCCTCCCCTTCCGTGCATGGTTATACAGAAAGGAGTACTGATAAGACCCATAGTATGACAACCGTGTAATTAACTATATATAATGTGTTATCGGACCCTTCATTGTTGAGTCTCTGCTGCAGCACAATTCTGCAGTATGATTTGAAGCGCTGACGATTCACAGCAGGTGTGTTTTGTCCCTCATACCAGCTAAGTGAGGCAGCAGTGAAGAAGGTAATTACTATCACAGATCCAGAATTTCCTTATTTCTGTCTAATAAAGAAAACGCTGCAACTCTCAGAACCCCCGGGGATAGTAGGGTCAGTTGCAGAGGCACAGAGCCTTTGCACAGTTCCTCAGACCCTCTTCCACAACCCGATCCTCAATGGCCACCACCCCCCAAAAAAAACTTCTAGGGGCTTTACCATGCAAAGCAGAGGGGAAACCCACAGGTACTAATGCTCACTGGGTCAGCATTATCTTGCATAAGGAAACCACTGTGACAATACTGTGTGTGGAAGGCATTCTCACAGTGCTGCTTCCTCCACAGTCGTGGAGGCCTGACACTTTATAGTAGGCACGGAAGGTTATTCACAGGATAAAGGTGAAGGGAAGAACAATCTGCAGAACCAGTTTCCACCAGATTTGGCCCCACCACATACATACTGAAAGGACTATATGGGCCTAAGTGCAAACTATTTTAGTCCAACAGTAGTAACAAGATCTGTAGTCCTTGATAATAATATCCCAGATACTATCACAAGGCAAGCATCACAGTATTCATACAGGAGCAAAGGCCATGTATAGATTCAGGGTTTAAGGCCAGAAGGGACCATTAGCTCATATAGTCTGACCTGTATATCACAGGCTACTAAATTTCACCAACTTGACCCCATATTGTGGCCAATAACTTGTGTTTGATGAAGTATAATTTGTGTTTGGCTAAAGCATATCTTCTAGAAAGGCATCTAGTCATGATTTGAAGACATCAAGAGTTGGAGAATCCATTACTTCCCTTGGTAGTTTGTTCCAATGGTGAATCACCTTCACTGTTAAAATATTATACCTCATTTCTAATTTGAATTTGTCTGGCTTCAGCTTCCAACCATTGGTTCATGTGATGCCTTTCTCTGCTAGATTGAACAGCTTTATAGTAGCCAGCATCATGTACCGGCGAAGGTACTTATACACTGTAATCACATCATCTCTTAATCTCCTTTTTGATAAACTAAACCAGAGGTTCTCAACGAAGGGTATGCGTACCCCTGGGGGTATGCAGATATCTTCCAGGGGGTACAGAGAATCATAAAATCATAGGACTGGAAGGGACCTTGAGAGGTCATCTAGTCTAGTCCCTGCACTGGTGGCAGGACTAGTTATCTAGACCACCCCTGACAGGTGTTTGTCTAATCTACTCTTAAAAATCCCCAATGATGGAGATTCCACAACCTCCCTAGGCAATTTATTCCAGTGCTTAACCACTCTGACAGTTAGGAAGTTTTTCCTAATGTCTAACATAAACCTCCATTGCTGCAATTTAAACCCATTGCTTCTTGTCCTATCCTCAGCGGTTAAGAAGAAAAAAATTTCTCCCTCCTCCTTGTAACAACCTTTTATGTACTTGAAAACTGTTATAATTTCCTCTCTCAGTCTTCTCTTTTCCAAACTAAACAAACCCAATGTTTTCAATCTTCCCTCAGAGGTCATGTTTTCTAGACCTTTCATCATTTTTGTTGTTGTTGTTCTTCTCTGGATATCAACTCATCTAGATATTTGCCTAGTTTTACAACAGGCTACATAAAAAGCACTAGCCAAGTCAATACGAACTAAAATTTCATACAGAGAATGACTTGTTTATACTGCTGTATATACTATACACTGAAATGTAAGTACAATATTTATATTCCAATTGATTTATTTTAAAATGATATGGTAAAAATTAGAAAGTAAGCAATTTTTCAGTATTGTTCATGTATTTTTATGTCTGATTTTGTAAGCAAGTAGTTTTTAAAGTGAGGTGAAACTTGGGAGTACACAAGACAAATCAGACTCCTAAAAGGAGTGCAGTAGTCTGGAAAGGTTGAGAGTCACTGAACTAAACAGACTGAGCTCTTTAATTCTCTCATTATAAGGCATTTTCTACAGCTCTCAAATCATTTTTGTGGCTCTTTTCTGAATCCTCTCCAATTTTTCAACATCTTTTTAAAAATATGGATGCCAGAATTGTCCACATTATTGCAGAGTCAGTCACACCAATGCTGCATACAGAGGTAAAATCACCTCTGCTCCTACTCACTACTCCTCTATTTATACATCCAAGGATCACATTACCTCTTTTACTTCACTATCTCACTGGGAACTCCTGTTGAGTTACTTGTCCATTATGACCCTAAATTATTTTCAGAGTCACTGCTTTCCAGGATACAGTTCCCCATTCTGTAGTATGGCCTAGGACCTAGGTTGTATCTAGATCTATAACTTTGCATTTGGCTGTATTAAAACACGTTTTGCTTGAATGGGCCCAGCTTACCAAGTGACCCAGTCCAGTGATTAATTCATATGTAACCCTCATAATGAAGTCCAGGTTATGTTGTGTTGAGTATAATACTTTTTGCATTAGAAAATTATCATCTATAATTTTTCAAAACTCTAATGATATTTTATTACTGGTTGCCTGAGACTTCCAGCATATGCCACCATGGTCCTATTTCCCTCGATGGCCTGGTACATTTATAAGACAGCAGGATAATCTATTTATTAATGTACAGAAGTCGAAGGATCAAAAGTTGTGTTAAATTGCCTGACTAGGACATTCCTGAAAGGCCATTACTTTGCTATTACTTTAAGTATAATCTGTTTATTATGTGACATTGAGGAAGCAGATAAAATAAGACTAGAAGAAGATGAAAGTGAACCTCTTGTGGACTACATTAATATACCTGGCCAGCTGGCAGCCAACAAGAGACTAAGGATATTGTGTGCAAGTTCAGATGTGTGATCCCAGTTGAAATAGGCCAAACACAGCCATGCGGTCATGTCATTGCGGGTATCTGAAATACTTACCGTTAGCAGTAAGAGAAATATAGATTGTGAGCAAGCTAGAGGGATTTAACACAATGAAATGAATTATAAGTAGGGCCCTACCAAATTCACAGCCATAAAAGACGCATCATGGACCGTGAAATCTGGTCTCCCCCTGTGAAATCTGGTCTTTTGTGTGCTTTTAACCTATACTATACAAATTTCACGGGGGGAGACCAGTGTTTCTTAAATTGGGGGTCCTGACCCAAAAGGAAGTTGTAGGGGGGTAGCAAGGTTATTTTAGGGGGGTTGCAGTATTTCCACCCTTTACTCTGCGCTGCCTTCAGAACTGGGTGGCCAGAGAGCGGCGACTATTGGCCGGGTGCGCAGCTCTGAGGGCAGTGCCCCACCAGCAGCAGCACAGAAGTCAGGGTGGCAACACCATACTATGCCACCCTGACTTCTGCGTTGTGCTGGTGGGGGCTCTGCCTTCAGAGCTGGGCTCCCAGCCAGCAGCCGCCACTCTCCAGCTGCCCAGCTCTGAAACAATGCCACCGCCAGCAGCAGTGCAGAAGGGTAGCAGTACCACACACACCCCTACAATAATCTTGCAAACAACCGCCCCCCGCCCAACTCCTTTTTGGGTCAGGACCCCTACAGTTACAACACTGTGAAATTTCAGATTTAATTAGCTGAAATCATGAAATTTATGAAAATAAGAAAGAAAAACTTGTAGCACCTTAGAGACTAACAAATTTATTTCAGCATAAGCTTTCGTGGGTTAGTACCCACTTCATCGGATGCATGGAATGAAATTATATTTCAGATATATTTATACAGTCAGAGAAACATGATGGTCCAGGTGTATAGACCAATCTTAAGAGGCTAATTAGTTGAGAGGAAACATGACAGCAGGGGAAGAAAAAGCTTTTGAAGTGATAAACAAGATGGTCACACAGGTGTGAATGAGGATCGTTAACTTAAGGGAAATAGATTCAATTAACATAATGGCCGAGCCATTCCAAATCACGATTTAATCCGGAGGCAACGCAATCTAGTTTGCATATCAATTCGAGTTCAATAGTTTCTCTTTGAAGTCTGCTTTTGGAGTTAATCTGTCGCAACACTGCTATCCTCAAATCTGTCATTGAGTGATCAGGGAGGTTGAAGTGTTCACCTACTGGTTTTTGAATTTACTAAAATGGACCGTGAATTTGGTAGGGCCCTAATTATAAACCTTCACGGATATGAAAGAGGTAAAAAGTAGCTTAGTCTTTCTGCTGCTGGGCTTTTTCCAAAAGCAAGATGGATCAGACGGATACTGTATGGATAACTAAAGGTATCATGATTTTCTTGATGTAAGGGCTTGATTTATAAAATGAAATATTGCCCCTTTCTCCCAATTCATCAAGTAAATTATGCTTAGGGCCAAATTCCGCCCTGACGTAATGTAATTGTACAGGATGTAAGTCAGGGCAGAATTTGTCCCTTAGCATTTTTATATATATTTTATAGAAAACGAGCATATTTGTACATATCACTATCTGAGATCTTTATATACATTGTTTTCAAAAGTGAAAACAGAAAACAGCACAGGAAAACTTTGTAACATACAAGCTGATTAATATGGCTTAAGACTGGCATTTATGAAAATAATGTCTGCACACAATAGATGAGGTAGCTGATCAGAACTACTAGGTACTTCCCTCCAAAAGATCTTTTGTGACAAAAGCTGAAGCATATTGAACTAAACTTCCTCTTGTCATTATTTTACTTTCCAGAGCTCAGCCTTTGCACTACTCCTTTACCAATAGAATCACAAATCCACACCATCTCCGTTTCCTATGTTCACCCAATTTAGATCCCATTGACCAGCGCACCAGCAATGGCTTTATCCTCTGAGCACTGCACTGTTGCTTTCAACCCTTAACTTCACATACACTAAATCTCTTTTACCAAATGTTTAGAGCCAGATTCTGCCTCCCTTACAATGACTCCTTACAGAGGAAGTTATTACGCAGAGTGAGTAACGGTGGCAGAATTTGGCCCACAATAGGTGACAGAAGAAGCAAAAAACTAACATGGCTTGAATCATGTGCTTTCAGATTTTTAAAAAATCTTATAATACCTTATAATACCTTATAATAACTGCAGAAAAGCAGAATGAGATTAAAGTTTATGATCTGACTATTAATTAGCTCCTTAATCAAATTTGTAATGTTACTTGGCATACCATATGCTTAGTTTTGGCTCATGTAACAGAAATGACTTATAAATGGGAAAAGAATCAATGCTGCAGTAACTAAGTTCTTTTTTGTCCAGTTGTACAATGCGCAATTGTAATGTGACAAGGCACATTGAAGCTGGTGATGCCTTCAGGGGGAGAGGGAGTATGCTGCCATCCCCACCTTACTGTCATTTCTGTGAGGATAAAAGCAGAGTTGTTGATGTTCTGAGAATGTGCAAGATGCATTTTTAAAGTATTCCCAACTCCATGTTTTTAGTGTATAACAATTTAGAGCCAAAAGCTTCCCTCTATTGTGCACTTGCATACACTGGTTTGAAAATTGAGGTTGGAGGGGAAAGCAGCCTAAGCAATGTGTTTTCCCCTTCCTCCCAGTTGCCTCTCTACACAAACACAGCTCATTTGAAGATCAACAGGATCTGATGAGATATGATTGCCAAGATGGAAGGCACAGTCAGACAGCAGCTGCGGGGACGTAGCCCGTACATATATTAGTCTCTTTCTCCTTCCATCGGCCATTTCTGCATGTTTTGACAGAAAACTCATCGTGTAGCATCAGCAGGAGAAAAAAACAGGGAGAAGCACACAGCTGCTTCAGCACGGATGTGTTACATTCTAAGGATCATTCAGTGATTCAGTCCTGTGAATAGTGTGAATCTGTCTCTCCCCTGGGGGAGCTCTTTCCTTCTGAGATGCTCTGAACCTGATCCCACTGAAGTCAATAGAAGCTTTTGCTATTCACGTCAGCAGGCTCTTGACCAGCTAATGGCAAAGAGAGTTAAAGCCCTGAGAGCAGCTGGCTGGCAAAACACATTAATGAAGAACTTATAAATCTTAATTAGTGACAGTAATATGGTCTTAATCAGTGACTGCATAAGCCAGCAACTCTCAATCTTTTCCATACCAGGACCACCCTTCCTCCCTATACCCCCTTTCATCTACTTGGTGTCTAGCTGAGACAACCTCCCTCCCCACAAGCAGTCTGTGATCCCCTGATACCCATTCATGACAACCAATTTAATAATAATAAAAAAGCAGCTTCCTCAGGACAAACAAGTAACTGAAACATCTGTACCTGCGTATAAGAATTTGCAGAATTGCTATTTCACAGCTTGAACGAGGCAGTAGGAAGAGGTGAAGAAATATAATTGCAGTCCAAGAAAAGAACTTTCTGTACATAACATGAAACAATTCTCACCCATGGAGGTGAATCATGAGTGCTACAAAAAAAATAATAATGAAAATCTGAAAAATTGGATGATTTTAAAAACACCTATATGTGAGAAATTCTTTGCATAAGACCAGGAAGACAAAATAAAAATATAGCTGATGAGCTAAATATGCAAGCAGAAAGAAGTTTTAAAACTTTGCAAGAAGTAGTTGTATGGAAATATTGGTTGCCCTGACACAGAATGCCCATGTATGTACTACGCAAGTCTCACAGACAACATTTTGCTGGCTGACTAAAGTGAAGGCAATAGGTCTACGTAGAGCAAAACTTGTTGGTAGCAGTTACTGTCCTTTGTTCCAGTTTCCTTCAGGTATCATTGGGGGTGGAGAGGCTATCTCTTGAGCCAGCTGAAGACAAAATGGAGGGGTCTCCAGGGATTTTTATAGACTTTCTCTTCTGAGTGGACACCCCTCCCTCTCCCTGTGTAGAATGCAGTTACAAAATGGAGATTTGGAGTCATGTGGGCAAGTCACGTGTCCATGCATGACTCAGAACTTACAGGTAGCAGCCATTGTTCACATGCTACCTTGAATGTCCTCAGGTAGACTTCTTATGTGGATTGGAGCCTCCCAAGATCCATTGTCCATTAAGTGCTTCTTGATTGGGCACTTAACTTGAACATTCCTTTCTCAAGAAGCTGACCAAATGCTTTACTAAGGCTAGTTAGAAATCAAGCAAGTAGACAGCCAATATTGATAACTTCGAACACAAAAATGATACATGCATACAAATAGGAGGAATAGATTCAGTAGATCATAACCTTTACAGAGATATGTTACATGGCATATGTAGCATAAAACATATTCCAGTTATGTCATATATACATTTATAAGCATATTTCCATAAAGCCTTATGGGGTACACCATCACAATCTAATCATAATCAAGAAGGACACTGGCTCTGCATTTGTTGAGGACATCCAAAATGCTACTGATAATGCACCTGTGCTAAAAGACGTAACATATGCCCACCCAGTCACAGACAATGAAAAACACGATAGCAGCAAACATGGGCTCCAGATGTCAGATCCACTCCAGCTGCTGAAAAGGCCAACACAGAAGGCTTTGTGTTGAGAAGAAGAAGTGGCCAGGTAACAAAAAGCAGTTGAGGTTCAGTGATAGTAGTGCAGGACAGGTGTCTGAGAAGAGGCAAAACAATACCCTTTTCTCTCCAGGAGATTGAGATAATCTTCCCTGACCTCCCTCCTGTACATTTCTATTTATGTGTTTTATTAATTTTAATCAGATATAATTTTATTTTCATTTAATATAAAATAAATAATGAAGGGGAGGAGGAAGCTATAACAGTAACCATTAGAATCAGTGGATGTGCCCTGTCATGGGACAGAAGTACCCCTGAGAAATGTCATGTGCCTGAGACCAAGAAATAAAAACTAGCTTTTTACCAGCACTCTGACTTATCACACCTTTATTACAACCTGAACCTTTGTCCACAACTCAGACCAAACTGATCCCAAACTTTTTTCTGAGTGTGACATACCAGGGCACAATCCAGACTAGTTGGAGTGTGTCCCCCTTTCCTGTAACCTGGGCTTCCCTTTACACTGTTTTGCTGATGTAGCCTCCAGTCTGGATTGGTCATAAACAGCCTCCAAGTTACTCCCAGCTATGTCTGTGTGTGTGCTGCAGCCAGTCAGCCACACCTTGGCTGTTACCAGTCTTGGTTATGCTGCAGGGTGACCCCAACACACCCCAGTCCCAGATTTTCCCACAGAAATGTATGTCCTGTACTGCTCAGCCCTCTCCTGGACAGTTCAACATATTACATTTGTTATTCTTTTAAAGGAATAATATGCCACCTTATTATTTTTAATAGTTATCCAGACAATTCCATTTAAACACACTGCATTAGATAAAACAGTAAAACAAGTTTATTAACTACAAAGATATAGATTTAAGTAAGTGCAAGTAATGAGGCATAAAAGTCAGAAAAATAAAGATAAAACATTTACTAGTGCCTACGTTAACAAACTATATTAGATTCAAGCAAAATTTCTCACCACATCTTTCCAGCAAGGTTACCGACCAAACTCTTCAGGTGAGGACCCCTCCCACAAAGTCCACTGGCAGTTTCCTTTTATCTTCTCAGGTTCAGAGAATGTGCTGGGCAGGGAGAGAGAGGAGAAGGTGTCTTGGGTGTCTGTCCCTTTTTGTATATAGTCTCTTCCTTGCTTTGAGAAGCATTTACAGCTCGGAGCAAGGCAACAGGCAATCTAGTGAAGAAAGAAAATTCCATGCTGTTTCTTTGCTAAAATTTAGATTTTTGTCCCTGCCCAGTTCCTTGCCAAAGAATGACCACTTAGCAGGTAATGGTCCATCCGCCTTGTTAACACCCGGCTGAGGCATCAGAGCTGGCCCTTTGTCTCTGAGAAACTGGTTTAACCACACCCCAGACTTATCTGGGGAACATACTTCAGTCATGATTTCAGCTTATGTTCTTAAATGTACATATAATGTTGCTATGTGCATTTTGTCATGATATTCTTGATGAGCAAGTTATTTAAATAATACCTCACAAGGCAAACCTTGTACAAACATTATTACAATAGAAGCGACAAAGGGTCCTGTGGCACCTTATAGACTAACAGAGTGTTACTAACACTATTGTAACATTATTACAATAGTGTGTAGGGTAAACACAAGGGTGTTGTCACACTGAGATTTGCAAAAATATAGTCAATTTTTATTTTTGAAAGGCTATGTCCTTCTGCACGTTCCAGTTTTGTCTGGAAAACAGAAACACTTCAGTACTGTGAGAAAGGCTGTTTATAGTATTTGATAATATAAGCATCAAAACTTTTGTTATCAAAACCGAACCTGAAGAAGTTCACCACTGGCAGTCTAATGCAGTTTGCATTGCCATTAATGATGGGAGTTCAACATTCATTGCTTTCAAGGAATTAATATTTGTAAGGCACATTTCACCATTTTGTTTGTTTTGTCTTTTTTGAGTGTATCAGGTTTCCTATTACCAGGCTTTTGAATCTCCTCATGGCGTTCTCACTAGGTTATACGACTCCATATTATGGATGGTGTTAAGTACTAAAATGAGCAATAGGACTAAAGGACAAGAAGCCTTTTTTTCTGCTACCAACTTTTGAATCCTTTTAAAAAAGAAATGTCTTTGTTAAGAAATGTGCTTTAAATTAGATTAATTCTCAGTTTAGGGTTGCCAACCCTCCAGGATTGTCCTGAAGTCTCCAGGAATTAAAGATTAATACTTAATTAAAACGAAAATAAGAAAGAAAAACTTGTAGCACCTTAGAGACTAACAAATTTATTTCAGCATAAGCTTTCGTGGGTTAATACCCACTTCATCGGATGCATGGAATGAAACACACTGCAGACAGACATTTATACAGTCAGAGAAACATAAGGTCCAGGTGTATAGACCAATCTTAAGAGGCTAATTAGTTGAGAGGAAACATGACAGCAGGGGAAGAAAAAGCGCTTTTTCATATTAAACATGTTTCACACTAAAACATGTTTCATGTTTCTCTGACTGTATAAATGTCTGTCTGCAGTGTGTTTCATTCCATGCATCCGATGAAGTGGGTATTAACCCACGAAAGCTTATGCTGAAATAAATTTGTTAGTCTCTAAGGTGCTACAAGTTTTTCTTTCTTATTTTCGTTTTGCTGACACAGACTAACACGGCTACTACACTTAAACCTACTTAATTAAAGATTATGTTATATGTGATGAAATCTTCAGGAATACGTCCAACCAAAATTGGCAACCCTATCACAGCTTTGCTCAGAAGGCTCTATTTCCTTGTATCATTCATGTATCTTTCAAAGCTGTATTTTAAAATCTCAGGCACTCTCCTTGACTTGATGTTTTCATTTTATAATGGTGTAATAAGGTTACAAGATCATTTGCATTTAGATTATGGTTTCTCTGCAGGACCACCTTAACATTGGATGTATGAATTTCATGATCTCACTTTCCACTGAAGTTCTTAATATTTAATGTGATACACACATTAAAAGATAACAGCAAAAGCACTTTGTGTGCAAAACACTCTTAGACAACAATAAGCAAACAGACCTCAAACCCTTTGTCCTCATAAAAGGGAATATTTTGCTGCAGTTGCAAGTGTACACATCAGTGCCATCTTATCCCAGAACTAGGGCAGCTCAAGTGGCCTAATCACTTCATATGGATAGTGGAAGACAGGTTGATGTGCTAATGCTTAGTTCACACCCTTATATTAATATTTGGAATAAACATAACTGCCTGTCAATATATTCTTAGTGTATTCCAATCAATAATGGCTTCCCCAGTTCCTCAATTATGATGACCATATATCTCTAATTTATCACCAGTCTATACATTCGTACAAAATGAAAAGTGGTGGTAGTAATGCTAACAATATACTTTGGGAATTTTACCTCTGCCAGGAAGTTATAGTATATGAAGACATGGAGGATACAACCCCTCAAATCTTACATTAAAGAGAAAAAGATTCTCCAGAAACTTTGAAAAATGTGTTATTTGTCAAAAAAATCAAAACAATGCGAAACTGCAAAAGCTACCAGTGCTGGGTGGAATTCTATACTGCTGGCAGCAGAAGCCAGGAGAGATTAATTGTATTGGTGGCTACTGGATGAATTTACTAGTTTAGATGATGTGCCACCAGTACTCTCACCATCACCAATATTCTCACGATCTTTTTGAGTTCTGTCCCCGATGACTGCTTTTCTAAGGAATACTTCTCACCAGGATAGTTACTGAGGACTAGGTACTGAAAAATTGGCACAAAAGCCCTGGAACATCAAAATGAATCACTTTATGAGCACTAATGTAGATAGCAGAAATATACAGAATCTATTCAAAGCATGAGTAGGAGCCTTCACACAGATGAATATCTATGATTTAAGCATGCAATTTTTGGCATCTGATGTTAGACACATTTGGGAAGGCCAAAGACTGTGTATCTGTTCCCAGCTGGGACATGTAGATTAAGGACCAAATTGTCAAAACATGGCCTTCATTCCCCAAAATCAAGGCTGGTACAAATGGTACAGGGATAAAACATTTGGTTTTTGCATTTGAACTTTTCTTTCTCAACATTTTCTACAGTCTCTACTAGGCACATGAGGAACAAAACAATATTTGATTGCAATTTTTAACCTATAATATTCCATGAGTTCAAAGTTTGGCTAAATTGATTAGCTACCCATGCCTTTTCCATTTCTGTTTCTTCTTATGCACAAACGTTCCAAATCATTTAAAAAGCAGCCTTCTGGTTAATACAAAGTAGAAGCATCATGAAAATATAAATATTTTGCTTTGCATTCTAAAGTGCCTTTCATCAAAGGATATCAAAGTGCTTTGCAAACTAATTAAGCTTTACAACATCCCTGTGAGATCCATCAGTGGCTATTAGCCAAGATGGTTAGGGACACAATCCCATGCTCTGACTGTCCCTAAACCTCCAACTGCCAGAAGTTGGGACTGGATCACTGAAAAATTGCCCTGTTCTGTTCATCCCCTCATAAACATCAGGCACCGGCCATTGTCAGAAGAAAGGATACTGGGTTATATGGACCATTGGTCTGACCCACGGAAAGCCTACACTCAAAACACTACCTGGGTGCAACTGCGTCACTGTGGCACTTTAATGAAGATGCTCTAAGCCAACAGGAGACAGCTCTCCCGTCAGTGTTGTTAATCCACCTTCCGAAGAGGTAGTAGCTATGTCAGTGGGAGAAGGTCTCCTGCTTATATAGTGCTGTCTACATGGTGGGTTAGGTCAGTATGACTATGTCACACAGAGGTGTGAATTTTTCACACACCCCGAGCAACGCAGGCATACCAATAAAGGTCTGTAGTGTAGACCAAACCTCAATATGCCAATTCTTATGTATTATCTTCATTTTTTCAGATGTAGAAACTGAGGAACAATTATACGAACTAAGGGCCAAATTGTGCCTGTAAAGCAGAGCCCTCCAGTAAGAACTCCAATGCTGCAACTGAGATCAGTGAAAGTGCCTGAGATACAGCCTCCTCAAATGAAAAGAGAGGGAACTGCCAACAGGGTGTTCTTCACAAAGACCTCTCAATTTTGGACATAATCCTCCACTTTGGTTTGAAATAGCCCATATCTGTTGGCCTTCCTGGCATGTTGCAAAACCCATCTGTCTGACAGGGCTCTTAGGGAGTGCTGGGGTATTTGGTAAGGTGTTTTGTCTTTGATTGTTGGGCATGTGAAGTGATCTGATGTATAAAACATGTTCCAACTAATTATTATATGGTTTTGAGGAGAAGGGGGGAGAAATGTGGTGGTATTCTGATTTTGTCATTATTTTTGTATTGTGTTTTTAATTCACCAGAAGGATATCTAGAGTTTCAGACAGGCATTCTGTCTAGTTTCATTTAAATCAAAACAAATAAAAGTATTTGACTTCAGCGGAACTACTCAAGTTCACCATTGAGTAAAAGGGTTCTGAGTATAGCCCTAATTGTTTGAGGTGTATATTATTACTCTCATTACATATTTGCAGTAGTGCCCTCTATGTGCTAGGCAGTTTCCAAACACCTATGAACAATCCCTGCACCACAAAGCTCACAATCTAAAGACAGAGATCAGGGAAGGGGAAAAAAGAATAGGCAACTTCTATACAATGTATATATACATCAACAAGATTCACTCTACATACCAGTTCAGAGCTGGTTCTTTCAGAGGGCTACAAATGTTGTGAGGGTCTTGTTGCATGCATGCAAGAAGGCACATCAGTGCTTTTCAACAATGGAAGGTGTTGGTGCTGTTGATACATGTTCTGGTTCTTTCCACTGCATCTGAGATAGATCTGGGTAACAGTGGGGCACGGGTCAGGCAAGACTCTGCCCAGCCCTAGGGGTAGGGCTGCACACAGGCTGATTCGTGGGGCAGATGAAAAGGACAGTTTCCTTGATCTCCATGTGGCTTGGTTTTTTTGCTGGGCTGCATGGGAGAGTGGTTGCCTAGAGGGGCTGTCCATATGTTACATAGAACATTTCTGGGTCATTTTCACCTGCTCCTCCTTGTCACTCTTTGCAACACTGTAACAAACATGTAGTATTAAGGGCCTGTGACAGACTGTACTCCTGTATTCACCCCTTGCATACTATTGTAATAATCTTTGTACAAAGTACGCTTTATGAGGTATCATTTGAAAATTGATAATTTGCTGGTCGTTATTGTCCTGGTAAAATATGTGTGGCAACAATGTATGTAAAACCAAAACATTCCACTGTATGGTGTTACTAAAACATGTTTCAAGTCTGGTGAATGACCAAACCAGTTCCTCAAAGACAAAGGGCAAGCTGACACCTCAGCCAGGTGTAAACAAGGTCAGTGGGTCATTACCTGCTAACTGGCTATTCATTGGCAAGAAAAAGGGCATGGACAGAAAACCTACATCCTAGCGAAGAAACAGAATGGGGTTCCTGTCCACAGTCTGCCTGTCACCATACTCCCAGCTGGAAATGCTTCTCAAAGGGAGGACAGGACTATAAAAAGAAAGGGAACACACCTCAAGGCACCCTTCTTCCTTGCTCTCTGTATTGATTCACTGCACCAAAAGGAACAAAGGAAATAGCCATTAAAACAGAAGGAGGGGTCCTGGCCCATGAAGTTTGGTCAGGAAGTCTGTGGAGAGCATGTGGTGAGAAAACTTTACTTTGAGTTTAACATAGTTTTAAGTTAGGCACTAGTTGCATTTTATTTTTGTAGCCATTTCTGACTTTTATGCCTCATTACCTGTATTCACTTAAAATCTCCTTCTCTATAGTTAATACACTTGTTTTATTGTTTGATCTAATGCAATGTGTTTGAATTTAAGTGTTTGGGAAACTCCATTTGGAACAACACCATCTGTGCACATCTTTATATTAATACAATGAGAGCCTTCATATAAGCGTGCATTGTCCAGGAGAGGGCTGGGCAGTACACAATGCACACTTGTGCATGGGGGAAATCCAGGCCTGGGGAGGAGGGGCTGCACTGGGGTCACCCCACAGTATGACCAAGGCTAGAGAGAGCCAGAGTGTAAGATAAGGGTGGCTGGCAGGTGGCAGTTGCACACAGAGGCTCAGCGTGTGGCCTGCATGCTGGGAGCTCCTTTAGCTGGGCATTGCGAGGCACCCCAGGCTGCAGGGCAGGTGTGACATAGGGGGTCCAGCTCAGCCTGATGAGTAAGTACTGGTAGCCCCAGCAGGGGACCGGTGGCGCCCTGAGTGCGGCTGCCACCCCGGCACGCGGCACACACAGGGCCCCCCGCAGAGGAGGAGTCTGCATTGTCACGTGACCACCCCAGCTACCCGGGTCGCTTAACGACGCGGCGCGCGCCTCATCTCGTTCCTCGCCTCTTCGCCCATTACAGGATCTGGTTTGCGCGCGTGCAATAAATTGCGTCTTGGGGTCGCGACAGAGCGGCCGGCGCGCACGCGCACTTGATTTTTTGTCACCCTGGTGTGGCACTTCCCTAGGTGCCAAGTTAGTTTTCCGTAATACGCATGCGTGCTCACGCCACACTCCCCTCAACAGTTGTCCCCGTAAAGTGGGCGCAGTCGCGCGTCTGTCACTGCCCCCAGGACGCAAGCGTTCCCAGGTCCGTCCGCATGCGCAGTAGGCAGCTGGGGAGGCGTAGGGTGTACTCACGCAAGCGCACTAGGGCTCAATGGTGGCACGCAGCATGTGCGGTTGGTCGCCTGTCAGGGCCGCTGCGCCTGCGCAGTCACTGCTCTGTGGCTGCCGGTCCAGAGCCGCCCGGAGCGCCTGTCAGAGGCGCTCGGTGGGTGGGAGAGCGGGACGGAGGGTCTGGGGGCCGGTCCCGCCGCCTCCTCCTCGCCCCCCCAGCTGGCGCTGCTGGTGATGCAGCCGTGCAGCAGCAGCGGCGACGAGGAGGCGGCGGCGGGCATCGTGCGGCACCAGGGCCCCGCGCAGGCCCCGGCGGCCTCCGGCGGCCTCGTGTTCCTTTGCGAGCTGGGCCCCAGCGAGGGCGAAGGGGACGCGGCCGAGGAGGGCGAGCCTGGGGGCGGCGAGAGCACGGCCAGCCCCGAGGAGCTGGAGGACGAGGAGGCGGCGGCGGCCTCCGGCGGGGAGGCTCCCCCGGGGCGCGGGGGCTGCAAGAGCTGCACCTACCAGGGCTGCAGCGAGACCACCACGCAGGTGGCCAAGCAGCGCAAGCCCTGGATGTGCAAGCGCCACCGCAACAAGATGTACAAGGACAAGTACAAGCGCAAGAAGAGCGACCAGGCCCTGGGCGGCGGCGGGACCGGGGCCCCCCCAGCGCAGGGCGGGGCTGTCACCCCGGGGGGCAGCGCGCGGGCCGAGGTGAGGGGTTCGTGCCCGGCGCACCGCTGCTGTGCCACGGTGCCGAGGCATTAGGGCAGAGATTGGGGGGGCGGGACAGCCGAGGCTACCCATCAGCCCCTCACCGCTGTGTGCAAGGGTAACCTCTGCAGCGCCCAGTTATCAACACCCCGAATCACTTGCGCTAAGGGTGAGTTGCAGGTAATCAACTTTTCGGTGGGCTCCCCCATTGGAGGGGAAGACCTAGCCTGCCACTCGGTGCTGTTGTTACAGGTGCCTGGGAGCGACACCTGCCCCACTGGAGAGCCACGTAACTCTCTTAGTTCTCTCCTCCACTAAGGTTCAGATTCAGCGCAGAATGGCACTAGTTATTTACATTGTGTGCCTAGGTTTTTGTCTGCTACGCCCCACACAAAGTGAGTTGTTTCTAACGAGCCTGTCAGCCTGGTATGATTTCCTGTCCTGTCGAGTTTGTGGTGGCCCAGGTAGTTCCAATAATAGTAATTCTCCTGTAGCAGAGGGAAATCCACACCCATTTTATAGACGGAGGCCACTGAAAGCCTTGCAGAGAATAACTTTTTGGCCATCTGCTTTCCTGTTCCCCCCTCCCTGTCTGTTACACTTATGAAACTCTCCGAGTATGCTCAATCCTTGTATAATACTTTAGAGTGGTAGTCGTGTTAGTCTGTATCAGCAAAAACAACGAGGAGTCCTTGTGGCACTGTAGAGACTAAAAAGTTTATTTGGGCATAAGCTTTCATGGGTTTTAGCCCGCGAAAGCTTATGCCCAAATAAACCTGTTAGTCTTTAAAGTGCCACAAGGACTCCTCTTTGTTTTTATAATACTTTAAACATTCAGAGCTATATTGAGCCTCACAACATCTTCATAAATGTTGTCTACATATTATAGATTGAAAAATAGAGGCACAGGGATCACACAGTAAATCAGTGGCAGAACTGGTATTAGCACTCAGCTTGTTTTCAGCAGTTTTGGCTCTCAATCCCTAACTTTATACAGTGTAGTCTCTGATAGTTGCCATAATTTTTATAAAGAGTTTTCAAGCAGATTTTGCATTTTGTGTATGCATTGTATTTTGGAATAGTATTGGGAAAGGGGAAACTGCATTTCTTCTTCTGATTTAAAAACAATGGTGATGTAGGTGGTTTTGGAAGGGGCAGGATTTTCCTTTTCCTAACTATGTAGTGTCTACACTAGGCTTTGAAGATTAGTGAGACTCAAGGTAGAATATCCATATATGCATCTAATAAAGGCTGAGCGTTTTGACATTTAAAATTAGTTTGTCTACAGTGCTTGAAAGCATATAATCTTGTTCATCTCCTAATACAGGGGTGGCCAACCTGAGCCTGAGAAGGAGCCAGAATTTACCAATGTACATTGCCAAAGAGTAACAGTAATATGTCAGCAGCTCCCCATTAGCTCTCCCACCCTGCTCCGGGTCCCTCCTGCCCACTGGCAGCCCTGCCAATCAGCACCTCCCCCTCCCTCCCTGCACCTCCTGATCAGCTGTTTTGTGGTGTGCAGGAGGCTCTGGGGGGGGGAGGGAGGAGCGAGGGTACTGCAGGCTCAGGGTAGGGGGTGGGATGGGGTGGAGTGGGGGCAGAGTCAGGGGTTGAGCAGTGAGCACCTCCTGGAACATTGGAAAGTTGGTGGCTGTGGCTGCAGCCCTGGAGTCGGTGCCTAGACAAGGAGCTGCATATTAACTTCTGAAGAGCTGCATGTGGCTCTGGAGCCACAGGTTGGCCACCTCTGTCCTAATTTATTTCATTTTTTTTTCTTCTTCAACAGTGTTGAAGTAGCAGATGCTAGGATAGATATTTGCCTGAACCTTCTGAGTTGGAAGAATACTTAACAAACTTTACAGGGTGGGGATGCCTAAGGCCAGAGAGAAACCAGTGTGAGGAATCTGCAGGATATTGTGAAGTTAGCACCTTATCTGTGCTGAAATGTGGCTAGAACTGCCCCAGCTGTGAATATAGCCTGACCTGGCCTCCAACGTGCTCTAGATTCTCTAGACCATGGGTAGGCAACCTACCGCACGTGTGCCAAAGGCGGCACGCAAGCTGATTTTCAGTGGCACTCACACTGCCTGTGTTCTGGCCCCTGGCCTGGGGGGTTTTGCAGTTTAATTTAATTTTAAATGAAGCTTCTTAAACATTTTAAAAACCTTATTTACTTTACATACAACAATAGTTTAGTTATATATTAAAGACTTATAGAAAAAGACCTTCTAAAAACGTTAAAATGTATTACTGGCACACAAAACCTTAAATTAGAGTGAATAAATGAAGACTCGGCACACCACTTCTGAAAGGTTGCCAACCCCTGCTCTAGACACACATTACTTTCACGGAAATATGGTTAAAAAGTGTGGCTGTTTCAAATTACTTAAAACTTTAATCTATTTGATTAAAAATTATTAGCTAGCTGTGGTAACTTGTTTAGGAGTCTAATTTAGAAGTCTAATTCGCCAGGTTCTGAAGTCGTGCTCACTGTGGTGAGTGGAGACAGGAAGCTTTATGGAGGGAAAGGGGAAAAACAGAACATTGGGTGGATTCTTTTCCACTCTGGCACACCTTATTTCCTTCCACAGGTTAGGAAGGGGAAGCAGGCCTTTTAATTCTGAGATCTTTTCCCTGTAAAAATGAAAATGCTTTGTAACATATAACATCCATCTTTCCTCTTGTATTTTGTCTCTTATGTCCAGGATTGCGTTGAAGGTTCAGTTTCTGTTACAAAACAAAGAACAGGGTCTATTGGAGATCGCCCAGCAAGGCCTACTCTTTTAGAACAAGTATTGAATCAGAAAAGGCTGGTAAGTACCCTGGCTTCACAAGGCTGAAGATAGTAGGGTTGCATTTTGAGAACCTATTTTTGAAAAAGTAATATTGCTCACTCCTTTTCTTAAAGATACATACAGAATATGTATTCAAAGTTATTGGTGCCTCTCTGGAAACTTGGAAGTCAGGAGATTGCTGTTGTGCATTACATAGTTATATAAACAAGCTTTAAAAACTGAAATATCACAGTAGACATGAAAGATGCACATTTTGACATCTGCTCAGAACACAAATATGAATAATCACAAGAGTACATGAATCACAGTTACGTTAGCTGCATGTGGACATTTCTGTACTATTAGAGAAATGTGTAGTTCGTTCTTTGGGCAGATATCATTCATAATGTATCTAGGATGTTTTAATCTGTTAACCTAACTTTGCTGTAAAGTCTCCAGTAAAACAGTAAGACAGTGAACTTTAAATAGTTCCAGTGCAAGCTTCAGTCATGGCAGCGTAAGAAATAAAGTCAATAGAATTCTTAGTCTCACTACCTCACTTATTATGATGTTGTATACACCAGTGGTTCTCAACCTGTGGCTCAATGAGCACTGAGCTGCGGCCCATGTGACATCCTCAGGGCCGTACAGGTAGTATTGGATGCGGCCCACAATGGTAAATAGGTTGAGAACCACTGGTATACACTAACCTCTGTTTTACATTCTAGTAAACACAAGATCATTTTTGTGGCTCCTTTAGCTGCCTTCCCTGAAGGTCACTTATATGGAGGAGAGAACTTAATATATTTGGTGGTTTTGGCTTTTATTGTGACTGTTTCTACTGTGCCTTCACCATTGGTTTTTAATCTCCTTCCATCAAAAGAGAATCAAATTGCTCATCTACTACCTCCATTAACAATGGGAAGCAGTATAACCAGCCCTGATTATTGTGCTGCAGATCTCTTTTAGGCACCTATGTGTATGATTAAAATGGAGGACTCCATGTCCCAGATATTTTGAAGATGAAAGTCTTTAAGGAAAAGATCTCAGAATCCTAGGTTTACAGTAAAATAACCTTATTTTGTCTCTCCTCTCCTAGTAATATATAATATATAGAAGAAGCACCTATTTAAATTCTAGAAATAAACTTTGGAATAGTGTCCATGAAAAGGAAGTTATTTTCTCCAGTTCTTTAAAGTAGCCTGCAGTAAAATTTGAGTCCTTGGCGGGTGCTCTCTTTCTATTGGATTGCAGCTCTTTGGCTCCCTTGCCTGACAGACAGTACCTTTACAGCTCTTAGCTGCACTTGATGAGGTCCTGTTAGTAATGGAAACTGAAAACACTTTTATGATTTCCCTAGAAATATAGCAACCAGATCAGATGCTCTTGCAAAAGTAAATATTTCTTTTAAAGGCCTTTGCACAAGATTGAAGCTCTTTCATTCATGTTTCTGCCCACCAAACAGGAAAAGTGAAGCACAGGTCCTCCTTGAACTGTGTTGCTGTCTTCTTCAGTGCTTTGCCCCTTTCTCTCATTCAGCAATATTCCTTTAGGAAAGATCCCTTTGTTTTTAATATATTGCACCTGGGGCAACATATATGGGAAGGAGAAGGACATGATCTCATAAACCATAAGGGTATTTTTTAATGGAATGTTATTGTATACATCTTGGAAAAAGAACTGGCTTTCTGGAAAACTTCAAGTAGCACAAGGATGAAAACATTTCCTAATACAGTAGATAATGTCTAGCACTTTTATGGCATCTATTATTCAGGGATCTCAGCGGACTTTATAAGTACTCATTTTGGGAGTTAGATAATTATTCCCATGCTGCAGATGGGGTAAGGGGTGGAAGAAAGAGCTGGGGAGTGCGGGGAGGGAACTGAGGCATAAAAGTTGTGATTTGGCCAAGGTCCATAGCATGTTAGTGATAGCGCCAGGAATAGAACCCAAAACTCCTGACTCTCCTCCTCTTCACTAGTCACAGGTCAGTGCTTCCTTTCACGCTTTCATAAGGGTTGTTTGATTCTATCTGGTGACAAGTTAGTATGATAAACTATAAATATTTTATATTTATAGAAATCTTACTTCAGTGACAGGCTCTGTAGTTCTCCAAAAGAACAGGGCTTTAAGGTAGTTTACTATATGGAATACAAGAAGTATAGTTCAAAATTAAACTGCAGTTAAACATTTTTAAAGCAGATGTTTACATTGTCTATATGACAGTAACTTGTTTTTGTTTAATAAACAAAAGTATACAGTTTTAATAAACAAAAGTATTATGAAGTGGCATATCATGCACATCTTGCAGTCTTGATTCAGTTAACTGGAGGTGGCATTAATGTTGACTCAATTTCTTTTCTGGAGGTATTGTAATGATGACAACGGTTCTCACTTTGGTGTGTTTTGTGGGCATGTTTTGTAATATGTTAATTTTATTGAACTCCCATTTATAAGGTATTGTGAACAAACTGATGTAATGCATAGTTCACAAATATGGGATTTTTTTCTATTATAAATATTTTGGTGTCAGTTTAAAAAAATCCTCTTTTCTTTCTTTAAGTCATTATTAAGAAGTCCAGATGTGGTACAGTTTCTGCAGAAACAGCAGCAGCTGCTAAGTCAACAGGCTTTGGAACAAAGGCAGCAACAGTTTCCAGGAGCACCTGTGTGATGGGGACAAAGATCTGCAGCAGAATCTTATGCTGAAGTGGTGGAGGGATATGTATCTGACATAAGTGAAAAAAGGCGAGTTAAATATTAAGATGGAAGACTAAAATTGCTGCTGCTGTATTATACCTGTATTGTTTTGTGGTTGCACTTTTGGGGTTCTGAGCTGCATGGATGTCCACAAATTTGTGAGCAAATCAGGAGGAATCTGGTTCCCCATTCTGTTTCAGAAATGTAACTTATTCATAATGTTTTATATAAATGTCATTGTATTAGTAATCCTTACATAACCCCCTACTCCTACCAAAGTCTTCCATTATAAACTAAACACTGTGCTATGTGAAAGATTTCATAGCTTCAGTGTAGTCACTCTTTGATGACAATCATTGAAGAAATAGAGGCAATTACTTTCTGTGGAAGTTGTGAAATAAAAAAAGTACTGACTTTGAGCCAGCCCAGTAAGATGACATAGTAGCATATTGCTCAGGGATATAGGAGGCTTGGAGTCATTAGATTCTGTTGCACTAACAGTTAAAGACAAAATAATGCCATGCAGTAGCTGCACTAATGGCTAAGAGTGTAAGTCATTGGTTGATCCTGTTGGTGTGTGTCCATAATTCACAAGTCTAGCTGGATTGGAGTGTTTAACCACTCTCTAAAAGAAGTGCTACCGGGCTGTAACCAGCATAATGGGTAGTTTGAAGGAATTGATGTGGAAAATAGCCCCAGAATGAATAGAAAGGAGAAATTGCCATTTAAAGGAAGAACTAAAGTGCAAAAAAGAAAATAACCTAAGGTTTTTTCATTGTTTACATGGCCTTCCAATATCCAATACCCATGAACTTTACAAAAAGTAATATTTAAAGAATTGGTGGTCAATAGTGGTGGACTATAGCTTGCTGAGTGATACTAGAATAAAGTGACCTCTCATGGATGAACCAGTTTAGGAATTATATTATTATTTATTTGTCTTGGATTTGAAAACCATGAGTGACTTTCATTCCTCTCTGTAAGTGAATAAAACGAAATATTTAGAGTTGTTGAATTTAGTTATAACAGTTGTGTGCAGAGTAAAATTAATTCCATATCACTTGTTCCTTATCAGTAATCTTCCTCCTCCAAAACCAAACCTTTTAAAAGAGCGTAATACAAAAGAAATAGAATCTAATCCACTCAGGTTTCTAGTTAATTAACATTGTTCATTTTAACAATTGGTTTACCTGTTTAAGAATCAAAATATTATATATATCACAAAATAATGAACGCTGGGTTTTTCTTAGTATTAAAACTAATTTTCTAGTAGAATGTTTTTAAGTAATAGTATGGGTACTTATTAAGCTGTGACTTTTGGTACAAACTCTTCAGGTCCAGTAATAAGTATCAATTCAATAGTATTTCTGTTACTCTTGTATGTGTGTTGTGTAAGATAGGGATCTATTAAACAGCAGTTGTGTGTCTGGAATTCTGCGGGTGGTTCTCATTTCAAACATGTTTTAAGAAATTTTGTATAAAAATTTTTGGACCAATAAGTGTTTTTCTGTAAAAACTAAAGTTCCTTTTTTTCTTATTTGAACTTATTGTACATTCATTTTTATGTTCTGTCTCTGTATTCAAATGGCTAGCTCTGGTTAGGTAGCCTTAAACTTTGCTGCATTTCCAAACTGCTTGTGTTCGTTGAGAGAGAGACCTCACATTTAAAAAGAAAAAATCAGATCGTGTTTTCAGGGTGTAAACAGTTGTTATATGAAAATTAAAAATAAATACTAATTTTATAGATTTGTATTCTGATATTTATATATAGAAGAAAGTAGTGGGTTGTTTTTTTATCTAATTTGGCTACGGTTTTATTACGGTTTTTTTGTGAAAACATTTTGGGGGAGACAACTTGCAATTCAGTTAATTTAAAAAAAAAAAAAAAAGGTTACAGTAGTCTTGGATACTCTACTTGTCCCAGAGCTCCCATGCCAATTATTGTGATTTTTTTTTTTTTTACAATCTCATTTTCTTATTTTTAAAGTTTTCTGGCCTGTTAGCAATTTGCTGGGCCCATACATAAGAACATCTGTACTGCATCAGACCATTGGTCCATCCATCCCAGTATCCTGTCTTCTGACAGTGGCCAATGCCAGATGCTTTAGAGGGGATGAACAGGACAATTATCAAGTGCTCCATCTCCTGTTGTTCACTCCCAGCTTCTTGCAGTGAGAGGGTTAGGACACCCAGAACATGGGGTTGCATCCCTGGTCATCTTGGCTAATTGTCATTGATGAACTTATCTGAATCTTTTTGAACCATTATAGTTTTGGTCTTCACAACATCCCCTGGCAATGAGTTGCGCAAGTTGACTGCATTGTGTGAAGTACTTTTTTTGTTGTTGTTGTTTTAAACCTGCTTCCTGTTAATTTCATTGGGTGACCCCTGGTTCTTGTGTTATATGAAGGGGTAAAGAATGCTTTTTCTCCTCACCATTCATTATTTTATAGGCCTCTATTATATTCTCCCCCAACCCCCATGGTCTGTTTTTTTCAAGCTGATAAGTACCAATCTTTTAAATCTCTCCTCAATTGGAAGCTGCTCCATACCCATAGTCACTTTTGTTGTCCTTTTCTGTACCTTTTCAAATTCTAGTATCTTTTTTGAGATGGGGTAACCAGAAGAAACTGGTCTACAAAGAGTGGATCTGGGAATGGACTATACAAAGTGCTGTCAAATGCAAAAGTAAATTAGACATTTTTCTTTTAATCTTTTAATAGTTAACATGACTGCTAATTTACAATAATATGTAATTATTGGAATTTGTTTGTTAATGGTGTGTCTTTCCGAAATGTCACTCAGAATACTCATTCTATCTAAATTATGTTTGTCAATGTTTAAATTGAAGGTCTGATTCAGCAAATCCTCCATGTACACAGCTACCAGTAACTTTCAGCATTTGGATATGATGCTGAAATCATTAGAAATGTGTGATATTCCTGTTAAAAACAATCTGACATTAATTTACTATGGTGAAGTGATAAACAGAAAACTACTGCCTGAGTTGTGATTTACTGAGCTTGTAAAGCATGTTAGAAGCTGTACAATTTAAAGATGTGACATAAAATGACTTCAGTTAGAAGAACTATGCTTCAAGAATTAGGTTGATCTCACTCAGAACATAAAGAATAAAATGTATGGGATGAAAATAAAATAAAATATTAAAAAAAGGAAAGCAGAATCAATCCTATTGGGACTAGCAACTTCTTTGTGAGGCTTGTTATCCTTATATTGGTAACTTGTTGTTTTGTTTTCTGTCCCAGTACATAGACATAACGGCTGGTGATTAGATTTCACTCTGATTGCCCTTGACAGTCTAACAAGGAAGCTATATTTTTCACATGCTTCCCTTAACCTCTGAGAGATTCTGGTATCTGAAAATTAGAATTTTGCATGCAGTGGCTGAACAGGCTATTTCCTTGCATAATAACTTATGCATACAAGTCCATTTTGCAAGCACATCACATAACTCAAATATCTATGATCTACCATATTGCAAGCCGACTGAACTCAGAAATACATGATCTGTGCTATTTTAGTATGTTAGCTTCATTTTCTCAAGTATATCTTTCTTGTGTTTTCATAGTTCCTCTTCAGAGTTTAACATATTAAATAAGTATGTTTCATAGATCTAGCTTACCTAAAGGCACACATTTTTGACAGTGCGGGTGATTAATCATTGGAACAAGCTACAAAAGGAAATGGTGTATTTTCCATCTCTTGAAATCTTCAAATCAGACTGGATGCCCTGCTGAAAGATTTGGTCAAACAAGTTAGTGGGCTTTTACTCCCAGTAACTGAGTGGTTAGAACACTCTCCTGGGATGTTGGAGACCGAGATTGAAATCCCTATTTTGCCTGATTTGGAACAGAAACTTCAAGCCTGGTCTCCCACTTATATGCCCTAACCACTGGGCTATGGGATATTCCATTGTGGGTTTCTCTCAGTATCTTCTGTTGAAGCTCTTCCATTGTTAATAAAATAATTAAATAGTCATTGGAGTAGGCATTGGAACCCAGATCTCCAGTGTTTGTGCCAACCTTGGGGCTATGGAGTCATTCTCTCTCAGTATTTAAGGTTGTTTTTTTGTTTTTGTTTTTAAATATACAATGGTCCTACTGGAGAGATTGAGAGAACCCCGCCCCAGAATATGATTTAGCTCAGTAGCCAGGGCTCTTGTCTGAGAAGGAAGATCTGGGTTCAAGTGCGTGCCCCAAAACAGGCAGAGTGGGGATTACAACCCAGGTCTTCTACATTCTGGCTGAGTTCTCTAACCATGAGATGATGTACAGAATGGGGGTGTGACATGCCTGGAATTCAAATGTATACACCACTTACCCAATGTACATAGGAATCTTCACTACCCCTCCAAGTCAGGGACCAGATTGGGGAAAAACTGGCACTCCTGCTCCACCAACAACTTACTTATGCTGTTAAAATGAAACCAGATTCATATCAGGCCACGTTGATCTATGTCTAATCCCACTTTTCTACATTGTTTGCATGCTGTGACACTGGCTGATCATCATCCACACAGAAGCCAATATTTGATGCAATTTCTTACATCATATGTTCTGTCAGATGGCCTATCAAGGCTCACAAACATCTGTTCAGGCTGTATAGTCATTGAGTGAATGGAGTGACCCGGATACAGAGTATTGTTTGTGGTACCGGATTTGTCATGTTCATCTGTGAGAGAAGATGATCAGGTTACTATTGCAGTTTTCAGTCTTCTCAGGCCAGGCACTACAGTGCCTCCATAGTCCTTGAAAGGGGCTGAGCCTTTGTAGTGATCTGTTCAATTTATGTTAAACTTTCTACAGAGGCTTCCTATTTCTCTATCACTTTCGTTTGTTTGTCACATTAGCAGGCTAGGTATTTGCCTGGTTGTAGCAGTAGTGAATGCAGGCGGTGATCCAAGAAGAAATTCTTTCAGCAGACACTGGACAACCTTTCATTCTGTTGGCCACAGTGACGAACAGCTGCGTAGATTTGCAGAATGGCTTGGTCCGTTCAATGTAGAAGGCTAGCGCTCTTCTGGCATCTAGGGAACGCAGCTGACGCTCCTCCAACTTATGGGGCTTTGGAAAAAAGATGGGCAGATAAATCTCCTGACCTATATGAAGCTGGACGGGAAGGCTGGGTGTGGACGCAGTTGGACCTTGTGCTTGTAAAAGACTGTATAGGGTGGTTGTGTGGTAAGAACCCTAATCTCAGAGACCCTGCGGGACGAAGTTATTGTGACCAGGAACGTCACCTTCCAAGAAAGGAGAATAGGAAGCCAGTGGCTCGAAGGGTCTGTGCGCCATAAGCCGGGATAACACGAGATTTAGGTTCCACGGAGGGACTGGGTCCCTGACATGTGGATAGAGGTGCTCAAGGCCATTGAGGAACCTGGCAGTCATGCTGTGGGCAAAAACCAACTTGCCCTCTAGTGGTGGATGGAAAGCCGAAATAGCAGCCAGATGGACCTTAATGGATGACAAGGACAGGCGTTGGAGCCTGAGGTGCAGAAGGTAGTCCAGGATTAACTGCAGCAAAGCCTGCTCGGGCCAAATGCCTTTATTGGAGGACCAGTACATAAAGCTTCTCCATTTGGCCATGTAGGTCGCTCTAGTGGAGGGATTTTGCTACCCAGCAAGACTTGCTGGACTCCGGCCGAGCACTCCTGCTCCTCCGCATTTAGCCATGCAGCAGCTAAGCCGTCAGGTGCAATGCTGCCAGGTTCGTGTGCAGGAGGACGCCGTGGCTTTGTGACAGAAAATCTGGCCAGAGCGGTAGCTAAAATGGAGCCATCACTGAGAGGTTCTATGAGGATCACCTTTGCTCTGTCCTGCTTAATCTTCATGAGGACTCTGTGGATCAGTGGAACTGGGGGAAAGGCGTACATTAGAGCCTCCAACCATGGGAGCAGAAAAGCATCCGATAGAGAGCCTCTGTTGGATCCCCAAAAGGAGTAGAAGACGTGGCATTTCCTGTTGACCTGTTTGCATCCAGATCACCCGGGGAGTACCCCACCTATGGAAGATGATGCTGACCACCTCCAGATGGAGAGACCACTCATGGCGAGATGAGAAAGTTCTGCAGAAGCGATCCGCTAAAGCGTTTCTGGCACCAGGAAGGTGCGTGGCTACGAGATGGAAGTCGTATTGCACACAAATGTCCCATAGCCTTAGAGCTTCCTGGCAAAAGGCAGATGACCTGGCTCCATCTTGCTTGTTGATATAGAACATAGCCACTGTATTGTCTGTCAGGACCTGGACCACCCGGTTTTTCAGGTGAGGTAGGAAGGCAGGACAGGCCAAGTGGACCACTTTAAGCTCTCTGACATTGACATGTAGTGAACAATCGAGGCGGGACCAAATTGGGTCAAGCACCCAATGGTTCCGAGGTCAGCCACAACCAGGCTGAACGTAAGGGGGGTAGATGGTCGAGGAAAAAGCAGGGGGTGGATCCTGGCCAGTGGCTGGGGCACCATTCTTGGGCGCATCCTCAGAATGCCTGCTTCTGGCTGACCTTATCTTGAGGGGGCAAAGAAGCGGGAAGCTGAAGGGTGCTGTCGCTTAAACCCCTTGTCTTTCTCCTTTTGTGTAGGAGCTGGACCAGGGGACTCCCCACGACCTTGGCGGAGGCAGCCAGAATGGCTTTCTAGCCTGTTGAGTGGTGTGCAGGCCCAAGAACCGGAGGGTGGTATGAGAGTCTTTAAGGCTGTGGAGCCATGCATTGGTCAGCTCCGAGAAGAGCCCTGCTCCCTCAAACGGGAGATCCTGGAGGGTAGTTTGTATCTCCTGGGCCAGCCTGGAGTACTGTAACTAGGAGCTGTGCCTCATGACCACTGCAGAGGCAACCACCCTGGCTACCGAGTCTGTAGTGTCCCAGGCCATCTGGAGGGCACCTCTTGCCACTTCTTTGCCCTCAACCAATAAGGTGACAAACTCCTAGGCTTGGTCCTGTGGAAAGCTCTCCTTGAACTTGCTGATGGAGTCCCACAAGTTGAAATTGTACCTGCCTAGCAGGGCCTGATGGTTAGACACCTGAAATTGTGGGAGTCAGAGGTGGATCCCTGGCTGGGCTAGGAGGTCTGACCGCAGCAGTAACCCTGTGTAGCTCCGGGGCGGGCACGTGGCCTAACACAGGTCCTTTGCCAGAAGCCCCCTTGTCCTGCGGTGCCAATGGGCCCTTGGGCTTCAGCCACTTCTTGGGCACCGGAGAAGGGGAACGGTGCCGGGTGGGTTCCGGTGCCAGCAGTGTGCTGCACACTAGGGGTGTAGTTTGACTGGGAGGGCTCCGAGGCAGGGCCAAGCACAGCCTCCATGAGGAGGGCCCTCAAGCAGATATCCCGCACCTTCTGGGCTCTAGGGCGAAAGTTCTTGCAGATCCTGCACTTGTCTTTTCTGTATGATTCCCTCAGACATTTCAAACAGCTGTCATGGGGGTCACTAATGGTCATCAGCCGGGTACACAATGAACATGGCTTAAAGCCTGGGAAACGGGGCATGCCCCACTCCGCAGTGAAGTCCCAGCCGGGACTCTAACTACTAAAACTAAGTACCTAATAACTAACTACAAAGGTGACAGAACAATGGGCTGAAAGAACCGCTAATGTTCTTGCAATGCAAGACAAGGCACTCCGACCAACTGTCAGGGACTGTAAGAAGGAACTGAGAGGGCGTAGGGGTGGCGGTGCCTGATATACCGATGCATGAGCACGGCTCTCAAGGGGGCACTGCAGCCAACCCCACAGATACTGCTACGGCAAAAGTCTCTGACGACTGTATATGTGGATGCGTGCACACCTAGAATGGGATCGACATGAGCAAGCACTCGAAGAATAACCACTGATTCCAGTGGGACTATGTGTGTAAGGTTTACTCATCTGATTGTTTTCTAAGGGGCGTGCTCCTATGCCTGTAGTGAATGGGAGCAGGATTGGGCCGTAGACCCTTATCAAGGTTTAATTTGCAAATCTCAACCACACAGAAAAATGCAAGCCAAAAAACTGCTCAGTTTGGAAGTAACTTTATTAACAGTAAGCACACACCATGTATGATCACTATTACACCAGGATAATTCTAGCCAAAAAAAAAGTGTTTGTTTTAAAAAGTGCGTTATTCAAACAGACTAAGTACATTGTTTTCAGGCAGCCTTGACGGGACAAAAGATTTGCAAAAGCTACTTAACTGTGTAGCAAGTGTGATGTTTTTCTCGATGTGATAGCAAGGCCTAGTTTGCCAGTTGGAGGACTTAAAGTGGCTCTGAACGTCCAGGCTCATGAAGGCTACTACTTCTGTGATGATTCACTCTGAAGAGGCAAGGGTACAAGTGGCACTATCCATGCACTAATTTGCACTGGCAAGTTTTTGGAATGCCTGAGAATGACACTAAGGGCACCTCTACGCTGCAAAGAAACCTCTGCAACAGTGTGTCTAAGAGCCTGAGTTAACTTACTTGGGCACACAGGGCTTGTGCTACTGGGCTAAACGTAGCGGAGCAGATGTTCCCATTTGGCTTAGAGCCCAGACTCTGAAAGCCAGCTAGTGGGGTGCGTCCCAGGCTCAAGCACAAGTGGGAATGTCTACACTGCTATTTTTAGTCCCGTAGCACAAGCCCCACGAGCTCTGAGATTTACTGCTATGGGTTTATTTTTGCCGTGTAGATGTACCTTAAATCTCTCTTCTTTTTTTTTCTTTTTTTTTTTTTTTTTGGACGATGAAGTTTTGCTCAGGCTGTGATAGAGGGAGGAAGAAAGAGCAGAAATCAACCAGAGAGAGAACTCATGTATTTTATTCTTGTATATTTAGGCTTGGCAGAATTAGTTATGTCAAAATTATTTCTAAAACAACGTTTAATTTTAAGCATTTTTTCAATTTTTATTTATTTAAACTTTCACAATTGCACAAAATTATGGGTTTTAAGCATTTTTTAATTTCTATCAATTTAAATTTTCAGAGTTGCAGGAAATTATGGGGGGGGGGTGTCAGATAATTATTTAATGACAGCAGACATTGAGATCCAAGAAATTAAAGATTTCTAACCCCCAGAACACACATTTTTACCATCACATATGAAAATATACAAAGTAAATAACCTCTCATGGGTTCTCAAACTGCATTTTTCTTACTTCACCTGTCTGTACATTTTGATTATTGCAGATGGATATTTTCCCCACTGGTTTGCATGTGTGCTGTGAAATTGATGTTTACTGACATTCACCAATAAAAAATCTAATCCTTCCAAGCCTTTATATATTTATATATTCCATTTGGTACCAGTTTTTCCCTCAACTAGAGTGTGATAATGAATACATACCAATAAACAGCACAGAACCTCTCAAATCCATAGTTTGGCCCCTCACATGCATACATCTTTGGAGGGTTAGAGCCTTCATTACTATACACACTGTAACCCCTTTCTGTGTGGATTATAATCTCCCCATTTATCAGCAACATTTAAATAGCAGAGGCAGTGCTGTAATGAGATCTTGAATTACTAACTATGACTTATCTTTACCAAATATGCTGTGGTAAATTTATTTGTATTTTAGAAAGAATTATAAATAATTAAAACAACTAAAATTGCCAAAATAAATGAAGAAAATGTAGTGATGAGTTATCCCTGCTTTTTGTTAAATTTGTTCCCATGCTCACTAAGCTGCAGTGTCTTGCAGGCATGAGTGTGAATTAATGAGATTCTACCACACATTGTAATATCAGAAACATTTTGATACCAATGACATGATAATATATTTGAAAGTGCAAGGGGTTAGGATTAACCAAATTTCCATGGATTTCAATTTATGATTAATTATATATTTGAAATTAACTGGTCTAGATTTTCTGTGCTATTATGCATGACCATTTTAGGACTAACTCGGAATACAAAATAGCAGTATACATGTGTAACAAAAAAACCCTAAGACTGCACATCAGAAGAAAGTTCACTATTAGCTGGAAGCATTCACACTGGCAATGATGGAAGTGCAACTGATTCCAAGGGACACTGTATAATTTAAAACAGAATTAAACCAACTCCAAAATGGTTATTAACCAAGATGGCAACCCCATGCTCTGGCTGTCCCTAAGTCTCTCTGACTGTCAGAATCTGGGACTGGATGACACGGGATGGATCACTCAATAATTGCCCACTTCTGTCCATTCCCTCTGAAGCATCTGGCATTGACCACTGTTGGAAGACAGGATACTGGGTTAGATGGACTGTTGGTCTGATCCAGTATGGCAGTTCTTATGTTCTAATCCAGGGAATTAATTTAAGGAGGAAGTATTAGATCTAATTTGCACAAGCAGTTGATCGCAAAATAAAAGCTGTATGTTGTCTTGTGCAGGGGCTCTGGGGCAAAGTGGGTGTTTGACAGGAGTATCAGCCTCTCTTCTCCTTGCAGAGGTGCTCAAAGGAAAGGGCTCTGAGAGTGGTGGTTCCGGGAAGAGAATGCCATTAAGAAGGTAGCGCCATTAAGAAGGTAGCGCTGAAGCCCCCAAACTGGGGAGATTTGTTGTTCATGTGAATTTATTTTGATTTCTTGTTATAAAGGTTCTGCCTTAAGAAACAGGCCTTGCTGACTCTGACTGGTTTTTCTCCCCGTCGAGTCATTCCAGCAGCTTACTGGGTGAAAGAGGTACAGGGATTCTCTCCTCTGTCCAGGAGCCAGGCAGAATACTTCCTGAAACAACTCCCTAACAGTGTGGGGGCAGCTAGCCCAGGCCATAACCCCTGATATGCAGTGCCCAGCCAGACTGGGACTATGGTTAGGCCCTTTTGCCCCATGCACAGACTCAGATGGAAGGATAGGAAGGCATGCATGGCTGCACATTTCTGCAGCACAGATAAGTACACTGTCCAGCATGCTCCCTACCATCACACCTTTCCTTGGTGCAATGGGGCATTCTGCTCATGAGCATGTATACATCTCCACTCTCCCTGGTCCCTCAGTGAAGCAGAATTTAGTCCTAAGATCTTTAGAAAGCTGCAGCCCTGTATGGACCCTTCTCAGCTCTTTCACTAAAGCTCCCAATTGCACCTGCAGACTGTTCTGACTAGCTGCCTGTCCCAACTCAAAAGCAGGAGACACCCAGGATAAAACCAGCTTCTCAGGTAATGGCACAATCTGTATTATGGGCAACATGTCTCAGCTTTGAAAATGACACTTTAAGGAGTGTTCTATTCTGAGTTTACTCCATTGCTCCCCAACCTTTATTTACTGCATCTGCTTCTAGTTTTCCTGGACTCAGTAATGAAAGAGAGAGAGATTAATAGGAAGAAGGATGAAATGCTTGTCTATGGTTTTGAGTTCCATCACAAAATGCCCTTTACTGCTAGGGATGATATCACACATTACATTTCAAATGGTCGATAGATCTCCCCCCAGATTTATCAGATAGAATTTAAATATTCTTAAAGTTGCATATGAAAGAGAAAAAGTCCCTAATGAGCCAAGAACACTGGCTTTCCCTTTGAGATCCATTCCAAGAACAAGTAAATTCAGCCATGTTTCTTTATTAATGATTCTATTCAACCAAAAGAAACAGATGCAATTTCTCCCATAGTATTCACTATAAATCTAAGGGACTCTACATCTCGCTAAGCATCACATGCTTCCTGATTCTCTTAGCTTTGCAAGCAGATAATAAATGCTGTCAGCCATGAAAGAGCGGGGTCAGATCAAAGCTAGACACAGATGCCTCTCCCTCCATCCTGACGTTGAGGTGACCCACTGATGTTCATGCTTCAGTGCCACAAGATGTGGCGTACAAGTTGCCTCTCCTTAGCAGAGCGCCCCTGTGATAATGTTGCAACCACCGTCTTGGTCACCACCAGGGATGAACCTGCAGAGCTAATGTGTGGGCCACTTCACTACAGTTTGACTTAAAGGCCTATAGTCCTGATTGAACACCCATTGGACTCATTGGAAAGACTTACTGATCTTTGTGGGTTGTGGATTGGGCTCCTGGTCCTCTAGCTGGCAGTTGTGTCACAATCATATCCTCTGTGGAGCAGGGACAACAGGACCTTGGGCCCTAAGGGAAATGAGGATGTCTGCCCCTTTATTGCAGCCATAACTATTGCACTGCAAGGCCTTCTGTGCTCTTGTTTAACAGGAAACCTCCTAACTTGCGCCACAAACACACACACACACCAGGTCTGGACACACTACATACCTGCCCATGTGATGTGGGGTAAATGGGGATTAAGGGTGGGACAAAGAAGAAGGGACCAACTGATGGCTTCATGGAGAAAGCCAGGTTTGCTTCAACAGGCTCTGATAAAAGGGGATATATTAATACTGGTATTTCTGAAGTACTGGCAGCAATTAAACTACCATCAACCCACAACAATTTTCTTGCACAGATTTCTTAATAGGAAAATAAGTGGTCTGAGCACCATGATGAATGTTCTTTGTGCCACCAGCAGCTCAAATCTCATAACTCTCTCTTGATATATTGCACTTCTCTGTAGGAACCTTAAACATGGTTTGAATGGTTCATGCCCAGAAGCTTTTTAAAAAAAAAAACCATTAAAAAACCTGTCTTCGCTAAGTAGTTTTCCTCTAAGTGGCTTTTAAATCTCTCTGGCAGCCTATCTAAAAAGCTGGAGTATTTATGAGTTCATTTAAAGGTTTTTAATTGAATAGTAGCTGACAGCTTCATGAAGACCTTTGAGCAGAAAGATAGGTTTAAGTGTAGTAGCCGTGTTAGTCTGTGTCAGCAAAATGAAAATAAGAAAGAAAAACTTGTAGCACCTTAGAGACTAACAAATTTATTTCAGCATAAGCTTTCGTGGGTTAGTACCCACTTCATCGGATGCGTGGAATGAAATATACTTCAGACAGATATATATACAGTCAGAGAAACATGATGGTCCAGGTGTATAGACCAATCTTAAGAGGCTAATTAGTTGAGAGGAAACATGACAGCAGGGGAAGAAAAAGCTTTTGAAGTGATAAACAAGATGGTCACACAGGTGTGAATGAGGATCGTTAAGTTAAGGGAAATAGATTCAATTAACATAATGGCCGAGCCATTCCAAATCACGATTTAATCCGGAGGCAACGCAATCTAGTTTGCATATCAATTCGAGTTCAATAGTTTCTCTTTGAAGTCTGCTTTTGGAGTTAATCTGTCGCAACACTGCTATCCTCAAATCTGTCATTGAGTGATCAGGGAGGTTGAAGTGTTCACCTACTGGTTTTTGAATGTTATGATTCCTGATGTCAGATTTATGTCCATTTATTCTTTTGCGTAGAGACTGTCCGGTTTGGCCAATGTACATGGCAGAGGGGCATTGCTGGCACATGATGGCATATATCACATTGGTAGATGTGCAGGTGAATGAGCCCCTGATAGCGTGGTGGATGTGATTAGGCCCTGTGATGGTATCACTTGAATCGATATGTTGACAGAGTTGGCATCGGGCTTTGTTGCAAGGATAGGTTCCTGGGTTGGTGTTTTTGTTGTATGGTGTGTGGTTGCTGGTGAGTAATTGCTTCAGGTTGGGGGGCTGTCTGTAAGCAAGGATTGGTCTGTCGCCCAAGATCTGTGAGAGTGAGGGATCATCTTTTAGGATAGGCCAAACCGGACAGTCTCTACGCAAAAGAATAAATGGACATAAATCTGACATCAGGAATCATAACATTCAAAAACCAGTAGGTGAACACTTCAACCTCCCTGATCACTCAATGACAGATTTGAGGATAGCAGTGTTGCGACAGATTAACTCCAAAAGCAGACTTCAAAGAGAAACTATTGAACTCGAATTGATATGCAAACTAGATTGCGTTGCCTCCGGATTAAATCGTGATTTGGAATGGCTCGGCCATTATGTTAATTGAATCTATTTCCCTTAACTTAACGATCCTCATTCACACCTGTGTGACCATCTTGTTTATCACTTCAAAAGCTTTTTCTTCCCCTGCTGTCATGTTTCCTCTCAACTAATTAGCCTCTTAAGATTGGTCTATACACCTGGACCATCATGTTTCTCTGACTGTATATATATCTGTCTGAAGAATATTTCATTCCACGCATCCGATGAAGTGGGTACTAACCCACGAAAGCTTATGCTGAAATAAATTTGTTAGTCTCTAAGGTGCTACAAGTTTTTCTTTCTTATTTTCATTTGAGCAGAAAGTATCACCATTTACAATGGGGAAACATTGCAGTGAAATACAGAATTACCTTGCCATAAGTTATGGGAAATGTAAGCCCAGTTTCAGACAACATGGATCTGTCATTCAGAAGAGGCTGAGCACCTGGCTAAAGTCCATGAGGACTGCAGACACTGAGGCCCTTTGAAATTCAGGCCCAAGGGCCCAGATTCTCAAAGATGTTTAGGCCCTTAGCTCCCACTGAAATCAATGGCGATAAGCACCTAAGTATCTTTAAGGATCTGGTGTAAGGTGGCTGAAGCTGGGCACTGCAAATCAGTGTCTGCTTTTGTAAAATTTGGCCTGAGTGTAATTTAGGGTTTTGCCATGTCTGCTGTGAGTGCTTTAAAAGCTGATGAAATACCTTAACAAGACAAATGGGGTTTATACACTAGGAACTTGGTACTGCAGCCCTTACTCAGGAGTGTAGTCCTACTAAAGTCAATGGGGCTATTTTTATAAGGATTACTCCCAGGAGCGTGGAACTCCCTAGGAGGGGAAAAAGCCAACCTGAGGTGACTGGTGTTTTAATCACACATGAATCACATGGGTTCACACTGTGTAAATGCCATTGCTTTCCAGAGGTGAAACCCCCTACAAACCACAAATATTTTAGAAAAGAGACTGGTGCAGCCGGTCAGATGTTCTGCTGCACTAGCAGCAGGAGATAACTGGATTCTAAAGCTGACAAAGACCAGGTGCACCTTGGAAGGGACATGTTCACTCTCTGAGTAGAAGAGGAAGGTGCTGAGAATGTCTATAATCAAGTCCATTCTATATAGGCATTAAAAGGGGATTGAGGAGGAGGAGGTTGCAACTTCTGCCCTCTGGGCTGGAGGGGGTCAATTGTCTTTCACTGAAAAGGGCAGCACAGAAGGAAAGGACGAACCTGAGATACTTTCCCCCATTCTGTAATTAGCTGCTGGAATGGAGCAAGTGGGCTTTCTCCATTCTCAGTTGCTAGAAAGGGAGGGGGAGCCGCAGTTGGAAAAGCACAGAAAAATTGGTGGAGAAACTGAGCAATGAGTATTTTGAAAACCACAATTCAAACACCCCCCCATTAGGGTGACATTGCTGATTCAGAGGATGCTGTGTAGAGAAGATTAGAGAGCTGATGAAAATGTCTTTTCAAACGCATTTTCCTCAACTCTGCTAAGCAGTTAATGGCATGTCTAGAGTTTCTCTGTACCAATATTACTTGACTTCATTGCTGTGGGAGATTATAAAGCTTCTCCTATCAGATAATGATGCTGCTGATATCCAGTGGTGACAGAATGGGGCTCTTCACCAATACACATTTCCCATGAAAACTTGCTATCTTGCACAGAATTTAATGATAGTTTATTATTCTCTGCACTAACACTGTTGGAAATGCTTGAAGCTGCATTCCAAGTAACCCTATTGGTTTATTAAAAATTCTTGTGTTACATTCATAATTATCACTTTATAACAGGTATTACACCGCTTCTAGAAGTTGTGAGAAGTCTTTTCAACAGATAATGTTTGGCTTTTATGCAAAATATACCTACACGTTTCAGATATTCTCTTCTTACAATTAGACAGTGCAATGCTTAGTTCTAGATATTGTGCAAGGAGAAAAGAAAAATCATTCTGTTCAATAAAAGTTTCAGAGTAACACTTCTGTTTAGTAAAAAAGCGGGATCTATGGAGTTACTGGAGTTTCTGTCCCTTACAGCAACCTGGTTCCTGGCAGCTAGCTAAGCTGTCCTGCCTAGGCATAATCAAATATTCACCCAGTCCTTTCACATGTTGTTGGTGATCATGAGAAAGGATTGGTGCCCTTCAGAAAAGGTTACGTGCCCTGGGCGAGTGAGTTTTGCCATGCTGGTTCCATGCACCAGAGTGTAGTCAACAGTTTGTCCCATTTGCAGAGGGAATGTGGCCTGGAAGCTTATAAAACATTTTTGCCCACTGCTCTGCTCTGGACTTCCTGTTCCCCATGCAGCATGGCCAAAACCACTGTGCAAATGCCAAGGCCTATGGCTAAGATGGTAAACAGCCTGTGGGGATGGGTACTATATCCTTTTCCCCCTGAGACTGGCTGAGAGCATCACCTGCTGAGCCCTGAATAATCAGTGGCCCAGAGTCAGTCCCCGAAGGAAGGCACCATCAATACAGTAAACGTATCCGACTCAATCCCACTCCCACCCTTGTATGTTTGCTGCTCCCAACTCTTCCATGTACCCAGTACAGAAGCTCTCCCAAGGGGAATGATAAGCTAGTTATGTAATTCCACAATTTATACTCCACTTCGCTTTTGTGGCTCACAGTCCAAGTCCCTTTTAGATGTACCATGGATAGCAGCACAATAGTCTAACTACAGGTAGTTCTAATTTTAAAAACAAAATACATCAATACTGCTCCGTGGAGAGGATGAAGTTTACATGCCAGATAAGTATTTATTTATTTATTTATCTTGCAAAAAGCAGTGGAAGTTAACTCATTTTTAAATATATATATATATATGCATAGATTTTGGTTTTGTTTAAATGAAATTGTTCTTGTTTTTCAGTGCAACAGTACCATACACTACTGTGTCAACAGTATCTGACTACTTGGGTTAGCCCAGGATGCTCTGACAAGGAAGAGCTGAACACCTCTTGTGAGCCAGCAGCTCCCACTGAAATCAACGGTAGATGTGGAAAACTAAGCTCCTCATAGGACCTGGCCCGTAATGCTTTGCAACAGTGTGACAGATTGTACTCCTATGTTCAACATTTTTACCAAACTATGATAAACCTTGTACAAAGTATGCCTTGTGAGGTGTTGTTTGAAAAATAATAACTCGCTGATCATTATTGTCCTGGTATAATATGTCTGGCAACATTGTATGTAAAGTTAGTAATATCATACAGTAGAATCTTATAAGGCATATTCCAATTCTGGGGAAGCAGCCCAACCCAGTTCCTCAGGGACAAAAGGAAAATGGACGCCTCTGCCAGGTGTCAACAAAATCAATTGGACAATCACCTGGGTAAGCGGCCATTCTTTGGCAGGAAGAAGGGTGTGAGCGATAAATTTGCATCTTGGCAGACAGACTTGCTGTCACCTGAATCCCAGCTGGAGATGATTCTCTAAGAGGAGGAAAAGATAAAAATGAGGAATAGAGGACACAAATCACCTCTCTCCTCCCTTTCCATCTGCTCATGGCATTAACAACCCCTGAAGAAACACTGAACTGGGGGAGGGGACCTGACTGAAGGAGTTCAGCCAGTGAAAGCATGTGGTGAGAAAACCTTTCCTTTGAATTCACTTAGCTTGATAAGTTAGGTATTAGTTTGCATTTTACCTCTTATTTCTTTGTAACCAATTCTGACTTTTATACAGTAACTCCTCACTTAACGTTGTAGTCATGTTTCTGAAAAATGCAACTTTAAGTGAAACGATGTTAAACTAATCCAATTTTCCCATAAGATTTAATGTAAATGCGGGGGATTAGGTTCAAAGGAAATTTTTATGGGGGCAGACAAAAGGCATTATGTACTGTACTGTGGTGGGGAGGTGCCCCTGGCTTACCCCACACAGGCACAGCCCGCTGCAGACAATGAGGCGCTTCCCTGCCGCCAAACAGCTGTTTGGCAGCACTTAGGACTTTCTGGGAGGGAGGGAGAGGAGCAGAGATGCAGCGCTTCCCTGCTCCTCCCACTCCCACCTGTGGCGGATTTAGAGTTAGTGGGGCCCTGTGCTCAGCTTCATTTTTGGGGGGGCCCTGCGGTGGGAGCATTCTCTCTTATTCTCCCCCCTCCCCCCACCATTTTTCATTCTTTTTTCCTCCGTTCTCCTCCTGGGGCTCAGGGTGGGGTGCGGGAGGGTGCTCAGGGTGGGGTTGTGGGAGGAGGCTCAGGGCTGGGGCAGGCAAGAGGTGCAGAGCACTTACCTGGGGGAGCTCCTGTTTGGTGCAGGGGATGTGCAGATGCCTCTGCGCAGCGCAGCACCACCCCCATGGCCGCAATTCTGGGAGCTGTCCCCCCGCCCCGTCCCCCGCAGGCAGGGCCACCCGGAATGCAGGGGCTTTAGGGGCTGCAGGGCCCTGGTCTAAGGGGGCCCTGAGGCCCTGGCCTGCAGCTCTAAAGCCCCTTTCGGAATGCGGCCCTGCGAGCACAGGCCGGAGGACTCAGGAGGAGCAGGGGCAGCCGCACAGCCAGCGGCCAGAGAGAAGCGGTGCTTTCCCCTTCAAAGGGGAAAGCTGTTTGGCAGCGGGGGAAGCCCTGGGAGGAAGGAAGGGGGAGGAGGCGGAGAGGAGGCACTTGTGCAATGCTCCCTTGTAAAGTCAGCCAAATGACATTATAAGGGAGCATTGCACAACTTTAAACGAGCACGTTCCCTAATGGAGCAGCAACGTAACTTCGAAACAATGTTAACCGGGACAACGTTAAGTGAGGCGTTACTGTACCTCATTACTTGTAATCACTTAACATCTATCTTTCTGTAGTTAATAAACTTGTTTTATCTAAACCAGTGTGTTTGGACTGAAGTGTTTGGGAACCTCCATTTGAGATAACAGGGCTTGTGCATATAATTTTCTATTAATGAAATGACGGACTTTCTATTAACTTGTATTGTCCAGGAAAGTGCTGGGCAGTACAAGATGCAAATTTCTGGGGACAAGTTTGGGACTGAAAATTTGCTGGTGTCAGTCTGTAATATAATTCAGGAGAGACTGGCTAGAACACTCAGATCTTTCAGCTGGGAGTGATTTTGCATGCTAGAGGCTGTGTTTGAACAGGCCAGGAGCGGTGGTTCTCACAACAAAGCAGTGTAAAAGGCAACCCCAGGTTGAGAACAGAGGGGACACAGCTGTTCAACAGTCCAGATTGTATCCTGCAGAATGTCACAAATAGGGAGACAGATTGGAACTGCTGTTTATTCCTTTAACTCACCAGCTGAAATTCACCCTATACACAAATTCTATGGGCTACTTTGGTCCTGCTTAAGCGCTCAGAATTTAAAATGGATTTAAGTGGTGCACAGCTGTGGTGTTGGTTCTCTGCAGCCGGGGGTTCTTAATCCATATGGCGTGCTGAGAATTCTCACCTCTCAAAGACTTGGGTGGGAAGTGAAGATGCTCACAGGAAATGTTTAGCTCTTTGCATGGATCTGGTTTATGTCATATGAGAACACATGTGCTAACCCTGAATTTCTAACCTTGTCCTACTAGCATCATGTTAACTAGAAACGACAAAACATACCATGAAAAAAATAGGGATAGTAGACTATGTATATCTATTTACATCTACATATAGAAACTTCTTTTAATTGGAGTTCTATAAGCCACTGCCTGCAATAGCATCCATCCTATAGGTAATATTAGAGATGATTCTTAAGAGACTGAGGAGATGGGGTTATGAGGTGAGCCCATCTGTGTGAGCACCTTATCCAGCCATTGCAATGGTCCGTGCAGATGAATCTCAATCCAGCAGGGAGTGCTTGTAACGTCCTGGCGATGATACTCTGCTCCCCAGCCCTACAAAAATACCAAACGGATCAAAAGGTGAGTTTCTTTTTAATTGTAATTCCACTACTAAAAGTCCGGCTTCATTGCAGCCAGTGGGAAAGTGGCCAGCTACGTCAACTAAACTGTCAGCATTCAATACATTTTCCTAGGGACAACTTCTCCAACAAGTGGAGAGCCTCAAGGGCCAGAGCTGTCTGTCCATTTCAGTGAATTTAAGATTGTTGGTGACATGATTATCTAAAAGTCTATGGTTCAGACAGATATTTAAATACTGAGACTCCTACAAGGCCCCATGAGCCTCTTCTAATTTACACTTAGTTTATTTATAGGTTTTTCCATCCTCCATCAACCCCCTTCCTCTTCTGGGGATTCTGACCTGCAATTGTCCCTTGTGGGACGGCTCCAGAGCTTTCTCATTCTGGGTTCTTGAGGGCATGGGTTTCTCTCCCCCTTTCTTCTAATGGGGAGGGGGGTATTCCTCCTCTCTTTGATTCTCCTCTAGGTTGGGGAACATTTTGGGCTTCACCCATTTGTGTATGTTTCATTTCCCGATCTCATCATTCCTTCCATCTCCTGCTCTGCTGTTCTCACTTTGGGTCTCCAATCTTCCCATGTCCCTCATTACCTATTTCCCTCTGTCTCCTCCATCAACTACACCCTCACCTTAAGATAAGGTAAATGGGGCATACACACATCTTCTCTCCATTCCTCTCTGTGCCTGGCCCTCACAGACCCCACCATAGGGAGACCGGATATACAAGAAGCCTCAGGCCTCTAAACAGTTCTCCACAGTGGATCCCGTAGCAGGAGGCCACTCTGCCAGCTACCCAGGACTTTGGCTGGGGTTTGAGAGACCCCAGGAGAGTGTGATGGGGTTAATAATGCATTGGAGACCTGGAGCAACCAGGACAACCAGCAAGTCTGTTTCAATGGGTGCAGAACTGAATTCTTATTGTGCAACTAACTGCATAAAATAAACCACAACATTCAGTATGAAACCTAGTGGAGCTACTATGCCCAATTTCAGCCCAAACACAGAAGGCCCAATTCTACCACACCTAGTGGGGCTACGTAGTACCTTACCGAGCTGATTTCACTGAGTTAAGTGGCTTGAGAGATTACAAGACTAGCTCAAAGTCACATTCTGGGCAATGTCAGAGCCAGGAACAGAACTCTGATGTCAATAGGACTAAGCACAAACTAAGATACTAGTCAGCATGAGTGGGGTTGGCAGGAGCAGGCACTTTTAGTGGGTCACTAAGCAAAGATGCTGAGGTTTATCTGTGTTACAGCTGATCTGGAGGGCTAATAGGTCTGTGTACACCTGACTAGTTTGGTGTATGGAACAGTGACTTACACTGCAGCAAGCCAAATGTCAAATCCATCTTGTTTAGGTGGCTGGACAGCTCCCTCTCGTGGCCACTTGAACACATTCTCAGGCTCTTTAATGGGTTTGTTACTATTCATGCTGCACACTCAAACCCACCGTGACTAAAATGGCAAGGAACTGTGACTTCTGCTTGTGTCTCTAACAAAGAAAGTTACTCCAACTCCACTGCTGCTTATAAACGGCCTGCCCTGGGCTGCAGCTGCAATTCTTAGCTCCCAGTACTAAAATGAAGCTGGAAGCTTAAGCAGACGGAGGAGCTCTCTGAAGTGATTAGAAAGGAAGTGCTATCAAAACTACAGGCAAAATCCTAACCTTGTTATCTTGTGCCATATGACTGCGATGGGGACGGCAGTGACTAAGTGGAGGGTCCACGAGCCAGCTTGCCAGCATAGAGCAAATGGCTCAGGGGTTTGGAGCCAATGAACTCAGCAGAAGTCCATACTGGCGGCTCCAAGTAGGAGCAGCACAGGCCCCTCCCGGCAGGCTCTGTCAACAGCAGCCTACATGCAGGGAACCTGAGGGTTGGCCATGCCCTAGATGAGCAAGCTATGCAGTCCTTTCAAGCTGTGGAGCACCACGGCAAGTGTGTTTTCCAGGTCCTCTCCTTAGCACTGCGGCCTCAGGCAGTGTAGTCCAAGAGGAAGTGAACCAAACTGGGAGTCAGAAGAGCTGGGTTCTGTTCCTGATACTGACAAGCTGTGTGATTGTGGAGGTCTCATTTAACCTCTCTGTGCCTCAGTTTCCCCATCTGCAACAGGGAAAAGGATACCCACTTTTGTAAAGAACATCACGATCTATCGATGAAAAGCATTCTATAAATTCTCAGTATTATTACAGTTAACAGCACTCAAGGGTGCACAACGTTGTAATCCTAGCCAGCTGCTGCATGGGTGCACTGGGGGAAGAAGGAACAGAATGTAGCTTCTTGCACACTCCGTCCCCAGTGGAGGAGAGGACAAGGTTTTGCTGCAAAAATGACCATACGCAGTTTTCCAAGGAACAAATAAAAAGAAGCAATGAGGTTTGAAAAGATTGGAAATGGACCACACACACAGTGACGATAGGGAGCCAAAAGGGTGATCTAGTGTTTACAATTGTTTCAACAAAGCAAGATAACATGGGAGCAGTCTGGTTCAGCATGAAAACACAACAGCATTCCCTGCCACTCGGGTTTGATTCCAGATAACACATCAAAGAGAGCGCCAGCGAGTTACTGAGATAATGAAGGTGTTGCGTGCACTTCCCAAACAAGCATGCCCATTCATGTCTTCCGCTAACAAAGGGCACTGTTTTCACTACTACTACTAGAGTTGTACAAGACTAATTCCTTCCCAAACTGGAGCATAGCATAACAGTGCAGGTCACGGCTTGGGAGACTTTGGCTTGCACTCTTAGAGAAAAAGTGCCAGGGGATTTTTAATGTCTACAAAATGCAGACAGGATTTTGGTCCTTAAGGTTTTATAGGAAAGGTCAGCAGTCAGGAAGCTGTTTAGACACTTTGCATGGAGGAGGGGTGGGTTGACCCTGCTGATATTCATTCTAGGCATATCAGGCCTGATTCTTGGCCCAAAAGCCTCGGCCCCTCTGGCATAAATAAAGTCTGCTTACTGCAGTCATTTCGACAGCACCACTTCTTGTATAAAACTGCAAAGACCTGTCAGTTATTACAAACAAGATGAACTAGACTGGGGGAGTCTTCCAGAGCTGAAAAAGTGAAGAGAAAAACTTCCAGTCCTCTGTGGTTAGCTTTCTCCCAGAACTGCAATCATAAGCTTGAGAGGCACTGGGAGAGGTTTGTTCAGCCACCTGAAAGTTACCAGGCTCCTCTTTGGCTATGTCTACGCTGGCAATTTAAACTTTAACCGAGGTGTTAAAGTATTTTGTTGGCAAAAGAGACGACAAACAGCGGCTACACTGCCCAACTTTTAGTGTAAAAGCGGCGCAATGTACACATGGCCTTCATCAGTGTAGATAAATCTCTGCATTAAGCATCTTCGCATAACTTTCATATGACTTTGTATTATGCCTCTTCATATAACCTATCCATATATAACCTCTATTTTCATACAACCTTGTATCAAGTCCTTTGATATAGGAACTTTGTATCAAATCCTCATATAGAAACTTTGTATTGAGCCTTGGTATAATGTTATAGCCCCTAAGGATAGTTAAGGTAGAAGAAAAATGTCTTTTCGCTAGGAGTAGAATAAGATCTCCCCTCTTTTAATCAAATGCCCTGTTGAATGAATGAGATGTGAATGAGTAAGGCGTGGAAGGCAAGCACCTCCAGATAGCTGCAACAGTTGGAGAGGGGATGGAAGCTAGACAATAAAACTTGTCAAGTGGGCTCATTAAAGAAGATCAGACATATTGATGGCCTTGGGAGTTAGAAGTGAGCACCTTCTTTTGAAAACACCCTCTTTGAAAATAAATGTGGCAGCATTAAGACAACACCCAGAAGGAAGCGCCACAAAGGACCAACGGACACAGACACAGATTTCACATCTGGTATAGATTTGCATGAGAAGGAAGCTGCTATAAATGTGAGGTGTCTTGCAGAGGACCCCGGGTCTCGTTTTTTCAACATCGGAGCATTGATCCGGATTGACAGAAGCCCAGCTCCACCCCTCCCCCATCTAACTCACCTGGCCAGTGAAGTTAAGGGGAGCAACTATTGGTAACAACAACAAGACGGAGTGTGTGTATGTGAGTGCATGAGTGTAATATATATCATATGCATATGATACAGTGTTGATTGATACATGTATTACCAATAAACATGGCGCTTTGCCTTATCCCCCCTGAAACGATCCTGTGCAGTACTTTAAGTACAACATCAGGACAAACTAATGGGAGATGGATGGGCTTCTGAGATTATTAACTGTAATTGTAAATGAGAGGGTAAGCTGCCGGCAGAGCTCAAAAGGTTCTGTATTCTATCCCTTGCTCCTAAGCTTTGCCATTTTTCACTTAGGTCGTTATTTCCAAACCTGGGCGCCTAAAGTCAGGCTTCAAACTCTGCACCTAAACAGCAGTGGACTGGTTTTCAGAGGTGCTGAGCAACCCCAACTCCAAAGGATACTGAATGGGAATGATGGGCACTCTGAAAATCATCCCACCTTTATGTAGGTGCCTAAATACAGATTATGGAGTCTGACTTTGGGTACCTAGATATGAAAATCTGGCCCTAGTCTCCAGTCTCCTCTTGCTGGGAAAGGGCATTGAGAAGACAGTAGAAAGATTCTGCTAGAATTGATCTGATGTGTTCCAAGTTTCTGGCTTTAGACCAGGCCAAAAAAGCAATAGTTTCAGTGGTCAAAAGTCTCCTCAAGTCAGTGGGCAATGGGCAGTTGCCTTCAATACTACTGTTCATGAGCTAACTCATTAGCTGGATATGGTGGGGATGGATGAGCAGCTTTGAAGAGATTCTCTTCAGTCCCTGCAGCGAGAGATCAGAAGGGTGTGGAACTCCATCAATTCCTATCAAGTTCAATGCAAACTGAAGGTGTTCAGCATCTCACAGCTAGGCCCCATCACTTTCATTCTACAGCAACTACGGACTACGCATTGTTTAGTAGCATTAATACACTTTTTTATGCTGTGGCTAGACAAAACTCTTTTGGAAAAGATCAACACAGTTAACTCATCCCAGGGATTTCCCCCCCCCCCTTTTTTTTTCCCAGGAAGACAACAGAAGAAAAGGAATCCTTACTTTAACAAAGCTCATTCGGATAGTGCACATCTTGGTCAGCTCATACACCACCTCAAAGCCATGGTTGACTGACTGGGCGAGCAACTGGGCAAAGAGCTGGTTGTTGAAAATCTTGAGGCTGCAGCCGCTGGGGATCTTGCAGACAGTGGCTGGGTGGAAGCCATGCTGATAGTTACAGTTGCGGCTCTGTACAAAAATGCTGCTGTCACTCACGCATTCTGCATACACCTCGCCACCGACATAATAGAGATGGACGCCTTGAAAGTACAAAACCCATGAGTTACTTCTCTGCAATCCTTGACGTACGTTATATCCGGGCTTTACACTTTGGATACTTTACTTCTGTACAGTGTAGCAAGGGGGCGTGGCCTCCTTCGGAGACTGATGGGAAGGAACCCCGGTCCACACCTTGGTGGGTGGCGCCAGGACACCCACACCCACCCTGCCAGAAGCAGAGGGGTGGGCCAGGAAGTATAAAGGGCGGGCGGGCCAGGAAGCTCAGTTGGGCTACAGCCACCAAAGGAGACAGATGCCTCCCACCTGCTGCTAGAGCGGGAGCTTGAAGAGGACCTCAACCGTGCTAACTCGCCAGAGCTGGCAGGCAGCCAGGACGCCGAGGAGCTGCTGGGGAGACGGATGACAACCCTAAGACAGAGGTACACAGCAAAGGGAGTATAGGAAGTAGCCATGGGACACCCGACTATAGTCGAGTTGTGTTGTTGTCTGAATCCAGGTCAGCATGTTTCGGCTGGATCACCACTGACCCATTGGCAGAACCATCTACCAATCTTAAGGCCCTGGGCTGGAACCCAGTGGAGTAGGGTGGGCCCTGGCCCCCCCTACTGCCAACCCCACCCTAGGGTGGCAGTCTCCCCACGTTAGGCCAAGAGGCCTGCATTTGTCTGCCGTTTGCCAGAGCTAGGATGTCAGACTCTTTGGTGCTCCACCCTGCCTGAAGGCCTGAGCCCCTAGACTGGTGCTCTGCCCTGTTTGCAGGCCTGAGCCCCAGATTTCTAGTTGCTCTGCCCTGCCTGAGGGTCCGAGCTTGTTAGACCACTCGTTTCTCTGCCCTGCCTGAGGCCAGAGCCCTGGACTACTTGCTGCCTGGCCCTGCTTAGAGTGTCAGGGCTCAGAGACTGCTAATCCCCCAGTTACCCTGGTCTTGCCAGGGGTCTGGGAGTAAGGGGGCATGGCCTCCCTTGGAGACTGATGGGGAGGGACAGACATGCAGTCCTACATACAGGAACCAGCCCATTATTACTCCATCCATGTAATTCCTGTAGCTCACTCTAATGGTAGTTACTGTAAAGTCACAAATTTCCTATACAAAATACTAAAATATTTCTACTGATACATATAAACACCTACATACATACACTTTAAATGTAACGTATATTATGCACAGAACAAACCTTTCAGTGAATTATGTCACAATTCTTATTCCATACAAAAAAACGACACCAAAAGAACATTATTAAGGTTGCAAAATCAAGCATACTACGAAGTTAGAAAATGCCAGAATTAAGGTTGCCTGTGGAGTCTTAATTTCCTCCCCTGCACTCCCAATGCACACTTGATATGCCTCATTCAGTACACAGAATGGATGATGCTCTCTTACTGAGCAGCCATTCAACAGTTTGTTTTATCCTCATTGTTCAATGAGTGGACCTGCCTTATTTACACTACTCAAACCTGCTACAAAGATAACAGTATTAATTTCCTCATGTGTTTTTCCGACAGCATCTGAGTGTTTAAAAATTTTAATTAATTTATTTTCCCAACACTCTGAGAGATGAGGGGGTAGAATTTCCACCTTACAGATGGGGAACCGAAGCAGACAGATTAACACCAAATGTATTCACTAATTTTGAGTGCCCCATTTGAGACACTAGCACCTGATTTTTCAGAGTACTTAGTATTAGGGCTGTCGATCAATTACAGTTAACTCATGCGATTAACTCAAAAAAATTAATCGTGATTAATCGCACTATTAAACAATAGAATACCAATTGAAATGTATTAAATATTTTTGGATTTTTTTTCTACATTAATAAGTTGCATTTTCATGATAAAGAGATTGCACTACAGTACTAGTATTAGGTGAAATGAAAAATCCGATTTCTTTTGTTTTTTTACAGTGCAAATATTTGTAATAAAAATAATAATATAAAGTGAGCATTGTACACTTTGTAGTATGTGTTGTAATTGAAATCAATATATTTGAAAATGTAGAAAATATCCAAAGATATTTAAATAAATGATATTCTATTTTTTCAATCACGCGATCAATCATGATTACAAAATTCAATTGCTTGACAGCCCTATTTAGTATTATATAGTATTATCTTTTCTTGTAGTCCCCTGCCTCATTCACCATACACCTTCCAACTTGGGCAATAAATGAAGCAGGAGTCATGCAAACAGTTGTCTTCACTACACAGCCCTGATTCCTTTCCAGAGCAGGTCCAGCCTGTGCATTGAATGAGATGGGTTCTGTAGAAAACATACTATATGATCACATAATTAAAGACTGTATCATAACACACATGCATAAGGAAGCCAAATTAATGTTGCACAGGCACTAGCTAGAGTTAATCTCTAGCTCACAGTGTGGCTACTCTCACTCAAGCTAAGCTAGCTCAAGTGTAGTAACCGTGGAGCTACCTGTTGCAATGAAGACAAGCCTCTCTGCCTCTTTTTTTTTTTTTGTCCATCTGTAAAGTGGGAACAACACGGGTGCTGTGCGGATAAACACATGTAATGATAGTGAGCTGCTCAGACACTACACTGATGGGGCAATAGAAGTATGTGATGTAGGCAGACAAAGCAAGAACACTGCCACTGACTAGCCTCAGGGCAGGAAGAGAAAACTAGGAATAGAAATATACACTTTGGCTTAAATTTTCAGCAGATGCTAGTAATTTTGGGTGCCCAATTTGAGACAACTTGAAGGACCTGATTTTCAGAAAATGCAGAGCACCCATCCTCTGAAAATGAAATCCCTGTAAAGGGATCTCAAACTGAGCATCCAAAACAAAAGACAGCCAAACTCATGTCACTTCTGAAAATTTAGGTTGACAGTATTTTATTTTTGTGGATTTTTTAAAAAACCATGCATATAATGAAACTAAAATGCCAGTAAGTATTTCCATTTCTCCAGTGTGCATTCACTGGAGACAAGCACCTTCTATGACAGCCAGTCAGCTGCACTCACTTCCAGAATCCCCAAATCAGGAGTCCCCATGCTTTTATGGGATTTCGTTCATCTCTTCAGATCCCCGAGATCCGGCACCCTAGAATCCTCCAGTTCTTTTCGGTACTACAAAGTAAATAGATCAGAAGCCTCATGTCTGTCTTTGAAGTTTGACTGCTGAAATTGGACCAATTTCTAGCAGATAATTGCACTATGCTCTGGATTATTACTTGCTTTGATGTGGTATTTCCAGGAAACAGTTTCAGGCTGGTACACTGGATGACAATTCTATTACATACACTTATCCTAGTGACCTAATCTTGTTTACTCACTGTTTTTTCTGTTAACAGAAGAGATAGTTGTATCCATTTCAACAGCTTTCATCTGTCTATCTGACATGCTTTAGGAACTATGAATCGTTAGACCTGCCCTACAGTCCTGTGCTTAGGGCATTTCCACTCCTTCTGGGCATTTTCCTTTCAAGTTGGATGAATAGGGAAATGCAGAGAAATTAAGAGTCTCGGCTGGACCAGGATCCTCCATGGGCAATTAGCTTTCTTCCGTTGAGTAGACCCCTAATGTAAGGTTCTAGGATTTTTAATCAACACAGACAGATCTTCAGATCTGAACAGATGAGAACCATTAGTGTTTACCACATTTTCTTCTTGCTCTGGAGATCATTCCCTCTCTTTCCCTTTGGGCAGAAACTCATAGGAACTAGCTGCCTCACATGAGAATTTTAACTGTGAGAGGCTTAGCAATTGCTGTTTATGGATCTACAACACACTACTATACTAGAGTATGTTTATATACAGTCTTTGTCTTTATTTTCGGATAAACTGGAACTGGACGACTATCTCATTTCCTCTGTTCAAAAAGAAATATTAACTATTTGGGGTTTCATGAAGCATCACAACATCTTAACTGTTCCAAAGGACAATACTTAGAAAGGTGGGAGGTCGAGGAACGGCATCCCTGCGTTTGGCCTTCAGATTTGCTGGGTTTTGTACCAAGCATATCAGATTTGTTACTTGGCTTAGGCCTTCACCATATTCAATCATTCAGTCTCAAGACTGGACTAGAGACAATTAAAATATTGTTTTGAGACTGGGAACTGGGTAGGGCCACTGAGAGTTGTATTCTGTTGGACCCTCATTTAAAAAAAAAAAAAAAGAAATGTAGTTTAGCTGATCATTGCTTAATGCAAGCTTCTGACCAACACTTACTACTGCCACTAAATAAATTGCAACCTGAAAAATCTTGAGTGTTTCTTCAGCAGGGAATAGTCCAGTTCAGTTTGGCTGTTTTATGTCCTCCAGCAGAAACCATTCCAATGGAAGGGGGAAATCCATAACTGAACACTTCAGCGTTTGTTTGTTTTTTAAATGCAGACTGCAATAGAGGCAGTTGGGATTATACCAACAGGGGGATGTAGGTTTATTGATTATTCTGGATCCCAATCAGGAAAGGAGACATTATTTAAAAGGCTAGAATTCCCCTGGAGACACCTGTAGTAGAAGTTGGGTTGCTTATTTTTCTGCGGCAGAGTGGCGACGGTAGCTATGTCAAAAGTGGTAGTATAGACATAGCCTTGGTGCCTACGGGACAGGATCAGAGCTGGCGTTAGGCATTAAAATGTCCCATTTACTCTGATCCCCTCAGAGACAGAAGTAACAAAAAAGAAAGCAGTGGTCTATGAAGAGGCAGAAGGAAATCCAAAACTCCATGCTTTGTTTTATTTTGAGAAGGTTAAAACTGGTGATACATTTGCTGGTCACAGAAGTGCCAGGAAGACATTGTTATAAGCTGGGTGAAATCTTATTGTGGGCTGAGTTAAACCCCCATTGATAATGATAAGTGTGAACTCACCCTTCAATTAACATGTCTACGAGCATAAACCCCAACCTAAAATACAAGGAGTGTGTGACCCCGCCCAAAAGCTTTTGGCTGAGTATTGTTTTGGTTAGGTGTGTATGGGGGACTGAGGGGAATGGCAGAAGCGATATAAGACTGGAGAGAGAGAGAGAGAGAGAGAGAGAGAGAGGGCCAAGCAGTAGCCTATGAACACCATGCGACCCTGGAAAAAGCTAGGGAAAGAGTTTTTGGGGCTGTGTGCTAAAGAGGCTTGGAGCTGTAAACTAAGGGTAGGTCTATACTTACCCGTCGCGTTGGAGGCGCGGGATCGATGTTCTGGGTTCGATTTATCGCGTCTTGTCAAGACGCGATAAATCGAACCAGGAAGTGCTCCCTCGTCGACGCTGGTAATCCAGCTCGACGAGTGGAGTAGGCGGAGTCGACGGGGGAGCCTGCGCGCCGCGTGTGGACCACAGGTAAGTTCGAACTAAGGTACTTCGACTTCAGCTACGTTATTAACGTAGCTGAAGTTGCGTATCTTAGTTCGATAGGGGGGGTTAGTGTAGACCTGGGCTAAGAAACTGCTGCTTTTGTTCTGGATTCCTCCTGCATCCAGAGAAGGAGGACTTTGCACATTCCTAGTAAATAAACAAGACTGCATCAAAGATAATATCAGAATCCATCAACTTCTACTTCCACCTGGAACATCCCCAGGGCCCCATAATGTGACTAGCCGCTCGGGTTGAAAAGGGGCCACGCTGATGCCAAGAGCGGGATCCAGTTTCCAAGGAGAGCGACTGTGAGCTGGATTTCTGTTGAACCAAGATAGAACAAATAAAGGAGGTGCTTGCAGATTCAAAAATGGCCAGTGGGATTTGAAACAAGACCTACAACCAGAGCTGGAGGTTTAACAAAGGAATTTAAAACACGACCTGGAAGCTTCACAAAATGAATTACAGCAGCATCTCGAGGATTCCCAAAAAGGGGTGAGGGCTGGCAAATCTCTGTTGAAGCAACAACAGCAAAAACTCCAGGCAAGCTGGGATGTCCAGATGCCAAGCTCCCAGGGAGGAAAGGCAAGACAGATCAAAGAGGTGACCAGCAACCTGGTTGCCATAGACCAGAAGTTTCCATTAAATACTGGTGACTGGGCAAGCTTTACCCAATTTGGAACTTGCTAACAGAGATGAGCTGCAGCAAGGAGCAGCCTTCTGTGTCTTCTTGGAGAAGGTGCCACCCCTTCTGATGGGGATATTGCCCCTCTCCAAAGCAAAAAGACACCTAAAATGCTCATCATTGAGCAGAATAATTGCATCACAGGAGGGGCAAGTTTTGAACTCCAGGGATTTTGTTTCAGCTACAGCAGCTAAATCTTGGTACCAGAGAAGCCTCTAAGGACACTAAAAAAAAAAATTTGTTTGTTTTAAAGCTAGCAGGTGTAAGAGAAAAATGACAACTACATTAATGACGTTCTCTACAATTAATGTATATACACGAGTAGGCAAAGTCACACAATGCACAGTGAAGCAGACACTGCAGGGGTTCTGTCTTACTGCCACAGGTGATCAGAAGGAACTGATGGATGGCTGGACATGCTCTGCTCTTTCTGGCCTCAGGAGGGGGACACGAGGGCATTCAGAGTGCAGGCCTGACCCCAATGGACACTGCTGGCCAAAATAATTCAGTCTTGTGTGGATGGAGCACATATGCACTTCACCAGAAGTGGAATACATGTGGGAAATCACTTGAAAAAGAACCTTAGATTTCTGTTAGATTTAACTGGTAAAAGTTCCCAGAAACACAGAATCAGACTGGACTGGTTTCCTTAACCTGCCAGAGAAAAAAAGCAACAGAGGAAACTTCAGCAGTGCTATCTAAATTTAAAGCTCAGCTAGTTAGCGTGTTGTCTGTCTCCACCTGCTTTTTGATGATAGAAAAACCAGCAGTAAGGCACCAATAATTATTTTCTTAGTGTCATTTCAATGGCAATATTCTCAGTTGCCAGACGTTCTGATAAATACAAATGAAAAAACATACTTCTAAGTTAGAGCAAAGTTTCGTTTTTAACTATGGGTTCCATGTAGACCAAGTAAATAACCTGTGCAAAAAGCTACCCTCTTCCCAGTAAAGAATCAATACCTCATCTACTGCTTCAGAAAGAAGCCAAGCAGGTGGATTTACATTCATGTTGGTTGGGTAGACAGACAGATATAATGGACAGACAGACTTTTCTAGTTCTAGACCATGGACATTCTTCCAAGCTCTGTTCCTTACCAATAAGCGGGAATTTGCTCTTACCTTTTCCTATGTGTCGCCTGGTGTTTTCTATAGTAGAATTCCTGTTGACATTCGAGAGCAGTCCAAGACAGAATCGGTTCCTGTTATTTGAAGGATCCGTGAATCCATCTATAAGAATACTCCGAGAAGAAGCCTGGAAAGTCTCCCCTACTCGGTTGTTGAGTTCATAGTAGGCAACTGAGCACCAGTGCTGGGGTTCCTCATAGCAAACAGGTCGAAAGTCTGTAGGAAATAAAATAAATCAGGTGCCTAGGTCACAGTAATGCTTGTTTTTCTATCCAAACTCTCTCAGACCATGATCTCCATCTAATCAGTCATTTTTCATCAGGGGCAGTCTCAACAGCAGGTTCCATTTCTTCTTAGTTTGCTGACTAGCACTCCCAAAGGGAGAACATTAGAGAACTTGAGCATGTGCTTAACTGGAAGCATGTGAGTAGTCCCACTGACACTTCAGTGGGACAACTCTTATGCTTAAAGTAGAGCATGTCCTTAAATTCTTTACTGCACTGGTGCCCATCACCCCACTGGAAGCTTTCCAGGTTGAGTTAGCTTTGCAGTGCCCGGGCAGCTATGTGCACTGTATCTCTGACAAACAACAGGAGCCAGGAATGAGCAAACTGGTTCAGTTTTACAATAAAAAGTGAGCTGAGCCTTCATGCAACATGTGATTAAACCGAACACCAAGCAAGCAGGTTTTGCATGTATCACCCCTTTGTTTCATTTCTTATTTTTAATTTTCACACACCTCAGGATGGCCTGCTTCCACATGAGAGTACAGGCAGAAATGCCAAAATGCCACACGAAAGGCCATTCTTGCTGGAACCCCAAGTTTTGCAGACTCAAAGTCTGGATAAGGATCCATCTGGGTGCTTATTTGAATTGAATCTTATTTGTCCCATGAGCATTAATTAACCTGTCCCCCTGCCATGGGCATGTGAGACCCAAAAAGCAGTGAAACCCACTCCTGATGTGAAATGTACAATATGTTTCCAACTGACAGTAGCTAGGCAGGTGGCCAGCAGGGATCAATGATGTCCTTAATGTTTCTGGGAGTATTTATTTGTGGTGGGTAAGGGGAGAGGAAAGATGACTGGAAACCTAGTGGCTGTCACATGGGTGTGATATGTACCCACATGTTCCTAACATGGTTACCCTCATCGTCCCTCCCCTCCAGTTGTTTGCTACATGCACTTGTTACTTCCTGTCTTAATTGAGATTGTAAGCTTTTGAGGGCAGGGACTGTCCTTTAATGTGTGTTTGCACAGTGCCCAGCACAGCGAGGCCCTGATCCTGGCCTCTGTGCAGTACTGCAATACAAGGAGCAAATCATAACAACTGCACTCAGAGCAGGCCATAGGAAACCAGAGCAGAGGGACTCCTCATATCACAGATTCCATGGGGCACTGCTCCACGGCGGTTGTCTCTGGTGAAGGGGTGGGCTAAGGGAGACAGGTGAAGGGGTGGGCTAAGGGAGGAGCAAGTCAATAGGTCTGCAAGCTGATATCTGTAGTCACTACTGCAGCCCAGAGGCCGTAGAAAGAGGAAGTTACTCACCTTCTGCAGTAATGATGGTTTTTCAAGATGTGTCCCCCTAAGGGTGCTCCACTGTAGGTGTATCTGTGACCCTGCAGCGCTAATTGGAGATTTTAGGTCTGTTCAGCCCGCACATGCACGCTCCCTCCCTCACGGTCTACCTCAAGGGTTTCTAGCACAGCGTAGGCAAACCCCCCTCAGTTCCTTCTCTACCGCAGAGCCCCATATTGAGAACTCCAAAGTAGAGGGGAGAAGGGCAGGTTGTGGGGAACCCATAGGTGCACCAGGTGAATAACTTTTTATTGTTTGAATAGTGTCCCTATGGGTGCTCCACTGTAGGTGACTTCACAGCAGTATCCCCCATGGAGGGCTGGGGCTTCGGAGTGGAGTTTGTTACTACAGAGAGTACTGAGGAGCCGAAGGGGACGTTGGAGGCCCAATCTCCAGTGATCACATAATGTTCTGTGAAAGTGTGGGCAGAGGCCCAAGTTGCTTCTCAGCAGATTTCCAAGAAAGGGACATCTTTAAAGAGTGCAACCGAGGTAGAAACTGAGCTCGTGGAGTGTGTACGGACTCCAGATGGAGGCAACAGGTTGAGTCCTTGATAACAAATTAATGCAACCCCAAACCCTTTTGGATAGTCTTTGAGCCAATATAATGGAGACTGTGTCTTTCTGCGAATGAAATAAAGTCTTTAGTCCTGTCCAAGTGCTCTTCTAACATCTAGCATATGCAGAATGGCCTTCCTGTTGTCACAATGTGGATTTGGGAGAAAAAAACAGGGAGATGGATCTGTTCGTTCATATGGAAGGAGGAGGCAATTTTAGGGAGAAACTTGGGATGCAGCCTCAGGGTTACTTTGTCTTTAAAAAAGACCGTGATGTTAGAGTCAGCGTTGGTGTTGACTGCTCAAAAGCTGGATGAGTCTTTCCACCAGTGCAGAGTACTTTACTTGCAGGGCACTGATAAGTTTGGTTAGTCTGTCCCTGTTCAGGGAATTGACTGAATTTAGCCACATCTGAAGACACCTCATGAACATCTGGGCGTTTGAAGTCACAAAGGTTCATGCTGCCATATGACCTAGCAGCTGCAGACAGCTCCTGTCCTATGTTTGGGGGTTGGCTGGGACTGTCCCTGTGAGACTCGTGAGGGTGGAGATGTGGAAGTAGGCATCTTGTAGGTTGAGGGCTGCAACCCAATCTCCTTGCTCCAGAGCTGGAATAATGGCTGCTAGGGTGATCACGTATTTGTATAGTGCCCTTAGAGCTAGAATGGGTCTCTACCCTCCCTTCGCCTTGGGGAAATATGAGAAATAACTGGAGTAGAACTCCTTGCCTCTGAGTTGCGGCGGGATTAGTTCTATGGCCCCTAAGTGCAATACATCTATTTTCGTGGTGAAGTAGGTTCTCATGAAAAGGGTCCCTGAAGAGGGAAAGGGAATTAAATGTCATAACTCTTCAAAATAATCGCCAAGACCCATCTGTTGGAGGTGACATTCTCCCAAGTGCTGTGAAAGAGGGCCAGGCAACTTCCAAAGGGACATGACAGGTAGAAGACTGCTGATGTTGCAAGAAACAGCTATTCGGACCCTCAATCAACCCGTTAAAAGTGTTCAGCGGAGGAAGGCAGAGAGGATGCAGACTGGGGTGCTGACTGCTCCCGCTTTTCTACTGCAGGCTTTTTGCATTGCGGTTTGTAATCGTGCTGTGACGGTGGGTACTACGGAGGTCAGAACCTATGCTGTGGTTGAAAGCTGTATCTTCTCTTTTGTCCTGCAGTGTAGATTCCCAGAGAGCATAATGTGGCCCGGGAATCCTTCAGGGTGTAGAGAGAGGAGTACATCTTATTTGCAAAGAGCTTGGGCCCTTCAAATGCGAGGCCTTCCACTGTCATCTGCAATTCTTTGGGCAACCCTGAAAAGGTGTAACAAGGAAGCCCGCTTCATTACCACTGCCCTGGAGAACGAGTGGACTGCTGTATCGTCTGAGTCCAGTGCTGTCTGTAGTATAGTTCTAGCTACTAACTGGCCCTCTCTGACAATGGCCTGAAACTGCTCCTTTTGCACCTTTGGTAGGTGTTCCACAAATGCACTGAGTTTCACATCATTAATAAAATCATATTTGGTTACCTAGGGAGGTGGTGGAATCTCCTTCCTCAGAGGTTTTTAAGGTCGGGCTTGACAAAGCCCTGGCTGGGATGATTTAGTTGGGGATTGGTCCTGCTTTGAGCAGGGGATTGGACTAGATGACCTACCCAGGTCCCTTCCAACCCTGATATTCTATGATTCTATGACATGGCTACCTAAAATCTCCGATTATAGGCGCAGGGATGCAGATACACCTACAATGGAGACCCCATAGGCACACTACTCGAAGAAGAATAGTTGCAAAGTGGCTCTAAAGCTGTTCCATGCCCAAGCCTTTAGCATGGGGATGGGGGCTTCCCACCCTCCCAGCTTTCATTAGGTCTCCCACACAGAGCATGGGGATGAAGATCTGACCTTCTGTACAGCTCTTTCTGTGCACCAGTGACACTACTTATTATTCAGAAAATATAACTATGTATTACAGCAATGTGACATTAAAAAAGAAAAGATGGAAATACTAAAGCCTCTAACAGAGTGCTTTACGATGGATAAGTAACTCACCCCAAACTGAAGTCAATAAAGAAATTGGTCCGGATTTTGACTTAGTTCTTGCTGCGTTACACATTCCTCCCTCCCCATATCCCTTATTTGATCTTCATCACTACAACCTGGATAATGGTGTTTGTTTTCATTAATACTTCTAACTTTTGTGACCCCACAGATACAAATAAAATCAGAATCTTTTGTCCTGGTACCTAAGTCACTGAATTCTTAAATCCCTCTCTTGCTCCTGAATGACAAGCCTGGGCTGCCTCCTTAACCTCAGATCTGGCAAAGCCCACTGTTACAGATGTGCCTTGTCCTCCAATCTGGGGGTCATCAGTGGAGCCGGTTCCTTAGGTTCCATAGGCGACTTCTCACCTCACCTGGACAGGCTCAGGGAAGAAGGGCGTTTCTTGTGGACAGTCCTCGGTGGGGATCTGTCCTTGTGCCCATGAGGAGTGCCCTCTAGTCTCATGGGGAGCCCTACAAGAAGAGTCCTTGGGATTAGATGTTGAAGGTTCCACTTCAAAGCATGTGCTTGGAGGGGCACAGATGAGAGCTACCTAGCCTTCTCCCTCAGGTGCTTTCGTAGGCAAAGCTCACGGGCTTCTCTGCCGCCCTGACCGGGAAAACCGAGAGGTGTGCTGCTTGCCAGGGGCTAGGATTCGTGATGTGACGGAGAGACTGCCGAGACTCATCAAGCCCTCAGATCGCTACCCCTTCCTGCTTCTCCACGTGGGCACCAATGATACTGCCAAGAATGACCTTGAGCATATTACTGCAGACTACATGGCTCTGGGAAGAAGGATAAAGGCGTTTGAGGTGCAAGTGGTGTTCTCGTCCATTCTCCCTGTGGCAGAAAAAGGCCGGGGTAGAGACCGTCGAATCGTGGAAGTCAACGAATGGCTACGCAGATGGTGTCGGAGAGAAGGGTTTGGATTCTTTGACCATGGGATGGTGTTCCAAGAAGAAGGAGTGCTAGGCAGAGATGGGCTCCACCTGACGAAGAGAGGGAAGAGCATCTTTGGAAGCAGGCTGGCCAACCTAGTGAGGAGGGCTTTAAACTAGGTTCACCGGGGGAAGGAGACCAAAGCCCCGAGGTAAGTGGGGAAGTGGGATACCGGGAGGAAGCACAAGTAGGTGAGTGCAAGAGGGGAGGGCTCCTGCCCCATACTGGGACAGCAGGACGATCGGTTAGTTATCTTAAAAGCCTATACACAAATGCAAGAAGCCTGGGGAACAAGCAGGGAGAACTGGAAGTCCTGGCACAGTCAAGGAATTATGACGTAATTGGAATAACAGAGACTTGGTGGGATAACTCACACGATTGGAGTACTGTCATGGATGGATATAAACTGTTCAGGAAGGATAGGCAGGGCAGAAAAGGTGGGGGAGTTGCGTTGTATGTAAGAGAGCAGTATGACTGCTCAGAGCTCCAGTATGAAACTGCAGAAAAACCTGAGAGTCTCTGGATTAAATTGAGAAGTGTGAGCAACAAGGGTAATGTCGTGGTGGGAGTCTGCTACAGACCACCAGACCAGGGGGATGAGGTGGACGAAGCTTTCTTCCAGCAACTAACAGAAGTTACTAGATCACAGGCCCTGGTTCTCATGGGTGACTTTAATCACCCCGATATCTGCTGGGAGAGCAATACAGCGGTCCACAGACAATCCAGGAAGTTTTTGGAAAGTGTAGGGGACAATTTCCTGGTGCAAGTGCTGGAGGAACCAACTAGGGGAAAAGCTCTTCTTGACCTGCTGCTCACAAACAGGGAAGAAATAGTAGAGGAAGCAATAGTGGATGGGAACCTGGGAGGCAGTGACCATGAGATGGTCGAGTTCCGGATCCTGACACAAGGAAGAAAGGAGAGCAGTAGAATACAGAGCCTGGACTTCAGAAAAGCAGACTTTGACTCCCTCAGGGAACTGATGGGCAAGGTCCCCTGGGAGAATAACATGAGGGGGAAAGGAGTCGAGGAAAACTGGCTGTATTTTAAAGAAATCTTATTGAGGTTGCAGGAACAAACCATCCCGATGTGTAGAAAGAAAAGTAAATATGGCAGGCGACCAGCTTGGCTTAACAGTGAAATCCTTGCTCGTCTTAAACACAAAAAAGCAGCTTACAAGAAGTGGAAGATTGGACAAATGTCCAGGGAGGAGTATAAAAATATTGTTCAGGCATGCAGGAGTGAAATTAGGAAGGCCAAATCACACTTGGAGTTGCAGCTAGCCGGAGATGTTAGGAGTAACAAGAAGGGTTTCTTCAGGTATGTGAGCAACAAGAAGAAGGTCAAGGAAAGTGTGGGCCCCTTGCTGAATGAGGGAGGGAACCTAGTGACAGAGGATGTGGAGAAAGCTAGTGTACTCAATGCTTTTTTTGCCTCTGTCTTCACAGACAAGATCAGCTCCCAGGCGGCTGCACTCCGCAGCACGGTATGGGGAGGAGGTGACCAGCCCTCTGTGGAGAAAGAAGTAGTTCGGGACTATTTAGAAAAGCTGGACGAACACAAGTCCATGGGGCCGGATGTACTGCATCCGAGGGTGCTAAAGGAGTTGGCCGATGTGATTGCAGAGCCATTGGCCATTATCTTTGACAAATCATGGCAATCGGGGGAGGTCCCGGATGACTGGAAAAAAGCTAATGTAGTGCCCATCTTCAAAAAAGGGAAGAAGGAAGATCCGGGGAACTACAGGCCAGTCAGTCTCACCTCAGTCTCTGGAAAAATCATGGAACAGGTCCTCAAGGAATCAATTCTGAACCACTTAAAGGAGGGGAAAGTGATCAGGAACAGTCAGCATGGATTCACCAAGGGCAACTCATGCCTGACTAACCTAATTGCCTTCTATGATGAGATAACTGGCTCTGTGGATGAGGGGAAAGCAGTGGATGTGCTATTTCTTGACTTTAGAAAAGCTTTTGATACAGTCTCCCACAGTGTTCTTGCCAGCAAGTTAAAGAAGTATGGGCTGGATGAATGGACGGTAAGGTGGATAGAAAACTGGCTGGATGGTCGTGCTCAACGGGTAGTGATCAATGGCTCCATGTCTAGTTGGCAGCTGGTATCAAGTGGAGTGCCCCAAGGGTTGGTGCTGGGGCCGGTTTTGTTCAATATCTTCATCAACGACCTGGAGGATGGTGTGGACTGCACCCTTAGCAAGTTTGCAGATGACACTAAACTGGGAGGAGTGGTTGATACGCTGGAGGATAGGGACAGGATACAGAGGGACCTAGACAAATTAGAGGATTGGGCCAAAAGAAATCTGATGAGGTTCAACAAGGACAAGTGCAGAGTCCTGCACTTAGGACGGAAGAATCCCATGCACTGCTACAGACTAGGGACCGAATGGCTGGGCAGCAGTTCTGCAGAAAAGGACCTAGGGGTTACAGTGGACGAAAAGCTGAATATGAGTCAACAGTGTGCCCTTGTTGCCAAGAAGGCTAACGGCATTTTGGGCTGCATAAGTAGGGGCATTGCCAGCAGATCGAGGGACGTGATTATTCCCCTCTATTCGGCACTGGTGAGGCCTCATTTGGAGTACTGTGTCCAGTTTTGGGCCCCACACTACAAGAAGGATGTGGATAAATTGGAAAGAGTCCAACGGAGGGCAACAAAAATGATTAGGGGGCTGGAGCACATGACTTATGAGGAGAGGCTGAGGGAACTGGGATTGTTTAGCCTGCAGAAGAGAAGAGTGAGGGGGGATTTGATAGCTGCTTTCAACTACCTAAAGGGGGGTTCCAAAGAGGATGGATCTAGACTGTTCTCAGTGGTAGAAGATGACAGAACAAGGAGTAATGGTCTCAAGTTGCAGAGGGGGAGGTTTAGGTTGGATATTAGGAAAAACTTTTTCACTAGTAGGGTGGTGAAGCACTGGAATGGGTTACCTAGGGAGGTGGTGGAATCTCCTTCCTTGGAGGTTTTTAAGGTCAGGCTTGACAAAGCTCTGGCTGGGATGATCTAGTTGGGGTTGGTCCTGCTTTGAGCAGGGGGTTGGACTAGATGACCTCCTGAGGTCCCTTCCAACCCTGAGATTCTATGATTCTCGATTTCTGGGTGGGAAGGAGTGACAGATCCTGCACTTTGCAGAGATATGTGCCTCACCCAGACAATACAGGCACCGCTGATGTTCAATCTGATGGAAAAGGAGCAAGGGCAGGAGATGCAATTCTTGAATCCTGGGAAGCTGAGCATAGTCCCAGAGCAAGGGAGGAGATTCCCCAATCAGGAATACTCTATGCTAACTAACTAATTACTAAGCTAAAATATATAACTATTTACAAATATTTTCTTTTTCTTTGCAGGTTATACAACTGAACGACGGAGGACATGAGTCTGACTCAGACCATGTGGCAGTAAGAAGGAACTGGAGAGACGTCGACCCTCACTCCCTCTTATACCCTAGGTCAGGAGCACAAGGAGATCTACTGCGCATGTGCGGGCCAACGGACACTGCTTTGAAGAATTTCCAGACTCGGATGCATGGTGCAAATGCATACCCACATGTGGAATACACATAGGGACCAGCACTCGAAAAAGAACAATAGGCCTTCCTGCTCTGAAGAATATGTAATAATTCATTGGCTAAGAATTTTTCCCTGGGGAGCAGTACAAATACTTGTATATTTTCAGTTTCTCCAGCAGCAGATTTACCTCCATTGGGCAATGATAGCACTAACTGATTGTCAGCTGTTGCATCCACTGATCGTCCATTTTGGTTTCCTGGTGTTTCTCTTGCATTGTAAGGTGGGGGTGTTTCAACTAAAAAACAGAAAGACACTGATATCAGCAAGTTGGTAAATTCTACCTAGGTCTGCCTGGTAACTATTCAACACTACTTCAGCATAGTTTAACTGGAGAAGGGTCCAAAACAGAACTTGAGTGTGAACCCCTGCCCTCCTCAGACTCCAAGTCAAGACTGTTTCAGATTCAAATCCCTGGAGATGAACCTGTCCCTACGGTTTAGACTCTGTGTCAAGTCCAAAGGCAGAAGGGTCCTAATTTCCAAATACAGTTTGGATGTGGCCCAAGATGACCGAAATTTCAGCTTTGATTTTGGCACTGGTTTGTCTGCACCGGGTCCCAGTTTGGCCTCAAACCCAAACTCCATGGAAAGAGACTGGCATCCATCTTAAGGGTGGAGTTCCATAAATGGGCTCCTTGAACCCAGCCCACTTCACATGGAATCCTAGTGAGGATGGAGAGCAAAGACACACTAGCTGACCTGAATTGCCTTGACAGGTGGAGAGACAGCCGCACACAGGCCTAGGCTAATACACAGTCAGCAAGACCTGGAAATGAATCAGATGGATTACAGGCTGAATGTGGAAGGCAGGCATTGCTAACTGCCTTGCGGTATGCCAGGAAGCAAATGAGAGCCATTGCATTCTGTAGCCATTGCAGCCTCTGGATCAGATTCAAGCAAAGACCAATCAGGACTGAATAACAACAGTCTAGCCAGGAGGTGAGGAACGTGGGTATAACTGTAGTGAGTTCTGCATTAGACAGAACTGGGCACTTTCCAGGTCTAGTGATAGCCACTGTGAAGTAGTGTTGTACTAGGAGTTTCCATTCTGGAAAGCAATACAGAATGACCCCTATTCTCCTGACCTGCCTCGCAAGTGGTGGCCTTGCCCTGGGCATAACGGAAATGCATAAATCATCCACACCGCTTCAAAACGGGAGGTGCCAGAAACATTATGTCCTGTAAACTTTATCTGGATCGAGTTTCAGCTAACTGTCCCCCATCCAAACAAATCTGTCTGTAAAACAACCAAGAGGTAGTGACAACAGGACAACAGTAATTTGCAGAATGAGTATTTTAGAACAGAGGCTGCAGTTCCACACATGTATGCGCAGAGGGAGCCTGGCTTCTCAAACGTTTGATCACTTCCACTAGCGCCTTCCCTCTAGCCTTAACCAACCAAAATAATCTATGGCACTGGCAGCTGGCTACCAAGAACAGCCTGCCTCTCAGAAAGAGACACAAGCTGACGCTCGCATGGGACAGAGGGGGCATTCATCCCCTCATACTTTGGGGAGGGCCAACTCTCTTTTAATCTGACCGATCTTCTTGTCAAAGAACCATATGCACTAATGAAAAATAAACAAATGAACTACAAAAACAGCCGTCCTAATTCCTGAATTGTTTCATTTACAAAACAGAGCCTAGGAACAGGAAAACACATCCTCCATTCTAATATATGCCAAGAAGGAATAGAGTGTGTTAGAAAGCTGAAATAAAGTCCTTATTTTCATGTTAGAAAACACAGATGTAGACCTTGACTCTGCAAATACTTAAGCATGGGAGTCAATTTACTCATGGGAGTAGTATTTTAATGGCACTACAAACAAGTAAAGTTGCACAGGTGTTTACAAGTTTTGCAGGACTAATAAAACTATCTAGGTTGAAATTCACTCCTGTGCAGAGAGACAGCAAAAGGAATCTGTCGACCTGGCTTGACGTGAGTAAGTGGACATCGATGAGAGTTGATTTATTGGGAGATAGGATTAGAGAGGTAAATGGATCAGCAGGCTGGAAACAGCAAGTCTGCACTAGGTAAGCGAAAGGGGAAAACACCCAGGGAACCATTTACAATGGACAAGTTAAGTCGGAAACATAAAGATGGGGTAAAGAATAAGTTGTACATGGACAGAGCATTCTGTACAGGGATTGGTTCCTACAAAGTGACCAAGTCAATCCCAAAACATGTGATGCAATGTATAATAAATGCAATGTAATTTGTAAATGTCCATACGCTCGCCATTATCAGGAGGGCGCTGCGTCCTAGTGGCCAGAGTCCATAAATTTGCCCTTGTCAGCTGGGCAGTAAGGCCTAGTGGCCAGAGTCAGGAAATCCACTCCTTCTACAAGGGCGGTAAGGTCTAATGGCCCAAATCACTACATTTGCCCCTGTCCACAGGGCCATAAGGCTTAGCGGCCACTGAGTCAGCGGGGCAAGTCTCCGACTCAAGGCTTCGGCTCATTCGCCAGTCCGCCGTTTGATTCCCCTGGGCTGCTTCCTGCCGTTGTCCCTGCTGCTGTGGTCAGGCGTCCGTTACCTCTAGGTTCCCCGGTCTGCCCTTTCTCCGGCATCTCGGAACCCTGCGAGGCCTCCGGGGTTCCCTTGGTGTCTGCCTGGGCTGAGGCATCCCCTGGCTCCCAGGGTCCTGGGCTTCCGCTGAGCCTTGGCTGAGGGGGGGCAGTGCACATCCTTCCTCCACGGCAGCCAGCCCCAACTGAGCCGAGCTGCTCCCTTCCCCGTCCAGTGCGGGGCAAGTGTGCCCCATCACACACCCTCCCCTTTAAGACTGGATCTGGCGGGGGCGTGGTGTCTCTTTCCTCGCCCTCTGGCCAAGAAAAGAAGTCCGCATTGGCATGCACCTTTCCAGGGTGGTGCATCACTTGGACATCATAAGGCTGTAGGGATAAATACCATCACATTACTTGTAGGTTGGTTTCTTTCATGTGATGCAACCAGCACGGGAATGCTTGGTCAGTAACCAGCCAGAATGTGTTCCCCAACAGGTAGTACCTTAGAGAGTCTATGGCTCGCTTGGTGGCTAAGGCCTCTTTCTCTATGGTTGAATAACGGATTTCTCTAGGGAACAGTTTTTGACTCAAGTACAATATAGGATGTTCTTCTCCAGATCCCACCTGGCCGCAGTAATGCTGCCATTTGTTGGACAAGCCTTTCCTGGTAGGCTTGCTGCTGGGCAGCCAACTCCCGCATTATCTCCTGTTGGTGGCTCGTCACCTGTTGCAACAGCTGGGCGTATTGCTGCTGCTGTTGTGCGGCTTGTTGCTGCTGGCTTTCTAGGAGCCATTTCAAAACCTTATCCGACTCCATGCTGGCATCCAGTAATCTCGGGTCGCTAGCACGTCAGGGCTATCAAGGGGAGAACCTGTACTCCCCTCGCATCTACTGGTTTTAGGGCTTTCCTCAGGCCTGGGGCATTACCCACATTCTCCACCACGTGTGACAGGGTTGGGGGGAAACCCCATCCTGTGCAGGGCAAGTGGGCCCACCTCTCTTAGGAAATGCCGGGGTGGGGGAGGAGGGAGGGTGTACATATCTTACATCTACGTCCCTCCCAGCCCAAGTCCATACACTCGCTCTTATCAGTAGGGCGGTGCGGCCTAGTGGCCAGAGTCTAAAAATTCACCCTTGTCAACTGGGCAGTAAGGCCTAGGGCCAGTGTCAGTCAATCTTCCCTTTTCACAGGGCAATAAGGCCCAATGGCCAGTCACAAAATCCGCTCCTTCTCGCAGGGCGGTAAGGCCTAATGGCCCAAATCACTACATTCGCCCGTCCACCGGGCCGTAAGGCTTAGCAGCCAGAGTCAATAAATTCGCCCTTGTCAGCAGGGAAGTAAGGCCTAGCAGCCACTTCCAGACACAGAGGGAGGGGTTGCATCCCCAGCAGGGGGGTCCAGGCCCTCCCTCTCCAGACCCCAGACCCTGGTAGTGGCCGTAGCAAGGGCCACTGAGTCAGCAGGGGAAGGCGCCAACCGAAACACACTGACTCAAGGCTTCAGCTCACTCAACAGTCCACCATCTGATTCCCCTGGGCTGCTTCCTGCCGTCATCCCTGCTGCTGTGGTCTGGGCATCCCTGATACCTCTAGGTTCCCCGGTCTGCCCTTTCTCCGGCACCTTCGAACCCTGCGAGGCCTCCGGGGTTGCCTTGGCATCTGCCTGGGCTGCAGTGTCCCTGGCTCCTAAGGTCCCGGGCTTCCGCTGAGCCTTGGCTGGAGCGGGCAGCGCACGTCCTTCCTCCCCGGCAGTCAGCCCCAACTGAGCCGAGCTGCTCCCTTTTATATCAGTGCGCCTGGAGCATGCCCAGTAGAGCGAAGTGGGTGTGACTTCCTCAACTCACAATGTAGGGTTAACCCTTCCCCGTCCAGTGTGAGGTTCACAGTCCACAAAAGAGATGAATTGCAGTTGGTGGGTCGCCTTAATAAAAAGTTTGGGAACCACTGTGCTAAGCACTGTACAAACACATCAATAAACTCACCCGTCTTGAGTAACTTACAGTCTAATTTGTGGGAAGATGCAACAAGTGAGAATGACAAAGAAAAGGAAAGAAGGGGGAAGGGAAGATGAAGGTTATGAAAAAAGGGTCATGCAGTTACCCAGATGGCTACTGCACATCTTGAAGGTTCCTGAAATTACCACAGCCTTTTTAAAATTAAATAAACTCAGCTGTCCCCGACTGAATCCCAATCAAATAATTTTGTCTCCAATTCAGAATCACGTATGCTCTGATATGCTAAAATGCAGATTAAACCACTTACATTTTCAAGTGGTTTTACAAGCTTTCAGGATCAGCTGAATTGGCAAGACATCCATACTGTATAATTTACAACAGGCCTCATCTTCCAAGGACACCAGTATAAATCAGGAGCAGCTACACTGAAGTCAATAGTTACCCAGGTGTAAAACCATAGTGAGTGAGAAGAGAGGCCCTACTTATACCCTGTCATCCTGAGGAGTACATCAGTGAGGTTGCAGAATATGAGCTAAAATGATTAAAGATGCAAAAAAGAAATGATAGAAAAGGTAGGAAAACAAAAATCTTCCTATGTCCATAGTGTCGGATTATAAATAAATAAAGGACAAATGAGAACATTAAGGACAGGAATTCAGATGCTCAGAAGTCAAGCTGCAAGATTCAGCTTTGAACTACACCCATGTAAACCCAAAGTTGAAATCAATGGATTTACACTGGTGTAACAGAAGCAGAATTTGAGCCAAGATTTCTGTAGTAATGTTAAACTTGGAGTGGTTTCACATGGCATATGTTGAACACCAGGAGTATCAATATATTCCTGGAAACTTTAAGAAGTAAGAGGTTCACAATATGTGCAACATGAATGAGTGAACTTTACAAAGAAGGGAACCTTGGAGCTGACTCAGCATCCTCTGAAGTCAACGGGAGTCCCTCCATCATCTGCAGTGGGTGCTAGATCAGATCAGTTACCTTTTTCATTTCCTGAATTAAGTCTTTCTATTCATGAACTTCAAGTGACATCAACAAAGGTCTTTGTATTTTACTTTCCCTGTTTTCCTCCCCCCAAGGAAAAGTCCAAACCTCATGAACCTGGGGAGTTCACAAGCTCCACTGACTTTCCTGCTGGAGTTTCTAAGCTCCTTGACAGCTACTGGGTTTGCCCAGAGCTCACAGGCTGTATTAAAGGAGAGCCTCATTCGATTGCTTTTCATCTATTCAGCCTCTTAACAGAGCATGTCCATCTTTTGCTTCAGCCTCCAAACACCACGCAGGATCTACTCCTGCATTCACATTCACTGGCACAGGTGGGCATCCGGAGACCATCGTTACCTCTTACCTGTGAGTGGATATGGACTTCCTGGTCCAGAAGAACTTCCTGGAGAGTTAGGATAGCTGATGCTGCTGGGTGACTGAGAGAACATGTGACTGGGTGATGATGGAAAAGGGGTGCAGGGAGTCTGCTGGAAAGAATCGGGATAGGTGGCATTATGTGGCATCAGAGGCTCACTGTGGAGGGAAGCACTCCGGAACTTGGCGAGGAGGCTGAGATGCGGGTTAAACTCACTGTGTCTTGGAACCAGTACTGGAGGCAACACTGAAAATAAAAACAAGAGAGTACAAGTTTCAGTCAAACACCCACTCTAGCGTGCCGTCTCTCTTTCTGCGTCTGAGCAACACACCACACTACCAAAACGTCACTTCACATATACTATCCTCTGAATACTGCTATAAATGTGTTACCAACGTATTTTAAATACCCTTTTCCAGCGTCCTCACAGTTTGTTCTTGTTACAACTCAGTTCATCCAGCACCCTTCATTGAAACTAGAGCAGGGGTGGCCACCTGTGCCTGAGAAGGAGCCAGAATTTGCCAATGTACATTGCCAAAGAGCCACAGTATTATGTCAGCAGCCCCCATCAGCTTCTTTACCCCGCCTGCCAGCCGCCCCCACCCCCATCAGCCGCCCCCCCCTCACGCAGGATGCAGGAGGCTCTGGGGGGTGAGGAAAGAGTGAGGGTGCGACAGGCTTGGGGAAGGAGGCCGGAAGGGACAGGGCCTTGGGGGAAGGGGTGAAGAGGGGGCAGGGCCTGTGGCAGAGGCAGGGGTTGAACAGTGAGCATTGGAAAGTTGGCACCTGTAGCTCCAGCCCCGGAGTCTGAAGTGCCGCATGCGGCTCCGGAGCCACAGGTTGGCCACCCCTGAACTAGAGGATAATAAATCTGCTCAGCAACTGAGCTTTCTTCTTTCTTCAGTGGCAACACTACCATTCCTTACACAATATGACTAACGCTTTCAGATAGCAGGCCCCGTTCTGCAGCTGCTACACCAACTGTCTTCAACAAGGAGAGAGCGTATGCACGCACACATACCCCCCACCCCCCTGAAATAATGGAAGTGGCACATTTATACCCATTAAAATTACAGCTCCCACAATCTCTTTTCTGGGATGCTGAAGAAGCCAGAGATTTGCTCAATATTCTTGATAAGCAGAATTTGTCAAACTCAGAGCCCACTTTAAGAATAAATAATATTTGGCACTTCTCAGGGATCAGGGTCAGATAATTACCTGAATTTTACAGATGAGGAAACTGAGGCATGCAGAGGTTAGAGACCAGATTTTAAAAGGTATTTATCTGCAAATGCAGATAGGTGTCGAGTAGGATTTTCCTATAGCATTCCTTTCAGAATATCAATTAATGTATTTGTTCTGGTATTTCAACCCAGGTCCAGAGAAACAGGGGAGTCAAAGTGCTCATGGTGGAATCCACGTAAGAACAGCAGCAAGACAGACTTGGATAAATATGGTTGCTAACAGCATAGCAGAGTCAGTGAATGCACCTTAAATGCCTGGCATAACCTTTTGTGCACACTAATCCAAGGACTAACCCTACTAGCAAGGGTGAAAATTAACTTGTGCTGCTATGTTGCTCCCAAGGTCATGCCCCTCAGCAATGGAAAGGGACAGACTGCAGTGGCAGTCAAAAAAGCAAACGGGATGTTAGGAATCATTAAAAAAGGGATAGAGAATAAGACGGAGAATATCTTACTGCCCCTATACAAATCCATAGTGCGCCCACATCTTGAATACTGCGTACAATTGTGGTCTCCTCATCTCAAAAAGGATATACTGGCATTAGAAAAGGTTCAGAGAAGGGCAACTAAAATGATTAGGGGTCTGGAACGGGTCCCATATGAGAAGAGATTAAAGAGGTTAGGACTTTTTAGCTTGGAAAAGAGGAGACTAAGAGGGGATATGATAGAGGTATATAAAATGATGAGTGGTGTGGAGGAAGTGAATAAGGAAAAGTTATTTACTTGTTCTCATAATAAAAGAACTAGGGGCCACCCAATGAAATTAGTGGGCAGCAGGTTTAAAACAAATAAAAGGAAGTTCTTCTTCACACAGTGCACAGTCAACCTGTGGAACTCCTTGCCTGAGGAGGCTGTGAAGGCTAGGACTATAACAGGGTTTAAAAGAGAACTGGATACATTCATGGAGGTTAAGTCCATTAATGGCTATTAGCCAGAATGGGTAAGAAATGGTGTCCTTAGCCTCTGTTTGTCAGAGGGGGGGTGATGGATGGCAGGAGAGAGATCACTTGATCATTACCTGTTAGGTCCACTCACTCCAGGTCACCTGGCCTTGGCCACTGTCAGTGGACAGGATACTGGGCTGGATGGACCTTTGGTCTGACCCAGTACGGCCTTTCTTATGTTCTTATGACAGAGCTGTGTGCTGTATTTCATTATGGCAAATTGTCAATTAATTTTCCATTTAATAGATTTTTATGAATGTAACGTATGGTTATCTTTTTTGTTAGACTTCCTTTCACTTCATTCTCTCTCTTTTCTGTGAAAAATGGGGGTGCAACATTTCCTGTCTGTAGCATCTGTTGTTTTTACATTTTCCTTCCCTCTCCCTTCATATTGTGTTTTCTTTTTCTTGCCCAACATTGACTCCACTAGATTCCCCCCAGATATTGTTTCCCATCTTCCCCATTTGCCACCCCCCCATCTCTCTTTCAATATCATATTGCTCTTTCATAACTTATCCTATCAACCTTTTCCTATCTCCTGTCTCCCCCAACATGCTCAGCCACCCACTGGCACATAACGCCTAATAGTCTGAGGACTGAGTATTAAAGACCAGTACAAATGGTTGGGATGGAGTGGGGATGGGCTTCACTGTCTAGAGGCACTGCCCAAGAGAAAAGCCATCACCTCAACTACTGGGAAACAGGGAAGGCACTGGGATTCCTACCAGGGTGCTGTCCACGGGTCCTACTCTAGGACTCCATCTGTCTAATCTGCCTCTTGCCTGAGTGTGTCCGATTGGTTGGAGGGTTCCAGTTTGACACCAATCCCTTCTGGCTGCTGGAAAGAAGCAGGAATATTCTTTCCTGTTCCTCTCTCCTGGTTGCAATGAGTTCGGTTTGGTGATGTCCCCTCTTCCCATCGCCCGACTGTGATGCGTCTCTGCTGCTCAACCTCTCCCTTAGCTGCTGGGGTTTAAAAGTCTTCTTTCTCCAGTGAACAGCTCCAGTGCTTGATGCTCCTGCTCTTCAGAATTTCCCCCAGGAGCAGCATGAAACTGACCAGACTTTTGTCAGTTTCCTGGGGGCCCACAGGGTTTACAGCAGCCACAAAGGGGATGGCCGTGGTCAGTTTTCACTCTCCTGTAGTTTGTGGAAGCTCTGAGCAGGAGCAGTCACACTACAGTAGCCTGTCTATAGACTTAGGAAGCTAGCACTGCATCACTGGTGCTCTCTTTGTATTTGGAAGATTTTCTTTGCCACCGTGAGGACTAGAAACAATTATTTTCCTAAATGACCCCTGACAGTCTGCAGGTGCTGATAGCACTTGCCAGGGAAGGCTTCCTACTTGCCCAGGATAAGTGGGCCAGGGGAGTTTCCAAGCCTTGCAGCTCCATAAGTTCGATAAACTGTTATATCCAGCTCTGACTGGCACACCCATACTTCTCCAGGGCACTGCTTCTGTCACATCACTCCATCTTTCCGCTGCCTGCGCCATACTGTGCCTAGAGGGGTGAAGCTACTGGGGCAGCAAGGAGGATGGAGGTATTTTTGGTTGGGGCTAGTGAATCTCCAGAGGTTCCTTATTCTCCCTGCTCCTTTGCCCGCCGATGCCGTTCTCTGAATCGTAAGAGGTGACCATGCTGGAGACGGATAATATGACACTGAAACCCTGTATGACCCCCTCATACCCAGTCTGCGTGAGTGATTTACCTAGATCATCTCCACTCACCGCTGCTCCTTTGCCTCACTTTTTCTCCACTATCTGTAGCTGGCCCTGTGGGGGTATATTATTCCTCCTTGTCATACTCCTGTAATAAGATGACAATGTGCCCCTAGCACAGCTGGCGACTAATGGGCTGATCCCCTGAGTCCTGCCATTGCTGCTTCTGGACTAGGTTCTTTATTGGCTATTGCCCTCCACCTTCATCTGCTGCGGTAGGTCTTGCTGAAAACCTGGCCAGGCACGAGATGCAGACAGTTGTGTGGCACTCTGAGCACTTACATGTGTACTGGCTTGTTGTGCCTATGGCTGCAGTTCCTAATGAGCACAACAAATTTTCCACACATTTTTATCCCCCCATATAGTTGTTTAATGAAGGGTATAATCAGTGGCAGTTTAGCCACTGTGCCAACAGGGCCTGTGCCCAGGGACCACGGAAAATTGGGGTGCCCATACGCATCCCTGCCACTCCCCAGCAGCTGTGCTGAACAGGCAGGACATGGCAAGCCCCTGCGCACCCGCCAGGAGCGCCAGGCAGGCGGAGGAAGCCCCTGCGCCCCAATCCCATTTCCCTGGCAGGAGCACAGGAACGGGGTGGGGGAGGGGGCACTGCAGGTAGAAGGGATGGGGAGGGGCCCCCACTTGCTCTGGCCCAGGGCCCCACAAACCCCTAATCCGCTTCTGGGTACAATAGCACATCTTCAGGTTCTGACCCTTGTGCACGGCAACAGAGTGCAGTCCTAGATGAGATTCCCCCTTTCCCTGAACTTTCCCTGTGTCCTTGGTCATGGGCAACCCTACAGTAACAACAACACGTAGCATGTGAAGGGGGAAAATGGTCAAGAGACAGATTTCAGTTTTAAGCTTCACAAGGATTCAAATACCTTCCCAGGGCCCTTTTCACTCTTGGACCACAGCCACTTTTCCATGCTAACAACCATACAAATATTGTGGAGTAGATTTTTAGGCAGCCCACTGGCTGGGGAGTTACCACGTCTTCCTTCTGGACAATGAAATTCATTTATAGAAAGTCAAAAGTTCACCTATGCTTCTGCTGTCTGCAGCAGCACTCCATATTAGAAGCTCCATTATCTGTCACCCAGTACACAGAATGATCTCATTTAAGAATAATAGAGCAGGCAGTTTTTATATTATTTTAAAATTGCAGTTTTGGTTGGCAGTAATCCATTTCTAACTCAGACTTCTGACCTGGAGAATTGACTCTAGCCACCCAAATCCACCTCCTCTAAATTGGAAGGATTATTCTCTATCTCCAACCCTCAATCCTGCGAATAAAGGGGATGTTTCAAAAACAGGGAAGTGACAGTGGTGCTTTCTAACAGAACCTACGTGCACTGGGCCAAAGTCACTGCCTGGATTCCACCAGCAGTTGTGGGCTTGGGGAAGTTTCATTCGAGGGAGGCTGGCAGTGGCAGAAGCCACACGCAACCTATGTTCTGTCGTTCGGCATATGTCACAAAGCCGACGAGGTGGCCAGAGGAGAGAGGGAGGGGTCAGTGCATCTCGAGTTAAAGGCTGGAGCTTAGTGTTAGTCTCCCTGGTGGATATCTACTGCCCCTTCTTTCCCCTTCCGCCCTCTGCCATGGTGAGTCCCGCCCATCTATTGTATAGGAGGAACTCACTGAATAAATCAAAACCACTGGTTTTGAATTTAAGTTATGGATTTGAGTATAGAATGGGTCACTCAGGAGAAGGGACAATAGAATGGGAACAATGGAACTTATGGGAAGAGTGAGTTGAAAAATAAAGGACATTTGTGGAGATCAATACAGCTTCTGTGACCATCATTGGGTTTATTATTGAACAATCCAAGATGCAGTTTCTTTAGCTCTTGAGGCTAAGATGCAAAGAAACTCACACAAACCTACAGGACCCACAGTTAGATATGAAGAGTGTTGTATTTTTCTGTAGCTAAACAGAATTGTTATTTAAATGGATTGCAGTCTCGACAATTGGGAGCTGCCACATTTTGTTCAAAGGAGAGGAGTGGCCAACACTCGGACCAGATCCTGACAGATCCTGACCCGTAACCCTCTGGGCTTAAGGGCAACACAACAAACTTCAGAGCTCCTGCAGCAGCATCCAGAACTGTCACAGAATAACAGCTGTTAGCAGACATTGAATAGATCATCAGATCTGCACTGTTTGTGGTTAATATACTGATTTAAATGGAATTACTCCTGATTTACACCAGTGTAAGAGGACAATAAAGCCAACAATCTTTCGAAGGCAAAGATACACAAAATGGATATGATCTTAGTGTCTTTTTTGAAATTATTTGAATAGCTTATTTTAGTAAATCATTCAATCAATCACTTCCACCCAAATTAGACAACTATCAATTCACGTGTAAGATTTTAGACAAAACAATGTTTTTAGCAGTTCAGATCCATTTCAGATTGAGAGCTCAGTTTTAAAGTAAGGAACAACAGGAAGGGGAGCAGCCATTGTTGCATATATGTTAATAAATGCCTTTTTCTCTCTTAAATTACATGAAACAGTAATAAAATCCCATGGTTCATTTTATCTGATTTTAATGTCACTTCAAAGTTTATGACTGACAGAGGATCATCATTGGCAATACCTGGTTTACAGTTACTAACTACAAACCCTATTCACGAGTAAATTGCCACATGACCAGGATTGGACTCAATAATTTTACAATCATTGTTCAGCAATTTCTTTGCCACACAAATCCAATGGACTGATCCCATGATAAGGGCAGGGATTTACAATGCTGGCTGAAGTCTACCCTGAAGATGATCTTCAACAGAAAAATTTAAAGTTGCATGAGGACTGGGGGTGGGGGGCTTGAGGGGGAAAGGTATAAATGTCCACCCAGCTATGAAAAACTCACAACGGCAGGACAGCAGGTATTTAAAGAGGAACTGATCTACGGTCTAGGATCTTTGGTGCACCTTCATGACAATTAATCCATCCCTGTGGATCCACTCTAATCTTTAAAATGGCCATTTACTGTGGATTAGCAAGTCAGCTTTTGTCCTTTTAGAGTCGGGCAAAGATCCAGTCAGGATGGAGAGACTAGTTTGTGCCTACATTTCATGCTAATGGGCACAATAGTGCCAGTACATTAGCTAGTGAGGTTCTCAGGCAGCTAGCATCCAATACATCAAAGGAAAAAAGCTTTCAGCACCCTGGACAAGTTCCTGATGTCCGAGTCTCCTCTCACACATGAATGGGATTTCCTTCTATCCTACCAGAGGAGAGTGGAGCCCCTTGTAAATCACAATTATGGGCAGGAGCTAGATCTGGGATCCCTTTCAGCAGAAAAGACAGCTGATCTTTCCAGCTGAACAGAGCCTTCTTTGTTATTACTTCACAATAAGATTAGTTATGATGCAACAAGTACAGACATTTCACCTAAAGAGCTGATATATATTTATATCATTTTCATCTGATCTATTACCTGGGGTCTCCACCCGCCGGTAATGGTAGGGGTTGATGCAAACTTCTTTCTGCTTTGAGCCAAATGGGAACTCACAACATTCCAGTGGTTTCAATTCATGGTGAGACTGTAAATCGGGCCAACGCCACACTCGGCAATAGATGACATGGGGCAGCCCCTTGCGATGAGACACCTGCAGCCTCCCATCCAAGGAGCGTGGGATCGTGACGCACTTACTGGGCTGGCCAGGACAGCTCAGAGCCCTCTCAAGTTCTTCCATAGCACCTTTCTTCTTCTTCAGTTTCTTCACCAGGGAATCAACAGCCTTCTCTGCCCACTTCTCCTCTTCATCTCCTTGCTTCCAGCCCAGCAGCCTCTTCACTGCTGGGCTGGTGAAGGAGAACAATGAGCTAATAGGGGTGCTGGAGTGCATAAGAATCAAAGATTGTGTGTAAGTGTAAACAGAAGCACAAATCTCTCTGCTGCTTGCAAAGCCTGGGTGAAGTCTTCACAATATTCAGATGGGCAGCTGCCTTCACAGAAAGTCTCTTCCCCACATATCAGTCTTCCTAATCTTAGACGCAGTTTGAGAACATTCCAACTGGGTGGGACTCAGACCTCTCCCCAATACCAAGAAAATGTTGATCAAGCCTGAAACAAACACACAATCCATAGTTAGGTTTAATACATTTCCTGACTTATGTTTTTAATAAAATTAGATAAAAAGAGAAATAAGTTCAAAAGTGTGTTTACTTTTCATTCTGTTTGCTATTTTGGGCCCAATGCTATCCCTGGAAGCTGGGCCCTTGGTTTTCACATTTCTCTGACATTAGACTGAGCAAAGAGTCTAGTCACTTTAACTAGTGTTTGCAGTCAGCTTCTAGTGAATTTAATTCCTGTTCTCCTGCAGTGCTCAGCTTCTTGAGGGCCTTCCTTAAAGCATGGGAGGTGGAGGAGCTCAAGAAGCTGACCACCACAGTGCCTGTGCCCAAGCAAGTCTGTACACCCTGCACCGCACAGGGCTCTGTACCCGAGTGCTTTCCTCTGTGGACCAGGAGGAAAGGACATTTATCATGCAGCCCCAAATCACAGTGGTCTTTGTTGTTGCCCATATGACCCTATTTGCCCGGAGGATGTACATGACAAGCACTGGGAGAAAAGACTTATCATGAAAACATGAACGGCATGAGTGAATTGAAAACAGGGAGGAAGAAACACATTTGTGTCTGCAAAATACACACACACACACTTATTTCAATGCCATAGTGCCAGTCTCTGTGCTATGTTATAAATGAATTCAACAAGCCACAATGATTTATCAAAAGAAAATCGAGTAGCTGATAAAGCAGTGAATTGTAGTTGGTCTAGGTCAGCAATTCCCACCCTTGTGTAACGACTGGATCAGTTTACCAAACAAATGGCCTGGTCCTTCCAGGAAATGTTGAGTGCCTTCAACTCCGACTGACTGATGCTCTGCAACTCCTAGAAGCAGCCCCTAAGGCCTGTCTGGAATCAGCTAGGCAAGGCTGAGAACTTCTTAATGAGGCTTTGATCTTTAATTTGTTTAGGATCCATTAACCAAGGGGCAGGGTTACGCAGAGAAAACAGGGGTTTAAAAAGCCAGTGCCTAAGCAACCAGAGGAGCAAGCAAACAGGAGCAGCAAACAGGGGAGTTCTGAGAGGGAGCTAGAGAGCCAGATACACCGAACATTCTCTAAACTTAGGCCAATAAATCACTCCCTACCCAAACCACACACACCCCAACACACACACAACAAAAAAAGCTGCAGGAGTAAAAATATGCAGGCAGAAGTCCAGCAGCAGAGTGGGGACTATCCAGTTTATTGCACTGAATGGAGCATGTATGATTACCTGCTTTGTGGACAGGTACCATATGTGTGCATTCGGTGCAATGTGCTCATGGCCCTTAGAAACTGTGTATGGGCTCTTGAGACCAGAGTGGTTGAACTAGAGGAGCTAAGGGAGACAGAGAGGCACACAGATGAGTCCTACCCCCAGTCTGACAGCCTCTTTGCTATTGAGGATGACACTCTCGGGGAAGGAGAACATCAAAGTGGAGCGGAGGGAAACAATTCCATAGTTGGGACCTTCCTTCCAGATAATGTCGTGATATCCTCTTGTGCTGAGAATACCTCTCTGGGGATGGAATACCAGTTTTTGGGAAGAGACCGGTATTTGAATGGTATTCGAATGAATGGGGGATTTGATCTTTAGAAATATAGATAGCTGGGTTTGTCGTGACCAAGACAACCGCATGGTGAATTGCCTGCGGGGTACAAAGATTGTGGATCTCCAGACACCTAGACAGACTTATATGCAGTTCTGGGAAGGAGCCGGTGGTTGTGGTATATGTATGCACCAATGACATAGAGAAGGATAGGAGATAGGTCCTGGAGGCCAAATTGAGGCTGCTAGGTAAGAGACTGAAGTCCAGAACCTCCAAGGTAACATTCTTTGAAATGCTTCCAGTTCCATGCGTGGGGCCAGTTAGACAGGCAAAACTGCAGGAGGAGATGATTGTGTAGGGAGGGTTATAGGTTTATTAGGAACTGTGGAACATTTGGGAAAGGAGGAGCCTATACAGAAAGGATGGGCTCCACCTAAACCAAAATGGAATCAGATTGCTGGCATGTAAAATTAAAAAGGTCATACAGGAATTTTTAAACTATGGGCTAGGGTAAAGCTGACAGGTACAGAGGAGCACACAGTTTGGACAGAGACACACCATAGGGGAAGCTGTATTAACGAGGATTCTCTACATCCTAGTAAAGAGAAGAGGATAGAATTTGATAAGTACAGGTAGGAACTGCAGAGAAAAAACAGTCATATGACAAAAAGTCCCATTCAATTACATCACATGAAAGCAGACAACTAAAAAGTGACAAATTATATAAGTGCTTGTATACAAATGGTACTAGTCTAAATACTAAGATGGGTAAACTTGAGTGCCTAGTATTAAGTGAGGATATTAATAGAATAGGCATCACAGAAACTTGGTGGAATGATGACAATCAATGGGACATGGTAAAACCAGGGGGAATATGTAGGAATTACAGAGTACATTGTGCTGGTGGGGGAGTGGCACTATATGTGAAAGAAAGCATAGAGTCAAATATACTAAAAATCTTAAATGAATCAAACTGCACCATAGAATTTCTATGGATAGAAATTCCATGCTTGAAGAGTACAGAAGTAGGAATATACTACTGATGACCTGACCAGGCTGGCGATGGTGAGTGTGAAATGCCTGGGGAAGCTAGAGAGGATATAAAAATAGAGAACTCAATAATAATGGGGGATGTCAACTATCTCCATATTGACTGGGTACATGTCACCTCAGGACGGGATGCAGAGAGAAAGTTTCTAGACACCTTAAATGCCTGCTTCTTGGAGCAGCTAGCCTGGGAACCCACAAGGGGAGAGGCAATTCTTGATGTAGTCTTAAGTGGAGCACAGGATCTGGCCCAAGAGGGTGAATATAGCTGAACCATTCAGTAATAGCAACTGTCATATAATTAAATTTAACATCCTTGGGGGGGCGGGGGGGGGGGGGGGAGAAGTACCAAAGGAGACCAGCACAGTAATGTTTAACTTCAGAAAGGGGGATTATCCAAAAATAAGGAAGCTAGTTGAAACAGAAATTAAAAGGTACAGTCACAAGAGTGAAATGCCTGCAAGCTGCATGGATTTTTTTTTAAAAAAACACAATAATAGAGGTTCAAACTAAATACACCCCTCAAATTTAAAAAAAAAAAAAAAGTAAAAAAGACCCCCAAAAATGCCACCATAGCTAAAGAAACAGAGTAAAAGTGGCAGTTAAAGGCACCAAAGCATCCTTTAAAAACTGGAAGCCAAAGATTACCGGAGGAAACAGAAAGGAGCATAAACTCTGTCAAGTTAAGTGTAAAAGTATAATTAGGCAGGCCAAATAAGAATTTGAAGAACAACTAGCAAAAGACACAAAAACTAATAGTATTTTTTTAAACTATATCAGAAGCAGGAAGCCTGCCAAACAATCAGTGGGGCTACTGGACGATCGAAGTGCTAAGGGAGCACTCAAGAAAGACAAGGCCATTGCAGAGAAACTAAATGAATACTTTGCATCAGTCTTCACTGCGAGGATGAGAGGGAGATTTCCACACCTGAGCCATTTGTTTTGGGTGACAAATCTGAGGGACTGTCCCATATTGAGGTGTCAATAAAGGAGGTTTTGGAACAAGTTGATCAATTAAACACTAATAAGTCTCCAGGACCAGATGGTATTCACCCAAGAGTTCTGAAGGAACTCAAGTATAAAATTGCAGAACTACTTAGTGTGCTATGTAACCTATCACTTAAATCAGTTTCATGTGATGCCGATGCTTAAAAAAAGGCTCTCGGGGCGATTCTGGCAATTACAGGCCGGTAAGCCTAAAATCAGTACCAGGCAAATTGGTTGAAACGATAGTGAAGAACAGAATTATCCAAAACATAGATTAATATGATTTACTGGAGAAGAGTCAAGACAGCTTTTGTAAAGAGAAATCAATCTATTAGAATTCTTTGAGGGGAGTCAAACAAACATAGGGACTAGGATGATCCAGTGGTAATAGTGTACGTGGACTTTCAGAAAGCCTTTGACCAAGTCCCTCCCGAAAGGCTCTTAAGCAAACAACGCAGTCATGAGATAAGATGGAATGTCCACTCATGGATCAGTAACTGGTAAAAGATAGGAAACAAAGGGTAGGATAGGAATACATGGTCAGTTTTCAGAATGGAGAGAGGAACCAGCAGTATCCCCCAAGGATCTATACTGGGACCAGTGCTGTTCAACATATTGATAGATGATTTGGAAAAAAGGGGTAAACAGTGAGGTGGCAAAGTTTGCAGCAGATAATACAAAATGAGTCAAGATAGTTAAGTCCAATGTAGTCTGTGAAGAGTTACAAAAGGATCTCACAAAACCGGTCAACTGGGCAACAAATTGGCAGGTAAAATCCAGTGTTGATAAATGCAAAGTAGTGTATATTGGAAAACATAATCTCAACCATACATACAAAATGATGCGGTCTAAAGTAGCTGTTTCCACAATGACTCCAAGATTTCTTTCTTGAGTGATTAGTTCCTGAAAACATCCATTCGATGTGTAGCAGCAGTCAAAAAAAGCAAACAATGTTAGGAACCATTAGTTGTATGCAGTGTTGTAGTGGTGTCAGTCCCAGGATACTAGAGAGAAAAGATGAGTGAGTTAATATCAGAAGAGTTCTGTAAAAGCTTGTCTCTCTCACCAACAGAGGTTGGTCCAATAAAATATATAAACTCAACTACCTTGTCTCTCTAGGAACCATTAGGAAAGGGATAGATGATAAGTCAGTAATCATAATGCCACTATATAAATCAATGGTTCCGCCACACCTTGAATACTGCATGCAGTTCTGGTCACCCCACATAGGTGCTGGAACTAGGGAGTGCTGGGGATGCGGCAGCTTGAAGTGGTTTCCATCATATACAGGACTTACAGTTTGGTTCAATGGCTCTCAGCAGCCCCACTTTACAAATTGTTCCAGCACCCTGAAACCCTATCTCAAAAAAGCTAGTATTAGAAATGGAAAAGGTACAGAGAAAGGCAACAAAAATGATTACGGGTACAGAAGAGTTTCCATATGAGGAGAGATTTAAAGTGTTGAACTGTTCAGCTTGGAAAAGAGATGACTAAAGGGGGGAAATAATAGAGGTCTATAAAAACCATGAATGATGTGGAGAAAAAAAGTGTTATTTACCCCTTCACATAACGCAAGAACTAGAGGTCACCCAATGAAATGAAGAGGCAGCAGGTTTAAAACAAACAAAAGAAAGTACTTCTTCACACAATGCACAGTCAATCTGTTGCCAGGGGATGTTGTGAAGGCCAAAACTATAACTGGGTTCAAAAAAGAATTAGATAAGTTCATGGAGGATAGGTCTATCAGTGGGTATTAGTCAAGATGGCCAGGGATGCAACCCCATGCTCTAAGAATCCCTAAGCCTTTGACTGCCAGATGCTGGGTCTAGACAACAGGGGATAGATTACTAGATAATTGCCCTGTTCTGTCTCTTTGAAGCATCTGGCATTGGCTATTGTCAGAAGACAGGATACTGAGCTAGATAGACCTTTAGTCTGACCCAATAGTCAGATATCCAGACTCTACTCTGCACACAGCTATTGAGTTTGGGCTGCTCCAAATTCCAGGCTCATGAGAGAAAACAAAAACCTGAATAGGAAGGAGCATGGATGATGACTAGTGGATTAGGCCCTACAGCAGGAATGGGGAATTTAGAGAGCCAATGACTAAATCCTGCTGTATCAGTACGGTTGTAAGTACCTGCTATAGGCTGATGGGGAAAATGGGGCACATTTCTTATCTGAGGGGTGTCCCCAGGCATTAATGTATGTAAACAACTGTTCTTGATAAGGTAATGTAATTTTACAATTAGCAGATCTGAAAGCATACGTGGAATACAAACGTACATACGTAAGAATATTGTTCTGAGATTTTTTTTCCATTTTGAACAAGGTTTTAAATAAACACATTAATCTCTTCCAGTCAAATTAAATAATTCAGCAGTGACCTCAGCATGAGTCTGAACACTATTGTTGTTCGTGGGAGAGAAGCCAAGGGTACATGTATAAAAGCAAAAGCAGTGCTCTGCAGACCATGTGATGAAGTCTAAGATAAGGCTTTATTGTACGATTTCCTTTCATGCTCCTTCCTTTCCCTCTTAAAACAAGAATTAAAAAAAAATCTAAACGATCAGACAAAGTATAAATGGTATTAAATGCTGCTTTTAGATATGCATACCCTACACTGCTATTGACCAACATTATCATCAGAACATCCTACTTCAGTGCTATTAGATTACAGAATACTGCAGGCTGCTCAGCAGACTACGCCATTTGTTCCTGTGCCTAGATGTTCCATTAGGAAATACTTAGGCAGCCTCTCTGCTACAGTGCTGTAAAGACAGAAATATGGTAATTCACAACTTAATTTAATTTAAACCATTTTTGAGGACCACATTTGTTTCAGACCTAAGCATCTCGTATCGAGCAACTTACACTGGGAGTGGGTGCCCGCAGCACTGCCAGGTTAAAGTTCTAAAATGCTTGAGTCCAACATGTTTCCAGCGTTGATGGTCTGACATGTTTACCTATGCGGATGACTTGAGCCCATGGGAAAAGCGTGTCTCAACATCTGATCATCTACAGTTTTACAGAGTCATGAGCTTTGCCATTTGAGATCGGGTGTTACCGCCAGTTCCGGTCTCGCTGTCTCTGAATGTCAAGCTTTGTGGTGATAGCACATGCAACACTTGTGTGAATGCCTTGCATCATTCAGTCAGTATAGTTACTTCTCTGGCATACCTCACTTTCCACAGACCTCAGGGTGGAAGAGTAAGACAGCATAAAGCCATATTACTTGTCCACTGACTCCTTCTGTGATAGGAAGACCCTTTAAGAGGGACCCAAGGGCTGCTGCAGGCTACAGAATATACCCTGGCAGTGTGGCTCTATTGAAGCCACGCTGCTAGGGAGCCTGACACTAAGAGGAGAGGACTGCAGAGGACACAGAACCATCAAACGCTTGCTGTTTTGTGACCTGATCCAACTCCCAATGAAGTCAGGGAAAAGGCATCTAGTAAGTTAATGGAAGCGGCATCAGTTTGTCCAGTAGCAGCACACACAGCCCTGGCATGGCAGAGCCCTGCATTCAGGAATGGATCTTGGGAGTCTCAGACTCTGGGACAATTCAAGTAGCACCCACTGAAGAAATGGTGCAGCCAGTGGAACTTATTCCTGGACGAGGACTAGCACAAGGCTTGTGCATCACTTATGACCCATTTAAATCCAATTTTGAGGATTTTAGTGGTGCATACCCTTGTGCTGATCTTCTACACGGGATGGATTTCACCCAACAGGTATAATCCTGCTCTTGTTGAAGTCGACAGGAAAAGTTCCACTGGCCTTAAAGGAAACGGGACAAGCTACTGTGTAGAGAGCAGAAGCCAGTTTTGCCTAATGCTGTGTAGATACATATCTACTGTAGAACTGCACCCTACTGCACATCCATCCAGGACACACTCTTAAGATTGTCATGCTCTCACTGTACACCCAACCGACTGACTCACAAGCAGCATGGGTACCAGTCTAGAAAAAGACTGCTGTCATCAGTCTTGGTGTCACTGAAACGGCTAAATACATGCACAGAGTAGATATTCACAGAGGGCTGTCTAGACATACACTGTGCAGTGCTTTGGGATCACATATTGCTAGACACTGGGAAACGGTGAATCCATAGGACAGCAACTAAACCTCTACACGAATCAAAGGGAAAAGAAACCATCTGCAGAGAAAATGTCTCCAATATAAAGGACTGTGTGTTTAAAGCAATACTATCTGTACATTTCTTACATATTACTGTTACAGCTAACACCTCAGATTACTGTAACTAAGAGAGATCAAGGGAAAGAGTGTTTTTCCCCCAGAGGTTTTTCTAAATGTGTGCCTTTGACACCACTTTGTGTATATTCTGTTTCATTGCAGTCATTTCCCCCTGTTCTTTGTCCAGGCCTTTCACACAGCAGCAAGGGACAGAAAAACAATTTTAAAAATATGAAAATGTGATAAAGTCACATACATTTAGGTCTAAAATGAGTACAATGCTTTATCATAACTAGCTCTTATCTAGTGTTTTTCATAAGTAGATCTCAAAGAAAGCAGGAAATCAGTATCATTAGCTCCATTGTACAGATGGAAAACTGAGGCAGAGCAGTGAACGGAGATCAGTGGCAGAACTGGGAACAGAATCCAGGTTCCTGAGTGTGAGTCCAGTGCTGTATTCACTAGGCTACACTAACTCCCATAACAAGGTACAGTTGAGAGGCAAAACAAATAAAAACAAATAAAATAAAAAACAGAGGGGGTGAGGAAAGACAAAGAAACCATTTTGAAAGGTTAGAAAGGGAAACCAGGCAAGCAGACAGGACAGGAGGAAAAAAGCTGAAGGGAAGGAAAAAATACACGGTAAAATGGAAGAATCTTGTTGCAGCTGGAGATTAAGCATGAAGATGAAAGGAGGCCTGCAGCTGAAGGGAATTCAATGACCCACACACTGAATTTATTTTTAAGTGGCCTGTATTTTGACGCCTGTGAATTTCAATTTCAGACTATCTACAGAGTTGAACACTAGGCCCCACTCTCCTTTGTCATTTACAATTTCTAAACCCTGCCTAACATGTCTGAACACGGATACCCTTTAATCTAGCTTTAACTTGTTTATACGAACTGTGACTTGAGAGAAGGATTTTTGATAATGGTAATTCTAAACCTGGTCTTTTTGTCACATGTACATGCAAATACTAGCAAAGCACCTGGGGTGAAATCCTCGCCCGACTGAAAGCAATGCGGGTTTTGCTACTGAATTCAATGCGCTCAGCATTTTACCCCGGAAATTTTACCCTTAAAGAATTCTCTCACTCACTCCCCTTTGAATGACAGGTAGTGTGATGAGAGAGATCTTCAATTCTTTCTCCCTGAGCACTGCACTCAGTCCTGGATCTCTTACCCATGACTCTCAAACTGTTTCAGCTGCATGGTACTGCTAGTGACTCCCCATGCCCGATGGAAATGGAGTCAGCTGCTTCTATAGCAGTAGATCTCTTAGCTCGGACCCTACAGGGCCTTCTCAGGGTACATCTATACTGCAATAAAAGACCCAGGGCAGCTGACTCGGGCTCGTGGGGTTTGGGGCTAAAAACCGCAATGGTTTGGGCTCGGGCTGGAGCGCAAGCTCTGAAAATGCATGAAGGGGGCGGGTCTCAGAGCCTGGGCTCCAACCTGAGCCTGAACAATAGTGTTGCGGGGGTTTTATTGCAACATAAACACCCCTTTTAGGGGCTGGTGTCTGTGAATGAGCAGGGGACAGGTTATCCCAATCTAGCAAAGAATCCAGAGGATAGATAATAAGGCTAAATTAACTTTCTTACACAGCTCCTTTCCCCATGAAACCTTAAAGGGGGTGAGAGTCTCAGGGCAGCTTCAGGCTGGAGCAGCAGAGAGCCCTTGAGCCAGTATGGAGGCACTCAGCATTCATGGAGACATCTCTGTGCCTCCAATGACATCTGTATAGGAGTCGCAGCACCCATGGGGGCTTCCAGACTCAACCCTCTGTTATGTCCACTGGGGTCAAATCTCCTCTCTCCGCACAAAGACTCTGGAGGAATTCTGGGCCTTTCAGATTTCTTTACATGGCCTTCTGCCGAACCCTGTCATTATTTAAAGTCTTTCCATCCACCTACTGCGGAGTCACACAAACTGGGGCCAATCCTGCAGCCCTTCCAAACCCCACTGTAATCAATGGTAGCTTCAGATACAGAGCTTGCAGGATCAAGCCCAAAGTAAGTATCAATTGTCTTAATCTGAGATGGATATTGCCGTGATCTTACAGTTTACTGCTCTGATGGCAGGAGCAAAGCAAGAGAATCACTATGGACGCATAGTGAGGTAGAGTGGCCTTCCTTCACTACGGAGGGGGTTAACTCCATGGTGGGAGTAGCTAACCCCGCCTTACGCCCTTAGCAGGAAGTGCACAGGCAGAACAGGAAGTGTAAGAGCAGGGCTTTGCAGCTCAGTTGGGGCCGGACCTGGGAAGGAGGCAGATGATCCCTCCCAGAGAGCTGAGCCCTCAGCAGAATCCAGGGCCAGCCGTGGGGAAGAAAGTCTACCCACTGCCCCAGGAGACAAAAGACCCTGAGAAGACACCAGAGTAAGGGTCGCCTGACTGTAAATCTGAGAGCCAGAGCCCAGCGGCGATGGAGCGGTGACGGAGCAGCACCAGCCAGAACCAGTAGGAAGTAGCCCTGAGAAACAAGAGGTTGGTCCAGTTGCGCTGCCGGGATGTGAGGCAGCAACCAGACGTTTCCCTGTGGCGGGATCACCCACTCCTGCTAGGGCCCTGGGCCGGAACCTGGTGGAGCAGGTCCCCATACCCTCTGACCCCAGTCCCGTATGCAGGGCTGGACACACACTAACCTTTAGGCCAGAGGGCTGAAGTCAGACTGTTGTTTGCCCCCTGTCAGGAGGCTGAGGGCCACAGACTGTTTAAATGCTTAGTCCACGCCTAGAGGGCCAGGCCCATAGACTACTGTTCACCCTGGCCAGGAGAACAGGACTACTGGCTCATTGGGGTGCACTGAACCCTCCTTCCGGAGACCTGAACTGCTGTTTGGCCGATCTGAATGGTCACAGGTCAGACCACCTGACGAACATCCTGTAGGCGTGCTGACTTCCCGATGCCACCAGAAGGGGATGCCCTTAACCCCGAGAGGGAAGAACACTACAACGTGGTGGAGAACTCAGGCATCATCCCACCCCTGAGTCAAGGGGATGAGCCAAGGGCTAACCAAAGATCACCCCACAGAAGGGGGACAGAAAGAGACCCCACCGTGATGGATATGGAGAAGCTGATAAAGTGACTCACGGAAAGCCAGCAGTGGCTCCTTCAACAGCTGGGCGCTCAGCAGCAACAAGAGAGTTGGGGGTCCAGCACCAGGAGCAGCCTACAGCAGCTCGCTACCCTACTATCGACACCTCTTGCCCCTAACCCTGGTGGAGAAGTGACTCAGATTAGCCCCGCATTGCCTGGATAAGATGCCCGCCGCCTCCCTCCCCCACAACAACAATCCGGAGGCCTTTTTTGTCATGTTTGCATGGGCCACCTCAGGAGCCAACTGGTCCCCTGAGCTGTGGGCCACCCTTTTGGCTCTATACCTAATGGGCCCAGCCCAAACTGTGTACCATGAACTCTGGTGGCTGATGCCCAAGACTATGGGTGCCTGAAAAGCGATGCCCTCGACATCACGCCCAAGACATATCAGCGACGACTACACAGAAAGACATACCCACCCGGGGCCAGGCTGAAGACGATTGCACAGCAGCTCAAGGATGCATGCCGGCGGGGGTTACAATCTGAGTGGCCTACTAGCACCAAGGTCACCGAACAGGTGCTGGAACAATTAGTGCACATCCTCCCACCACAAGGAAGCGTATGGGTCCTTCGCCACCAGTCAGCGACCCTGAATGAAGCAGTCACAATCAAGGAGAATTTATTGGCCGCAAGATTCTCGTCAACACCAGAGCTCGTGCCTCCACCCTGATGACTTTGCTACCAAGAGAAGAGCGGACCCGAAGCCAGTGCATGGCCCCAGCCTCAGCACAAAATGCCCGAAAGATAGGACTTCACCAACCGCCAATGATCACCCAGAGCATCTAAGGGAACCACCAGGCGAGCAGACCTGCTCGACAAAACCCGAGGACAGGCGCAGGTGCCCTGAAATCGGCTCATGCTTCATCTGTGGCCATTTCGGCCATCTCGGCCAGGAACGTCCAATGATGGGCTGTAGCTTTGGACAGGTTTGGACCAGGGAAGCTTGAGTCCATAAACAACCCTCTGGCAAACTGACGATCCCAGTGGAAGTTGGCAACGTGCAGGTCTCTGCACTCAGACTTGGGGTCTGGGTAGATCCTCATCCGCCAAGACCTCATTAGGACCCCTGGCCTACCAGAAGGGATCATCTACCTCCAGTGCATTCACGGGGATGTGAAACCCTATCCCACTGCTCGAGTCACCAGGATGGTAAACAGTGAAACTAGGACCATGACAGGCCCTGGCTTTGGAGCTGGCATAACTGGTCATCCTGGGCCGCGACTGAGGGGGGGGATTAATGGAGGTCCTGTGCAATGCAAATCCCAAGTCCAATCATCCAGAGTTGGCATTTGAGGGAGACCTCCTTCAAGGGATGAGGGAGATGCCCAGTGACCCAACCCAAGTGTCCATGAATGTCAAGATAGCAAGCCTGACACTGGTGACAAGGGGAACGCCCCCGGGGCAACCCTGTGATGAAGAGTCGCCAAATTTGGGGGCAGATTTTGGCCAAGATCAACCGGAAGACCCTCATGCTCAGTTGAGCCTATGAGCAGTTAGACAGCATCAATGGGAGTGTCACGGAACCCTGCCGGGCGGCACAGTACCCCCAATTAGAGTTAACGGGCGACGCCTCTACCACGCACACTAACCCCCAGACTCAAGAAACCCGGAATCAGTTGGTGGTGCCCTGGTGCCACCAACAAGTCATTCTGCAACTTGACCGTGACGTCCACACCATGGGACATTTGGCCACGAGTAAGGCCCTACCAAATACAGGGCCATGAAAAAATGCATCACAGACCATGAAATCTGGTCTTGTGTACTTTTACCTATACTAGAGAGTAAAAATATACAAAAGTACACAGTGTTTCTCAAACTGGGGATCCTGACCCCAAAAGTGACTGCAAAGCTATTGTAGGGGGTTGAGGTATTGTCACCCTTACTTCTGCACTGCCTTCAGAGCTGGGTATCCAGAGAGCTGCTCTCCAGCTGCCCAGCTCTGAAAGCAGCGCAGAAGCAAGGATGACAATACGGCGACACCCTCCTGGGTCGGGACCTGCAGTTTGAGAAATGCTCACTTAAGGGCTTCACATGTTTATATTTTGCTGTTTTTAAATACATATTCAGCCTTTGTTACAACACCATGAAATTTAAGGTTTAAAATATTTGAAACCATGAAATTCAATATTTTAAAAATTCGATGACCGTGAAATTTACAAAAACGGACCGTGAATTTGGTAGGGCCCTAGGGATGTTGCAGAAGTTTCCCCCAGAAGTCCTCCAACATTGGGACCAATTCATCCCACCCCTACTACTGGCCATCCGGGAGGTCTCACAATCATCAATGCAGTCCCCTCCCCGCCCCCCCACCGCCCCCTTTGAGCTGTTGTGTGCCCAACAGCCACAGGGTCTCTGGACCTCAGGTGAGAGAGTTGGGAACAGGTACTGTCCCCATCACAGGGCCTCATGCAATGTCTTGCAGCCACGAGAGCAGCTGGTGAGAGTAGGCGTCTTAGTGAGAGAAATATCTCCACAGCACACAGAAGGCCCAAGAGCAGACCTACAACAAGGGAGCCCAGGGAGAGAACCTTCGAGCCCAGTGAGAGGGTCATCTTCCTGCTCCCCTCAGATGAATCAAAACTGCTAGCCTGGTGGCAAGGGCCCTATGAGGTTATCCACCGGGTGGGGCTGGTCACCTATGAGATCTGGCAACCAGACAGGAAAAAGAAACGTCAAGTCTACGATGTCTAGTTGGCAGCCAGTATCAAGCGGAGTGCCCCAGGGGTTGGTTTTGTTCAACATCTTTATTAATGATCTGCATGATGGGATGAATTGCACCCTCAGCAAGTTTGCAGATGACACTAAGGGGGGAGAGGTAAATACACTGGAGGGTAGGGATATGGTTCACAGTGACCTAGACAAATTGGAGGATTGGGCCAAAAGAAATCTGATGAGGTTCAACAAGGACAAGTGCAGAGTTCTGCATTTAGGAAGGAAGAATCCCATGTACCGCTACAGGCTGGGGAACCGACTGGCTAAGCAGCAGTTCTGCAGAAAAGTACCTGAGGATTACAGTGGACGAGAAGCTGGATATGAGTCAGCAGTGTGCCCTCATTGCCAAGAAGGCCTATGGCATATTGGGCTGTATTAGTAGGAACATTGCCAAGGGAAGTGATTATTCCCCTCTATTAGGCACTGGTGAGGCCACACCTGGAGTACTGCGACCAGTTTTGGGCTCCCCACTACAGAAGGGATGTGGACAAATTGGAGAGAGTCCAGCAGAGGGCAATGAAAATGATTAGGGGTCTGGGGCACATGATTTACAAGGAGAGGCAGAGAGAACTGGGGTTATTTAGTCTGCAGAAGAGAAGAGTGAGGGGGGATTTGATAGCAGCCTTTACCTGAAGGGGGGTTCCAAAGAGGATGGAGCTCAGCTGTTCTCAATGGTGGCAGATGACAGAACAAGAAGCAATGGTCTCAAGTTACAATGGGGGAGGTCTAGGTTGGATATTAGGAAACACTATTTCACTAGGAGGGTGGTGAAGCACTGGAATGGGTTACCTAGGGAGGTGGTGGAATCTCTATCCTGAGAGGTTTTTAAGGCCCGGCTTGACAAAGCCTTGGCTGGGATGATTTAGTTGGTGTTGGTCCTGCTTTGAGCAGGGGATTGGACTAGATGACCTCCTGAGGTCTCTTCCAACCCTAATGATTCTATTATATAAATCTCCTAAAGCCATTGCAGGATCGAGAGGGGCTGCTGGATTGCCCCGTATGTCTCAAAGCCAGACTTAGGACCCCTGGCCTCCAACCCAACTGACTCCGGAGAGCCACAGATTGGGGACAACCTGACCCAAGAACAACAAAGGCAGGTCAGGAGTCTACTAAAGGCGTTCCCAAAACCTTCATACCCTAACCAGGACAGACCACCGGTTCGCGCAGCATATGATATTGATGACGACAGGGAAGTTCATCCAAGAGACCACTTGGCCCCTGCTGCAACAAACACGGTAGATAGTGGGAAAGGAGGTACAGTCAACATTGGACCTGGGGGGGCGATTGAAAGTTCCCAAAGCAAGTGGTGCAGCCCCATCGTCCTTGTCCCAAAACCTGACAGGATGCTTAGGTTTTGTATAGATTTTAGGAAAGTAAATGCCATATCCAAGTTTGAGTAACTCAGCAGAATAGCAGTTCAGATTTCCAGCAGGAGGGTTCAGCATACCCCAGTGAGCTGATAGTCCTGGTCGGCATGAACAACAATAGTCTATGGGCTGGGCTCTCTGGGTGGGGCTAAGCAATTAAACAGTCTATGGCCCTCAGCCTTCTGACTGGGGCAAACAGCAACAGTCTATGACTTCAACCTTCTGGCTTAAAGATTAGTGCACATTCAGCTCCTCATACGGGGTCAGGGTCATGGTAACCTGGGCCCACCCTATTCAAACCAAGTCCCAGCTTTGTATACACTTAAGTAGCACAATTACTCAGAATCATCTCCTAGCACAATCATTTGCATGTAAAAGAATTATTTACACACTACAGTACAGTTAGCAAACACTCCATTGCACAAGTGTAAACTAAATCACATAGCAGCTCCACACCTCACATTGCTTACAGAATAGAAGCATAACCAAGTACAATGCAATAGAGAACAAACAACAGAGTACCAGCTAATGGTGATGGACCTACTCCTGCTGCCAGTGAAACCTGGGAATGGAATGAGGGGGGAAAAGGAGGCCTAACACTGAACAAACATCCTGATTTGTTTTTAAATCGACCACAGCTCTGGAGCTTATGGGAAACTCCCATTTGAGATCTGAAAGTACGAAGCTTAAATGTAATGTGAAAGAAAGAAGGAAAGCTGGTGTATAGAGATTCCAGAGGGCGTATTTGTGTGGAGACATGACTGACGCATAGAGGAAAAGGAACAGGATTTTTTTGGCAGTGGTGTTTCTGATGAGCAGCAGACCTGAGGGTGCTGGAGAGCTTGAGGTTGCAGTATCAAAGATGGAAAGTTGCCACAGTGTGGACTAATGCTGTGGCAGCAGTGAAAGAAAGGAAGGGAGAAATTTGGAAAGTATGGTAAAGACGAAAAAAAGAGAGAAGATTTGGCTGAGGATGTGAGGAAACAGAGAAGTGAAAGTTGTCGCCAAGAGTTCGGATGAGAGGAGGATAGTGATGTTATTGACAATGACAGAGAATGTGGGAAAAGATACAGAAATTGCATTCTTGCTCTGAGAACAGTGAGGATACACAAAGGTCTTCCTAATCAATGGGGAGAGGGGGAGTATAGGGTGAATTTTGCAACTCCAACCTTAAAAAGTCAACCACCAGAATGATGGGGATTAGCTCTGTGAAGATGTGTTGCATTTTAAAGTAGGCTGGAAAGAAAAAGCCATAGAAATTTTCTACATCTGTGCGCCTGCTGAAGTGCACAGGAGTCCCCAAAATATATCTGCCTGGAGGAGTTACACCTCTTTGCCTTATTTACTGCAATCCTGATTCTGAACTTAAAGAAACAGTCTATATCTTGTTTGTATAAGGTATTGCAACAATTCTTGCAGAAACCTTCAATGGTCAAAACCACATCTGTCTAAAGCCATATGCATCTGCAACACAAATCTGGTATCTTAGCTTAATTCAAATGCATTTACTAGAAAGGATCTTAGTAGTCTTGGTTCCAATCCTACAAAGCCTTGGTACTGCTCTCTTGAGTAAAGGTTGCAAGATTTTCAGTTAACTAAAAATAAACAATAGATTTCCCACTGCATTCTCAGGAGCAGTCCTGGATTCTTTATTATAAGCACCTTTTCATAAATATTCATCTTATTATTCGAATATGATGTTAAAAAAACTGCCAATTAAAATGAGTTAGGTTAATTTTTTTGAATGGTCATTTTATGAAACTGAATTCTGTTTTTAATTTTTTTCTTATGTCAAATGCTCCCAGACAGTACTAAATCAGCATAAAGCTCTCATATTGTCATTTATTTATTATTTTGTGCTGCTAATGTACAAATAAACATTCATATTATTGTTTATACCGACCAGCAGCAGGAAATCAGACAGTCAGGAACAACCACCAATTGTATCCACGTTTTTTTTGCTATATTGTTTTTACTTAAAATATTTACCATGCTTTCTTCCCCCCTCTGCACTTATTTCCAAAGAATATTCAGAGCAAATAGAACCTATACAAACACTCATTAGTAATTGTTACATTATATTATTTGCAATGGACAAATTACTCAAAAGCACAATTTCTTCCTTTTGGTCAGCTTTAGTCTCTTAACTTGATTTAAGAAAGAAATACTTGTGGCACCATAGAGACTAACAAATTTATTTCAGCATAAGGAACCCACGAAAGCTTATGCTGAAATAAATGTGTTAGTCTCTAAGGTGCCACAAGTATTTCTTTCTTATTTTCTTTTTGCTGACACAGACTAACACGGCTACTACACTTTAACTTGATTTAAATCAGAAGGCACAGTCCAGCTGATCCTGGAACTGCTGCTAGCCACTGTCATCAGTAGTAATAGTCTACTTAGTGCGCTGGTTAGAGGTCACTAATAATTAACAGCTATCATCCTCTGAATTAAACAAGGGGAAAATAAAACTTTATCAAGATAGATTAGCCTGGCCACTAGAATTACAACAGTTTAGTATTCAAGAGAGGATTGTGGGACACACTATCTCCCTGACTGATAACAGCAGATAGTTAAGATGAAGAAAGCTTGTAAAGAAAAGAAGGGGGGGGAGGGGGAATTAACTGTCCAATGTTTTGTGACATCTTTTATTGTGTATCTAGTCTGATTCCAGGGGTTTAGGCCCAATTATGTTCCCACTGAAGTCAATGTGAGTGAGTGCTACCACTGATTTCCAATGGGAGCAGCATCCAGACCTTAGTGTTGTAAGGCACTGGGGATGTACACCACACCGTTGTATTTTATTTGTTTATATATAAACAAAAGTGTCTATCCCAACCGCTGAGTGCCTTTAATAATTTTACAACCTTTATTACCACAGTGAGTGGTAATAAAATACACTAGGTCCATATTTTAGTCATTTTTGCAAAACTACTGGTGTTTCTAAATGCCAGGAATAAAGTGAAGAAAACGTTTACCTCTCCCTCTCCTAGAAAAGCCAGAGGTGAGAATCTGAAACCACTGTAGACCTCAGTAAATATATAGCTATATATATTTCTCAACAAATTTCACTTACTAAAAACTTTGCTGATATATACTTATTTGAACTGGTATAACAAAGGAAATATCATAAAAATTACTTCCCTGTTTTAAAAGCGAATAGGAAACAAACACAAACAAGCCAACAAATGTTAGTGCAGATCAGCAATGGCATTGGTACCTATCAAATCTAAAAGGGAGTTGTCTGACCGAATAAAAAGGATGAACTTTGAGGGATGACAGTTGTCCAAGCCATTGCTGTGAGGATTCATTGCTCACAGATGAATTTTACAGTACTTCCTTTAGATTACACTGCAGAAGATTAGAAGATAAAGTGCTCCAAACTTTTATAAGCATGTTCTTACATGCACTTCATTTACAAAGTATTGAATCTTTGTCTTATCTGCACTGTCCTTCCTGCACAACCCCAAACCTGAATACAGTCCAAGAACTTGTACCTTATTTCCTACTTCTATGAGTTTAAGGGAAAACTCATTCATTGAGAGGTTGACTATTTTTTGTCAATAATTTATTTTTTCCTTAGATCTATTTAGAATAAACATTTAATTATACACGTTCTCTTCATCTATATTCACATTAATGAGAATTCTTTAAAACAAGTACAACTGGTAACAGTTCATATACATTTAGACTGAAAGTACAAATATCTGGAAGTCATCCACTATATTATGTAACAATTTAGAAATTGAACCAACTATGAATTTCCTCCATTTGCAGCTGTCCAGGCTTGCTTAAAAAAAAAAAAAAAAAAAAAATCAGGCCACTTCCCATAGCTGAGACTATTGTTTTGGAAATCCTGCTCAATGGTAGTAATTGCTTGTCCAAAAGACACTGATCTGATTCAGATTGGTATGCTAGTTACACAAATGTGCTAACAAAAACTGACAAACACTGATGTTTCATTGGCAGGTATTTCCAGTAGCAAGATCTCCAAGCTACAAAATAAAATGTGAAGGGGAAAAGTGCTTCAAAACGTGCCATGTGGTTTTCCCCCCCACTAAATGAGAAGGAAAGAAATCATAATCGTGGGAAGACATGTCAGCGTTTAGCCATCCATAAAAATGTTTTTCCTTGTGCTCCTCCTTTCGATCACAATACTGGCGTCAGTTTGTCTCCTGTATCTATTCCCCCCCCCCCCCCTTGCAAATATCTGGCATAGGAAAAGCCAGCAAAAGGGGGGGGGGGAGAGGAGGAATCAAGTATTTTAGCACAAGGAAACAATCCGCGTAGCAGCCTAAAAACACTTGAGAAGCACATTCTTAACTTTGTTTTTAAATGCCTACAAGGTAAGTACAATACAGAGCAATTAAAAGGACGAGATCCACGGGACCACCCCATGGGAGAGGCGATTTCTTTCATTGCCTCCACTGGGCTGTAATTATAAAGCCCTGGATGGAGGTGCGTTTTCTCCTGGGTCAGCACGGGAAAGCGTGTCCCGACTCCGTGCCTGGCCAGCGAGCGATGCCTGTGCAGAAATCAGCAGCCTCCGCCCCAGGCGCACGCGCCCCGCCGCGGCTGATCTGTTTCGGGACTGGCAGCCAGGCAGGGAGCGCGTTCCCGCCGGTGCTCGAGGACCCTGACAAAGGTCCGGTCCGGTCCCCGCGCGTGCCCCCGTCTCCCCTGCCGTGCAAACGCGCCAGCCTCGGCACCTTCCTCCCAAGGTGCGGGGCGGGCACGTGCCGCAGGCTCCTGCCAAGCCAGACGATGGCAAAGCCGCGGGAGGTTCGCAGGCGGCCCCGGCCACCCCCGGCCGGCCGCAGCCCGCAGCCGGGGCTCTGCAAGGCGCCCCCCTGGCCGCGGGGAAGCTCCACGCCGCGGCTCCGGCTCTTACCTGCCGCCCGCGCGTCTCTCTGCGGCTCGCTCAGCCCCTCGCTGCCGCGGCGGGGACGGGGACGGGGCTGCGGCAGGGGCCAGCAGCAGCAGCGTCCCGGCCGGCGTCAGTCAGGCTGGAGCCGCCGAGCCTGTCTTAGTGCGCCGAGCTGGAGCGCGGCCAGGGAGCGCGGCTGCCTCGGTGCCGCCCCTGGGCGCTGCCCACGCCCACCCCAGCCGCGCGGGGGGGGCAGGTCTGCGCCGGACCCCTGCTCCCCTCCCGCCAGCAGCAAGCCGCGCTCACGGGGGGGATGCTTGGTATTGGGGGGGGGGGGATGCTTGGTATTCAGTGAGGGGAGCCCCCTGTGCTAGGCGCTGTACAAACTGACACCTCTACCCCAGGCCCCAGCATGCTAGACGCTGTACAAACAGGCACCTCTGCTCCAGCATGCTAGGCGCTGTACAAACCCTAAACAAAAAGGCTCCCCCGGGTCCCCTTCACTTGTGTGCTTCACTCTCCTAGAAGGGCTAGGACTTAACTTGGGTGCTTGGAGGGGGCTGGAGAATCCAGATGGCTAGTGTTATGCTGCCCCCAGCATCCATGGCAGTTGTAAATGCGGGGAAGCTAGCTGTAGAAGATAACCAGTGGGTCACCCCCTTGCATCCCTCTGCCCAAAGCAGGATCCTTCCCTGAAGAGGGTTTTACCTACTCACTGACCTGTCCCTAACAATGGCACTTCCCTTGTTGTGACTGTCATTCCCACCCAAGGTAATCCTTAATGCTGAGGGTACATTTGTAATGAGTTTATTCCTAATGCATCCAACATTAATAGACAGCTGTGTTTGTCAGTACATTGCAACAGAATATGTTATAAGAGTGTTTTTAAAAGGCATTAAAGGATTTCATCCTTACTCTAGTGCTCTAAATGCTGCACTAATATACAATAGGACAAATGTTGGAAGGCGAAAGAGATTCTGAAGGGCCCCATTAGCACAGCCGTCTAGGAGTCAAAAGTGCAAGGGGTCGGGGCCAGCTAGCATAGCAATACTGCTCCTCTTCACCCCAGAAGCCTTGGAGGCATTATGCTTAATACAGGCATAAGGCTTTTCTTCTCCACTGCTAGAGCACTGGAGATCCTACCTCTACTCCTGTGTGCATGAGGCTCTCAGGGCCTTCCTTTTTCCCTTTTAATACAAAATATGTTGTAAATAACATCAAACCACATTTGTAAGGGAGTTTTGGATTGTTGCATCCGTTTAAGAGATTAAATTGTCCCAAGAAGATCATAATTTGTAAACAGTTAATATTAGCAGATATATTACCTATCTGTAATACTTAGGGTGACCAGATGTCCGGCTTTTATAGGGACAGTCCTAATATTTGGGGCTTTGTCTTATATAGGCGTCTATCCCCCCCCCCCCCCCCCCCCCCCACACACACACACACACCTCTTGCCCCAATTTTTCACACTTGCTATCTGGTCACCCTAGTAATACTAGATATTAGCTATTAAATATTTAAATAATCATTTGCACCCTGTGTAACAGCTTGTAACAAAGCAAAGCATATTATATATGCATATTATATAAGCACATTCTTAACTTTGTTTTTAAATGCCTACAAGGTAAGTACAATACAGAGCAATTAAACGGACGAGATCCACGCGACCACCCCATGGGAGAGGCCATAGAGATACATACAAGAGAAATGACGGCCACCAGTGATCTCTAGGGCTACAGATACTGGCAGTTGAAGTCCCTAGAAATAACCGGTACTTGTGAATTTAGGGCTCTAGGCACTGATAATTAGGGCTCCGTGTCTGTCGCGGAAGTCACGGATTCTGTGACCTCTGCAGCAGTCAGTGTGGTTGACCCCAGGGGCCAGCTGCTCAGGTGGCCCCAGGGACAGCCACATCAGTTGCTGCTGGAGCGGCTCTGCAGCCAACCGCTCGGGCGGCCCCGCAGCCAGCCACGCACCGGTAGCTGCTTGGGCATCCCCAGGCAGCTGGCTCCAGGGACTGCCTGAGCAGCAGCTGATGTGGCTGGCCCTGGGGACCGCCTGAGGAACTGTCCTGGGGGCAGCGGGAGAAGCAGTGTGTGGGTGGCCCGTGGGGTGGGGGGGTGGGATCAGTGGTGTGTGGGCAGCCCGGGGGTGGTGGGAGCAGTGGTTTGTGGGTGGCCCGGAGGCAGTGGGATCAGCTGCTGCTCAGTGGCCTCTGGCAGCTACTGCTGCCGGCCCCTTTCCCCACTGCCAGCAGTGGTCCCCTGCTTCCCCCACCTCGCACCAGGGCAGCACCCGGCCCCCAGCTAAGATTTAGTCAGGGGGATATAGTACAAGTCATGGACAGTTCACGGGCTGTGAATTTTTGTTTATTGCCCATGACCTGTCCATGACTTTTACTAAAAATACCCATGACTAAATTGTAGCCTTACTGATAGTACATAACAGGCACTGGCTAAATCTAGAGCTAGGGTTGCACTGAGGTGTTCCAGTTAAATTGAATTAGGGCCCAAATCTCTGAAATCTGTCTGCATGGATGATTAAAGATGCTGCCAAATATTGGTCAGTTAATTCCACCCTTCCAACCTTTTCATTACAAACTGTCTACGTGGTAAAACATAGCAGCAAAGCTAGATGGTTTGGGTAGGCATTAGAACACCCCGACACCCTCCCCCCCCCAAATGGAATTATAGCTTCATAATAAAAAGTTTGCAGTGGGGATGGGGAGATAATAGAACTATCCAATTCTAGGACAGCTTCAGCTTCCCTGCCTGGTCCTACGCATCTCAAGGCAGCTGCCACTTCCCTACTATTGCTGTCTTCCATCACCTACTTGGAGACTTCTTGATAGATGAGTGGTCAAACAGATGCTATTATTCAAAAATCTATTATAAACATTTATAAAGTGGCTGTCACCATAGTACCTAGGTGTTACATGAGCCTTTACACCCATAATAGTGTTTATCTGTAAGATTTATATACTTAAAACATTACATCGCAGAAGTAAAGAAAAGGTGCACAATAGGCTGCAGAGTTCTATAGCAGCAGGGTTGTTTACTTAAGTAAAATCCTGACTTTAAGCTAAATTGATATAAGCCAGTTGTAAACAAATTAAAATGTGTCCACAGAAGCCTTGCGCAGATTTAAGTAAACTGATTTAAAAACTGATTTAGTTAAACAGTGGCGCTAACTAGGTGCACCTGTTGTATCTTCCCTCCATGGTCCACTCCTGGAGTGCTCAGTCAGGTGAGAGGCCTCCAGCTGTCATCTGTCTCAGGGCAAGAACCTGTGATATCCCCAGCAAGCCAGCCTGCCTAAACACCAGCACCTGGGCTGTGCTTTCTCTCCAAGCACAATGAGCAATGTGTGCCAGCAGCCACAAGTTACCACACAACTCTTCCAAAGCAAAGTACATTTATTTTTAGGGCAAAAGTATTACAGAAAATCTAAAGCAATAAAAAAAAGTGCCAACATGCTTATTAAACAAACCAGAAACCACTTATCTTCCACATGAGGAGTCTGGGAGGCCAGTGTTCCTTCCAGTTCTTCAGCAAGGGTTTGGAGATGCTTTAGGGCCAAAGCTTTGGTTCATTTGCTAAGCTAAATGGAAGACCCTGAGTCTGTTTAAACTCAGCCTTTATATCCATCTCTCTCTCTTGATCTCCAGAAAACCCAATTTGAACAAGTATACGCAGACCATCCAAGGGGGTGGTACCCAGGGCTGGCGCTACCATTAGGCGACCCTAGGCAGTCGCCTAGGGCACCAGGATTTGGGGGGCAGCGTTTCAGGTCCCTCGGCAGCCGCCGGCGGAAGAGGCTGCCGCCAAAATGCTGCCGAGATCCCCGGTGGCCAAAGAAGTTGCCGCTGAGGACCCCGGCGGCACTTCGGTGGCAGCTTCTTCGGCTGCTGGGGATTGCGGCAGCATTTCGGCGGCAGCCTCTCCTGCCACCTAGGGCGGCAAAAAAGCTGGCACCGCTCCTGGTGGTACCACCCCCTTGGAATTGTTTACAGTCTTACTCAGCCCCCACTGGTTTTAGTTCCTGTAGGAGCTGTGGCAACCCTCCCCCATGCAATAGAACACAATCACACAAATCATTAATACAGCGGTCCCCAAAGATACTGCATGGGATTGCAATATCTATCAAGGTGAGCATGTTTCCTGCATGCACAGTTACAGTTCAGATTACACAGCGCACCTGATGTAGTCACTTGATCACAATGAGAGGATATGATAAGCATTGCCTCAATCTCCAGGAAAGCAACTGAATAGCACACCTCATGAATATAGTTAATATGTTATCACAGCCATTGTCTGTATCACCCCTTCCTACTTTGAGTTCCGTCATTGGCTCCAGATCCCCTTCTGTGTCAATTTGAAAATCCCTGGCTCTGCGCAGCTCTGCTCCAGCCTATAAATCATCACTCATCACCTCTCACTCTCCTGTTCAAATCCTCAGATCTCCTAATCTAGGGTGACCAGACGTCCCGATTTTTAGTTCTTTGTCCCGCGTCCCAACTGATGGATGGTTGGGACACTTCCCCCCCACCCCCCTTCGGCAACTTTGCTCCTGCCGCTTTTTTTTTCTTTTTCTGTTTCTTTCCCCATGTGTCCCGATATTTTGTTGGTTTCATCTGGTCACCCTATCCTAATCCCACCTTTCTCCATGCCTTCTCCCTCCCCTCCCCCGCCCCCAAATTCTTGGCTTCTCCCATGCTGCCCCATGTATAGAACATACTCCCTGATCCTACATGTCATGTAACCTTCTCCTTCAAATCCTTCCTCAACACCTAACATTTCCCACAAGCCCGAAAACTATGTGACAATTCTTCCCTTAATCTTATGTCTGTATTTTGTCTTTTTAGATTGGAAGCTGTATAGGAGAAACAGAAAGTAAATATAGCAGGGTATGTTCTAGAGAATGCTCTGTTTTCTTTACTTTTAGGATATAAACTAAATACAGCCCCCACACAATAATGTGAACTAAAGTGTTCTGGTTACAATAGATTGTAAACTCTTCAGAGCAGGCACTTTGTCTCCCTCTGCATACCTAAAACAACAAGGCCCTGATGAGGTACTTACACCATATAACGTTTAACTAGCAGCCATCTTCAAATACAGCCTTTCTAAAATTGACACAATAAAACATTTGTTCCCAACAAACACATTCTGTCCTAGACACATCAATCTGTTCTTCCTGCTTGTGACTTGAGAAGCCAGTTCCTAAAAGGAAGACAGGACATTTTTCAAAGTGAAGCAGTTGCCAACTTGTGCACTACTCAGCACTACTGCGCCCATAGTGAGTCGCTGGATTCTCTGTTCTCTCACAGCGAGGAGACTGGAACCACCACCTTTGTTTCACAACTTCTTCTGCTGCAGCTTTTGAAAGCTAAAATATAAAGCTAAAGAGACAGAAGAAGAAGGCACAACAAGGGAGGGAGTGAGACAGGTTGAGTGGTGGGGGAGTTAAGGAGCAAAGGAAAAAGGAAATAATCAGTGGTGGAATGATGTACAAGGATCTAAGAAGACTAGAATATTCTAAAGGTGCAAAGAGACCTGGGGGGGGGGGGGGGGAGGGGAGAGAGAGAAAGTTAGGGCAGCAGCAGCAAAAAACAAGGCTCAAGCCAACAAGTTAGTAATTATCAGAGTAAATTGTGTTAATGTAAATAGTGACCAGACTGAATGGCTCAAGATACCGATCACGGAACGTGGAGCCTGTGGATCAGAAGCTGGTTCAAAACACTAATGAACTAAAATTTGCCATGTTACAACTTTTTGGTGGCACTTTTCTTGTTAGACTCAGAGGAGATGGCAGGAATGGAAAGGCACAAGATTTGGTGGGGAATAAAGATGAATCATCAACCACTTCAGGAACTCAAGATGACTTGAGTTATTGGGTTTCTTGAGATTCCAGAACTTGATAGGGCACTTCTCTACACTGCACTAGTTCAGCTTTGGCTTATTGAAGATTTTTGTTGTTCAGTTTATGTAAGTACCCTTCTGCATTAGTTGTCATTTACTGGCTATTTAAGAATGAAGTATTACTATTTGTGATTATAGGTTTTGAGCCAAATTCTACTCCCAGTTACAATGGTATAAATCTGAATTAACGCCATCAAATTTGTCATGATCAAATCTTACCAGTGCTCCACAGATTCTGTGTTTCTGACCCAATTCAAAATCCTGGTCCTAATCTACAAGGCCTATAAGAGGGTAAGGCTCAGCTACCTATCATTATTTTTTACCAATGGAGACAGCTGTTCCTCCACAGGGTAAATGCAGCTGAAGAAATCCAGGATAAGATTCTCAAGCAGTGGGGGAATCGCATTGTTGGTGGGACCTGAACTGCAGAACCACTTGTCCAAAGAGATCTGACTGAGCCCAAGACTAACTGAGGTCAGACTGAAACATAAGGCCTGTGTTATTGATTAAGTCTTGCCTTCCCTGTTTCTCCCTCAGAAAAACAACCCACACCTCCAAACCAGAAACCACGGGGAGATAGAGAATATCTACTGTGGGATTTTTTTCCAGCTTTTTACTTGATGGTGTTCACAACTTAGTGGCCTATGGTATTAATGCTTTAAAAACCCCTTGGATAAGATAGATAATGGTAATGTTCTCCAGTTATTAGGTTTCCATTTCTTTTAGCCATCACTGGCTGTAGTACGTGTTATAAGAAATTACTTCCCCGCTGGTTGCCTGGCCTGGCTGAAATATTTTTATGTTTCTCGGTTTCAGTTGGCATCAGTTCAAGAACCAATATAGTTCCCTGCCTTTACTATTTCCTGAACTTCATTCATGGTATTGGGAAAAAGGAATATGAACACTCAGCTTCTTCCTGTGTGTTTGTGAAGATTCTCCAAACTGTTTATCCCATTCACCTGAACCATTTCCTTTACTTCAGGTTTTGTCAAATATTCCCATAGGGCAAAAAAATCCCAATATTAATAAAATCATAGATTTTAAGGGTAGCATTGTGATTGTCTAGTCAGACCTCCTGTATAATATAGGCCACGGGACTTCCCTGAACTCCTCATTCGAGTCCAATAGCTGTGGTTGAACTCAAGCAGATCTTTTACAAAAACATCCAGTTTTGATTTTAAAATTGCTGGTGTTGGAGAATTCACTAGAAACCTTTGGTCAGTTGTGCCAGTGGTTAATTACCCTCGTTGTTAAACATGCACCTTACTTTTAGTCTGAATTTGTTTAGCTTCAACTTCCAGCCACTGGATCTTATTATACCTTCGTCTGTTAGACTGAATCTATTATCAAATTTCTGTTCCCTTTGTAGGTATCATAGAATCTCAGAGTTGGAAGGGACCTCAGGAGGTCATCTAGTCCAACCCCCTGCTCAAAGCAGGACCAACCCCAACTAAATCATCCCAGCCAGGGCTTTGTCAAGCCTGACCTTAAAAACCTCTAAGGAAGGAGATTCCACCACCTCCCTAGGTAACCCATTCCAGTGCTTAACCACCCTCCTAGTGAAATAGTGTTTCCTAATATCCAACCTAAACCTCCCCCTCTGCAACTTGAGACCATTACTCCTTGTTCTGTCAAGGAGTAATGTCATAGGTACTTACAGACTATGATGAAGTAATGTCATAGGTACTTACAGACTATGATGAAGTGATGCCTTAACTTTCTCTTTGATAAGAGAAATAGATTGAACTCCTCGAGTCTCTCATTATAAGGCTTGTTTTCCAATTCCTTAATTTTTCTCGTGGCTCTTTTCTGAACCCTTTCCAATTTTTCCACATCATTCTTGAATTGTGGACACCAGAACTGGACACAGTATTCCAGTAACGGTCACACCAGTGCCAAATACAGAGGGAATATACCTCCTTACTCCTACTTGATATTCCCCTCTTTATACAGCCAAGGGTTGCATTAGTCTTTCCCCCACCTCGCAGTGTCACACTGGGAACTCATGTTCAGCTGATTATCCTAACTGCCAAATCTTTTTCAGTCAAGGCTTCCCAGGATGCAGTCCCCCATCCTGTAATTATGGTGTTTATTCCTAGATGTATGACCTTATATTTGGCTGTATTGAAACACATATTGTTTGCTTGTGCCCAGCTTGCCAAGAGATCCAAATCGCTCTGTTTCAGTGACCTGTCCTCCTCCTTATTTACCACTCCTCCAAACTTAGTCTCATCTGCAGATTTTATCAGTGATGATTTTATGTTTTCTTCCAGGTCATTGATGAAAAATGTTAAATAGCATAGAGCCAAGAACTGATCCTTGTGGGACCCCATTAGACATCCCCTGCTCAGTGATGATTCCCTATTTACAATTAAGTTTTGAGTCCTATCCATTAGCCAGTTTTAATCCATTCAATGTGTGCCGTGTTAATTTTATATCATTCCAGTTACTTAATCAAAATGTTGTGTGGTACCAACTCAAATGCCCTACAGAAATCTAAGTATATTAAATCAACATTATTATTTTTATCGCCAAACTTGTAAGCTTATTCAAAAAGTTAATTTGACAAGATCTGTTTTCCATAAACCTGTATTTATTGGCATTATTCCATATCAGCCTGCCACAGGGTGACTGGCCCCATAAGAGGGAGTGGGGGTGAGTGGGGTCCAGTGCACCTGGACTAATTACTTGCTGCCCAATAAGACTTCAATGAAGGCATCTGGGCCTTACAAAGCAGGGGTGTGGATTGTGGGGAGATGCTTGCAGACACTGCCAGAAGCAAGAAGACTCCTGCAGGGCCTTGAGTCAGTCAGCAGCGGGAATGTCTGTGGAGACGGTCAAACTCCAGGCAGGAGCTGCTGGGAGAGCAGGAAGACAGACCCTCAAAGAGGAAGTCTGTTCCCTCTAGGGAGTGTTGAAACTGAAGGGAAGGTAGGTCCTCAGGATGGAGGGGCTGGGCCCAGGTGAAACTGGGATGAAGGCTCTATGTTTTTGTTTTCTTTAGAAAGACTGCAGAACTTTAAAAAATTGGACCCCAGAAAGTCCATTGGATCCCAGAATATCTAGCCTGTGGGGATTTATTCAAAAAGTTAATTTGACAAGATCTGTTTTCCATAAACCTGTATTTATTGGCATTATTCCATATCAGCCTGCCACAGGGTGACTGGCCCCAGGGGGAGGGATAGCTCAGTGGTTTGAGCATTGGCCTGCTAAACCCAGGGTTGTGAGTTCAATCCTTGAGGGGGCCACTTGGGGATCTGGGGTAAAAATTGGAGATTGGTTTTGCTTTGAGCAGGGGGTTGGACTAGATGACCTCCTGAGGTGCCTTCCAACCCTGATATTCTATGATTTAAGGGGGAGGGGAGCAGAGTTAAGGGGAAACTGAAACAGGCCTCAGTAGAGCCATGCTAGTCAACAGAGGGTGCTACAGGCTATACTCTTTGACAGCTGTTCCATTGTTTTACTTGGGAACAATGTCAGGCTGACAGGTCTGTTGTTACTCGGATCATCCTGTGTACCCCTTTTCATTATTGACAACATTAGTTTTCTTCCAGTTTTCTAGAACTTCTCCTGTGTAATAAGACTTATTGAAAATCATGGCCAGATGGCTCCTTGGCCAGATCTTAAATCTCTTGGATGCAAGATATCTGCACCTGCTGATTTTAAAATGTCTAACTTTAGTAGATGCTCTTTAACATCCTAGTTACTGCAGGAATGGAAAGTATTTTATCATCATATGATATAAATACATCTTGCTTTTTCCCAAATATAGAACATGTTTATTGACTACTTCTTCCTCTTCTGAGTTAATATTGGCAGTTCTACCATTTCTATCTAGTAATGGATCAATACCATTGTTAGGAATCATTTTGTTCTTGATGTATCAAAGCTCCTTCTTATTGTCCTTACCTCTGCTGGCTATACATTTCTCCTATGTCCTCTTGCTTCCCTTATCAATTTTCCTAAAATTCTTGGCTTGTACTTTACATTCATTGCTATCGATTTTTTTAATAGTTGCTTTCACTTCCCTTCTAAGTCAGGCTGTTTAAAAAAAAGAAAGAAAAACAGCATAGTCTTCGTTCTCAATTTGTGGGAATGTGGCTTTTGGGTCATATAGTAAAATGTTCTTCAACAGTTCCCAGTTATCATTCACATTTTCTGTTTAAATTCTCTCACACAGCTCTTTGGCTCATAATTGTTTTCAGCTGTGTGAAACTGGCCCAGGTAGAATTGGATTGGATTTAATTCTGTTTACACATAACAAATGTAATCAAATCAGGATCAACTACACCTAAGCAACCACTAGCTTTTAGTTTTGTGATCAATTCCCTGTTTAATTTGTTAAAACTCTGTGTTGGATACAAACTTTTTTTGCATGAGGAAATCTAACTTTTAGAAATTCCAAGGATGGTTTAGTACTGGCAGCATGAAGCATGTTCAGGTGTCCTCTTCTCAGATGAATGTTTTCCTTCACAATTTTTGGGGGGCTTTGGAGGAGGACATGGTGAAAGAAGACTAGTGTGTTTTGGAAGTATTTAAATATATGGACAGGAGGACAACTTGCTAACTTCTGTTTCCTCCTGGCTTGTTTCCTCTTAAGACTCTGCAGAAGCATCTATTCTAGAGAATACTCAGTACATAATAGAGGACTTTGCTTTTGCTGAGTTTATAGCTGTACTGTATAGGTCAGTATCCCTTTAAATAGTTTGTGAGCCCTCTAATGGTGCTTACTACATTGTATGTTTAGAAATCATCCAGAGCAGCAGTGCATGTGTATATACATATACATACATACACACATAGGCTTGGTTGTATATATCCTGGGTTTTTTGAGTCTACCATGCCCATGTGTTTTCTTTCCTATTGTGTATTTTGCCTTATACAAAATAGCATGAAAAAAAGTAAGCAAGAAATTCTTTTTTCCTTTTCATGGAGCTGACACCAGCCTCTTTCAGAAGAAATAGGAGCATCACCAGGGATGTGAGCCTAGCAGTTTGAGAAACATTAATCTAGTTTAACCCCCTCTATAAATGGTATACTGACATTCCTCCCTACATGCAAGCATGATCACAACTAATGATGAGGGCAGCCATCAATTTTTTTACTTTAAAAATGCAGATTTTCCAATAAGGCCAGTATATATTTCCTCTGTAAAAGATATTTATAAAATACATTCATTAAAACCCAAAACACAAAAGAAAAATATTTGGCAACACAATATTCTTTAGCATGGCCTGTCTGTTCAGAGCTGGGATCAAAGGAGGATTCAACAAGTGGAGCGAGATATGCTATTAGTATTGGAAAACTATTTTTAATTGAAAACTTGATTTATGTGGAGCAAATTTATCTCTGTTTACACTATCTGGCAGAAGTAAAGAGAAAAAGATCCTCAGTGAAAATTTAGTGCTTGAAACTGGCTGTGTCAAGCAATGCATCTTTTACTTAGTAGTTAGCCCAGGGATTTCCAAAAAGCATGTCCCAACATAGCCGTCCACCCATAACAAACCACCCATAACAAACAATGATAGCTGTTCTCTTACAGACCAAAGCTGCGTCTATTCTGCAGAACCATTGATGCTACAAATGCCCTTTAAGATCCTTCAGAGAAAGGTGTTTACATAGTTAAGAGTTAATCCAAAGCTTTTGAGGTCAGTAAGTCTTTCCACCTACTTCAGTGGGCTTTGGATCAGGCTCTTATTGAGTAAGTGTTGCAGGATTTGGGATTTATGGATGTGACACATTCATTCTTTCGGGAATAGCCAGATGCCATACTATCAGCTCTTACATTTAGCCAGATATCTATGAAACTAAGTAATAAGACTAAGCTGTTCATTTTAGGTTCAAAGAATTGGGCATATTTTACTTTAGAGAAGAGAAGGCTGAGAGGGGACACAGTCTTGAAATGTGTATAAGGTTCTTATAACGAGGATGGTGATCAATTTCTCCATGTCCACCGAGGGTGGGACAAGTAGTAATTGGTTTGGTTTGCAGCAAGGACCACCCAGGTTAGCTGTTAGGAAAAATCTTTCCAACTATAACAGATAGTTAAGTACTGGAACAAGTTACCTAGGGATACCCATCCTTGTCTAGTCTGTTCTTAAAAACCTTCAAACACCTGTCCAGGATGGTCTAGGTATGCTTAATCCTGTCTCAGTGTAGGGGACTAGACTAGACGTTTTGAGGTTCCTTCCAGCCCTATGTTTCTGTGATTTTACTGAATCACTTCTTGGCTGATGTTTGCTAGACAGCCAGAATAGCCATGCTGTACTCCTGTAGAAAATCACTGTACGGTTGTTCTCCATTCCTGAGGGCAACTGCTTAGGATTGTACACATCACGTCAATTTCACTTACCAGGAACCAAAGGCAAAGTACCAGAGAGCAGAACTAGTTTTCTTCTACAGACATTGATCTGAAGAGGAAAGAAACAGATACAGACAGAAGAAATGGAGTAGAAGACTATAGTAATCCCCCAAGAATTTTCCCAACTGTGGTAGCCCAGATAATTTTGACTATGAGGACAACGGATCCAATTTTAGACATGGGCCTCTAAAACTTACCTCTAGGTAGATCATTGGATTAACATGGAACAAATCAGTTTGTTTACACCGATAATATAAACAGTCACACATTTCTAGAATCCTGCTATTCTTGCATTATGCAGATGTACACTTGTATAAAAGCTATTCTCTTTTTATTTATCACTTTATATTTTGCCATTTTCCAAATCTTTTATCACAAAATATTTTAGGATTAGGAACACATTCCCTAGGTAGAAGCATTACCAATCTAGAGTACAATGGCATATAAATTTAGGGCCAAATGTCTTCTGATGTTTACCCTCCCTTTATCACAAGACTTAAAGGCACCATGTTCTACAAACTAACACATTTAGAGCCAGTGAAACCCCATGTAACTATGCACTAATGTAATAGCAAGAAATGTAATTAAAGTCACTACTGTAATAACATCTTATTGGAATGTACAATGAAGACAAACTTGGTTACTCCAGAGACAGAGGTTTTACTGCATAGGAAACAGATAGTTCAGATGGGTTCTTTGGTGTACAACCAATATCTTTTTAACTGTTTGGGTTTTTTTTAAATAGCCCCACATTGTTTCTTTGGCAGCTGGGGAAAAAATCATTCAAAAAAGAGAAGATTGCAGGGTCAAAAAAATTGAAAGAAGTTATGTTGTCTAATGAAAACACTAAGGGAAAAAATTCTAAAAATGATCTTTATTTCTAAATATTTAGACGGCATAGACGGCATAGATCCCTCATTGAGCAGGAGGCTGCAGAACAACAATTTCTGTATGAAAAGAATCAAAGGCAAAATAAACTAGGTTGGTGACAAGTATGTAAACTGTGTATAGAAATACCACAAGTATGCACAAGGTATCAGGTTTTCCTCACAAAGGGCAAGAAATTAACATGACTCATATGTACATATTTTATATACAAATCAGACAAAACAGCAATTGAGTGAGTCAGAGGAGACTTCAGAGATTCCCAGCTTCTGGGAACTGGGTGGAATGGTCTCATTGAATGGGCTCTTAAAGCCATGCGGAGAGAGGGGGGCTTGGAGAGCCAGGCAGCCTAGTGATTAGAGCACCCAACTTCCAGCCCCTTGTCTCTCAGTCAGGGTGGTAGAGTACCTGTTTTGACCTTAAGCCAGGGATCTTCAGCTTTTCACTCATATCTGGAACTAGGCCCTTAATGGGGTGCAGCAGGAGGACCTGGGCCCTCCCTTTCCACCAAATCCCAGCCCAGGGCCCTGTGGGAAGTGACACCAGCAGGGTCCTCCCTGCAGTAAATCTAGGGTATGTCTATACTGCAGTTAACCCACAGCTGGCCTGTGCCAGCTGATTTAGGCATGCGGGGCTCAAGCTAAGGGGCTGTTTAAATGTAGTCTAGACATTCAGGCTCGGGCAGGAGCCCAGGCTCTAGGACCCTGAGAGGTGGGAGGGCCCAAGAGCTCTAGCTGCAGTCCAAGCCCAAATACCTACAGGACAATTAAGCAGTCCCTTAGCCTGAGCCCCACAAACTCAAGTCAGCTGGCACAGGAGTCTAACTGTAGAGTAGATAAATTCCTAAATTGCTTTCTTGGGCTACTTCCTACCTATTGATCCCTTCAGTTTGGGACATGGTTCTTGTTGTCCAAATAGTCAATCACCTTACAACCAAAACAGTCCAAAGGAGCAGGACCTGTTGATTCACAAAGGGGATGGTGATAGGAGAAGGCACTGCCCTGGGGCCTTACCTGCTATGTGGCCTCTCAGGCCCACTCTTCTGCCTGGAGAAGGATTCCTCTCTCATGTAACCTGTCCACCACCCTTTGCCTGAGCTTCTAAGCTCCTTTTAACTTGCTTCCCCAGTTGGAGCATGCTCAACAGGCTGGAGGGGTGGGACTACGTGGGCCCAGTATTGCCTTTTAAACCCTCTGGGCCCAGTGTGGGGTTGTGCACCCCATTACACGTTATAGGTTAAGCTCACTCTAGCCTCGTCCAGAGGCTGCCCAAAGAAGCCCAGGGAAAGTCAGAAGAAAAGAAATGATCTTTCTTTTTTGGTTAGAGCTCACCATAACGGAGTTATTCCTGGGGCAATTCTGCACCACTGTGCATGTGCTGAATTCATGTCCCATGCAGAATTTGTTTTCCTCCACAGAAAATACATTTTGCTGGAGAAGCGCTGTAATTACACCTTTTGCCCACCAGAGGCTGTTGTGGCACCAAAACAGAGAGTATCTGCTGCCAGGAGGGAGCAGACCAAGCTGCAGATAGAGAAGATAAGAGGCTGTGTTCCTCACAGCACCCTGCCTGTGGAGCCAGGTCAGGAGACACAGTATATGGGGGGTGACAGTGTAGGGCACATGGAGGCTCTGTGGGGGGTGACAGACTGGGGTTCAGAAGGGCTAGTGGGGGGACACAGACTGGGGTGGGGGACTGAGGCGGGGGCTGAATGGGAGTGAGGGTGCAGGGACACATGGGTAGATGTGCCTGACTGAATGTGAGAGGCTAGGGGTCAGCCAAGGTCTGCATGGGGAAGGCTCCCTACCAATCCCTCCCTCCCCCCAAAACCTGTTCCATACTTCTCCCACCCACACCTAATAACACTTCAAGTTCACACCCAGGCTCCTTCCCGGCAATTACTTCCCTCTTCCTCAGCTCCTCCATTACCCCTGACTCCTCCAAGCCTTTGCACTGCTTCTGAGGGGTGTGGGAAATACTTTTCTGATTTGTAGTTTACATGAATGATTACTCAAAGTTCTGTATTAATGTGTCTAATAAGGAATCTATTTGTCAAAAAACATTTTCTGAATCTTTTTCATTGTCTGTACTGTTGCAGACATACTTGCTGACAGGTATTTTGAAATAAATTACCAAAATAATTGAAACTGATGTGATTATATTATGTTATTTTGACAAATTCAAATATGCAAAATTTTGCAGAATTTTTAGGTTTTTTTGGCACAGAAGTAATAGGAGTAATAACTAAAGTGTAGTATTGAATAGTTTACTTAAAGCACTTAAACATTCACTCAGTGGTTCCACATTTGCCGACTCCAAGTGGAAATGACTCAGCAAGAAAAAAAGTGCCACCTACCCTAGGATTCACAGAATTAAAATATTCGGCCCAAATGGATTACATCTTCCCCCACACATCAAAAGCTATTTTTTCTCAGCATCTCAGTTTTTAAAATTAGGGAAGCCAGAGTATTTTATTATTATTATTATTATTTTTTGTGGCTTACGATAGGGATGCTGTGACAAAGTGTGTGAATCTCTATCTTTGAATTACTTAACAAACCACAACAATGTAAACATGCTAAGTTCCAGGGTGAGATGCATGATCTTTATTATTATTTAACGTATATATATTGAGGTAGAGGCAAAAGGCCACAGCCAGGTTGCACCTCATTGTGTAAGGTGCTGTACAAACCTATAATAAATGACAGCCCTGGCCCAAAGACCTTATAATTTAAAAGGCAAGATGTTACAGGTGGTGAGGCAAGCAAACAGGCCGGTGTGGGGTTCAGAGTGGTGCAGGAAAGGATGCGAACAAATATAATAGGATATTATTATAAAAAATCATTAAAAAAAGAGAGGATTGCAGGGTCAAAAAAAATGGAAGAAGTTATGTTGTCTAGTGAAAACACTAAGGGAAAAAATTCTAAAAATGATCTTTATTTCTAAATATTTAGACGGCATAGATGCTGAATAAACACTTCATTGATCAGGAAGCTGGAGAACAACAATTTCTGTATGAAAGGAAACAAAGGCAAAACAAACTAGGTTGGTGACAAGTATGTAAACTGTGTATAGAAATTGTGCAATTCCTAGCTAGTCTCTGTATAGGGATGAGCACATCAGTATTTGATAATAATTAAGGCTATGATTTAGTCACAGATATTTTTAGTAAAAATCCTAGGCAGGTCATGGGCAATAAACAAAAATTCATGGCCCATGACCTGTGCATGACTTGAACTATGTACCCCTGACTAAATCTTAGCTGGAGGATGGGGATGGGGTTGCTGCCTTGTGGGGCCTGGAGGTCGCTGCTCTGGGTGTGTGTGTGATGTTATCTGATTAAAATATGACCATATACACCATTGTTGCAACCACTATTATATATCTGCAACAAATCTTGTACAAAGGTTGTCAAGTAAGGTGTCTATGGAAAGGTTATGATTTGCTGAATATAATTATGCTGTCTGTATGCATGTATCATTTTTGTATTTGAAATGATGAGTATTGGCTCTATACCTGCATTTCAAATGTTTGCCCCTGGGGTAACACGCACAAGGTATTTAGCCTGCACATCTTGAAGGGACTATTCAAATTAAGTGGCTCATTAAAGAATACTTAACTCACCATGGGAGGCGCTTATCTACAGATAATGGACTTTCCTGCTGTGACTAAGCAAAAATATGCATGGACATGTGACTTGCCCATGTGATTCCAAACCCCATCTTCTCACCTGTGATTTTCCACTGGCTATGCTGAGGGCTTTGTTTGAAACAATGGGTTTCCCTCCATGTGGCAGAAGCTATAAAAGGCCCTGGAAACACCTCCCTTTTGCCTCTTTCCTGCTCAAGCCTCTGGACTATGAACTTATACTAATGGGAGCATTCTAACCAAGGGACTGAGGACCTTCCAATGATTTGGAAGCAGCCAAAGATTTAACTTAAGCCAGCAGTTTATTCCATCACTGCTACAAACCTGAGCCAAGAATTTAGCAATTATTGTATGTATTTGATTCCTTTAACCAATTTTAACTCTCACCTTTCTATAAATAAATCTTTAGATTTTGGATACTAAAGGATTGGCAACAGCGTGATTTTTGAGTAAGATCTGAGTTGTATATTGACCTGGGTGTGTGGCTGGTCCCTTGAGATCAGAAGAACCTGTTTGATTCAGCACTGGTGAGGCCTCATTTGGAGGTACACTATTCGGCACTGGTAAGGCCTCATTTGGAGTACTGTGTCCAGTTTTGGGCCCCACACTACAAGAAGGATGTGGATAAATTGGAAAGAGTCCAACGGAGGGCAACAAAAATGATTAGGGGGCTGGAGCACATGACTTATGAGGAGAGGCTGAGGGAACTGGGATTGTTTAGCCTGCAGAAGAGAAGAGTGAGGGGGGATTTGATAGCTGCTTTCAACTACCTAAAAGGGGGTTCCAAAGAGGATGGATCTAGACTGTTCTCAGTGGTAGAAGATGACAGAACAAGGAGTAATGGTCTCAAGTTGCAGAGGGGGAGGTTTAGGTTGGATATTAGGAAAAACTTTTTCACTAGTAGGGTGGTGAAGCACTGGAATGGGTTACCTAGGGAGGTGGTGGAATCTCCTTCCTTAGAGGTTTTTAAGGTCAGGCTTGACAAAGCCCTGGCTGGGATGATCTAGTTGGGGTTGGTCCTGCTGTGAGCAGGGGGTTGGACTAGATGATCTCCTGAGGTTCCTTCCAACCCTGAGATTCTATGATTCTATGATTAAACGGGTTTTAAAGAATCACTCATCTATAAATCTAGTGTTTTTTGGTGGTGATACAAGGACTGGCATGCCTAAGGAAACTGCTGTTTTGACTTCTTGTTAGCCAGTGTGGTGAAACAGAAGTTTACTTTTGTTGCTGGTTGGTTATATCTCATGGGAGAATAACCTCCAGTTTTGGGGTATGGCTGCCCTATTTCTCAGCAGTTTGTCCTGAATTTGGGTATTCTCAGTTGTGACCCACAAAGGCACAGTTACAGGGGGCCCAGAGGCCAGCAGCACTAGCTGCTGAGGGCCTCCGAGGGCAGCAACTGCTCCAGCCACCCCCGGGATCACCCTCACGCTGCTGCTCCCACCGCCCCCAGGACTGTTGCTCAGGCGGTCCTGGGGCCAGCTGCCCGGGGCTGCCTGAGCAGTGGCTGGTGCGGCTGGCCCCAGAGCCAGCTGCTTGAGCGGCTCCAGGGCCAACCACACCGGCTGCTGCAGAAGTCACGGAGGTTGCGGAAAGTCACAGAATCGGTGACTTCCGCGACCTCTGTGACAGACACGGAGCCCTAATAATAATCACACAAAATTCATTCTGGACAGTGCAACTTGGCTAGGGATCACAGCTGTCCTAGCCAAGTTGCACTGTCCAAAATGAATTTGTGTGATTATCATCAAATACGGATGAGCTCATCCCTACACAAGTTATATAAGACATTCTCTACCCCCAAAAACGTGCAGTCTAGAAAACAGACAGAGAGGACCCAGCAAAAGGTGTTAGTCTCTGTGTGTGTGGTAAGGGGGTGGGAGGGAACTGAATATCATGGACTGGTGTTTGGGGGCCATATGGAAGAAATTACTCTCTAGATGTGATTTAACACCATGATAGCAGATAGTTGTGACACTTACTCTATTGTTCCTTAACTTAAGCATCTTTGCTTCCGTGGTGTTGCTTTATTGTGATGAGGGTGCCTGTCCGTAAGGAACTGGATTGAAAAAACTCATTTCCCATAGGCCACTAGGACAGCCTCCAGGCCTCTTTCATCACTAACAGCCTAGCTGGGATTGATTCACACTGATCAAGAAGTGAAAGACTCCTGTTACTGTTTTGACAGTCACCAGCTTTTGAAGCAATATTTCTCCAGCTTTTATATAGTAATAAAGAGATTGGGAAAGGAGGCGATCCATGAGGCAATCATTATCACAAGAAACTCTTCCGTTTTTGTTTGTGACTGTATTACATCCCTACAGCAGTTGATAGATGGACAAATAATTAGAAAAGCAGTAGATGTATTTCAGAGTAGCAGCCGTGTTAGTATGTATCCGTAAAAAGAACAGGAGTACTTGTGGCACCTTAGAGACTAACACATTTTTTATTGTTAGCTTTTTAAAAAAATGCAGTTTAGCAGCGGGGAAAAAAGAGAGCAAGCCAGCAAAATGTGACCAGCTGGCTCCCTGTGGACCACTCGTGGTGAATGGATAGAGTCGGTGCTCTAAAACAGCGAATGAAAGGGCTGGTCTACATTACAAAGTGAAATCAGCTTAACTACATCAATCAGGGCTATGACAAATGTCATGCCCTGTGTGATGTAATTAAGCCAACCTAAGCCCCGGTGTAGACACAGCTGGGTTGACGGGGAGGACTATAGTGACCTGGCTGGAGAGTTGAGTCACAAAGGATCACCTCGACTCCTGGAAGGAGAGGGGCCACGGTGCAAGGAATGGGGCACCAGACCTGAGTTGAGCTAATCCCCAGACGTGGCCCAGACACCCTTAGTGGTGAGTGAACCCCATCACACATACCCTAAGATTTAAACTTTGTGCTGGAAATATTTTGCCACCGTGGTTTTATTAATCAGCAGCTCTATGATCATGTGTGTGGTTGTAGCATTCATAGTTCAAGCTGTCAGCTTTCACTTGGGGGCCAAAAACATACTATATCTGTTCACTGTTCACTGCAACTGGGAAAGAGCCAGAGCCTCATCAAGACTGAGAATCCCTGACTAATGAAATCATATAATTAATCTTCTAAAAGGCATCTGTATTCGAAAGCTATGTTCACGTATTATTCCTCTGCAATGGTAAACAAAGTGCTGCTAGGACGACCCTCTAGGGTTCTGGTGCTGCTGTCTGATCTGTGTGGGTGAGCTCTTAACGCTGAGCAGCGTCCCGCAGAAATCAGTGGAGTGCTGCATACGTGCAGTGGTCCATCCACACAGATCAGATTACAGGATCCAGGGACTAATGCTATAAAATGTTACTCGACGAAGGCACAACCTCCTTCTAATGCAAAACACTAGGAAACTGGAGCCAATTAGTTTTGCTAAGCTTGTTAAGCTTCTGACAATCTACAAGGACAACACAAATCTTGGGCACATGGCTCATTTACAGCTAGATCAATGCTTATTGCAGGGGTTCACAACCTTTTTCTTTCTCAGCCCCCCACCTCACCATGCTATAAAAATTCCACGGCTCACCTTTGCTGCAATAATTGTTTTTCTGCATATCCAGTAGAGTAAAAGCTAGGGCCAGCATTAGGGGGTAGCAAGCAGGGGTATGGCCAGGGGCCTGACAGCTGACACCACAGGCGGCCCCGCGAAGCTAAGTGATCAGGCTTCAGCTTCAACCCTGTGTGGCAGGGCTTGGGCTTTAGCCCCAGGCGGCCGGGCTCAGGTTTCAGCAGCCTTCCCTGGGCCCAACAAGTCTAATGCTGACCCTGCTCTGTGGTTTATTTTTGTAGATGCCCTGAAACGTGCTCAGGGCCCCCCAGATGGCCCCGGGTGCCCCAGATGGCCCCGGACCCCTGGTTGTGAATCACTGGCTTATTGCACAGAACAAGGACTGCACAGCATTCAAATATATACACGTGTAATTATAAAAACAGTTCCCACTGGGAAAACCATCTCTAGATCGGCCAGACAGTTAAGTGCATGATCTGCCTCCCATTGTGAATGTATAACATGAAACTCACAAGAAAGAGTTAACCTACTGCAAGGACTATTCAAGGAACTTGTTCTCCTAAGTCACATAAGTGCTTTTGAAAACCGCACTATAGATTAACCCTTCCATCCTGATTCTTAACTATTCTGTCTGCTCTGCATTGACTGTAAATTGTAATTAGTACCAAGCAGCGGTGGTGGTTATATGTGCACATATTTACCGCTTTCAAATTTTATTTCCTTTTCAGAAGTATTTTAACTGTTTGGGGAAGGATTATGGAGAAAAATAAATGCATTATCATACACACTAATTAATGTCTTATGTCGTTATAAACTGCCACTAAATGCAAAAATTGTATTCCCCAAAAAGTAATCGACATGCATAACAACTCCGTGGAGCCCGGAATTGATTTTTTCAGCACTCTCTGACTGAAGGAGACATGACCGAGATGCTTGAGGAACCTACCAAACTGTTGGGTGTGTGAAGACTGTGTGACCCTCGATGGGAGGTCAATGAGCAGAAATGTCTTCTATGTAACTCATGGAGAGTCCCAAATGTTTTAGGGCTTAACAAGTAACCTAGAATAGCCACTATAGGGGTTTTGAAGTGAGGTCTTTGTAGTGCTCAAATACAGAACCTCTTCCACTTTGCTGAGTAAGTACTGCTACAAGCCAAAATGTTCTGGACTTCAGGAGAGTAGTTTCTGTCTGTGGCCAGCCAGCATCCGGGCTGTCCGATGCAGCAATGCTTTGTGTGGGTGTAGACTGTGGCCTTCACGCTGCATGATCATATTGGGCTGAATTAGAAGTGTGAGTAGTGCCTGTGTTGATAAGTTCATGAGTTCTGAATACCAGAATTGACAGGGCCATCCTGGAGCTATCAGTACCAGGCTTTGTACCCTTGGCATCAGTGGCTTCAAATTAACCAGTCGTTGACTATAGGTAGACCTGTACCCTTGCCTCCTTAGATGAAGCACTACATTTACTAGGCACTTGGTGAATACTCTGGGAGCCAGGAAGAGACTGAAGGGAGGTATTCTGCATTGGCAGTGTGACTTTTCCGTCAGGAATCGTAGCTATTTCCTGTGGGCCGAGTGAATTGCTATACAGAAATAGGTGTCCTGTCAGTGGAAAGCAGCAAGCCAGTCTTGAGTATCTATGGTGGGCATTATGGAAGCTAAGGGCATCAAAATGAATTTGAAATGATCGATGAATTTTTTGAGTAATCAGAGGCCCGTAATGGGGTACCAACCCCCTTTCTTCTTTGGGATTAGGAAGTAGTGTGGGTAAAACCTCCTACCCTGGTCTGCTACAGTCACCAAAGATCCTGGGGTTGAAGCTGGGATTTGCCAAAGGTCCTTAGCTGGCTCCAACAAGCCATCATTTGTTGGCATTGCCAGTCTATGAGGGACTGAGGAATGCAGGACGTCTAACAGTTTGTGTGATTTTTCCTGCACGCTCTCTACTGGAATTTTCACAGTACTGGTCACTTGCCATAAAAGGTCTTGAAAAATATGGTAGTCATTTGGCTGGGTTGGGATGGCTGCAGTGAAAAGCTTCATTGGGCAAAATGAGGATATCCTCATTGGGATGGGAGGGTCATCTATGTCCTGCTCCTGATGTGTGATGTACCATGTATCAGCTGACTCTCATGAGATGGTGTATGTGGAGAGGGAGACCTGACTCTAGAGGCAGGAGCAATGGAAGAACCTGTAAAGGGACAGATAGGCTCCCTAAGGTGTTGCTGGAGTTATTTGGTAATCCATCAGTGCTGAGGTGTCGGGGAGACCTGATCTGGGCCTTGAACTGCCTCCTGGCTTGGATCTACCTGGTTCCAGGGAGGGAGACCTGTCTCTGCGGTCACCCTAAGTGGTGCTTTTACCAATCCCTTTTTTCTTAAGAGGAGGAAGAGGAGGGCTTAGTAACTGTGACTGACTCCATAGTCGACAAATGAGACTTTCTCAAGGATGATTGAGCCCTCGAGCTTGGGGTAGACCCACAGCTTACCAGAGCACTTACAGAGATGGTCTGCTCGGGTTTGGTTGTATTCTTCCCCTGGGGCTCAGAGGAGACCCTCATGGAATACTCTGAGTTAAAAATTAAGGAAAGATTTCCTTACTGTTTGTGACCTCATAGAAAAAGAGGAACATACTGAGCATTTATTGGGGATATGCATTTCATGGAGGCAGAAGGGCGCTTAGTGCCACCATTGATAGGAATAGCTGCCTCACAAGAGAGAGAGGGTTTAAGTCCTGAAGATTTGGATTCCACTACTCAGGAGAGCTCCGGTACTCAGAGCAACTTCCCTAAAGTTGAAGTTTCTTTCTGCCTTTGTCTTTTTTGACAATGATCAGTAAAACTACACTATTCTAAAGTGCACAACATTCATAACTACAGCTAATTAACAGTAACGAACTAGGAAGAATAAGAGATGAAACAGTGTGCAGAGACGGGAACGCTGCAGGGTTCCATTTTGCTCTAAGGGGCAATTGAAGGGCTTTTGGGGCTGTTCAGCCCTTTATGCCCTCATGTGGGGGTGTGCAAGGCTATGCAGGGCTCAGGGACAACCCCAACAGATGCTCCAATCTAGTCCCACGGGCACAGGGCGCATGCATGTCAGAAGTGGAATCCATGTGGAAAATTACTTGAAGCACAACCAGATTTCCTGTCTCAGTCCACTATACCACACCTGTTTCCCCTGAAATAACCTTATAGAATATAAAATCCTGGACCCAGACAAGTGTATATGTAGGCTTGGCTGACTTTGGTTTTTATTTTATTTTTAAATTTGACAGAGAATGTCAATGCTTGGTTTTGGGCATTTTTTTTTTCAATTTAAATTTTCATAGTTGTGGGAAATTATGCAGGGGAGGTGTCAGACAATAATTATTTAATGACAGCGGATACTGAGATGCAAAAATTGAAAACGTTATAACCATTAAAACACACTAACATCACATATCAAAATACACAAAGTAAAGAACCTTAAATCAAATGCTAATACAGTTCCCAACCAGCATTTTTCATACCGTGCCTAGCTGTACATTTCAATTATTATTGATGGAAATATTTTTTCATCAGTTTGTGTACAGTGAAATCAATGTTTATTGACTTTTATCGATAAAAATCTAATCCTTCCAAGCATATTTATATATAATGGGGCTTAGAATTTAGAATGAAACTCTGTCGTTTATAAAAGCTCTAATTGCTAAAGGGGCCTTTTTAAAGCTAGCCCCTAAACACCCATGTTTTACTTACACACATCCAATCATTGTACCACTAGAACTGCAGCTAGTACAGTGCTGCCTAAGCCCAGGTAGGTGCCCCTCTGGCCTGTTGCTAGCATCTTTGGGCTCAGGAATAAGCAAGGACCAACTGGCATAACGGGTGGACGCCTTCCCTCCTGATTGGCCACTGGAATGATATGTAATAGCGCTGGGACTACCAGCGGGATACATACAAGGTGCTGGAAGTGAGACCATCGGTGCCAACGGAGATAGGAATTTTAGGAAGCTGATACTCTCTAGAAATGAGACTGAAAGGTTTCTTAATGGCTCGTATTAGACCTTCTTTGGGACGCAGACAAGTGTTTTTTTGGGGTGGGCAGGGAAACTTGCTCTCTTCTCCTCAGTTGTTACTTTGTGTGGTGTGTGGATGGGTGTGACGGTGTACCCCATAAAACTTTATGGGGAGATGCTTATAAATGTATACATGATGTAACTGGACTAGGTTTTATGGTACATGTGCCATGTAACATATCTCTGTGAAAGTTATGACCTACTGAATGTATTCCTCCCGTTTATATGCATGTATCGTTGTTGTAGTTGAAGTTATGAATATTGGTTGTATTTCTTGAGAAAGGACTGTGCAGGTTAAGTGCCCAATCAAGAAGCACTTAACAGACAATAGAACTTGCAGACACCAATCCACATCTGAGCTTTGCCAGGAATGTGGCTGGTCTGAGAAGGAACTGAGTTGTGCATGGACAGGTGACTTGTCCATGTGACCCCCAACTCCATTTGGTAACTGGATGCTACACAGGGGGAGGGAGGGGTGTCCACCCAGAGGAGAAAATCTATTTAAAGCCCTGGGAAACCCCTCCATTTGGTCTTCAGCTGGCTAAAGGAAGAAGCTCTCCACCCCCCAAGGACATACCTGAGAGAGACTGAACAAAGGACAGAGACAATAGGGGGTGTGAGCGACTGCTGGACCCAGGCTAGAAGCTTTACAGCCTGTGAAAGAAGGAAAGCTGGAGCTGGTGAGGTTTTGATATCTGTGTGAAGTTTGATTAGACATAGACCTGCGTGGTTTATTTTATTTTACTTAGTAATTCAATTTGTTCTGTCTGTCACTACTTGGAATCACCTAAATCCTACTTTCTGTACTTATAAAATCACTTTTTACTCATTAAGTTTCCTGGAGTACGAGTTGGTATCCGGGGGGGGGGGGGGGGGGGGGGGGGGGAGGGGGGGGGCAAACAGCTGTGCATATCTTTCTATCTTTGAAATAGAAGGCGAACTATTTGAGTTTGCCCTGTATAAGCTTTATACAGGGTAAAATGGATTTATTAAGGGTTTGAACCTCCTTGGGAGTTGGACACCGGGGTGTCAAAGGCAAGAGCGCTTCCAGGAGCCTTACAGTTGTGAGTGGACTTGGTTCGGACCTGGGTCTGTGTTTGCAGCAGATCAGTGGAATCTGGCTCAAAACAGACAGGATTCGGGAGTTCCAAGCTGGAAAAGGCCTGGAAGCAGGGGCAGAAGTAGCCTTGGCACACCAGGTGGCAGCACCAAGCAGGTCTCTGTGACCCCAACCCGTCACAGTGGGCAAAGCTGATAAAGACGGCATAGTTTCCCTGCTAATTACTTTTTCGCAGTACCTTTCATTCCAGGATCACCAAACACCACATGAATGAGGTTGGCAAATGTTTTCCAGATGGGGAAACTCAGGAAGAACACCCTCTACATGGGAATTTTTCAAAAATTTCCCACCATTGTTCACATCAGTTCTGCCTCACTAGTGCTAGCAAGGTTAATAATAAAGGACTGCCAGTTACCCTTAATGCTTTAAGGAATGTGTCGTCTCATCTTTCTCAGGTACCATTTGGGAAAATAATCTTTGTTGCTACTTTAAATACTAAAAAGGCAATACATTCAGTTCATTGAGATTTTTTGTTTTATATTCAACTATATGTAAAAACCACATTGACTGAAGCACTATTAACTGGATCAAGTTATATTCAAACCTGTTGCTAGAACTAGTACTAACTGGACTGTCTGAACAATTTGATTCAGACAGACTAGAGAACTGATGAAAAGGATATAATACTATTTGCTCTGGGAAGCCCTTTGCAATAATGGTCTAGCAAGGTTCTGCTGCAACTGACTTTACTGTAAGTGAGAAAAGGTGTGTGAGGTAGTCTCTTTTATTGGACCAACTTCTGTTAATGAGAGAAGCTTTCGAGCTTCATCAGAGCTCTTCTTCAGGTCACCTTTTGCACAGTTACTGTAAATGGTGCATCACATATTGTTATGTGAAGCACTGGAATGGGTTACCTAGGGAGGTGGTGGAATCTCCTTCCTTAGAGGTTTTTAAGGTCAGGCTTGACAAAGCCCTGGCTGGGATGATCTAGTTGGGGTTGGTTCTGCTTTGAGCAGGGGGTTGGACTAGATGACCTCCTGAGGTCCCTTCCAACCCTGAGATTCTATGATTCTATGATATGGATAAGCGGCAAAGACAAAAGTGAAACTTCCCAAATTATTAAATAACATAGGTGACTATGGCCGTTTATGTTTTGCATGTTGTTTCATCAGTCACATTTTGTCTGACGTGTTCGCTACATGGGCACTGAAAGCTGAGAAAGTCACTTAGGAACACAATGCCCAAGATTAGCAAAGTGGCTCTTAAATTCACATCAGTCCTAAACAAGTGACCTGATTTTCAAAGGTGCTGAACATGCAGCTGCTCTCATGGTCTTCAGTGTCTGCTGTAGGGTGCTCAAGCATGTTTGAAAAATAGGGTCACTTGTTAAGGTGCCTAAATATGGATTTAGGAGCCTAATTGTAGACACCCATCTTTGAAAATCTTCAGCTAATAATGTTAGAAAATAAGTTATTGAACAGATTTTCCCAGAAAATTATTGGCAGAACCACCCTAAGAACAATGAAAATGTTACCAGAACTGCAATATCACACATCCTTCAAAATATCTCATTTGCACTGCAGCATCATGCATTTAAAAGATGAAATGTTATTTTGATCAAATTAATGTCTTTGGTGGGATGGGTGAGACCCCAAGTGAAGCTGAACCCTCTAATGCTCCTTTAAACTAAACAGGCTACCCTATGGCAAGTATGCAGGCTTATTACTGGAACATTCACTGCAGTTCATCTGTTTCAGGGAAATGAAACACTTGCACACTTTGGAAAAGGCAGGTATGCACTCAGCATTTATCTCATTTACAGCATGTAAATAAGTGCTTATGTATGAAGTTGCTGAAAGGCTTGGGAGCCAGCTAAAAATCTGGCACACTATACTGACAAGTTAAAAATGGATTTGTTCTTAGCCCCAGAAGTATTGCTATGGATTTGCAGAGTGCTCGAATGCAAGCACTAGGGTTTGCAGAATGCTTGAATGCAAGGGGACTTAAAAAAAATATCAGACAAGGATAATTGTCTAAACAGATCTAAATGGGCAGCTTGACAATCACATAACTATAATGACAAATAGAAGGCAGAAATGGTTCATGGTAATAAAAATGGTGAAATGTAGAACAACAATGTACAGTATAGCTATACATGTTCTATTTCCCCTTCCAGCGATCAATCTTTTAAATAGATTCACAGGCAAGGGTGGCTGCCAGGATATGATCTCAAATGTATGTTTTATTTTATATAATATTGAAAAAATAGCAATAGTAAGAAAGAGAGAGGCTGGGGCTTAATATGACAATAAAGGCTAAGGGACTAATGTTAAAATATAAGTGGTAAATAGAAATATTGGGATAAAGAAAAATTATGTTCTCCCATTCTCTTGCCTGTATTTTGTCTATTTGTAGATTGTAACTTGTCTTCTGTCTGTGAACATCTAGCACACTCTTGGGTACCTGGTAAATTGATAATTATGGGTAGGTTCCATTGTCTTAAGCAATACTAGTATAGGGATTCAAGAATAGATATTGAAGGTGTGTATACCACAGCTAAGGATGTGTCTGTACTTTTCAAACATTTAATTGAGTTTAAATTTGCATCACACCTGTGTAAAAGCTAGCTGTAAAACTAATCTGGGCGTTTGTTTCCAGTTGGCATGGGAATGTCCTCAGATATTTGTTTTGAATTCTGTAACTGGTATATCGAATACAGTTCTGCAGAGTGAGCTGGAGCCATCTCCTGCCTTTCGTTGCTGACACTTCAGGATTTTGTTCACTCTGCGCATTCTAAATTGATTGAAATTGCTTTATTACTTGTGCAGAGGTGCATTGCCCTGAAATAATGCTGCAGTGTCATTGAGCCCACGGACTAAGAATATAGAGCTAAATTCAGGAGTTATACCAGTGATGGATTTGGCCTGTGATGTACTGCGTATCTGCAGAAAAGGTTATCTAACAAAAAAGATCAACGTGAATCACTGTCCTTTACTGGGGGGGAAGGAAGAACCCTCCTACCACATATCAGAATTATGTCATTTTATTGTCAAACACAATAAACAGGCAGTTATTCACTTGTAAAGGGTGTTCTTGGAGTCTTTTGCCTCTGCTGAGCCACATTTGGAACTGTTTAGCAATTAAATACTGTAAGGGCTGCCCTTGTATTTGTCTTGTAGAACACAACATCAGGAGCGAGTATCAGAAAGATCTGTAGCCACCATTTCCCCGCTAGTCCCTATCTCCTCTCTGCAGGAGAGCATGTAGACTTCAGACTCCACCAGGGGCTTTGTGGACTTCAGAAAATGTCTGGCACACTCAAGACAGACAAACTGTAGTGAACAATTTCAAAATTAACTCTCCAACTGTTCCAAAAATGCTGCATTTGGTCTGAAATTTTTTTCATATTTGTACTTTGCAGGTCAAGCCACTAAAAAACTTGAGATTATTTTATTAATAGAATTACTACTGAGGGTTTTTTTTTTCCTGCAGCAGTCATGTTCCAAATGTCTTGTCAGATTATAGATAAGGTGAGTGTGCTAAAAGACAAGATATGGAAAATTTCAGGGAAAGTAGTTTATTGTGAAGTTTCACTACACTGGATATCTCTACACATCCTTAATGATGGAGTCTTTGCTCCACCATTGGTTCATATTATCCAATAACAATGGAGGGATCCTGAGTAAAAGAATTAGATGAATTTTAGAACTTGTCAAAATTTTTAGCAAAGAATTTTCATTGTTTTCTTTTGGAAAGGCTATTTTTCTACAGAAAATGGCCTGTGAAAAAAACTTTTGCTAAAGTTGACAACTTTTCATTAAAAACTTTTTACAAAACTTTCTGCCACATTTATCAATTTTTGTCTAACGTTTTCAAAAATCACTGAAATTTTTCGTTTACTGAAATCTTTATTTTATTACTGAAAACTATTTTCAGTAAAAGAAACATTTGGGTAATGATTCAAAACATGAAGATACTGATTAGTCTTGCAGAAAATTTTGAAGAGAGATGAAAGTAGGTCAATTTTGAATGCTGTGAAACAAATAATTTTGAAGTCTCAGTTTTTTGCCGGCTTTATGATGAGATCTAATTATTAAGCCTCATTTTTATGTTGTTAAATATAGATTTATGATCAGTGTTGCTCAAATGCATAGTAATTTCCATAATCTAATATGTTTTTACTGACAAATCCTGTGATATTTAATCTGGAAGGATTGCTTACTAATATTCTTTTAATGCAGGTATTTTGTGTGTAGTTTCCTTGGTTTAAAGAAAAACCCAACAACTGAATTCCCCTACCTATGTTATACATGGGTAAAACATATTTTTCCCTAGCCTCTTTCTAAGAAGCAACTGAATATTTGTTGGCAGAAGTTTTCAAAATCAGACTGAGGCAGACACCACCTTGCATGGAAAATTTCAGCCCAAATGGTTAGTTTGACAAAGTTATAAGCTACTGAGAACATGATCTTTTAATGGGAAGCATCAAACAACCTTAACAGGTGGCACTACCAGCCCTGCCTATCACATGAGTAGTGCATAGAACACTTACCACAAGTGAGCAGTTATCACTTTATTCTGGTTAATGCAGCAACGAGTAACGTAACTCATTCAGCAGAAGTGACAGATCGATATGGACCAGAATACCAAAGGAAGCGAAGACTACAAAACAAAAACTGAACATGTTCATTGAGAATTTATTTCAGTACTTCTTCGTCCTCCAGAAAACTGAGGTAACTCCAACAGGAACCGAACCCTAGAAGCGTATAACAACTTGTAAAAGGAGAAAAGACAGATTCCCATTTAACATATCTGAAGGTACAACTGGTTGTACACTCCATTTTCTTTGCTTTAAACAAGCTCATGGGAACAACTTCTTCACAAAGTGGGAAACGTATTGCTTTATAGTAGCTTCAGGAAACTGGCTTACTTGTTTGGCAATTACAAATGAGTATTTTTGACATTGCCATTTTAAAGTTATGCTCCATGATAGGTCGAGATGCTTTATCAATAGAAAGCCCAGCCCTTAAAGCTGAAAGCTCATGAGCTTCACAGCTAAAAACCAAACATACTTAACACACACGACCCCTTGCAATGCCAAGGTGTCAGTCTTTTATGTACCAGACTACTTTCCCCCTGGCCTCTGTACTACAGTTCTTGAGGCGCCCAGTCTAGTCCATATAGTATTCACCTGAACGGCCAGATTGTATCTAATTGTAAAAGACAGCATTTTAAAATTAAATGTACTTTCTTTTGGAAATTTTATGGTCCATGGGGAGTGAAAATGAAGTAAGATCTCAGATTTGTGTGTTATTAACTGCAGGTCAAAACAGATTACAATTGGAATGTTATGAGATTACTGAACGAGTTCTCAGGAAAACAGCACATTAGTTGTATAACATAGTAGAATGGGCTCCTTTTAAAGTGCATTAACGGGAATTCCAAGTGCACAGTGAGACACAAGCAGATTTATTTAATCTGGGTGAATTTATGCAAGGACCTTTAAAGCTGCTACAGAACAAAAGAAAAAACAGATGCTAGGATCAAAACGTATGTCTTTTAAAGATGCTTTTTCTTTCAGATTATAGAAACATTTGACTACTGGCAATTTTATAAAATATACGTATATTGCAAAAATGTGGTACATAGCAGCAATGAAGAGTAACCTCAGCTTTCTTCAACATTTTAGTTCACTGAAATAGTTCTCATGCTCCATTATGTGTAATAATGCATTTGGAGAATGTAAATAACCTAATTAGATTTGCTTGTTTCGAGACGCCAGGCACCAGTCAAATATCTCAGTCGTATAAAAAGAAGATCCCTGCCCATCTGCAGCCAGCTCCAAACGGGAACCAGCTTCGAACCTATGATTAATAAGAGAGACAAAAAAAATCAGAGGGACAATGTTTAAACAAGTGTTCACCTTAAATAAAGTTAGCATCAGTAAGACAGATTTACCCAGAGAACATCTGCATTGTTAGCTTATTCAGCACCATGATTTAGCCCTTGACTTTAATAAACATTTCCACTTGAAAAGCTAATGCTTTATAATTTAAATTATATTTGAAATTATACTGAGAGTGGGACATTCTAGGTCAGAAATAGATAGTGGCTCAACTTAGGCTATGGTGGTGTATGTACACAAACGTACTGCTGGACAATAAATCAAACTTTGTTCAGGCAACTAGACTTAGAACCTGAGCAAAGGTAATTGGAAGAAAGCGTGTGTTAGTTTTTCTTTCCTAAATCACTCAAGACACAATTTTAAGAGCACTAGCACAAACCCACTAAACAATTTAACTAACCCTTCTTCAATAGGGCTAGCCATCATGCTAGGTAGAATATGCTCTCTCTGCATCTCATAGCAGAGTTCCCTACAAGCTGGAAAGCAACAGGCATTGTAAGGAACCTGAAGCAAAGAGGGTGCCCTAGGGGAGCTTGTACATGGGAGCAGCAAGAGTTTTGGAGCCATCACAAGAAGGGGCCAGAGAAAGGAAGAATTGGAAGTGGAGCCATCAGGGGAAGCTGGCCAGCCTTATTGCATTCAGGTCTTTTACAACTGGATGGCTGTATGAGGAGAAGGCTCAATGCAACAGGTCCTCAAGTTTGGAAAAAGGGGTTTGAGTCACTAGCGGATGATCCAAAGGTATTGCTTTCTGGACTGACAAGGGCATGGGAGGTGGGTAAGCAATTTACTCACCATCAATTTCAGTCCAGTTGACAGCAACCTCTGCTATTGGTATTTTTAAGCACTGAGCTATGTAAAGAAGTTCCACATCAAATGCCCTGAAATAGAACAGGAAATAGCAAATTCATTGGTATTTATTTTCAGAAAAAAGACCACTGCAGTGTTAATTAAATCTCTGTTCTGGTGTAACTTAAGGCACTTAGGGCTGATCTACACTAACCCCCCAATTCGAACTAAGATACGCAACTTCAGCTACGTGAATAACGTAGCTGAAGTCGAACTATCTTAGTTCGAATGAAAAGGTACTTACCCGGGGTCCACACGCGGCGCGCAGGCTCCCCCGTCGACTCCGCCTACTCCGTTCGTCGAGCTGGATTACCAGCGTCGACGGGGGAGCACTTCCTGGTTCGATTTATCGCGTCTAGACAAGACGCGATAAATCGAACCCAGAACATCGATCCGACGCCTCCGACGCGACGGGTAAGCGTAGACCTACCCTTAGTGTGCGGTTATCAGAGTATCAATATAAACTTGAAGGTCAGATTCGTTATATAGCTGAATGACAGAAACTAGCCAGGGTACAGATTACAATACCTCATTGCACAACACATACATAAAAAGAAAGGATGAAGTGCTCGTATCAGCACTCACACTCTTCATTTGGTCACAGTCAAGATTTAGATCTTTGTAAAGATTGGGGCAGCAGAGCTTCCTCGCAGCACCAACCTACTTCTCTCGTGCTTTCTTGGGGTTCAACTGCACCTGAAGCTCCTCTTCGCTTTCCTGATGCTGCCGTATGCTGTGATACACTCTCCTTGTTTAATTTGAGTCAAAAACCAATGCAGAAGGGAAGTGAGGAAGCAGAGAAACGATGGGAGCTGAGGAACAGCTGGGAGTGCATATAAACAACCATCATAGAGCCTTTTCACTCCTCAAGTCTATCATTTTTACTGGCAGGCTCTGCTCAGAAGAGATCCACTACCAGAATAGTTGGGGCAGCAGAAGTCAGGAGTAGGTGTATTGGCCAAGTTCACACAGCTTCTCATTACACTATGTCTAGCACTCACGGACATCATAAGACCTACACTTTAAGTATGAAGATTCACTCATTTCTTCACCCCATTTGTACAGCTAAAATTCCTCATCTGCTCAGCATTCTTCTGGCCTGCTTTTCATAACAGCTGAGCATCCACAGCTCTCACTGAGGTCAATGGGATACACGGATGATTGCTATTAGACATAAAGGACGTGATTTTCAATAAATAGCTATCTACATATACCTTATGCATTGCAAGCGTGACTGGAGATAAATTTAAATCTCTAGTAAGTCAGTATTTCTCTATATTTAGTTGTATATACTAAGTACTGAACCCAAAATATTCTGACTTCTTTGTTCACCTGTCACTAGGTTTCTCTTTACACTTAAACATTTGTTCTTAGAAAGTCAGCCAAGAGTAACAGAGGTCTTTTTTGAAACAGTTCAGGAATATTAAGTATCTTATCTGAATTAAGATAATTTTATTTCAGACTTTCATATAGGTCACTCACAAAGTCCCTGTTTCTTGACTATTTCTAAGCAATGACTTATTTTAAATGCCAAAAATTCGTTAAAGAATGCAAAAACTTATGCTCTAAGTCAACTGTTATTGATTTTAGAGTGATATAAAACATTAGCACTTCCTTTTCATCAACTGCATTGTCTAACTAATAAAAAGATATAGTTACATAAGACATTTGTGCCCTCAACTGTCCAACCAGGATATCCATTATAGTCCTATTTGAAGTACACTCTTGCTTTGATTTAAGAGACAACATGTAGATTACCATATTTCTATAAGAAGGCATAGAACCATTGTTAAAGGTTGGGGGAAGTTAAAAGTTTAAGTAAAGACAATTTTCAAGTTTAAAAGGTTTTCTTGGGGGCAGGGGAGGAAGAGGGTAACCTGCTGAAAACTTCAGGAGCTTAAGAGGCCATAAGGCAGCTTTAGCTAAAGGGTGCATACCTCTTTTAACTCTCATACAACATCCAATATGTGAAAGTAATGAGAGGTGCTAGCTGCTACTGACCAAGATGGATTTAAAATAAAAAAATCACGATTTAAAATGTTTTATTTTCATGTTGTTAGTTCTTTACTTTCTTCCTATTTTATAGCCTTAAATTGCTGAAGTGGGTGTTCTGTACATGGTTCCTTAATTATCCGTAGAATTCCAGATTTTACAGCGATTTTTTTTTCTACAAAAAAGTTTCACACTTAAAATGCTCATCCGTGTTGAAGAAGAAAAGCCCAGGGCCTCTAACATATTTACTGGAAGAATACCACATACACAAATACAAGACTGATAAGCAAATAGTCCCAGCTACATTTGCAACCAACACCACTTTCCTGTATATATTGAACTTCCACCTCCTCTCCGGAGCACACCGCGTCCCCGCTCCTCCCCCTTCCTCCCAGCGCTTCCCTGCCGCCAAACAGCTGTTTCCTAATGGAGCAGCGACATAACTTCGAAACAACGTTGAGCAGGAGGATGGTAAGTGAGGAGTTACTGTATATTAAAAAAGCAAAACTATTAACATTACCCTGTACAACAATAAAAAATACAATAGGTGCAGAAGGCAGCAGAGTTAAGTTAGCTAGGGAACCAGAGATTTGCAATGATCTCAAATCAGGATGACTTCAAAGAGTGGGAATAGGGCCTATTAACAGCCACAAAAGCAGTTATTGCAGTAAACGAATTTGTCCAAATGTGCTGAATCTGTTCCAAGTGATGTTGTTTTTTAAAAATTGTTTAAAAAAACCCCACCAACCCACAAACAACTGAGAACTGAACACTGTTTATTAACCCTGCATAATTACTCCAGTTTGTTCTATTGAAATTCTAGATTTGTATTTCTTGTCATTTTTGGCTGACATTTTAGATTTGTAAGCAAAGATATATTAATTTGTTATATTCACCTCTGAATAGCTGCAAATGAGCTTTTAGCTCTAATACAGTTGTCTCCAACCTTTTTATGCCCAAGATCACCTTTTGAATTTAAGGGCAGGATCTACCCCCGAAGTGGCCCTCCCCCCACTCCATCCCCCACATCGCTTGCTCTCCCGCACCCTTATTCACTTTCACCAGGGTGGGGCAGGGGTTGAGGTGCAGGAGAGGGCAATGGGCTGCTGGCTCTGGGAGGGGGTTCAGGGCTGGGGTATGGTGTGCTGGCTCAAGGAGGGGGACACTTACCTCGGGTGGCTCCCAGTCGGTGGCACAGCAGGGCTAAGGCAGGCTCCCTGCCTGCCCAGGCCCCTCTCAGGCACATGGGCACCTCCTCTCCATCATGAGCTGGGCCACCCTGCCAGCCTGTAGTGCACCACGTGGCCACGCTGCTCCCAGAAGGGGACAATGTGCTTCTGTGGCCCCTGGGGGAGGTACATGGTTCCATATGCTGCCCCTCTCTGCAAGCACCGCCCCCGCACCTCCCATTGGCCATAGCTCCCCATTCCCAGCCAATGGGAGCTGCGGGGGCAGTGCTTGCAGACAGAAGCAGCGTGCACAGACCCCTGCAGATCTGCAGGGGCGTGCTGGCTGCTTCCGGGAGGGGCATGGTGGCCATGGCAGGCAGCCCTGCTGCACCCGGAGATCGCGATCGACTGGGAGAATCTCCAGGATCGACCCATCGATCGCAATCGATGGGTTGGTCATCACTGCTCTAATATGTATAATTCCATAATACCCATTCCATGTATTAACTGACTAGAAATCTTAATAGAAACAGATCATTTAATTGTCCGATGAATTACACTGCACTAACTGGTCTAAAAATACTGCGCAGCCCAGGGAACTAATGAACAAAGTTCAATCATCAGTTATGCACTATTGTAAGTTTTACCACCTTAAAGAAATTGATTAATTCAATGCCAGGACATCACTATCACTCTGGAGTGACATTAAAAAAAACTCTGAGCAAATTTTAGTGACCAGGAAAGTAAAAGGACAAACATCCCTGGCAAGAATCAGACATAGTGCTCCTCCCCCGACTACATGTGATGATGAACTTGTCTGAACCTTGAACCACTCCCTCCTCCCCCGTTCAATGCCTAGAGGAAAAGGACTCATGGGTGGGATACTACTGGGGTACATTTCAATGTGTATGCACATCCACTACCAGAGTTAGTGAGGAAACAGATTGCAATGTATTCAGTAAGATGATGATAACCAGTTCTACATCTCGTCAGACCCAGATGGTGCACTGGAACCTACTGTCTTTCTAGAATCACAATATGAAAAAGGGTGAACTAGCTGAGGCTTAATCTGGGCAAGAGCAAAGTGACGCTGGTGGATTTGGAGGTTGTAACATTATTAGTTGGCAAGAGTGATATCTGCACCCAGGGTAAGGGAGTGCACCTGCCATTTGCGACTCAGGTTCATAATCTTGGAGTTTTATGAGAGCCAGGACTGCTTTAGGAAGATCCAGTAGTACACTTATTTTTAATTGTGTTCTAACACAGGTTAACGAACACGATCTTAAATTGTAGCATAGACAAAGGAGTAAACATTTATTCCTGGTTGTATTTAACCCTAGGAATTTGTTCCTTTACCTATGTCGCAATTTAAGATTGTTTTAGTTAACACATGTTAGAACACAATTCGAAACAGTGTGTTTGACATTCTGTACCTTGGGACAGTGCCCTGTAACCCCCATATTCCTCATTTATATAGGACTGTGATCTTATATATAAAACATGCCTTATAAGGTATCGGAGAAAGGTTATGACCTGCTGAAAGTCATTTCTCTATCCATATATGTATATCATTAATGCATATGAAGTTATGAGAATTGTGTTCTATGGTTGTCACTAAAACATGCTGTAAGTTGGGGGATCAGCCAGATATTAGCTCCCCAGAGGCAACAGCAAGGAAAGCAACCAACACCCAGGCAGGGTATCAATCAACCCATCAACAACCATTGTCCAGCAAGGGAGCTACAATTTAATGACTCACCTGCATGAGGTCACACCAGGGGAATTGCTCAACCTTGCCTGGAGACTCAGCAATGCCCCCAGACATGCCTGGACTTGTGCTCCCCAAGCACATCGGACTGAGGGTATAAAACAGACATGTGGGAGCCTTTTCTCCTGCTCCCACCTATGTTGCAAACAACAAAGACACTGAGAAGAAGACTGAAGACTCCAACAGAGGAGACTAGCCCAGATTTAAGGGACAAATCTGATTAAGGACTGCAATATCCAGTGGGGTGAGAAAAACTGCTTAATCTAGTTGCTGCCCAGTCTAATAGGGTTGAGAGTTTAGACTGAGTACTTACATTTTATTTCTTTTGGAAATTAACTGACTTTTTGCCTATCACTTAATATCACTTAAAATCTCTCTTTTATAGTCAATACATTTTTTCAAGTGTTTATCTTTACCCGTGAGTTTGTATGAAGAGTGTGGCAAATCTGCTCAGGTTTACAAAGGCTGGTGTATATCCACTTTTCATTGATGAAGTGGTTAACCAATTTGCACTACTCCTCTCGAGCAGTACAAGACGGTATATTCCTGTGGTACAATGCTGGGAGCTAGGGAGGATTTGGCTGGTGTCTTTCTCTGGGTGATTCATGAGTGGCTCTGGGAGCATTCATGCACTATAGCTGGGTGTGGGGCTCCACATGCTGTTGTGCTGAGTGATCACAGCACCTAGAGGGGTTTGCTGCTGGTCACTAGCAAGGCATTGTGAGAGACAGCCCAGGCTGGAGAGAGTTCAGGGAGCACAGCGGTCCCTCAGTCCCAGACTGTACCCTGGGGATCCCGTCACAGCATGCACAAGCAATCTGTATCAATTTCCAAATCAATTGTGCTCAACTTCCAATATGTTTATCCTGCCGGCCCTGAAAACTCACCCTGGGTTCTGAAACTCCAGCCGGGCTTTTTCCTGCTCGTGCATCATCACCAGCAACAAGTGTTTTCCAGGACAAAATTAGGCCATTTGTTATACACGTCAGACTATCTGGAATGTAGGCCTTATCTAGACTGGCAAGGGCTTGCGGGTATAGTTATAGTGGTAAACCCATTTAGTGGAGACAGATTATAGTAGCAAGAGTTCTCCAAATGAAAAGATACACTGGAACTTTTAAGAGATCCCTTTGGGTCAGAAAAGAACAATATTTCTGACTTAAAATTTACTATCTGCCAGTGTAGCCATCTGATTGGCTAAACTTCCTCCAGTAGTTTATGGTTTAAAAAAAGAAAAACAAAAGAAAAACACAGTTTGTGCCTCATCTATTTCTGAGAAATAGATTAGTGGTTTAATCAGATTCAAAGCCTAAAACAAAGCATATGCTCTTTGTTTGGAGATTGCTCTCATTTCAGATCAATGTCAAAACTTAGCTGTATCGGAAATAAATTTCAAAAACATTTGATTTGTACTGGTATGTATGCAAAACACTATCCAAAAAGCATTTCTAAAAATAATCCCAACAAAATCTCTCCCCTTTAATTTTAAATAGGATGCCTGCATATTAATTTATAATGCTATAAGACCAATACTATACTTCTTTATATGGCTTTGCATGTCTATAATACTTTTTGTCTATGGATTTCAAAGCATTTTACAAACATTAATGAAAGGAGTTTAAAAGCACCCCATGCTAGTTTATCTAGGCACTTCTATGGCCCTCATCATGATAGTATCTGAGCACCTAAAGTATTTCAACTCTACCCATGTTTTCCTGTTTATGAGCACCTATACGTCAAATTCAGATACAGCAAATAAGAGATTGTGCTCTCAGACTGCTGAAAGATTTAATATTAAGGAGAAGGAGATACTCTGGTCAATACCTGTGAAACAGAAATAGAAAGGTGAAGTGGTAAAACACAAAGAGATCCAATCCAAGTTAACATTTGGATTTGATTTTCAGGAGGGTCTGTTGACATCCCTTCCCCTCCATGGCGTGGGATGAGAAAACAGAAACAGAAGGCTCCAATTAAAAGGTGTTGGTAAAGAAACACTGAAAATACTATAACCATTCCTTTTTGGTGGCTTGCTAGCTACTTAAAAACTAAAGTTTTAAAACCCTTCACTCCGTCCAGTCTAGCAGCAGGACATCTACACTGTTTACATTGCCACATTTATTGTTAGTGAAAGATATTTGGCTCACAACTGAGAGAGAATGTGCTCTCAACACTTGTTCCTTCAGTGAGGTATGTTAACAGGCTGCTGAGAGAGACAAAAATGAAATCTAGCTATCTCTTGGATAACTGCTTCTCTCTTTTCAGGAGTAGCACTGACAGGGTCCAGTGCTTCAAAAGAAGACGCGGCACTCTCTCCTTCTGCCCTGCTAATTCAGCACTTGCTCTCTCTAGCACGCACAAAAGGCTGCTTCTCCCTTTATCTGAGGGGAGGAATTCCTGGGGCCTTGCCCACAGGAGCAGCTGGCCTCCTCCATATATGCAAGAAGCGCAGCATAGCGTCACTTTTAACCACAAAACTGGATATTGGTTCAGTAGTTTCTCCCCTGACTCCACTCCTCTCAGGACTTTCTCAGCAGTTCATCTTTTTGTGTTTGATGTGACAGAAATTCAAGTTACAGTTAGAGGGGCACTCTGCACAGTTACAATTGGGTTGGTACTAATTGCATTAGAAATCTCAAACATCTAAGGATTTATAAAGTATTCAGCTGTGATAGCTCACTGGAGACACCAACTCAGAATTCAGGTCGATAATAATGAAGTGAAGATTTCCATTTAAAAAAAAAAAGCTATTAATTTTGAATAGTGTTAAATGCTGAACACTAACTTGTTGGAGTGAAGATTGTTCTGCTTTAAGAAGTTAGCTTTGGGCATGACATACCTCTTGATTGACTGAAGCTCAAATGTGCAACAAAGCTCCAAATATATGGGACAAACAATTATTCATGCAAGAAACCTAAAATTATGTTGGTTTCATTCCTTTAGTCCAAGTTACTTTCTAGAACTTTAGTTGTGGTTATTTCTGACGTAAAATAATTTTCAACTCTTAAGTGAGGAGAAGTCATATTTGTGTGATGTGTAGGTAAATGGAGGAGTGAAATGAAGGGCATTTGAGAGGCACGAGTGATTTTGCAATGTCAGGACTCAGTCCTGCCAGATGCTGTACATCCTCCTCCTGATGTCACTGGGAGTTGGGCTAGTGTGCAGGTGCTGGCCTGTGAAATATAGGAAGTTGGACTAGATGATCTGGTGGTTTTAGCCTTAATCCCTCTGACTTTGACGATGACCTTGCAGGATTAGCCCCTCAATGCTTTTAGAATATTGAAAAAAAAAAGTTAAAAACTGAGGAAAAACTTGAAAGTGTAAAAGATTTATTGTGTACCCGTCGTGTACATTTTTCCAGACAAATCACTACAACATTGTTGTTAGTTCAGGTCTTCGATAAGAAAATATCTATAAAATATTTACCAAAAAGACATGGGATAAATGCACCATTTCCTCATTTTTAGCCTACTTAAATATTCATCTGATAGTCTAGAACATTCTGCGAAAGAAAGGCAGAGTGGGATTTTTTTAAAATCAATATGCAAAGCGGCAGTTAATGTTCAGGCTGTGACAACCTAACAAGAGAAAGGAAGTTCTAAGTGGAGACTGATGCCAACTTTAGTTTTATTCTCTCAAAGTGAGCGCTAAGGGTCAAATCCTGGATCCCAGTTACACCCGAGGAAAGGACATATTAGTCCCTTCCCTCCTATGTAACTCAGCTCTACACTGTGCCAAATGATCCTGAATCCAGTCAGCCCAGCAGAGAGCGCAGAGGAGGATTCTGCAGAAGTGGAGTGCTCATATTTAAAGGACTCCGCATTCTCCGGAGCAGCCCTCTCTCCTCTGAGTTGAGCTGACGAAGGGTGGGTAGGGAGGCCAGGATCAGTGTCCTCAGACAGGTGTGCCCCTGAAATAGGCTATTTGTTGTCTTTTCTACAGCACCCTGCTGCATCTCCTCCTCTTCCCCACCAATCGCTACAGTACTGGAGCACCTTCTTAACTCAAAAGGGTGTCATGAGGATAAATTCATTAATACTAGGGAGGTACTTTTCCCATTTTACTAATGGGGAAATAGGGCACACAGAAATTAAGTAACTTGGCCGCATCTTGCAGGAAACCCATAGCAGAGATGGTAATACAATGCAGACCCCAGAGTCCCTGTGCAGCATCAAGACTATCCTTCCTCTCCAACAGCAGCTTCTCTCCAGTCCCCAGTGGACAATCTCAGAATGAGATCATCAGCCGGGAATGGTATATGAGTCCATTACGGATTCCCTGCTGCTCTGAGCCAGAGTGAACATACCCCTCCCCCACTTGCAGGGACCTTGTGGAGGCACTATGAATACAAACTGTCTCCCTAATATTGACTAGAGGCCTGCTGGGATGAAATCACTGACTTTGTTGGGCAGCAGCAGGAAGAGGCCGGGTTTTTCCCTGCCCCCCACCTTATTGCCACTCACTCTCAGGAGATGCATACAGCCTCCATGGTACACAGCCAGATTGGCTGCTCAGCTCCAGCCAAGTTACACATGGCAAATGCATCAGGGCCCAGATTTATCCAAAGGGAGTCTCAGTTATTGGATTGTCAGAGCCCCACAGTTTTGTGCAGAAATTGTTTTATTTAATAATTAATGCTGTTTCTAAAGGGTGAATTATGCTTCCAAATAGCTAAATAGGGCAAATCTATTAATAAAACATGCAATGACTGGATGCAAATATACACAGTGAAACTAGAAGAGAAATTTTTTGAAAGCTACATTAGATATCAAAGGAAAAAACCCTAATTATTCTTGTTTTAGACAAATTTGCCATTTTGGAATATTTGCAGAGAATCATGGAAAAATACAAGTCACTCTTTTCTCCACGAACACAGCAAGCATTCTTGATAAGGGGTTTCGAGTTTTATAAACATCAGAAAGCCTTAGGGGTGTTACTCTGTAAATTACCATAAAGCAAGCTACAGCATAAGGCTCATTTCACAGCAGTACCTCTGACTAAAGCAGGTTAGGACACCAAATTTAAAAAACCCACCTGTTCCTGAAAATTTGGTACCTACTACAGTTACACACATCACCTAAAATTCCTATTAAAGTGAAGTCATATTTCTCTATTCCTCCCCCAGTTTATTCTGCATATTTGACTGTATGCTGTATAGTCATTTTTCACTTTCTCTCTCTGTTCTCTCTTGCTGAAGAGTCCCTTAAACAGTCAGAGGAGCCGCAAAATCCTCATATGTTTTAAAAAGGAATTTATACTATTTACTACACACTATTTAGAGGGTATCAGCAACTGGAGTTATTTGAAACTGATGAATTTCAAGCAAAGATTGGTCGTTTCCCCTTTAAGGACCCCTGTATTTTCTTTGAAAAGACCAGACAGCAACTATACGCATTGGTTTCCTTCTGCTTGCAGCACAGCTGTTGGGTCAGCCTCCTGAAGTAATAGATAGTCTCTTTAACTTCAAGGAGTGTCAGAAAATAATATATTTTGAGGGAGTACACTTTAGGGCTGTGCTTATCATGGACATTTCCTAACATTAATGCAAAGGAATTAATAGAAATCGCTCTATAACATTTAATTACTTTTTTTTCTTAGGATCAGATGAGTAGTCTTATGCTCTAAGATTATGGGTTCTATTCTTGGCTCTGCTACAGTCTTCCTTGGACAAATCACTCACCTAGAAACTGATTTTCAGAGGTACTGAGAACCACAATTCCAATTTAAGTCAATAGCACTGTGGGAGCTCTGCACCTCTGAAAATTGAGTCCTTAAGTTCTGTACTTTCATATTCTCATCTTTAAGAGATGAGGAGACCTCGTAGCTTGCAACAGGCTTTAAAGTTCTTGCAGTGTGTATTTCTCCTCTAACTCAAAGTTGGATTTTTCACATCCCTGAAGCACCGCCTCCCAAAGCCATTTTTGCATCTCCATCCTAGAAGCAACATGGCTTGGACACAACTGCTGAAGCTCAACCTAAAACTAAACTTACTGGCTTTGATTAGGTTAGAACGATTCGACAAAAGTTCTCAGCATGTGCATGGATGTTGTGCTCTATTCTTGTGAGCAGGCAGGTTAATGAGACACAAAAAACATTCTTTCTACGAGAGGTTTTCCTAGATGAAAATAGTTTGAAAAGACTAGATTATACTCAATTATACCTGGGCCTGTCAACCATGAGAGTGTCCATTTAGCAAGAGAGGTGGTGCAAAAAGTCTACAGAAAGTATGACACAATGCAGAAACAGCATTTCAGGCTCATGGGCATCTCTACACTGCAATAAAATACTTGCAGCTGGCCCATGTCAGCTGGCTTGGGGTGTGGGGCTATAAAATTGCAGTGTAGATGTTCGGGTTTAGGCAGGAGCCTGGGCTCTGGGACCCTCCCCCATCACATGACCTCAGGGCCCGGGCTCCAGCCTGAGTCTGAATGTCTACACTGCAATTTTCTAGCCCCGCAGTCCGAGTTCTGCGAGCCTCAGCCAGCTAACATAGGCCAGTTGTGGGTGTTTTATTGCAGTGTAGACATACCCATTGTAGCTGTCCTCACCATGCTACTCTAATAACGGACATTCCATCATCCGCTCCAATGCTAAGTTACAATGAAAGACAGCTCTAAAACAATTCAAATTGTATTCATGGTTTTTACTGCCCTTTCCCCAGACTAATGAGAGCCATCTTATTGCCCACTTTTATGAAACAGAACAGCAAGTACATCAGAAACTTCCTTTACATATTAGGCTTCCTCTAACAACACTTGGTGGTGTAATTTTCAGGTACTCATAAGGTAATGATTTGAGGGAGGGTTGGTTGGTTGACGAGTAATGAGTTGTAAAATTGTACTGGAGAGCAACACAGGCTGATGAAGTTTCTAACCATCAGATATCTCTTATCATATCACATGTCAGAGTAAGGATAGACTGCAGGGCTCCAGACATCACCATCCATCGAGAGTCTCATCAGTGTAGCCCAAGAGTCTTCTTGTAGCTTTATCGCAGACACTCCATTTAAATATTAAAACTTAGCTAACTCATCTCTCCCCCCTTACATACTGTATGCCTCAAGTATTGAGGAAGAGAAGTTCTGCATAACTGCATTATTTAACCCATTTGGGGGTACAGTTTAGATGAAAGGTGCTAAATTAAATAAAATTGTGTTTTCTACATGCTTTTTGGACACAAGATGATCAATTTGTAAGCACCTAGAGGATAATAAAGTTATAAGGAATTGCCAGCATGGATTTTCAACAACAAATCATGCCAAAACAACCTAATTTCCTTCTTTGTCAGGGTTACTGGCCTAGTTGGGGGAGAGGGGGGAGGGTAGGGAGGAGGAAGAAGTGAATATGACGTATCTTGATTTTAGTAAGGGGTTTGACACAGTCCTCCATGACATTCTCATAAGCAAACCAGAGAAATGTCGTCTTAATGAAATTATTATAAGGTGCGTGCACAACTGGTTGAAAGACTCTGCTCAGAGTGGTTATCAATGGTTTGCTGTTAGACTGGAAAGGGGTATCTACTGGGGACCCATAGGGGTCAGTCCTGGGTCAAATATTATTCAATACTTTTATTAATGACTTTGCTAATGGAGTGGAGAGTGTGCTTATAAAATATGCAGATGACAGCAAACTGGGAGGGGTTGAAAGCACTTACAAGTACAGGATTAGAAGTCAAAATGACCGTGACAAATTGGAGAATTGGTTTGAAATCCACGAGATAAAAATGGGTGCAAAGTACTAGACTTAGGAAGGAAAAATTAAAAGCATAACCACAAAATGGAGAATACACGGAGTAGAGTGTAGTACTGCTGAAAAGGATATGGGGATTATTGTGGATCACAGATTGAATATGAGTCAACGTGATGCAGTTGGGAAAAAGGCTAATATCATTCTGGAGAGTATTAATAGGTGTAACATATGTAAGACACAGGAGGGTGAAGCCTCAGCTGGACTTGTGTGTCCAATTCTGGGTGCCAGACTTTAGGAAAGATGTGGACAAATTGGTGAGAGTTCAGAGAACAACAAAACTGATAAAAGGTTTAGAAAAACTGACCTATGAGAAAAAACTGGGCATGTTTAATTTTGAGAAAAGGAGACTCAGGTGGGACCTGATAACAGTCCTCCAATATGTTGAGGGACTGTTATAAAGAGGACTGTGGTCAATTGTTCTCCATGTCCCCTGAAGGTAGGACAAGTACTGGGCTTAATTTCAACGAAGGAAGTTAGGGGGAAAAAATTCCAAATATCTAACCTAACTATTGGGGTAATTAAGCTCTGGAATAGGCTTCCAAGGGAAGTTGTGGAATCCCCAATCATTGGAGGTTTTCAAGAACTAGTTAGAGGAACACCTGTCAGGGATGGTCCAGATTTACTTGGTCCTGCCTCAGCACATGGGCTGGACTTGATGATTTCTTGAGATCCCTTCCAGTCCTACATTTCTATGAAGGGTAATGGAGTTCACAGAAGTACATCCAACTATATCCTATAATGTAGTTCGTAATATAAAATTAATTGCTTTGCAAACATGTAATAGTTTAAAACAATAAGAAAAGTGAAGCGCAATACAAAAAACAAGTACTAGAACTGATTAAAACTGATTGAGCAGCTGCTGTTATACATGCACAAATTGTTTATTGCAGTTTCCATGTGGGAGTTACATTTCCACAACCTCGATCAACTGCTATAAAATTAAAAATAGAAAAATTAATTTAAGCTAATCGAAAGAACTTACCAGCGTTCTATATGAAGAGCTGAGAAAGTCTGTGAGGCCGCTTCTCTGGTTAACAGTTTAAACCCACATTGTGTGTCCCTGATTTCCTTGACACAGAGGAACCATACTAGGAAGTGGAACCCATACATGAGAAGAGTTCGGAAGTAAGAGCGCTGTGAACAAAAGCCAAGAAATTAGATGTTTTCATTTATATGACAAAAGGAACATATGAATTGATCTGAACAGAGGACGAGAATTCCACTTCATGACAATTTTGAGGTTAGAAATGTGTGTTTGATCCGCACTGTAACAAAAAGAGAATTGTGGTGGGGGAGAGGTGTCTCAGACAGTCACATCTAGGATCTCCCCTGGGATGTAGGAGACCCAGCTCTAAGTCCACGTTTTGCCTGATTCAGAACAGTTTTTCATCCCAAATCGTGCCAAATCAGGCAGAGCAAGGACTTGAATCTGGGTGTGACCACATCCCAGGCCAATACCCCCAAAAAACTCATCTCTAGGGTCTCCCTCCTCCACCACCCCAAAACAAAAATTTTTTGTAGAGACATCAGTTTCCACAATGTTTCGGCTTTTATGAAACATCATATTGTGCTGAAATTTCATTTAGGCAAAAATATTTCAGCCAGCTCTACATTTGAATCATTTTAGGCTCCGCATGTAACTTTACAATAATGGTGCATGTTCTGTACAAAATGGGATCCTTATTGCAACTATGTATTTTAAAGTTTGTTTCTATGACTCAAATTTAAACAAATACACATACAGAACTTGGTATAGATCATATAAGTAGAATTACATAGACATACTAGGACATAATGTACTTACATTATGATTTTTGTTTTGAACATACAAACACTTTAAAAGTTGGTTTTGGAAGCCTAGATTTTAAAAATGTAAACTAATTTACCTAAGGTGTAAAAAAGATCCTAACCACTATTTTAATATGTAAATTAAAGGTAGCTTTATGTCAGGCCTTAAAAGAATAACAAACCCTTCCCCTCCCCTCTTCCCCCCCCACCCCAACAGTATCCTTTTACTTGGTCACTGCTGGATCTCTTTCATGCAAGCCCAGTTTAGCATAAGCCAGTACTGCTTTAAGGATACATAAAGCAATGCAAGTTACAGGAGGAGGATGTATGTACACTGGATGTACACTGCATAGATGGTGGACTGAGCAACTGTTCTCCTATATAGTCAGTCATGAATGATATATAACAAACATGTAAATCTAAGACAGAAGAAGCCAACAATTGACAGAATTGACTAATCTTGTAATTTAGTTTTTGCAAATATCTCTAATGTTCCCAGTAGATTTTCTCCCATTTCGCTTTAGTTGGAATTTTTGTTTATTAGCAATTCTTAAGCACTAAGACCAAATCATGGTCCTAACCACAGACTCTCCCAGCTGCATGGTGAAGTCTGGTTCCACAGCTCTCGTTGTTTCTGAATCTGGAGAGGATTCCCCAGAGGCTGTTCATCCCATTCCTCCTGTGATTCCATCTCCGACTGACATATATGGAAGCAGGGACACTTGGCAGCGGTGTCTCCCCAATGCTATTGTGGAAAAGGCAGCATCATTGCTAGCTAAGTGACACGTAGGGAGAGGGAATGGGCTGCATGATTCAAAGAGCTGACAGAGGAGGGGAGGAGGAGAGCCCGATCAGCTGAAGATTTCCTCACCACACTAACAGAGATGTAGGAGAAGGAAAGGTACACCCACCTGCACATTTGCCCTTAGAGAGGCCTATTCCAGTTCTTTCCCCCTATCTCCCAGCAGAATTCTTGTGAGGGAGAGGGAGCTGGATGCACTTGAAGGGAGTTCATTTGTATATGATCCCTCAGCAGCTTACCACATGACCATGGACTCAGAGAGCCCCTCCACCCTATCAACGGTCCCCCAATTTTTCACATCACCCCCCCCCTTGCCCTGTCTGCGTACCCAACCTCCCAAGAGCTGGGGCTGGGAGCAGGGCCATGGTTCCCGGGGGGTGGGGCGCAGATAGCGGTAAGGGGGTTGATGCTGGGGCCCAGCTGCAGGCAGGTCTGGGGCTGGGAGTGGAGCCATGGCCAGGGACCGAGGCTGGGGGCAGGTCTGGGGGTGTAGCTGCGGTGGGAGCCAGCGGCTGGGACCAAGGCCGGGTGTGGTGCTGCACCTGGGAACTAGTAACTAGTGCCATGGCTGGGGGCAGGGCAGAGCTGGGGGCAGAGTGAGTCTGGGTGGCATCCTCTCCCTGCCCCTGGTGGGGGCTGGGCCAGGCCCCACTGTGCCCCCCCCACCCGGAGCGCCCCACAGTTTGGGGACCACTGCTCTAAATGCATCAGGCCCAACGATCCCCAGGATTAGTTGGTCTGGTGCACAGCCAGCATATATAGACAGTAACGGTCTTCTGTACCCATTCATGTTGTGAACACAGGGTCCAGGATTTAGTCCCATTACTGAGAGAGCTTCGGGGTTTCTTCTCAACTATGGCCTTGGCTACACTCACAAGTTACAGCGCAATAAACTGCCTGCAACGCTGTACCTCACTAACCGTCTACACTTGCAAGGTCCGTACAGCGCTGCGTCTCCGCAGGTACAGCGCTGCTGGTACTTCACCTTCCCGAAAGGAATAACAGCTGTTGCGTAGTGGCTGAGACGCTGCTCCTGGAATGTAGTTGGGCAGGTACACACTAACTGATCTCCGGAAGCTCCCTTTGTTTTGAAACGGCACTTCCGGGTTGGAGTTCAGAGCTCCGTTTGGGGCTGCTTTTCAAAAAAACAAACACAGCTACTGTTTGCAGGCAGGGGGGCTCCGTTAGGAGTGCCGGCAGCAAAGTTAGCTTGGAGAGAGTGGCGGCGGCAGGTGGAGAGGATGGGGTTGAGGTCCGTTTCCCGAGTGACTGCTTATCTGCTCTTTGAAAGCAATCAGCAGGGGCTTTGTTTGTTTTTAGTGATTGAGAGAGAGGCGGGGGAGGTGTGGGTGTGTAAACTTAGGAGATAATGAACTGACACTCTGTGGATACCCCAAAAACCCACTCTCTCTCCCCACACGCTCCCTGTCACACTCCACCTCACCTCCCACCCCCATTTGAAAAGCATGTTGCAGCCACTTGAACACTGGGATAGCTGCCCATAATGCACCACTCCCAATACAGCTGCAAATGCCTCAAATGTGGCCACGACAGTGCGCTGGCAGCTGCCAGTGTGAACAGACTGCAGCGCTTTCCCTACTCAGCAGTACGAAGACGGGTTTAACTCACAGCGCTGTACAGCTGCAAGTGTAGCCTTAGCCTATGATGCAAACTTTCTACTCACTAACACTTACAGGAACTTTACCCGGGAATTGATAGGAGAATAGATCCCTAAACACTATTAGATAATCCAGAGAGAAAAGCCGTGCTTAATTTGTGCCAGGGCTCCAGGCTTGCCAGTTCATAGCCCTAGCACCTTTGGGCTTGCTGCATGAGTTATGAATGTAAAACAATTGCTTGAGCCCTGGCAGCTCTTTCATTACAAATTAAGCACTGGGGAAAAGTAGAAGATATACCAGGATTTGAACTCCCTTCTATCTCCTCCTGGACTTTTGCAACTATTTCAGTATTTTGTATACATTTTAGAATGATTTTAACTATTACATGCTAGTGTAAACATAACTTGTTCTAGAGAAAATCCAGCATTATGAGTTCATCTAATGATGTTAGAGAACTTAGTCCAGCAATGTGTTTGTTGCAATATAAGTGCAATGTCTGTGCTATGTCAACTACTGCCTGCCAAAACATCAGTAAAACAGATGCAAGACGAGATTGTGTGCCGATGCAAGTTTGTTGCATAACAATCACATACTAAGTTGTTCTGTCCAGTGTGTATTCAATACTCTAGTCTCCTGCCGTTTTCCTGTTCATATTGAAATTCTGCTTTCATACGGGTTACCGATATTTCCACAAAACAAACCTAGTAGTCTTCTCTCAAGGATCTTTTCAGAGGCTCTTTGCCTGGAACTCATTCAAGACTAAACAGAATGCTCATTTCCTCAGTATGCATACTCCACCAGAAGAAGCAACATTCACTTGTTGTCATTTGTAGCAATTTTGGAAACGTGCAAGCATGAGACCCGTGAGGCAGTCCTGGTCTCTCCAATTTTAATCTGAGAGTCTTCCAGGGCATAGCTGTAGCAAGGAACTTTAGGAAGGCACATGTATTGCAAGTGATTCTCAATTAAAGGAGGGGAAAGAAATACAAGTTTTCCAAATTAGTTAAATTTGCTGGAAGAATTCCAAATATACAGTTGCTGGGGCAAGTTTGGGTGGCACTGAGGTCCTCCCCTTCAATCATTAACATGAAATTAATTTTCATAATGTTGATTGCAAGAGAATTGTGATACCCTTTCAGACATTTTATTACTACTTACAACAAAACATTACAACAAAACTTTTACCAATCACTCAGGGTTTAAGAGTTGAAGAGTGGCAAATTGTTGGACTGAAAGGAAAGTCAAGCTGTCAGTTGCTTTTCCCCATCATCCCAGTACTTGAAGAGCCTGCGCATGTGTGTGAAGAGATTGTTCCGGCCCATGAGCTGCAGAGCCACTGTAGAACCACAGGGCTTCCTAAAGCATCTGCCTAAAGCTTTCTGCTCCGTGATTACAGTATATGCCCTTTTTGGTTTCATGTTGGACAAACTTGTGCACACATGCTGTCAGCTGCGTTTGGGACCAAAAGGCCCAGCCTCTGTGGGAGCAACTGATTTCAATCCTTGTTAGCTGAAATCTAGCTCACACTTCCTGCTGGTGGTGTCTGAACTCTGGGAACAGAGAGCTTTTAGTCATGTTGGACTATTGTTAGGCTCATGGCAACAGCCTTCCCCACTATCAGCCTCCATTCATTTGTTGTGTCTTGATTTAATTTAAAAACTGGAATCTTACTGAAAAAACAGCAGTTCTAGGAGACTAGTTCATACGAGGAAAGAGAAACTTACCTGTGTTATTGAGTCCTGCTCCAAATGGGCTCGAGAACCACAGGCAATAGCCATCTGGCGCTGCAGAGGAACACACAAACGTAAGAATTGGAAGCTAACTACACCGTTAGTGTTTTCTGAATCACTGGCTTCTTCTATTCATGTTTTTATGTGAAACCTTAAAGCATCATGATGGCCTAATCTTGTCCACTGAATTTGTCAAATTTCTGCTTTTGGTGAGTTACACAAATCTTCCTGTTTGAATGTTTAGATATAATAAAGCCTTTCTACATTTTATGGATTGTCTAGAGCTTATTACATTTTGGATATGACAAGTTCAGATTGCTGCATTTTATTCAGGTCTCGTTCAGGAATAAGAATGTCTCTGAGCTTTACAGACAGAGAATTTATTTCACAGTGCAGATAACAAAGTATCTAGGTACACTTAATATGTATGGGCATATTTGGCCTAAGATTTGCAATAGGGAATGGGTAACAGAACAGAAGGCTTGATTTTGCTGATATTGTAATATTTTATTTGTGTAGGAATGTCATATCTCTCAGCCCCAATTAAACTGTAAGAGGCACTTCCAATGGCCTGTATGAAAATTACTCTCACATTACTACTTTTGACATGAAAGAATCATTTCTGGACTTTAGGAAAATTCTGAAGAACTAAGACCTGCTGCCTTTTCAATAGCACACAGATTTAAAAGGTATGTTAATCAATTAGCGCCATCTAGTGGGGTCAGAACTTCATCTGTTTGACCAAATGGTTATTTTAAACATAATTCAGTGACTGCTTTGTAACAATACCAAGGGGGTACAAATGGGGGAGGAAAAAAAGCTAAGAACAGAAGTTACGTATTGCTCCCTCCATTTTGGGGCTAGTTACAGGTTCCACATCAACTTGTCTTTAAGCACCATGTTAACTGGAAATGAGTTTCTTCAAGTCAAGCAGCTCTAAGTGCCACTGTTACCCTATTCAAGAATACATTGTGATCCGACGTGACTTCCAAAATAAAAAAAATGCCCAGATAAAAAATACTGTTATTTGGTCTTCATAGAGGACACAATCTGAATGAACTGACATCTGCAAATTAAAAGTTAGCCATCTGCTAACAGGAAATAGGCCAATTAGAATAAAATAAAGAGTCATTCTCAAAATAACGTAGGAGGAAATTAGGTTAAACAACATATCAAATGAATAAGGGTAGAGAAAGCAAATTTTTAAATAAGTAGGCAGCACAGTGAGCTGTTAAACTGGAAAGAAAAAAGGGCTAGCAACGCAAAACACATGAATCCCACAAAAGTTTAAAGACTCAATGAAAAAGAGATAGCACAAGTGTCACAATGTGCAAATTAAGGCTCCCGATCCTGCAAAATAAAATAAAATAAATAAAAAATAAAATAAAAATGCACATACTTAACTTGTATCAGAGGGGTAGCTGTGTTAGTCTGGATCTGTAGAAGCGACAAAGAGTTCTGTGGCACCTTATAGACTTACAGACTGTATTGGAGCATAAGCTTTCGTGGGTGAATCCGAAGAAGTGGGGATTCACCCACAAAAGCTTATGCTCCAATACGTCTGTTAGTCTATAAGGTGCCACAGAACTCTTTGTCGCTTATACTTAACTTGATGCACTATAAGTAGTCCCACTGATGTCAAGCTAAAGTTAAGCATACCTTAAAGATTTATAAGATTGGGACCTAGAATTCATACTCTCAATATGTATGCAAGAAACTTGTTAATAGAGAGACATACAACTATGAGGCCATAGACAAACTGATTCAACTAAAATGACAGAAGCTTATACTTACTGGCCATGGCTGGAGATTTCTAAGACCCTCTTCTACTTTTTCAATATCTGAAAACTTTGTGGCTCCATCTGCATCAGCCATAAGGATTTTCCCCCCTCGAGAGCTGAAGACACCCTGCAGATGAGACAGCAAGTTAAAACTTGCACCAATACAAATCAATTTTCATCATGATAAACTAGCTTCCAGGCCCCAAGAGTCTAAATTAAGAAAGCAAATCCCTAAAACGTTAACCTGAATAGAAATCTAGAAAGGAATTAAATTAAACAAACAGGGGTGAGTCTGCAATTTCCTATGTTGACATTTTGTTGATAAAAAACAAGTGTTCAAGGATATTCATTTGTATTACAGCAGCACCCAGGTTCCTCAATCACTGATCAGGGCCCCATTGTGTTAGACACTGTACAAATAACATGACGGTCCCTGACTCACAGAGCTTACAATCTAAGTATGTAAAACAAGAGACAAGTGGATACAATAAACAGATGGGGGGAGCAGAAGGAGGAAATACTGGTCAGCATGATAAACAGCTGTCAAAGCACACCAACTGCCTAATCATTGTACATTTTTTCCTCGTCACTTGATCCATGTTCCTTGGACAAAGCATGCAGCATTGGGATAGGGTGTGGGATGCTACCTTCTAATACATCTTCAAGAGCCAAATCTCTAAAATGTATCTGAGAAAGATAAAGTACAACATAACTGCCATTAGCTTGGGAGCAACAACTGTAGCAGACCTGGAGTTTGGCTACATCATATTCTAGGTGCTACATGACACATGCGCAGACGCATAAGGGCATTTGTGCTTGTTGCCATCATACATGTTTAACTCTGTGCAAAGTGTGTTGCAGGCTCCTGAAGATACATCCAGAATATACCCTCACTGTCTTACCCAAGATGTTGTATGCTTTAACTCAGAAAGAAACATGGAATCTTCCATTTCAAGTAAAATTAAATAGAGGGTTTAAGTGTTTTGTTTTTAAAATATAAGACCCGAGATTTTATGGATTTACTGACTTTCTAATTAATTTCTAAGAGTCTCAAACCAACAGCTATGTACTAAAACCAATTAAAAGCACTGCTGCAGTTCTATCATCTATGCAAAGTGTAAAGCATAATCATCTTTTTTCCTCAATGCTGATGGAAAGTACAATGTTGATGGGGGTATATTCTCTCGTGGTCATGCACTGTTCACACTCTTCCTGCCTGCTACATACAGCAGTACAAACACACTTCACATATGCACTACACAAAGAATAAACTCTCTTTCTCTCAAGCAAGTGGGCAGAGGCACTAGTGAATGAGAACATTCCATGCACTTCAGTATTAAAATATCCCACACAAAGTCATATTCCTTCACCTGGAAGAAGTGGGGCGGGGGGGAGAGTTTTTGTGCTTTTTCATTCCATGTACTGCCTAAATATTATAATCATGGATTTATATATCAAAATGCCTCCATATAAAGCCATTGTATGCCCACATCTTGAATACTGCATGCAGATCTGGTCACCCCTTCTCAAAAAAGATATATTAGAATTGGAAAAGGTACAGAGAAAGGCAACAAAAATGATTAGGGGTATGGAAACAGCTTCCGTATGAGGAGAGATGAAAAAGACTAGGACTTTTTAGCTTGGAAAACAGATGAGTAAGAGGAGATATGACAGCAGTTTATAAAATCTTGACTGGTGTGGAGCAGTGGTTCTCAACCTTTCCAGACTACTGTAACCCTTTCAGGAGCCCTGCCCATCACTTACTCAGGGCTGAAGCATGTAACTTAGCTTTGTGGGACCCTCTGTGGCGTGGGACCCCAGGCAATTGCCCTGCTTGCCATTCCATAATGCCTGCCCTCTACTTGAAGAACTAGGGGTCACCTAATTCAATTAATAGGCAGCAAGTATAAAACAAACAAAAGGACGTACTTCTGCCCACAACACACAGTCAACCTGTGGAACTCGTTGCCAGAGGATGTTGTGAAGGCTAAAACTATAACAGGATTAAAAAAACAAAACAAAACTAGATAAGTTCATGGAGGATAAATCCATCAATTGCTATTAGCAGGGATGGTCAGGGATGTAACCCCATGCTCTGAGTGTCCCTAGCCTCTAACTACCAGAAGCTGGGAGTAGATGACGGGATAGATCTCTTGATGATTGCCTGTTCTGTTCATTCCCTCTGAAGCACCTGGCATTGGCCACTGTTGGAAGACAGCATACTGGGCTAGATGGACCATTGGTCTGACCCAGTATGGCCATTCTTACGTTCACCACATAAAAACCTTAAGACAGACAAGTGATAGATGTAGCTTTAGTACGATAATCTTTGAAAAAAATAAATGCTTGAAGAAAGACTCCGGAAATAATAAATGAAGCGTATTGACAACATGTGAGAAAAGTTTTATTTTTACTCTTTATAGTCACCTATTATCCGAATTCATGGCTCACAACCCAAGACTGATGCAGTCCTTTTAAGTCAAAAAAATGAAGTGCAGTGACGTATCATTCACTCACTCTAAACAATTACATAATCACACATGCCAATATATTTTCTCTTGTGAAGAAAAATATCTATTTGTAAATGAATATATGAAATGCACACATTATGTCCCATCAAAATCAAGCCCAGCTGACTTTAGTGGGACTACACACATTTAAGCAAAACTTTGCTGGACCTGGGCCGTAGTTCCTTATTCAATTTCTAAATATCAAAGCTATAATCTGGAGAGGAATGTTTGTATTTACTTATTACCGGAACTTGATTTTCATTTTATAAGGCTTTTTTTTTAAAATTACATTGAAGAGCTAGTTCTAAATTAACTAATGGATGTACATTGGCTTTAATTTAAATTCTCATATGGAAAAAAAAATCTTCAGTGTTATTACTCAATGTGTTATCAAATCCTTGCAATGAATTTATATTTTGTACATTTTTGCCTTGAAGATTTATGGAAGTATTCAATATTTTTCAAAACGGTTTTATTAATCTAAAATCTTTAAATTAAATTAAATCCACACAGGGTCTGCTTATTTTGGGAAGACTAGAATTAGTTCAAAACAGAGAAAGAATTGAAAGTATTCATTACCATTTTGACAGCTCCACCTTTTCCCCGATTTTTTACCAATGTTAGGACTCGTACTTTGTCACTTCCATATTTCTTGCAGTACTTCATTGCAACCTGTAAGACATATGAAAGTCAGAATAAAACAAAACTGGAACCTCAAGTGAAAGATAGAGATCTTATTCTTTGAGCCCTTTTTCTTCAACAGCGTTGTTACCACTACAATCTGCATAAAATGGAAATATATTGTCCAGTGCAGAGTTGAAGTCTGTTTAGGAAAATAAAAAAACTAAGAAGGTTAACAGTCGGAAAACTAAAGAAGCAAGAAGAATAAAATCAGGTAGTGGTCAGAGAGGATAATTATGGCTGTCCTAAGTCCCCTTCACCTCACCTGCCAAAGTTAAAGCTAGAAAACCATACAACACGTATTTACACCAGTGCACAAAGCTAGTCTAAGTGCTTTGAGACATGAATTGGTCTTATATAGTGCTTTTCATCATATTTTTCTTCTAGTATAATGAGGCCCTAAGAGACTACAGTGTCACAAATATTTAATAAAGTTGAGCATCAGCTTAAAGCAATTTCAATGTTTGAGTAGTCGGGCATGAAAGTGCAGAACACCTATGTCTTAGAAGGCTAAGACGTGTTCATCACTGTGCAAGACAGACAATGGCTATTACTTTGAGGGCTTTTCAATTTTCATACAATACTGTATAAGAGATAATATGATTCATCCCTCATTGACACTGGCAGTAGTAAACAGGTTAGTAAGCTACTGAACACATATGCATGAAAGGACACATAAGGTTATCAGTCAAGCTTGAAAGGAAACACAAACAGAAGTAGGCATGCTAGTGACTAACCTAGACATAAATCTATAGTGGTATTTTCAAAAGTTGCTCAGAGCTGGTCTGACTATGCTCCCACTGAAGTCAACGGTAAGACTCCCATTAACTTCAACAGAAGCAGAGGTAGAGGAAAGCAGAACATTTTCGAAAATCCTACCCTTAATACTTCAGTATTAATGTTTCTAAACAAATACACAACTTTATGCTGTATAACAAATTCTATACAAACTATGCCAAAATACTTTACAGAATAATAAAGTGACATTTTAAATTGTGGGAGATTAAGAGGCTTAGATGGGAAAGAATTATGGTCTCAGATGAGATCTGGAAAGAGAAGGGGAGATTTGAAGAACCATACACACAGTGATGCTGTTTCAGATAACAGAAATCACAGGAGAATGCTCTTGAGGTGAGACTGTGTGAAAGGGGACACACTGGATGAACAGAGGGAACTGTGGCGGGAAATTCCACAAGTTACTATATCTGTTCAAAAGATAACAATTGTGCTATAAGAATGTCATCCTATGAATAGCATGTACAAGAATGGCAGAAGGAATCGGAGAATTAAATAATTAAAAAACAATGAGCAGCAGATGTGTAGAATAAAAGGTAAAGGTTTGTTACGTTTTATAAAAGCTAAAGCAGTGTGATACACATCTGCTCCCTTAGACTGCCAGGTGAGAAACTTTAATATTCTTCTCTTACCTTTGCGGTCTGATCTTTACTGCCATCGTCAACAACTATTACTTCATAAGTGAATGCAGGATCTCGTTTCTTAAAAATAAAAATGGAAATTGTGCATTTGGTCCAATCTCTGTCTCTTTCACACATACACACCTCCTCTCACCCCCTTACTCAAATGGGCAAAATTTCAGTCACCAGAATGATTTTTTGCCCCTGGAGCCTTCCTCCTAATTCATGTCATAATATACATTTGTACATATGCACCAATATCATTTTGTAAATTTGCTATGATGATAAACATCCTTAAAGCAATATCAGTCTGTTACCAATATACTATTCTAATGCTGCCAGATTACATAACAACTGCACTATCCTAGGTAGTCTTATTTATTTTTGAGCTATTATAAAATGTTGAAAACCAATATTGTTATGAAGTGAATTTGGAGGTTCTGAGTAGCTCTTATGTTAAAAATCAGAAAGAGTTCAAACTATGCCATATTTTCTGAAACTTGCTTCCCGCAGCCCCCATTGGCTGGGAGCTGCGATCGGCCGAACCTGCGGATGGGGCAGGTAAACAAATTGGCCCGGCCCACCAGGGACTGTCCCTGAACAAGCGGCGTCCCAAGTTTGGGAAACAATGGTCTAAATTATATCGTCAGCTAACTTTTACTCCCCTATATGTTTATCCTGGATAGGTATCATGTGGGTACAAGTCTCTTCCAAGTGTAACAGATAATTTTTATATTTCAGTAAAAATTGCCTTCCATCATACAGTCTGAAAAGAACTCATGAAGAGATGTTGCCAGGATAGAGTGCTTATCTTTTAATTGGATAATTTTATATTGCTTCTAGGCAGATCACAGAAATCCAAACAGGCAGTTTGTTTTCATATACTTACAAGGATACAATATTTTAAATGAGAAAATGAAAGTTTCACACCTGTCTTTTTTCAAGATAGTCTAAAGCTTCATCCATCATAAGAGGCACTGGAAGAAAAAAAAAAATCAGATAAGCTGGTTTAAACAAAGCATCAATAAAAGCATATTAAAAATATTTTCACATCCCAAAGAAGTCAGGTCTCGAGATAAAAAATACCATTGACTTGAAAATAGGGGAACAAAAAAAAACAGAATTACAGTTACAAATTTAATCCCAGCTGGACTAAAAGTTAGGTTAACTGTATTTCACTCCCAGCTCTACCACCAAAATCAGTATGCAGTCTCTAGCACTATGTAATTCTGTATGCCCGTTTCCCTCTTTCCAGATAGTAAATTATTTTTACAGGCTCTGATGCTGCAAAGACTTGTGCACTTTGGAGTTACTGGGGCTACTCACAGTGTGTAATGTTAAACTCATGTTAAGTCTTCACAGAACTGGAGCCTTGTATTGTAAAGTCTTTTGGGAGGAAAGACCACACTTCTTCATGAGTTTTTACATAGCCTACCACTATGGGGTCTGACAGGAGCCTCTGGGTGCTACTGTTAATATAAAGACTTGCCTTCTACAGGTGAAAATCACAAGTATTATAGGATTTAAATTCTGGTTTGTACTGAACACTGGGGATCATTTTTAATTATTAATAAAATGGTTACATTAAATTACAGGCACAAGATATCCATGCAAAGAATTATGATTAGAAAAAACAAATTAGCCAAGGCACTAGGCTGAGCACTAAATATTACTAGCATGAGCCAGCTAACAGCTGGGTAGATAAGTAGAGCAAATTGCCTCAGCAAAAAAGTGTTGATTTCTGCGAACAGGGTGACCATCTGTGACTCCAACCCTTGCCCTTCCTGTATAGAGAAAGAGTACAGAACATCTGGGACATTCTCCTCCCTCACCCAATATCAGGGAGTAGTAAAACTTCCTTTGAGGAGGGAAATCTACTACCTATCTTGAAAAAAGCAATAATCCAACCAATACTAATGAAACCACCACTCTACACTAGTGACCTTGCAAACCATCGCATACTGTCCAACCTTTTTTCTAAGCAAGCTAACAGAAGACCGCAAAATACATCACTAACACTACCTGTCAGCTTCTAGTACCCTGGATCACTTTTAGTCAGGTTTCAGGCCAGCATATGCGACTGAGGGTATGTTTACAAAGCAACTAGACATCCATGACTGGCTCATACCAGCCAACTCAGGCTCATACGTCTTTGGCTGCTGGGCTGTTTCATTGAAGCACAGACTTCTGGGCTCAGGCTGAAGCCTGGGTTCTAGGATCCTGCATGGTGGGAGGGTCCCAGAACTCAGGCTCCAGACCAAGCCGGGAAGTCTACACCAGTGGTCCCCAACGTGGTGCCCGCCGGGACATTTATGTGCGCCCACCGTCAGGGCCGGCGCCAAGGAAGGAAGAGGAGAGGAGCATCTGCCGGAGAAGCTTCGCCTCTGAAATGCCGCTGTGCAGCGCTTCCAGCGGAGAAGCTTTCGCTGAAATGCCACCGAGGTGCGCTTCCGGCGGAGAACCATCGCCACCGAAATGCCGCCGAGAAGTGTCGCTGCCCGCCACACTCTGATGAAGGGATGAATGTGCTCTTGGCCACAGAAAGGTTGGGGACCACGGTCTACACTGCAATGAAACAGCTCCGCAGCCCCACGAGCCCAAGTCGCCTGGCATGGGCCAGCCCCTGGTTTTTCACTGCAGTTTAGACATACCCTGAGACAGCACTTACTGCTCTTGTGGCTGATCTGTCCATAGACAAGGACATAGATACATGGCATCCGGGTGGCTCTCTCTGCAGAGAGAGAGAGAGAAAAGACAACATGGTCTGAAGAGCCAACAGTAAGTAGACAGCATCCAGCCCCTTCATATCAAAAGGACCTTTGCGTTTTAAGGTTAAATGACTTGCCCAAGATCACACAGGAAGTGCATGGCAAAGCCAGGAATAGAACCCCTATCTCCTAAACAAGACGACCATCCTTCCTTCCTTCTGCCTGATTAAAGCCACTGGAATGGGTTCCAGAGTGCAAAATTCTAAAACAATTAAACCATAAAAATACATTTTTACTCCTAACCTCCACAGTGACTTTAAGAGCCACTAAAGACCAGCTAAAAGTGCCTTTTATAATCTTTAAGCAACCTAGTTTACTCCTGGAGGGATTCTGTGCCAAAAAAAAAATTAAAATTCTGCTAAATTCTGCATATTTTGTCAAAATAATGCAATATAATCACACCAGTTTCAATTGTTTTGGTAATTTGTTTAACCTATAATACAGAAACATTTCACAATAACTATTCAGCATTTCCTAAACACATGAAAGTTAAGTTAAGTTACAAACACTTGGTAACCAATACCCTGCATTCTAGTTATAATCCTGGATTTTTATTTAAAATTACATTACAGAACACCAAATAGCAAAAAAAGTAGAAAGTCATTTTAAAGTGCTCAGACTTTCACACATGAAAGTCATAGTTTTGCTAATCATTGCCCTGGACCTGGCTGGGTACTTTGGGAAGTGCTTGCTTCTGATTGTCCTGACATTTTATTGACTGCTTGGTAAATGTTTTATTTGCCCTCAAAGTCTTTTCTTTTTTTTAAATGGGTAAGTAAAATAAATCCTGAGCTGTAATCTAACCCCACTGTGCCTCTCTGGCACAGGAAAAGAGCGAGAAAGCACATAAATCTTCCTAGCTGTCATTTATAAGGCTTTACATCACTCTGGCAATGTAGGGGCCTTAAAACTATTACAGGTTTTATGCTCCTGGGGGAATTGACTGAGAATGGGAACAGTTAACTAACAATAGGAACATTGGTTTCAGTGTAGTAGCCGTGTTAGTCTGTGTCAGCAAAAAAATAAGAAAAGAATACTTGTGGCACCTTAGAGACTAACACATTTATTTCAGCATAAGCTTTCGTGGACTACAGTCCGCTTCGTGGGATGCGTAGAATAGGAACATTAACAATGTTACTACTAGGCTCGGCCTCAGAGAATGAGATCAATTAACTAGCAGGCAGGCAGCTGCTACATTTCTGCCTAGCGTACAGAGCCTTCCTCGTGCATAAATAAAAGCTCTACCCCTCCATGCCCGGCGAGCTGCAGTAGCCAGCAAGAGGGACAGAGTCTCTCTTGCTTGTTGGCACGCACGCACGCCCAGCCAGCCCCGCCGCGCCGCGCCAGTGATCAACATCTCCCCCACAGGCACACACACCGAGTCCCCTTCCCCGCAGTGATTTATATCATTAAGACTGCTCCAGGCACGCTGGAACAGACGCGCTGCCTGGGCTGCCGGGGAAGAAGCACATGTCCCACCGCAGATTTCTTTTGCATTTTTCTGTGCGGGGAGGCACAAAAATATGCGGGTCATATGATTTCTGTGCCCCCACAAGGGAGCAGAATTATTAACTAGTACTCCTGACAGAAACATCTACCCTTATTTCACAAGATTTTAGTGACACTGGGTTCTTACAGAAAGTAGCTTAATTTCTGTTGCTAAAAAAAAAAGCACATGGCAAGATTCTATAGTAGTTGTATGTGCATAACTCCCATTTACTTGATTGTGACCCGGGAACTGGGTATCCAAAACGGTGACAGAATCTGGCCTGCGATTTTATGTTGCTGACATTCACCAATAATGCAGAGCTAAGTTTAACTCCTGAAAAAGAAAACAAGGAAGTATTCTTACACCTGTCTTCCTCATTGTATGAAGGCACAACAACAGAGAGCTCCTTTGTAGGAGGGTCATGTATGCTTGGTATAGATTCCTTCTTCCCGTCAGCATTTACAAAGAACTTCTCTTCTTCATGTCGATGCAGATTTGGCATTTTGGTGGCAGTTATATGGGCAACAATAGTAATCTGTGATAAAAACAAATGGTATTTGTGACAATGTTTCAGTAGCAAAGTCTATATTCATTGTTTGCATAACAGGATTCTATTTAAGAGTTAAACAAACTATTCTAATTGGCTGAACAAGGGAGGATCTAATGTAGCCCACTGATACAGCCCAGTAATCCACAGCCATTCCTATTACAAACATGGAGGAGTGGTCTATTGAGGAGTGCTCTTTTACCCACTGCCCCAGATGAACTACTAAAAAATTAAGGGGGGGGGAAGGAGAGTGAGAATGGATGAACACACACAGCTAATTCAAATACTATGTTAAAGTTGCAAGTTCAAGCACTCAACATCATGAAATTTCCAAAGATAAAGTTGATCTGACAACTCTAATTCAGCCATAGTTAACCCCGCAGCTCTGAGCCGTGGGGGACCCTGGAGCTCCAAGCCCCCATGGGTGGTGGGGACCCCTGGAACTCCAAAATGAGGCCCTCACAGCTGCCCAGCCCCCAGGAACAGTGTGGGGACTCCGCAGCTCCCCATTTGGTCACGGATATTTTTAGTAAAAGTCACGGACCGGTCATGGGCTTCTGTGAATTTTTTTTTTTTATTGCCCGTGACCGGTCTGTGACTTTTACTAAAAATATTTGTGACAAAATCTTAGCCTTAGCCATAGTGCAAACCTGTAGTGTTTTTTGCTTCTTTCACTTGTTAAATTTCAATTCACCACGTTAATAAGAGTAATTACGGTTTATATTTATCAACATAAATTAGTATCGCCAAACTAACTTCTGGAATTTCTCAACTTTTATGACTGATCTTACAATCTTAATGAAGCAACAAAGGGTCCTGTGGCACCTTATAGAATAACAGAGGTATTAAGGTTAGTCTATAAGGTGCCACAGGACCCTTTGTCGCTTCTACAGATCTAGACTAACACGGCTGCCCCTCTGATAATACAATCTTAATGTTATATTAGTGTCAAGGTTTAAAAATGATTGTATGTACAGCAATATATTCAAGCAATTTTAAAAAAAGATACCAAATGTAATTAGATCATGTTATGGACTATTTAGAAAAGACTGGGTTTAAAAAATAACCAAAAGTTTCAAAGTTTAATCACCTAAAATATTAGCACAACCCAGAAATAAGTCATCCATGTTGGCCATGTACATTTATGCACACATGTAACTTTACTCACTTGCACAGATCCATTAAAGTCAGTGAGAGTATTCAGGTGCATAAAGTTAGCCACAAGTGTGATTGCAAGATTGGGGCTTAAATCACATTTCTAACCTCTAAAATTAAATTGTATTTTAACTCCCTCCCCCCCTCCCCCACCCACCAATTCCCCTCAAACAAGTGCCTTGACTGTGGAATGACATGTATGTAATACTGTTGACTACCAGTGGTATCTGGGTTTCCACATGCTACAGACTTCTCAGCTAGAGCACTGGGAACATTATGTTTCTAAATGATTAAAAAAACAAAATAAAAAACAAGACAAAAACAAAATATTTATTTGTGTTATAAAAGAAAAAGAAATAGAACACTGTTTGCAGTTCATTTACAAAGCCAGCTAGGTTTGTTTAGTTAAATTAGTTATTCACAGTTAGAAAAGCAGAAAAATTTGAAACTTGAACCCTGATACATTTCAGCTTTGTGGTAAGGTCTGTGGGTATTTTATAACAGACCATAACCCATAATATATGGAGTACCTACTGCAGTCCAAAAATACCTGGCACAGTTGCAGTCACAATTCTGTCCAGTTTCATATTTTAACAAAACTGTAGTGTTTAGATCGATAAACATCATGTGAGAAAGCACTTCACTGAGATTCGATAACATTGTATGAGATGAAGGATGAACACCTTTGCACACCAATTTGCCAACCCAGTGGGAAAGTCTTTATACTAGGTTCAAAGGGGGCAGGTGACAAAAGATGTAGATATAAAGAAAATGTGCCCTTACCCCAGGGCTAGATGTTTGGGATGGAATGAAGAATTACAATAGGATCATACGAGCAGCAAGAGGTAAAAGAGTAGGAGAATCTGCTCAACATCTTAGATGTCTATACATAAATGCAAGGAGTATGGGGAATGAACAGGAAGAATTGGAAGTATTAGTACAATAGCTAACTTATGATTTAATAGGTATCACGAGAATTGGTGGGATGAATCTCAATTGCAATATTGGTATAGAGGGGTATAGCTTGTTCAGGAAGGACAGGCAGACAAAAAAGGGAGTAGATGTTGGATTACACACCAAGAATATATACACTTATTCTGAGATCCAGAAGGTGGGGAGAGGCACGCAAGTTTAAAGTCCCTGGGTGAAGATAAAAACATAAAAACAAACAAACAGGGGCAATGTCATATTAGGGGTCTACAATAAACCACCACATCAGAGGCGGTGGATGAGTCATTTCTAGAACAATAACAGAAATATCCAAAACACAAGACCTACTCAAACATCTGTCAGAAAAGTAAAGTGGCATAACACAAAGTGTCCTATAAATTCTTGGACTGTATTGGGGACAACTTCTTGTTTCAGAAGGTAGAGGAAATAACCAGGGAGACATCTACTTTAAACTTGATTCTCACTAACAGGGAAGAATGAGTTGCAAATCTGAAAATTGAATGCAATTTCGGTGAAAGTGACAATGAAAAGATACATTTCCTAATTCTAAGGAAAGGAAGGAATGAGAGCACCTGAGTAAGGACTGGGATGATTTAGTTGGGGTTGGTCCTGCTTTGAGCAGGGGGTTGGACTAGATGACCTCCTGAGGTCCCTTCCAACCCTGAGATTCTATGATAAGGACAATGGACTTCAAAGAAGCAGACTTTATCAAACTCAGGGAATAGTAGGTAAGGTCCCACGGGAAGAAAAACTAAGGGAAAAAGGAGTTCAGGAGAGATTCTCAGAGACAATATTAAAGGCAATGTTCCCTCTAATTTTTGACAGGCTGTGTGCGCAAATAATTTCTTCTGTGCAAATTTTTTGACAGGCTGTGTGCGCAAAAATTTCTTCTGTGCAAATTGTTGTGTGTGCAGTGTTTCGCCGTGTGCACGGGGTTTAGGATCTGTGTGCGCATGCACACAGCTTAGAGGGAACAGTGATTAAAGTTACAACAGCAAACTATCCCACTGCAAAGGAAAGATAGGAATAATACTAAGAGGCTAATATGGTTGCATTAGGAGCTCTTTAATGACCATTGTGAAAATCAAAAAGGAATCCTACAAAAAGTGAAAATATAAACAAATTGCTAAGGAGGAGTACAAAAGAATAGCACAAGCATGTAGGGACAAAATCAGAATGGGTCAGGCACAAAATACTAACAAAGGCAGTAAGAGGCTCTATAAATACATTAGGAAAAATAGAAAGATGAAGGAAACATACTACTTAGCAAGGCAGGAGAGCTAATTATAGATAAGATCAAAAAGTCTGAGGTGTTTAATGACTTTTGCTTCAGTCTTTACTAAAAAGTTTTTATCATAACTAGATACATAACACAATATTAAGAGAAAGGGGGAAGGAACACAATCCAGAATAGGGAATGAACTGATTAAAGAATATTGAGGTAAATTAGATATATTCAAAATGGCACAGCCTGATGAAATTAATCCTGGGGTACTTAAAGAACTAGTTGGGGCAATCCTGGAAGTGATTATCAGCTCAGAAGACTGAAGAAGGGCAAACATAGTACTTATCTTCAAAAGAGGGGGAGGGCAGTGAAATAAGAGCCCAGGGAATTATAGACCAGTCAGTCTAACTTCGATACCTGGAAAGATTTGTAAGCACCTAGAGGTTATTAGGGCAATAAGTAATAGCCAACATGGATTTGTCAAAACCAAATAATTCCAAACCCACCTACTTTCCTTCTTTAACAGGGCTGCCAGCCTAATGGCTGGCAAGGAAAGTGGCAGATGTGATATATCTTGATTTTAGTAAGGCTCTTGACAGTCTCATAAGCAAACTAAAGACACGTGGTCTAGATTAAATTGCTATAAAGTGGGTACATAACTGGCTGAAAGACCATACTCAAAGAGTAATTACCAATGGTTCGCTGTCAAGCTGCGAGGAAATACCTAGTGAGGTTCCTCAAAGATCTGTGGTGGGTCCAGATTATTCAATGTTTTCGTTAAGAACTTGGATAATAGAGTATACTTATAACATTTGCAGATGGCACCAAACTGCGAAGTGTTGTAAGCACTTTGGAGGACAAAGGTAAGATTCAAAATTATCTTGACAAATTAGTCTAAAATCAACAAAATGAAATTCAATAAAGACAAATGCGAAGTACTACACTTAGGAAGAAAAAAAAAATCAATTGCACAGCTACAAAATGGGGACAAACTGGCTAGCTGACACTGTGCTTGATCTTAGCCAAAAGGCCAGATCGAGGGAATGTTTTCACATCTTGGCTAGTACTACTGAAAGGGATCTGGGGTTTATAGCGGATGACAGACTGAGCATGAGCCAACAATCAGGATGCAGCTGCTAAAAAGGCTACTGTTAGCAGGCAGAAGCTGGGGGAAGTAACTGTCCTGGTCTGCTCAGCACTGGTGAAGCCTCAGCTGGAGCACCGTGCCCACTTTTGGATACACTTTAGGAAAGATGTGGACAAATTGGATTAAGTCCAGAAGAGAGCAGCAAAAATGACAGAAGGTTTAGAAAACCTGATCTAGGAGTCCTGTGGCACCTCATACTAACAGACGTATTGGAGCATAAGCTTTCCAGGGTGAATCCCCTCCCCACTTCTTCAGATGCAAGCAGTGGACATTTCCAGAGGCAGGCATAAATATGCAGGCATGATTCTTGCATATTTAAGGGGTGTTACAAAGAGGCGCGTGGCCCTTCCCTAGCCATCAGCTCCTCCCCCTCAGTGCGCCCCGCGGGGGGGCTCCGGCTGCTCCCCCTAGGAAGGGATAAGCGGGGCCTCGCCCAGCGAGAGGCTCCGGCTCTCAGCTCTCCCGGCGGCGGCTCCTGTTTGCGGTGCGATGGCCCCGCCGGGCTGGTGGGTGCGGAGCCCCCTGGGGCCGGGGGCTCCCTCTCCCCGCGGGACGGGGCGGGGCCTCTCCCCACGGCGGGGGCGGGGGGCGCTGGGCTCCGCACTCACCAGGCTCAGGGCTGCGGCCGCCAAGGCAGCGAGCGCCGCGACCGCGTCACCCAGGAGCGGCTCCATGGTCCATGCCAGGCGCGGGCCTATGGGGCAGCTCCACCGACGCGGAAGCGGCTCCCGGACGCGGCGCTGACAGCAACTCGCTGCGGCGAGAGGAGCCGCTTCGCGGAGCGGCCGGGCGCTACAGCGCCCCCTGCCGGCCGCTCCCGCCCAGCCAGCGGAGTCCTCCCAGCGTGTCGCGCGGGAGAGGCTGGGGGAGCGGAAGTGCGCTCGCGACCCCGGAAGTAGATCGCGCAGGGGCGGAAGTGAGACTATGGCGGCCGGATTCAAGTAAGTGTCCGGGCGAAGCAGCTTCTGGTCCCAGCCTGGCGTTCGCTATTGGCCACCTCTCCCCCCATGAGCCGAGCTGCGCCGCTCGCCGCCGGCCGGGCGGGCTCTGAGCCGGGCCCGGCGCCATCAGTCGCCTCAGCGGGGCCCTTCGCGGAAGCTGCGGGCCCGGGGCGCTCTCAGCCCCGGCTCTGGCCGCGCGAGGGGCCGGGATCGCGGCACGCGTCTGCCTGGAAGCTGCCCGGGGCCCAGGCCAGGCTGCGGGCGGGTTTAGCCGTCAGCTGCCTGCTCGTAACGTGCCGTGCCCCGAGTCTGGGAACCGGCCGCTGTCAGGGGCGGCTCCCCCGGTATCTGCAGCGTCTGCTCTCAATAGCCCGCCTTGGGAGTGGGGGCGGGAGTGCAACACACCGCCTAGGAAACCCCCTCTCGTCCCTCACCTTCCCCCTGGGCAGAGCTGATCCCTCTTGTTATTAAAACGAACAGGAGCACTTGTGGCGCCTTAGAGACTAACAAATTATGTCATCATAAAGCTTTCGTGGGCTACAGCCCACTTCCTCGGATGCATGGAATAGAACATACAGTAAGAATACGTTATTTATACATTCAGAGAAACATGGAAAGGTGGAAGTTCCATTCTATGCATCCGATGAAGTGGACTGTAGCCCACGAAAGCTTATGCTGAAATACATTTGTTAATCTCTATGGTGTGACAAGTACTCCTGTTCTTTTTGCTGACAGACTAACACGGCTGCTACTCTGAAACCTGTCATCTTGTTATTGGTGATTGTGGAAATTGAGAGGCTAAGAGCATGTGTCCTGCATGCATTTGACACATGTGTAATCTTATGCATGTGAGTAATCCCAGTGAGTTCACTGGGGCTCCCCATATACATAGTATGATGTTTGTGCAGAATTATAATTTGTGGTCTTTGAAACATGTGGATCTCTGTCTATGCCATAGGAAAAGTCTTGGTGGAAGTCATAGCAACTATAATCTCTTCCTAATCAAAACGAGGCCGAAGTGTTAGAGTTGCTGGAGTGGAGGGATCCATCAGGAGACAGTTAGAGGAAAGTGTGTGTTAAGTGTAAGGACTAGTTGGACAAGGAATCTGTTCCCAGGCATTTGGGGGAGGGTTCTTTCTGCATTGACCAAACTATCTTTTGCTTCTCTCATGTCTCACAATCAATTAAATGGGGCATAGTAGACAGCATTTCCTGAGCCAGTGAGGAATAGCCCTTATGTCCATGCTAGTTTGGAATATCTCAAGGAACACCGACGGGGATTAACATTACCCTGGTGCTCGTAAATTGTCAGAACTATGTCGGGTTTATGTTGTCTTGGAAAACGTAATAAAAGTTCTCACTCATAGTTATCATTTCCATTACTTTTCTCCAAAAATATTTGTTTGAACGAAACCTGAAAAGGCCTTGTACCAAAGATTAACTTCTCTCCTGGAAATGTCATTTTAATGTCTGTGCGGCAAACAGTGTCATAACAATTTGTGGCCATGGAACATTCTGTCTTAGTTTCTGTGTTCGCTGTCTTAGCAACTCTCTGATTTGGAAAATTGTGTCATCAGACGGGCTATGCAGAAAACAGCCTGCAGCATTAAATTAGATGTTAAAAATGCTGTTGTCATACTACATACATTGGTGTATTTGTAACTTCTTTGAAGAGAAGGATTATTTATTTAGGATGTAGGATAAATATAAAATTAAAGAATTCAAGTTATCTTAAATTTGGTTAAGGAAAATACGTGTTGTAAAGAGAGGCCCTGCGAAGCAAAGCAGAGGGAAGGCCTTGAAAATAAGAAGTGATAAGGCCAGAAGGAATAAAGTAGGGAGAATATCTGGTTCAAAGAATAATTAATGGGATAAGGGGAAGTTTCTAAAAAGAAGATCTCTGACCAATAGGGTGGCTGCAGATGGTTTTAAATCAAATAAAGAGAATCTGTCTTAAAATGAGCCAACACGGCCCTTCACCAACCCACACACCAGTGTTAAAGCCTATGTGAACCCAGGTGCAATGGGAAAACTGTTGGACAGAAAGAAGGAGGGGAGGAAAGCCCTTGGGAAGACAGGAGGTTGTAAATTACATCTCAAGACTGGAAATAAAGGTGAACTGTCTCAGATTTTACTTCATCTGAAAACCAGTAATTGGCAATGACATCTCTTTGTTAACGGGCATAAAAAGTAAGCTTTTAAAGGGTTCATTGCTAATACCTGCCTGACCATGTTACAGCCGACTAATATAGGTCTAAGCACTGGGTTTAGCTCATTTGTAAGTATATTAATCAAATGCTTATTACTGTTTGGATGTAGTAAATTGCTTAGTATTTAGGCATGTTTAGAGCAACTACATATTGGCCTTTGGATTTAATAAGGAATTTTTGGTTAAATTGGTTTTTGATTTCCCATATTAATAATTTCAGGTATTATTAATACCAACAGTAGAATAACCTGTGAATCAAAAATCAGATTTCAATATGTTATACACATTTTACAATAGATTGTAAGCTCTTCAGGTACCAAATAATAATACAAAGGTGACACCCCACTGAAAATTTTAAAAAGCGGTAATTTTTGAAGCAGTCACGTTCTGCATGCATAAACCAATTAATCATCAAACTAACCTGAAAAATTCAAATACTATGTCAATTTTAATTTGCAACATTTCTTAAAAAATATTAACACCCCTATCTCAATCAAATCTCTTATGCAGCCATAACTATGGTACTGCTACCAACTCCATCATAATATTAGCTTTTACAGATTCTCAGTTTTCAAGCTAGGGTTTTTTATGTATGCAGTTACATAAGCTGCGGTAAAGGGTGGGTTTTGTTGTGGGATGATGAAGTAAAGTGTCTTTCTCTCCCATTTTCCAAACTTCACTCTTTCTAACCCTTTTTCAAAGCCCTTGCCACAAGGCAACCATCCCTCTGGAACCTATGAGTTCTGGTGTCAAAATGGTCAGAAAGAACACTGTAGAGGGCTTTAGTCTTTCTGAAATTGGCACTCACTTGGCTGATGTGCTGTCTCCACTGCATTGTCAGCCAAGGAACAAAAACAGAGCTTCACTCTGAAATTCAGATGCCCACTGAGTAACACTTGCTTTTCTGCTAGACTTTAGTTAGCCATTTACTTTGTAAAACAGATTATGCATATGAATTTTTAATTTTGTGTTTATTTTAGAACTGTGGAACCTTTGGAATATTACAGGCGCTTTTTGGTGAGTAAAGCACCGTGTTATACATAAGTTAAATAGCCTTAGAATATATTTTTCTCATACAGCTACTGTACCTCTGTTGCTATTCTCTTTAAATTATACATAAACTCCAATGGAGTTTTGTTTTTCCTTAAAGCCTTTCATAGAAAAAAATCTTTCAGACTCTTCAGGACAGGGACATTCTATTCTATGGCTGTGATCCTGTGAGTGCTTATGTACATGTGGCTAGTTTCATTGGCCTCGAAGGGACTGCTAAGTGCATAAATTTAGATGTGCTTAAGTGCATACAGGATTGAGGCCTTGGTTTGTACAGTGCCTTGCAAAATGGGAGCCCGAGCAGGGTGGTGGCTTTTAGGCACTACCAAAATACAATTAATAAATAATATCACTGACAGTGTCCTTGAAAAACACAAATTCCAAGTCTACATTAATAAATGCATGTTAAACAAAAGATAATAGAAGATAATAAGATAAGTAACAGCATGGATTTGTCAAGAACAAATCGTGTCAAACCAACCTAATAGCTTTCTTTAACAGGGTAACAGGCCTTGTGGGAAGTGGTAGGTGTGGTATATCGTGACTTTAATAAGGCTTTTGATACTGTCTCGTATGACAGTCTCATAAACTAACTCGGGAAATACAACCTAAATGGAGCTACTATAAGGTGGGTACATAACTGATTGGAAAACTGTTCCCAGAGAGTAGTTATCAGTGGTTCACAGTCAAGCTTCAAGGGCATATTGAGTGGGCTCCCGCAGGGATCAGTTCTGGGTCCAGTTCTGTTCAATATCTTCATCGGTGATTTAGGTATTGGCATAGAGAGTACACTTATAATGTTTGCGGACAATAGCAAGCTGGGAGAGGTTGCAAGTGCTTTGGGGGAAAGGATTAAAATTCCAAATGATCTGGACAAAGTGGAGAAATGATTTGAAGTAAATAGGATGAAGTTCAATAAGGACAAATGCAAAGTACTCCACTTAGGAAGGAAAAATCAGTTGCACACATGCAAAATGGGAAATGACTGCCTAAGAAGGAGTATTGCAGAAAGGGATCTGGGGGTCATAGTAGATCATAAGCTAAATTGAGTCAACAGTGTAACACTCTTACAAAAAAAAGCAAACATAATTCTGGGATGTATTAGCAGGAGTGTTGTAAGCAAGACACGAGAAGTAATTCTTTTGCTCTACTCTGTCTTGATTAGGCCTCAACTGATGTATTGTGTCCAGTTTTGGGTGCCACATTTAAGGAAAGAGGTGGAAAAATTGGAGAAATTCCAGAGAAGAGCAACAAAAATGATTAAAGGTCTAGAAAACATGACCTATGAGGGAAGATTGAAAAAATTGGGTTTGTTTAGTCTGAAGAAGAGAAGACTGAGAGGGGGTTACATAAAAGGTTGTTATAAGAAGGAGGGAGAAAAATTGTTCTCTTTAAACTCTGGGAATAGGACAAGAACCAATGGACTTAAATTATAGAAAGGGTGATTTAGGTTGGAAATTAGGAAAAAATTCCTAGCTGTCAGGGTGGTTAAGCACTGGAATAAATTGCTTAGGGAGTTTGTGGAATCTGCATCATTGGAGATTTTTAAGAGCAGGTTAGATAAACACCTGTCAGGGATGGTCTAGATAATACTTAGTCCTGTCATGAGTGCAGGGGACTGGACTAGATGACCTCTTGAGGTTTCTTCCAGTCCTATGATTCTATGACTATATACACCACAGAAGCAGCATCAAATAACAGGTAAGTCCAGGATGTCTGAGGTCAGTTTCAATCCCTGTAGATGTGGCTACAGAAGCAGTGTTTGAAGGCAGCATTTATTAGATAACCTGGGAATGATACTATAAACAAATACTATTAAAGTGATGTATGTATTAATCAAGCCAATAATTCTTTTATTGTGAGAGGTTGTGATGAATGTGAGAATTTTGTTATAATTAATATGTATGCCTCAGTTTTCTTGTGTTCTTTGTTCTGCTATACCCTGAGTATAAAAGGAAAGGCATGAGGTGTTTGAAGCACATAGTTGTCTGGTTGGAGACCAGATATATTGACATAAACTGAATAGAACTTACATATGTGACTGTATTATTTGGAAGCAAGGTTGGCAATTTCCCAGGAAAAACTAGTTTAGGACAGGGCGCTGATAAATACCAGTTTAAACCAGAAAACTGGGAAATATAAAATTATTATAGTATACAAATAAAAATTACTGAAAAATATTTACCATTATTGTTTGCAATATTGTTGCACCACACAAAACAAAAGCCCAATAGAGATTTCATGAGGCAGTTATTCCTGTACACATGTTGACCAACCTCTTTCATCTAAAATATGCAGGAAATAAATTGTCAACTGAACAAGAAGAAATTGCAAGGCTTTCTGCCATGTATACTTGCATTTAAAGTAGAAGCAACTCCGTATCCAAAATTAATGTTTTCATCCCATATCAAGGAAACAGCTTCCACTGTAACGCGGTGGAAAAATCTGAAGAATGCTGATATTCCATCTGACTTCATAGACCTGGTGGTGCAATTCCATCAGCGTCTAGCAAGCATAGAACAAACCTTTTCAACTTTGGTTACATCCATTTAGAATTGAGGAATAGATTTGGTCTATTCCCTATGTCAAATTTTGTCTTCTGCTACAGAATGCTGTGTAGCCAAATGGACTTGGACTCGTAGTCTGCTACTCTACATGCTTCTGATTGCTTAATGCTTCAAACCTACAGCTCTACATGATTCATTTTCATATAATCTAATGTTTTTGCCTTTTGTTTATATAATAGAGAAAACTGAAATGTGAGTCATGACGTGTATAACTTCCTTGAGAAAATGCCGAGCCAAAATGCATGCAGACATTCCAATGTTCAGTATTATAATTACATATATTAGTATTATGCCCACTGCAGTTTTACTTTTTATTTGTACAACCCTAATTAATCTTAGAATCTGCTGCCTTATGTGATCACAATTTGAATATGTAACTGAAGCTGAGTGTAATGTAGTGTGCATTAATGGAGCCATTTTTAAAATAAGAAAATGCCTTTAACTGGGACTAACTAGTTTTCCTGGGGTAGTAAAAACCCTGATTTTATGTGGTAAAAACCGCTCCTGCTAAATGCTATCCCACTGCTGTCTGGGAGAGCCAATGGGAACCTCAATGACCGTGACATTAACACTTAATGCCTAGGAAGCCATACATGTTGGGGCTGTGAAACAAAGGATGGACAGATCTGAACAAAACAGGTTTTAAGGTTGCTACTGTAAACAGAGGACACATGGATAGAGAGAACAGAGATGGATGTCAGTATCAAGGCATGGCAAAGCCCTTGCTTCTCCAGTATATACTCTGTCTTAAGCTTACCTTTCCCATGCTAACCTAAAGACTCCAATGCTGTATTCCAGGTTGCCAGTAAATGTTACCTTGGTTTTGGAAAGGGTGCCTGCTTCACTGCAGTTACTCACTGTTTTGCATTGCTCCCTAAGAAAAAAAAAGCCTCTCTCGAGTCTGAACTTGGTTGGATTTGCTTTGGAGAGCCTGGTGAGGAACTGGGTGCTAGAGCCTGAAACCTCAGTGTAGCAGGTATTGAGGCGATGTGGCCTCCCCTTGTGGAAAATTATGGGCCCTACAATAAAGGGATTAGTCCTAGGAAGCTGTTTGAAGGCCTGTGCGTAGCATGGATACTGTAAAACTATGACAGATCTTCACTGATGATCCACAGCAAGGGACAGTCTAGATTTAAGTAGATGGTGAACCAACACCCTTTCTGATCCAATTTGTGTGTTCAGTTTATGTTGCGAAATATCTGAATAACTATGTGATTGGCTTTTCTGAACTTGGGCCTTATTTAGATTTCTAAAGTATTTCCATCTTAAAAGATCAGCAATGGAAAAAAAGGTTAGTTACAAAAATTAATGCAAACATTTGGAAAATTTCATTCAAAGTTATCAATGAATATTTCTTCTCAAGTTGGCTCTGGGTACTGAAAAATTAGTTGGCCTTTTTGATGATGTCACACCTCTGACTCAGTTTCTTATAGTGCCACAAAATTCACAGATTGCCACTATATTCATAGCAATTTACTGATTGCTTTGTCACTGCACCACTGATATGAGGTGTTGCTTTTGTTGCTGAATGTCCTAAATAGCAGTAGGAAAGGCATATAGTACTTAACCTTGAGATGCTTTTTCCTACTGGACTATACATTTTTTAAAGTAACTAAGTTTTGGGCCTGTAACCCAGATCACACTAAGTTAGACCAAAAAGCTCACCAGCACATGAATCTTTGAGTTTATCCTAGTGGTCTTGTCATTGCAAATTCCCATTTGAATATAAACAAAAACTTTATCATTATATACTCTTGATTATGTAACACCATGAAAATGTCATTTAACTTGAATTGAGTAATGTTTATGTTTAGAAAGAGAACTGCCGACCTGATGGACGGGAGCTAGGTGAATTCAGAACAACCACTGTCAACATAGGTAAGTGTTTAATGTTGGGAAGTGCGGGTAGCTGAATTGAATGGAGTCAGTTTTTATACCTGGAGTCTTTAATGAATGGCTGATCTGTTTCCACAGAGCTTGGTTTCAGAACAACCAGGGCTGACATTCTGTGTTGCGCCTCAAAGAGGCACAGTGCAGACTCTGTAGCCCAGGGATAGTTTTAAGCCATTGTTGCACCTTCTCACTCCGGGGCTACTCAGTGAACACCCCTGTTGCTTCCCCAAAGCATAGTTTAAACAGCCATGGGTTGCTGTCTAAATGAAGGTAGCTTTCCTATCTGTCTCTGGGCCACAGCATTTCCCTGAATCACTGTGGACCCATTCCCAATGTGCTTCTCCTGCCTCAAGCATTGCTTCTAGAACACCCCTATATCAGGACTTGCACGGGCGTGTCAGAAGGTGCATTATGGCTTTCACAGTTCCTACATTGGGGGAATTCTTCCCAACCAGATCCAGGGCATTTAGCGCCCTTCTATGCTGCTTTGGCTATCGTACCTGGCATAAAGGTAAATTTTCATTTAATAAAGTTTAGGAATAGTCAATTTAGAAAAAATGAATCCTTCAGAACTTGCTAATTGAAATAGAAATATAAAAAATGCATTAGTGAATTAAAAACAAGATTAAATATAATTTCTGTATATATAACCGTTCAAAATTAAGTTTAGCCAAAAAAGAAAAGAAAAAGCCCTTACCTTTTGGAAGGTGAACTGAAGCTTTTGCTGGGTAAGTGCCAAAACCCAAATAGGACATTCCATCATTATGTACTTTTAAACCAATTTTGTTGTTTCATTTTTTAAAATAATTAACAAACGACAAGTCTAAAAATATATTTATTTCGTGGTGCATTTCCCAGTCTTTCCATGTAGTGAGAAGTTTGCAACTTTGCTTTGGCAAAAAGCAAATTAAGCCCCACAATATGCCTCTCCTGCCAAATTGTAGTGCTTAAAGCAAATTGTGGTTCCCCAGTGGTGGAAATCAAACTGCATTATTTAGCAAAATTGCCAGTTTCTCCTGCCTGGCCATCTGGCTTCACCCCTATGGTCTCACTTACTTTCTCTTTATTGTTCTCTCCATGTTGTGTGCGCATGTGTGCATGCACTGTGTCCACTTCTCTGCCTGTTCTGTTTCCATCATGGCTTGCACATTTCTACCCACTTTCTCCTTTATTCATTACACCTCCTTTGGAGGGTGCTCCCTTCTCTTCTGTCCCTCCTTTCATGAACTTGTTCTCACACCCAGTTCTTTTCTGTGGTTTTCCTTCCATTTCTCCTCTAATCTCCCTGCTATATATGCAACTCCTATACTGCCGAGTCTGCTCTGTTCATCATTTTCCCCGATGTCCTAACATCAGCTGAAATGGAAAGTGCTTTTTTTTTTCTAAGTAAGTACTCTGCCAGATCTTTTTAGCACATCCAGGCTACAGCAGTTTTCCAATGAGAATATGATAAGGCAGGGAATGGAAAACAGATCAGCAATGATCAACTAACAAATCTTGCAACCCCTTACTTAGTCAAATGTCCTTCCTCATAAGAGTAGCCCCAATAACTTTACTAGGAGACTGCTGAAAGAGCTTCGTTTTGCCTCACAAAACTGGAAGGGAATTTAGGTGATAGGGAACTGGACCAGAGGGGAAATACAAGGTAACCTTGTCTGTAAAACAGGCAAGATAGGGGAAAATGCTGGTATGTGCATTTTAATTTATAATATATATTCAGCAGTTTGTGAGGATATTATGGTTTCTCATGGAATCAAGTAGAAAGGCAGCATAAAAATAGTCTTCATATTAGATTTGAAAAGTTCTGGGTAATCCAGTACTTTGAATCTCTGGTAGGGACATATTCCACTCACCCTTGGAGTTCCCAAACATTTAAAACACATTGTGTACCATGTCGTTCACTCTAAGTGAGTGGTATGGAAGCTAAAACTGGTAACTGTCAGTGTGGAGATGGATATTGTGTTAAAGAGCTTTCTGAGGTAGCAAACTGAGATTTTATTAAATATTTTCTCTTTTCAGGTTCAATTGCTACTGCAGATGGCTCTGCCCTGGTGAAGTTGGGAAATACTACTGTAATTTGTGGCATTAAAGCGGTACGTTTACTTTTTTTGAGACTGAGAAATAATAGTTAAGACTATGTTTTAGTCACGGGTATTTTTAGTAGAAGTCATGGACAGGTCACAGGCAGTAAACAGCATGGCCCGGAACCCCTGCTGGTGCTGGGGCAGGGAGGAGGAGGTTGGTGGAGCTGGCAGGCTCCCTACCCGGCTCTGTGGCTCCCTGGAAGTGGTGACATCTGTCAGCTGCTAGGCGGAGGTGTAGCCAGACAGCTCTGCGTGCTGCCTCTGCCCTGAGTGCCGGCTCCGCAGCTCCCATTGGCTGGGAACTGCGGCCAATGGCAGCTGCGGGGGACAGTGCCTGGAGGCAGCGTGCAGAGCCCCCTGGCCACACCTCCCCCTAGGAGCTGAGGGATGTCACTGCTTCTGGGGAGCGCCCCCGAAATAAGTGCCACCCAGAGCCCTCACCCCCTCCCGTGTCCCAACCCCCAGCCCTGAGCCCGCCCTTCCCCCCCCCCAACTCCTGCTGCCCCTGGGGGCCGGGGTGGGGTGTGGGGGCAGGCTGGTGGCTGCTGCTGAAGTCACGGAAAGTCACGGAATTTGTGACTTTCATGACCTCCATGACAAACTTCGCAGCTTTAATAATTGTTAATGTAACTTAGTTGATAAAGCTCCTACTTATTAAGTTGAAATTGATATGTCTGTCAAATACACGTATATTTTTTCACAGGAGTTATTTTGAGGATTGAAGATTATGGGTAGATTTGGACAAAGGAATTAGGGTACAATCGAGAGAGAGAGTGTGTGTGCGCGTGCATTGTTGTTTGTGTAAAGAGTTGTTTGGCTCTTCTTAAAGAAAACAAAGCCCTTATTTTTGTGTACTAATTATTTAGTTTTTGTGATGATTAGTGAGCATTGATAATGAAACAAATCCTCTTCTTTCAAGGGAGATGTTAATAAATATAGCTGTGGAAAATCCAGTTATGATAGTCTTTAACATAAAACAACAAGCAATTCATTGAAGAAATGATTATAAGTAGAGTAGCTGGAAAATCTAGCTTGGTTTATAAAAGCATTTTGGCCAGACAAACCTTTGAGCCCTTGTGGAAATAGGATTTGTATATTCTATTTAAGATCTTTTAAAAAGTCTTTTCAAACCAGTTTGTAGAGACAAGCTTTTCTTCCCCCTGATTTTTGTTGTTGTTGTTTTTGCTTTTTCAGGAGTTTGCAGAACCTCCAGCAGAGTCCACTAATAAGGGATATATTGGTAAGTTTTAGAGCTTTGTCAGTTCTCTGCCTTTTTAGAAAAACAATAGCATTAGTTATTTCAGTTAAATGATTTTAGTGATTGGGAAGAATCCGGTGCAGGAGACATTTAAAACAAATAAATCACATTAAATAATTGCATTACAACGCACAGAACCAGTTTATGACACATGGGAATTGGCCTTTTTAGAGGTAGGTGACAGGTTAGCTAAGGAGCACTAGTTATGGGATTGAGGGTTTCTAGCAGCAGCACAAGGCAGAGGCACAAGGTGGGATTTGCTCTGCCTTCCGCATACTAGAAACCTCCCCAGTCTCTTGGTATGAGTTCCTCATGGAAACTGCATTTTCACTGCCAATTCCAACCCTGGCTGCCAGACTACCAGGAAACGATGGGAGGAGCAAGAGATCTGAGGAGACAGGTAAGTGAGCTGATGTTCAGAGTAGGGCTAGCATTAGATGGGAATGTGCCAGAGAACTCTTGCTGGGGCAAGTCCGTGCTGGGTGGGGCGGGGGAATCTCCCTGCCGCAGCCCTGTGTGGGGCTTAATAGGCAGCTGCGCGGTCGTGCAGCTTAGAGGGAACTTTGATGCAGACTTGATTAATGTTAACAATTCATGGTCTTGGCCAGGGGTCTCAAACTCAAATGACCACGAGGGCCACATGAGGACTAGTACACTGGCCCGAGGGCCGCATTACTGACACCTCCCCTACATCGCCCTCGGCCCCGCCCCCACTCCACCCCTTCCATGAGGCCCCGCTCCTGCCTTGCCTCTTCCCACCCCTTCCCTGCCCCCATTCCAACCCCTTCACCGAAATCCCCACCCCAATTCTGCCCCCCCCATCCCCGGGGGTGCAGGAGGGGTGTGGGGTGTGGTGGGGGCTCAGGGCAGTGAGGTGGGGTGCAGGAAGGGTGAGGGGTGCAGCAGGGGGCTCAGGGCAGGGGTGCGAAGGGGGGCTCAGGGCAGGGGGTTGGGGGTGCAGGAGGGGTATGGGTCTGTGGGGGGGGCTCAGGGCAGGGGGTTTGGCTGCAGGAGCGGGGGCCGGAAAGCCCGCGGCTCCCCTGCCCCCTGCGTTTACCTACAGCAGCTCCGGCCGGTGCACACTGGGGGTAGGCCAGGCTCCATTGGCCGGGAACGGGGAACCGCAGCCAATGGAAGCTTCGGGGGAGGTACCTGGAGGAGCAGCCAGAGAAACACACAGACGCGGGGGCAGGCCCTGCCCCCAGTGCGCGCCAGGCCGGAGCTGCTCTAGGTGAACGCGGAGGGGGCGGACGGGCTGCGGGGAGCTCGCGGGCCACACAAAATAACCTCGCGGGCCGCATGCGACCCCTGGGCCACGAGTTTGAGACCCCTGGTCTTGGCTTTCATTTAAAATGCATGGTACTAATTAAGAACATACAACTGCTGTATGCATTTTTATTATTATAACAGACTGTATTTTTTCTTTTAGTTCATAATGAAATATTTTTGATTTCTAGTTCCTAATGTGGATCTACCACCCCTCTGTTCATCAAGATTTCGCTCCGGACCTCCTGGGGAAGAGGCTCAAGCAACTAGCCAGTTCATTGCAGATGTGATTGAAAAGTGAGAACCACTGTAATACAGTTCAACTATGAACATAATTATGGGGAAGGATTTTATTTCTTAATTTTCTGTGTCATTTTGTTTTAGTTCAGAAATAATAATGAAAGAAGATCTGTGCATTGCAAATGGCAAGGTAAGAAAAGGTTTGGTGTTAATGACAGTGTCTCAGAGTGAAGGGGGATAATCATTTGTTAGCAGGTTTCAAGAAAACCCTTGCGCTTTTGGGCTACTATTCTTTTTTTTTTGTTAATTTTGGTACCTCCACACTCTTTGGGTTACATCCAAAGTATAAGGCTTATGTGATCTGATTACTGAAATCAATATTGATGGGTGTATCAGCTATATTTTTGGAAACATTATGCTATTTATGCAAGTCCTAAAATGCTAAGTACATTCTTGCTTTGTAGTGTTTGATTCAAGAACTCATTGCGACAGCATGTCTTTAAACCCAAGAGCTTAGTAAGCTTCAAAGAAGGAACGGGTGATGATATGTCCAGAGATAAAATAGCTAATGCAGAAAACAAATTTTGGAAGGGTTGAAACCAGTCCCTAAATATAAGGGTTTAGGATGAGATCATCACAAAGGGCACTGTGAAATGTGTGTTCCTTCTTTGAAGCATCTGATGCTGAGCCCTCTCAGAGACAGGATACTGAAGCTGGTGGACTGCTGGTCCGATCCAGTATGGCAATCCCGTGTTTGTCATCAGAGTTCATATAAAACTACTTTGTCTTCCCTGCTTTTGTACTAGGAATTGACTGTCATTTTGAAGCACTGGACCTTGCATTTAGTAAAAACTATTAGGCCTGTCACAGGGGCACGGCGTGGCGAGCGGGCTGCCCCAATTGACTCAGTGCAAGGTTGGTATACCCCATCACATGGTCATCAGGATAGCCTGTTGAGTCAAACAGTTGCAGTTGGAGGACTCAAGATTCCTGGCGGGGCTGAGCAACCAAGCAGTCTGTAGACCCTGGGGTGGGGCAGAACAAACAGACAATAGCAGTGGAAGGCTTGGACCTTCTGGGAGGGCAGAGCAAATGCCTCCTGAGCCTCCTGGCTGGGGCAAACCATAACAGTTGGGGCTCTGACTCTGGGCAAGGTAGAGCAAACCATCAGTTTATATTGGGAGTCCCTGGTAACAAAGCCTAATGTGAGGGGGGAAGTAGGGGAACCCAGGCCCACCCTACTCCACCGGGTTCCAACCTATGAAGCCATAAATTCCCTACTAAGGGTTCAAGCATTGGCTTCTAACACATCCCCTCAGTCACTTCTTACCATAAGGGCCATCTCGGACATTTCCTCGGCTGGCAGCGGTTCGGTGTTCCCGTCAGTCTCCACAGTCAGCTGATCTGGGTCCATGGTCCTGACAGCCTGGAGAGTCAAAGGTCTTGGTGCAGCAAACATCCTTCCTCTTATTCAGTCAGCCCCGATTGAACTGGGCTGCCTCCTTTTATCTGTCTCTTACACCTGGAGTATGCACACCCCATCACATGGCCAAATTTAGCAAAGCAGCAGGCAGGTGTAAAGAATACCCCTGTGGTGTGCCTGCCATGCTCGCTGCACGCAAGGGTGTATTCACCTTTGGAATTTGTTTTGACTAGGATTTAAAGGTGTGTTTTCAGAAGGTATTAGCTAATGTTAACTAAAACTCCAGTGTGGACAAGCCAGTGTAGATGTTTAAAACATGCTAAGCTGGTCAAGTTGAACCCTGGCTTTCTGTTTTTCATTGAAAACCTGAACAATTTCCATGAGAAGTTTTTGGGAATTTTTTTTTTTCATTTTTCAAAAATATTTGTTGTTAAAAATACTTTCAATTCTCCAGCCAGTTTTAAACCTGGGTATCTCTTACTTTTCCTAGAGGGATGACAAGACCTTGAATTCCAAAGTGTGTGTTTTGTTTTTCCTTTGACAACAGGGAGGCATTTTGGGTAGGGAACAGAAGAGGTCTATGTTGCAGCTTTGATCCACCCATCTTCAGTTCAGATTTTTGTACCGAAGTCATCTCTCTGTTGTCCTACTTTTTAAACTGAATTGTAAATGCCTCTTGCCATGTTTAACTGCTGCTCACACTAGTGGACAGCAAACTTTATTTCAGACTGCAGATCCAATGCTCATGGAGGACTGACAGGCTGGATTTGGCTTGTGGGCTATGTTTAGGGCCCGACCATTTTTGTGGCTGTGAAAAACACGCTATGGATGATGAAATAAGCACTTCTCCATGAAATCCAATGTCCCCTTGTTCCTAGGAGTGCCTCAGCAAAGGGAGCTCCGGCTGGGCTGGAGGGGCGGACAGGGCTTGTCCATCTCCTGCACTGCTGGGAATGGGGGGATGGGACTAGACCCACCTCTGGGTGTCTCCCCTTGCTGCAGGACGTTCTGGGACTGGGCAGCAGCCCCAGAATTTCCTGTAGCTGGAGGAGGCTTGTGGAGTTAGATCCAATCTTCCCTGTGCTGCTGGGAGCACCCCAGCAAAGGGGGCTCCTAGCTGCTAGTCCGGGGAAGGCTGTGACAGGACAGGACTTGCTTCTTCCCTGCAGGGCTGCTCTTGGGTCTCTCTCCCAGCTGCAGTTAGCTCCGCACCCTCTCATCCCTATTCTGTCCAGCTCTGAAGGCAGCACAGGAGGGGGGCAATCCCATGACCCCCCCCTACAACAGGTTTGTGACCCCTACCCACAATCCCCTTTTGTGTCAGGAGCCCCATGGTTACAACACCCTGAAATTTCAGATTTAAACATCTGAAAATGTGATATTTACCAATTTTGAAATCCTATGGCCGTGACATTGACCACAATGGACCGTGAATTTGGTAGGGTCCTAGTTATGTTTAATAGCTGAAGTGTAAAAAGTCCATATTTTTTTTCCTGACATACCAAATATTAATTGAATTTCTCACCCATGGTTTTCTAGTGGAGGCAGAAGTCATTCTCTTTGTTGATAAAATACAATACAGAGGCTGACTACAGATTGCTATTTGCACATAAATAACTCCTTTTTTCTGAAGTGACCATAATGCATAAATGTGTGTGATGTTCTTTGCTGCCCACTCAGTAAAATTGCTTCCTAAGCCACTTCTTAGGAATATCAATCCTAATAATCTGGAAATGTGAAAATATATTGACTGTTTCTCACCAGCAAAATTAATATTTTTTTAAAATCCATCTTCTTGAAGTAGATCATATGGGAACAGGTGAAGCTTTTGATCAGAAGAGCTATCTAAATTGCTATGCCTAGTGAATTGGGCCGGGGGAGCTAAGGGGCCATGTATTCATATTTGTTATTAAAGGATCAGAGGATGGTTCTCTAGCTTAATGTGTATTACCATTGGCCTGTAACCTGAATTAGTGATACCGGCGGTTCAAAGGATATATCAGATCTCACACATGCAAACTTTGTTTCTTAGCTTGCTTGGGTTCTATACTGTGATTTCATATGCTTGGACTATGATGGAAACATTTTGGATGCCTGCACATTTGCTTTGTTAGCAGCTTTAAAAAATGGTAAGTGTCCTATAACACACAATTGTTAAGCAAATTAAATTCATGGGATAAATGTGTTAGTAGGAATCTGAATCATGGTGAACAGTCTGTTGCTGATTTTAATTTCCCCATTTCCTCATTTTTATTGAACTAGTGAAGCTATAATACAAAGAAGAAATATGTCACTAAATTGATGTCATAGATTTGTATGCATGTTATTGATCAGGCTGTGGGCCACCTTGCTTACATATGTTTCTTGTACATTGTATTAATCTATTATAGGACTGATCGCTTAGTTTTTTTTTATATTTACCTTCAATGTACCAGAAGTTTGGACACTCCACTATTGTTCATAAGCAAAATTGTAATATTCAGTATACCAACATCTAAATGAAGTGTTACTGGTTTGTGTTGTTTAGTGTAGGGAAACAAAGTTTTTATTTAATCACTTTTATATTTTGCGTGATACAAACAGGAAAAATATTTAGAATTGAAGAGATCACAAAGCAGGACCGTAGAGAGAAGTGATGTAGTGATAGGAAAAAGACATGCTATTGTGGTTTTTTGTTTTTGTTTTGTTCAATGTGGTCCAGCTAATGTACTTGCAATGTAGAAAGTGCCATTACGGTGTGTGTTTTTTTTTTAATTTCAAAAAAAATTTTTTTTATAACTGATCGTTTATACTTGATTGACTCAGAACAAAATAATGGGCTCAAAAAGGATAAGCGTGGCATGTTATTTTTATAGAAAACAGGTGTCCCCCATTGTCTGATTTGGCCCCGGAAGTTGCTCAGCCCCGTAGAGATTGGTGAATGTTGACAGAACAGTTTATAAAGAATTCCTTTGGGGATAAAGCCCAAATTATCTTAAGGTAGTTTAATATCATACAATTAATTGGCCTCTTCTCTTTCAGTACAGTTGCCAAAAGTTACTATAAATGAAGAAACTGGTTTGGCAGAAGTTGATTTAAAACAGACAAATCCTTTGAATATCAGAAAGCATCCAGTTGCTACATCGTTTGCTGTATTTGATGAGTAAGTTGGTAACTGATAAAATGTATACCTTTAAAAAAAAATTGTTCAGTGACTGACACATACTGGTGAAAAACTGATAGTGTTGCCAAGAAGCTGTTGTGGCAAAATTCTCATGCAGTTATGTCAGTGCACCTCATGGACCAACCAGACTTTTCAGCTACTCTAATTCAGGGCTGATTATAATACGAACAAATGACCACCAGAACAAAATTAATATTACCAAACTTTCCCCTGCAACTGAAGCCAGATTTGATCTCCAGATTTCACAGCTTAGTCATATTGGAAAGTATTTTAATATTGAAATGTACCTGAGGTGTAGCTTCATAATATTGTTGTATTTATAGACTTTTCGTCCTGAAGAGCTTCACTAACATACACAAATCACTACTGAAACGCAAATGCCTACAACGTGACAATTTTTCAGTAGCTCATAGCAACACTTCACAACAGTTTCAGGACAGAAAGTAAAGAACTTATCCAGGAATTGACATAGATAGAATGTAATTACTCAAATTAAAATTTGGCCAACTCTCCAAGTTAACGTCCTTAGACCTAAAAGGGTCTTTATTTTGAAATCTATCTGACAGACTCATTACTTCAAATCTTTCTTGTTTATTGGTTTTTCACTAAAATAGCAGGATTGGGGTACAAGTGTTCCCCAGGCCAGACTTTGCCTCTTGGGTGGCAGAGTTTTGTTGTCACCAGCACTTGCTAATTGTTATAGCCCACACATCTGTGGCAAGCCCAGAATTAGAGAGGCCGTTAATTCCCAAAGGGTAAATGTAAAGTCTGTTTCACTCTTCAGGGATTCATCTGCTATGAATTACTTGTAGACTGTTTTCAGTTACTTCAGGCCCTAGCATCTTTTTGTCAATAGTCAAATGGAAATGTGTAAGCTTCTAAGTATAACAACTACTAGATAAGGTTCTAAAACTAGCTGCAGAGCAGTGCTGATAGATGCAATGCTGCATCTCTTTTCAATAGCCACAGTCAACAGAAATATATCTGTCTGTTTCTCCTCTCAAAAGTATTTACAGGCAGCTCCTTAATATCATTAATGTGGGGGAGAGGTGGGAGAGAGGAGGGTTGGTAAACAAATACCTAAATAGTAAGAACTCTTTGGATCAAAGGCAGTGTGTGCCTATGGCACAAAAACATCAATCAACAACTGGAAAAGTGGCACCGGAAAAATGAACAATGAAAGAACCTCCTACCTTCCCTTCATTGAAATTGTCTCATGTAGAACAAGCAAATGTTTTTTGCAGGTTTCCCTCATCAGTAACCTGGGAGGGAAGGAGGGAGCAGGTGTCCTGGGTTAGGGGGTTTATGTACTGGGATTGAGTTGTTCTGTTCACTACTTTGTGAAAGTTCAGGCAACAGCCTGCCCTCTTTTTATGATGCAGATAATCTGAAACGCATTACCACATCATAGAACTCCCCACTTTTTAAAAATTAGTTGCAAGTAACATGTAGAATAAATGCATTCCCTTGGCAGAGTGTCACTATATTTAGCAGATCAAATTTAATTACATTGACTTTAAAATACACTTTTTTTTTTTTGAACAGTGTGGAATGGGGAATTCACACTAGACATTCCCAATAATAATTTGCACTGTTGTTTATAAATATTTTGCACGTTCAAAAAGGTTGTACTAAGGAATGGTTAAGTGTTTTAGTAAAAAGTTGACGTCTGTCATCCTGGCCTATTGATTCCTCTATGAACTTTTATTATTTGGCTCTATATCTGTCCATTGTAGTATAGATTGCTAAAGGACTAAACTAGTCGATATTATTAAATGGTTCCAACAATTTTTATTGTAGAATAAAGGATATTTAGCATAACTTAATAATTTAGTCAATTTTCCTTTAAATATGAATTTTGCATTATTTGCTGTGGAAAAAACTAATTTTGGGTCTTGAGACATCAATAGCCTTCATCGCAGGGGTAATATTTTTGATCGCTTCCTTGATTGAACAGTGTAGATCAAAATACAGTCCTTGATTCTCTTTCAAAGGGTTCACTAAAAATAAATATACATGCAAATAAGACAAATGGGTTTTGTAAGTACATCTACAGCAAATGGAAATAATGGTGTTTTCACTTTGTTTACTGTTAATAGAAAACTATCTTACAGCATGTAGTTACCATATTAAAAGTTTTACAACAATTCTAAACTGTTTTACTGTCTGAGTGTTACTGTAGTAGCTGTTTTCGTGCTGCAAATTGTAGTTTCCTGATTAGGGCATACATTTTTAAAACCCTCTAAATTTAAATTTTATTTCTATTTACAAACACTCAATTGAGTTCAACATTGAAGTTCAGTAAGGGTTTGCCTTCTCCACATGTTCTTTAAATTAGGGCATCCTGATAACAGAACAGTGGATGTTTATAGAATGCTTTCAGAAGTACTATATTCAGCTAAAAAAACACTCAATATAAAATTTTTTAAAAAAAGTTAGCCTAAATAACCCCGGACAAATTCATCTTAGATGAACCTTTTCCTATCTGTTTTGTATGTGAAGATCCAGTAACTTGTATACAAACATCCCACCCACCTCTGGATTCTTTTCTTTTAAAAGCACAATACTCATTGTGGATCCGACGGCAGAAGAGGAGGACCTGGCAACTGGAACTGTAACCATTGTAATGGATGAAGAAGGCAGACTATGTTCTGTTCATAAGCCAGGTACTTTGCAAAATTACTACAAGTTAATTTGACAGGGAGCAAATTTAAAATTAAACAGTTGGAATCAAATTCTACCTACAGCTGGCTGTTATTTCAGTAGTGCATGCTACATAGTAATATTATTGGCCTTTAGCATGTAGTGAGTGCCATCTTAATACTGTACCTATGTCAGACAGTGCTCTCAAAACAAATAACATTTTTCTTCACTCTTAGTTGAACTATTTCTTAAATGAATGTTACTACTGCAGTCATCTTAAAAATAATCTACAGTATTGCATTTTGCAAGAGTTAGTGTGGCTGTTGCAAGAAATAACCTTTTCCTTGCATAAATCGTCTTCATGGCTTGTTTAGCCATACTTGTTGTAGAGGTTGGATCTTGAACCTAGGTCTTCTATTGTGCTAGTAAGATTTGATATTTAAAGTAAAACAATTTTCTTAAGGAGAATCGCAAATCAGACCATCCTGATTCTTAAACAGTAAAGTAACCCCCATGACTGAAAGGTTTTAATGTTTCCATTTGGTAAACATTTTAAAGAAAACAAAATGGAAAGCCAAGCTACTACTTTCAATTTCGGGGGGTTCCCCCCCTCTTTTTTAGGTGGAAGTGGCCTAACAGCAGCAAAACTTCAAGACTGTATCACCCGGGCAGTTACAAGACACACAGAAGTGAAGAAGCTGATAGATAAAGTGATAAAAAGTATAAAACCAAAATAAACATACAGCAAGGTCTCTTCAAAATGGATTTGTAAAAATTGTATTTGTTAGAGTGTTCACCAACCTTTTATACTAAATAAACAGATATCAATACTACATTTACAAAGTTCATTTTTTCTAAAATGTATCACCCTTATACTATGTACAGTGCTGCTGAATGGTAAAAAATACAAGGTAAAACATCTTGTTAAAAATATGAAGTGACTTGCAAAAAACAAACTCTAGCTTTTTGTTAGATGAAATTCCTATTTTCCATAGAGTTGGCTTCCCGATACAGTTTATACATATCAGCGTTACTTCAAAAATTCATTTTCCCATCAGCCATTTCAAACACTGATTTTTATTTTTTTTGAGCTTTCTTTAAAAAAGAAAAAAAAAGTTTTAAAAATCACCTCTGCGTCTATTTTTTTTAAATATAAACCCCCCAAGACTCAGGACTTTGGAGGGGTCGGTGTGCCTCTTTTCCTTTTACTTTTGGACTGGCTGCCTGAATGTTGCTGGTGTCGTAGCTGAGCTGCTTGTGCTGCTGCTGCTGCCATAGCCATTTGATGCTGCAAGAATCGCAACTGCTGCCGAGGGGAGAAGGGAAAGGAAAAAAAAGCTTGTTATATTAAATGTAATGCTACCTTTTACCTCAGGAAGAATGACAGGAAAGAACAAGATGGGGTAATTAAACTGAGGAAGCACTGAAATGGCATCAAAAAGGAATACCACATACTGGGACAATGAGTACAGTCAAGCAGCACCAGTGGCACAGAAGCCTGCGGAGGGCATTTCTAACATTTCACAGTTAAACTCTGCCCTTTGTGTCTGTCGCAGTAACTGCAGTAACTCAGCAACTTCAGTAACATTTTAGTTCAGATGATATATTCAGCATAATATTTAATATAATTTCTCTATTTAAGTGTCTCTTCCTCATTCACGCAATATATTTTTGTGCTAAGATTGCAATAATATACTCCCTATAGAAATATCAGGATGGATAACATTACTATGTGAAAAGAACGCTTTGCCAGAGCTTCCCTTTTCATGTAATAACTGTAGCTGGGCAACATGTTTGAATTTAAATAGGCACTCGACATGCTGTTGCTTCAAAATCCTAATGGCACCTGGCTGAGCTTATTTAGTAACGTGCCACAAGCACTCCTTGAATGTTGTCAAATCAGGAAAGTGGATGGCTTTAATGTATAAAAATAAATTCAGTGCTCCAAGTTGCTAGAACAAGAGGAATCGGATCTCTGTTTAGTGTGCCACACTGCAGCCTTTTTGAAATTCCATGTGGTATTAGTAAAAGTCTAAAGGGCAACATTTTTGTTTTTGGAGCTGAGAATTGTATTTTTTTTTTATGCAATCAGAGCGAAGTTGCTGGATTACTTGTATCTGTTGCTGCTGCTGCTGCAAGGCTTGTTGTTGTTGCTGCTGTAAGGCAGAGGAGAGCTGGAGTCTCTGCTGAGGAAGGCTTTGCCCACGTCTGTTCACGGCAGAGCCAAGCTGAGACAACACTACGAAAAGGAGAAAGCAGGCAGGTCAAAGAGGTTGGGTGGAGGTTGTCAGGGTTAGGAAAGGAAGACATAGGAATAGAGTGTAACAGAAAGGGGATCAGTAGAATTAGTCTCAGAGTAAAATCAGAAACAGTGCAGATAAAGTATACACGGTATAGACACTGTTAGTTGGAACATGCAATTAGATTATGAAGAGCTTGTGGACATGAAAAATTTCTCATACTGGACTTTAAAGCAGACAGTTTAAAGAAATACTCCTTAATGAAGTTTGGTATGGAAGCTTTGTACAGTTTTGGCAGGAATTGTTTCATGTGATTTAAAGACTATTCAGTTTATGAAACTACCATACACAAGCCAAACAAGCGGAAAAGTGCATGCTTTTAATTTGCAAGTCAAATGAAGCGCAGCACGTTTTATGTAATCCACACTCTGTCATGATAACTTGATATATGATTTGCTTTAATCAGAGTAAGGGCAAGGCTTATATTAAACACCAAACTTCATTCCAGTATGAAATTTATCAATGTCACTTAAAAAACCAGAAGGAAACTCTGCCAATACATACCTGCTGCTTGAGGTTGCATAAAGCTCCCTACTCCAGTCAGGTTAATAACAGCGGCTTGCTGGGCAGATAAGGCTTGGTCTTGATTGGTTGGACATTGCTCAGCACTCTGGCAAAAATGAGAAGCTTGATACTTATTGTGGAACTTTTGTGCCATTGAATCAATAAATTAAAAAAATTCAGCATGAAAAGATATGAGTACCGCTTTTATTTCCTTTTTTAAAAACTCATTCTGCTTTTTATAGTGTTAAATACTGGTAGTGGAATGACTATTCAGATATGTAGAGCAGCCATTATGTGCTCTATACTAGCTCTTCTATAATTTTGGATTCTATAACCTGTTTTACATAGATGGGGAATGTTTTCCAGGACATTGGGATTATCTCTGTTCTTTAATAGAAGGCCCATGGCATCTCTGGCTCCACCACGAGCAACCTAGTAATTATAACTATAGTTTAGATCCAATCAGGTGGTACTTCATCTCCTAATCCTGCAACAATCTGTGTTGCACCTGAAATGGTGGTCCATATGCAGTCCACAGGCACAAATAGAAACCACTGAGCCATATAGACCCGAAACATCAGGAAAAAAAGTAAAGAGGTTTATATCTTTAGATTGTGCCATCCTCTCTCATCTTAAAAAAACCACCCCAGTAATATTCTGAAGGCAACAACTTCACTCAGGAACAAAATGACTCCCCTCACCTCCATTCATTTCTTACACAGATTGGATCATGAGGGGATTGATCAAATGTCCATTGAAGTCTATGGATACTGGATCATGCACTACACTAGAGTGCCCACATGCATGATTCTTTAAGTACACACATGGAATGAAAATGTTGTCTGAGTTCATCGTACATAATTCAAACAGACTTGTACTACACACCAGACCCCCCCCCCCCAAAAAAAATAAATAAAAATTGCACACCAAGCATTTGCTTCAGTTGTAAGAAGGCAGAACTTGTGACTGGGCTGGTAAATTGTCATGAGTTATGCAAGGTTTCTTTAAGATAACCATATTAAACATTCACCGTACTAACGAAATAGTGTTATAAGGTTAGGACATACTGAGGATACCATAAAAAAGACTGACTTAAAGCTGTAAAGTTATGGTACCAACCGCTCATCAAAAACCTACAGAAGTTTGTGATAAATTTATGTATATTTTGCACGAATGGAATAAAAAGTGTTGTTTTGATTATTTCTTCACTAAGCACTTAGTTTCTTCCAGCATGTAAATTAAATTGAGCTGAAATCTAAGTTCATAGTTCAACATCTGTACAAGGAAATCCTAAGAGTATTGGCTTACTGATCAAAGAACAAAGTAATTACAAACAATAATAAATTCGACAGTTGGAGTCTAAGTGCCTTAAGAATACATCTACAGCGGTCTGCTGTCACACCACCACACAACAGCTTAAAGACCTGTGTGAACAGAGATGACAATGTAGGAGAGCTTTTCTGCCATGTGGGATTCCAGGAAACTGACGTTACCTCATAAGAGAGACCATTTGGGTGAGGTAATAGCTTTTATTGGACCAATTTCTGTTGGTGAGAGAGACAAGCTTTCAAGCCACAGCGAGCTCTTCAGGTCTGGGAAAGGTACCCCCAACATCACAGCTACGTGCATGGTGGAACAGATTGCTTAGCACATATTGTAAGGGATCATTCAAGGCAGAGCCTGTTACCTGGTAAGTGAGCTTAGTGTCAGTCTAATACTTTATGTAGTATTCAGAGCCACCTTACTCATGATTCTTCCATACTACTCGAAATACAATTATTTTAAGACAAACTGAACTAGGTATCTGGGCTGAAGGCAGAGACTAACTAACACACACAAAAGGTCTCTGGCCTCTGCAGGAAGACTAGAAAGGAGTTGGTAACTACACTGGTAGATGGGATACAAAAGTAGAGCAGACTGTACTTTTCCGTTCCTAAATTGACCACATTGTAGGCACAGTGAGAACTAAATACCCTATCACCAGCACTAGCACAGAAATCCCAACTCAATTGAAATGGCTAGGAGGTAAGCCAACCGCTAACTGACAGGGCTAGGAAGAAACTTTGGTTATTCTACAGTAGTGGGTTTCACGTGTATTCCTCTAACGCAGCTGGGACTGGTCACTAAGAATCGGGGCACTGGACTAACTGGAGCACTGCTCTGATGCAGCATGGCAATTCCTGTGCTGTGGTTCTGTGTATGGAGGGGCAAGAACACACTTCCCTCACATACTGAATGACCTCTGTCCACATTAGTGCAGGATGGTGCAAGGCCAGGTTATCTGCCATGTCAAAAAATCACCAGTCCTAACCGTTCCTTTTCTGCAAGGGGACAGAGAAGCCAGGGCTCCCGCTATAAATTTAAATAAATAAATGGAGATATGCCAATCTCCTAGAACTGGAATGACCTTGAAAGGTCATGGAGTCCAGTCCCCTGCCTTCACTAGCAGGACCAAGTACTGTCCCCTGACAGATTTTTCCCCCCACATCCCTAAATGGCCCCCGCAAGGATTGAATTTACAACCCTGGGTTTAGCAGGCCAATGCTCAAACCACTGAGCTATCCTCCCCCTAACTACAGCCTATGTGTATAGCAGTGGCAACAAAATGGCTGCACTCTTCATGAGATTTCCTTTCTCCTTAAACTGACTGAGCTCTTTTGTGTAAAGGCCCATTTACGTGTTCTGGGGAAACGGAGACACACCATTTAATCTATGCATTGTAACTGCCACAGAAAACTTCTACAGTCTTCCATTTAATCCTGTAACCTTTGAAAGACTCAGAGACATATCTAGATTTCTACAACATTCAGATATCCCATTCCTCACAAGTAACTAATAACCTGCCACTTATCAATGAAATGTTTAGTAAATGTAGTTTTAAATAAGATTTTATTAGCCCTGTCTTCATGCAGGACTAAATGCATGAGAAATCTGATACCTTAAAATCAGTTCTTTAAGTCATCGATAGACAAAAAGTTATGTTTATTTAAAATCCAAAGTATGCTAAGTTTCCAATACTCTAACTAAAAGCCTGCTTACCCAACATGCATGTGAATGTTAAAAAACAAAATTCTCTTCTGATCTGAAATGAACAATTTTTAGGTCAAAGAGGGGATGTTTCTGACAAAGTATAAAGGGGAGTCAGAGTGGAGTTTAGACTGCAATGGGTCTTTCAACTTTCATTATACTGTATGAAGGCTTATTTCAATGTAAGGCTAGCAAATTCATACAAACCTATGCAGCTGACATCCTATAGTAAGTGAGAAGGCGTAATAAGAACCACCAGAGGGCTACACTATCTTAGTCAGTTCTTTGCTAACTAGAACACAGTTAAGCAATACAGAAACTGTTAGAAGCAAACCATAATGGTCTTTTCAGTATTGTCATGACTACAGAGCTGAAAGGACAGTGGAATAACTGGGCAACACAACTAATTTTTATATTCCTAGATCTTGTAAAAGGAGAAATTATGAATGACTTTTACCATCCAAAAATAGATCCTTGCTATTTTGTAAACTAGTATTGTTCATTTCCTCTTCCTTTGAACAACTACTCCAATTAACCACTCACCACCTGAAAGGTATAATCATTTGGGAGTAAACTATGAGGTTCAACAGTTTTCCAGTGTATTTATGCACTCTTACTGAGGGTAACTGGCACACCTGTTCTCCCTGTTGTTGAGGACTAGAGGTTGCAGGCTGCTGGGATTGCTGCTGTGGAGAGAACTGTGAGAGCTGCTGCTGCTGCTGCTGCTGCTGAAGTGGGTTGAAAATAAGTGAACCACCTGGAAGCTGTTACAGATTAAAAACAAAAGACATAATGCAATCAAATTCATGAGCCCGCCATTCTCCATGAGCACAAATAAAGATCTAGATATTAAATTACTTCTTGCAGATATTTTTAAAATGCTGCTGTTTTTGAAAAGGCCTCATTTTTCAGAAATAGAGTCTGCATAAGTTGCATGTACCCCTAGATTTCTAGGGAGAAAAGTATATTATTGTCATTGTTCTATTTAAATACAATTTTGCAGATTTTACACATCGCTAATAAAAATGTAGGTTAATGGATACCTGTAACATCAGAATACTTTATTAATTCCATGTTTAAACCATTTTATTTTGATGAAGGCTTCCTAGTAATAAATTGTGGAGAATCTGATGCAACAGAAATTAATTAAATGTGTGGCCTGTTTCCTTTTGCTTACACCAGGTTTACCAATTGCACTGATTTCAACTGAATTCTTGATTTATATCAGTGTAAGAGAGAGGAGATTCGAGAGCATAGCCTGAAATGACAGCCTTGGGTGTAATGTAAATACAAGCATTTCCCGAATATCTTCATAATCTCTCACACACATACAATGGAAAGAACTGTTACTGCAATATGAAGGTTACACAATTAAACTCTCAAGGAAGACAACAAATGTAAAAGTTCCAAGATCAAAGTTAAATGATCATACTAAATCCTCCAGAGTTTGTAATGTATATTTTAAAAGGAACAGTGTGATAGCAAGCTGCACATGTAACCAGGACTGGAAGAGTCTATACAGACATAAATTTGACTTGTGAATTTGTGAACTGCATTGACTTTAACCGTGCAACCTGACTCTTTATTTACATTTCATTTCCTAGGGCCACAACCCCTGGTCTACCAAGTCCACTATATTCTGTGTGAGTGGCACAAAGTGGACTTAAAACAGCTGACTATAGTCAGTAGAGAATTCCCTCCTTGGCAGAGGAACTCTCCTCTCACACGGTCTCCTGTGCCAGCCACCCCCCATGCTCCTGGCAGGGGAGAGTACAGGAAAGCAGCGTGGGGGATCAATCCTACTCTAATGTAAGGTTCCTGAAGGATCTTGCACCACTGGTGTAATTTAGAGCTGCTCCTTTGCAGCTCTAACTTGTGCTGGCCCCTCCACCCAGCCCTGCATTTGATCAGAGCTCAGATGCAATCAAGAATTTTCCCCCTCGGGTTTTATTTGTTGTTTAAATTCAAGAAGTTTATTCAGAGTTTGTAAACTCCTTGTCTGGAGCTATTTGTGTTGCATAGCTTTCTATTTCTGACAGTAGAGACTGCAAGTTCCTTGTATCAACTAGTGTGACCCAGCTGCACATGCATAGTTCATTTTTCTTAAGAACTATGCTGGTTAATTTACAGGGGATTTCTATTGCACTGTTAATTTTGCAGTTTTCAAATAATCATAACTAAAAATGAACACGACTACTTTTCAGTGAAAGCAAAGGCTGAAAAATGGAAGCCTTTATTATGCAATTAGCCACTTGAATTCAATTTTTCAAATTTCACTATTTCTACAGCTTACTTTATGTCATTCAAGACTGGTTGATTTGTTAGTGGTGGAAGGACGGCCTCAGGTTTGCTGTTTTATAGACTGATTTTAGTTATCTTTTAAGGCACCTATTCTCTTAGCATAGACCTTTTCTTGTCTTATGCATTCCAATTAAAATAATAACATGAAACATTTACAATAAATGGCATGTCTCGGAACACCTGTCTCCAAGGAGCTGGCGGTCTATGTGACCAAAAGCACTTATCAACACATCTATATAGAATAATGCAAAGAATTATTAATGTATCCAAATACATTAATTACCTGTAGTAGATTTAAGGGCCGAAGACCTGAAGCATTTTTTAAACCAAAAGGGCTGCCTGTTAATTAAAAGTAGGCAACCATTACTTAGTTAGATGCACATCATCAAATCAAATACATCACACCACACCATGCCAATGGGATTATTTCTAAATACTCCAAGGTTGCAACATGGCAAGGTTAAGTTTTATACTTAAACAGAGTATTGTATTTTCTCTATAGAACTGTAAATTGCATGATTATCCAGACGCAGTTCATGGGAACAGACTGATTAGAAAGAAAGTTCTACCAGTATTAAACATGGTACATTGCAAATACTACTACTGTGTTTGGACTAGATAAAGTATGCAGAGCGCATCCTAGCAGATGTTCTGTAGTTCTTCCTCTATTTTTAAAATACATTACAGTTCGCATCGAACACATGAACATGTCTGGAATCTCAATGAACCAGCAAAACACGGCTACTACACTGAAACCTGTCAAAATGAACCAGCAGTTACTGATAGCTCCATTAGAGAGAGGAAAATATTGAAATACAGCAAATTATAAGGGCTTTTTTTAAAGATCTCCAAGTCCAAAAGCTTTTCTGGGAGAATAAACATCGAAGAAACATTAGATGTTTTTCTGTCCTGTTTTCAAAAAGGTTGGAGCCTAAGAACTTAAACACTTCTCATTAAGGAATGTTGAAGCATATTGATTTCTACAGTAATATTTTATGGCAGTTAAGAAGCTAAAAACATACTTAGAATAAAACACAGTCTAGTAAAAGAATAAGGGCCTGAAGCACTGAAGTGTGGGTCCTCTTCCTAAATTCTGGGATGTTTTCATATTTTACTTTTCTTCTAGTAGTGATGATTGCCATAGTCACTTCTGAACCAGCAACGTAACCTATCTCAGAAACTCCCCTGATGGGTGATCCAAATGTATAACCAGATGTATAATACATCTCCCTAACGCAGTCTAGGTTTGCCAGGTGTCCAGTTTTAGACCAAAACACCTGGTCGAAAACGGACCCTGGTCACTCCAGTCAGCACCGCGGGGGTACGGAAAGCCCCCAGCCTGCTGTGGCACCGCGCGGCTCCCGGAAGCAGCGGCATGTCCCCGCTCCGGCTCCTAGGCATAGAGGCAGCCAGGGGGCTCCGCGCACTGCCCCCACCCCAAGCGCCAGCTCTGCAGCACCCACTACCCGGGAACCGCGGACAATGGGAGCTGCGATGGTGGTGCCTGCAGACGGGCTGCATGCAGAGCCGCCTGGTCCCCCCTCCACATAGGAGCCAGAGAGGGGACATTCTGCTGTTTCTGGGAGCCGCCCGAAGCCTGCACCCCCTCCCGTGCCCCAACCCCCTGCCCCAGCCCTCATTCCCCTCCTGCCCTCTGTACCCCTCACTCCTAGTCCGGAGCACCCTCCTGCACCCCTAACCCCTCATTCCCAGAGCCTGCAGCCCCAACCGCAGCCCTCATACCCCCGCACCCCAACCCCCTACCCCAGCCCTAATCTCCCTCCCGCCCTCCGAACTCCTCATCCCAGCCCGGAGCACCCTCCTACACCCCAAATCCCTTATCCCCAGCCTCACCTCAGAGCCTGCACCCCCAGTCAGAGCCCTCACATCCCCTGCACTCCAACTCCCTGCACTAGCCTGGAGCCCCCTCCCACACTCTGAACCCCTCAGCCCCAGCCCAGTGCCCCCTCCCACACCCTGAACTTCTCATTTCTGGCCCCACCTGCAGCCAGAGCCCTCACCCCTCCCGCACCCCAACCCCTTGAGCCAGCCCAGTGAAAATGAGTGAGTGAGTGAGGGAGGGGAGAGCAAGAGACAGAGGGAGGGGGGATGGAGTGAGCAGAGAAGGGGTGGGGCCTCGGAGGAGGGACAGGGCGTCAGAGGAGGGGCGGGGCAAGGGTGTTCGTTTTTGTGCGAGTAGAAAGTTGGCAACCCTAACCTAGCCCCTTAAGAAAACTACTTCAGACACACTCAACCTCAGCTGACCTGGGGACTAGGCATGTAGAGATAATCCCCAAATTCCTAAAAGGGATTTAGGTGCCAGCAGCTCAGATTTAGGTGCCACTGCAATGTACAACACCTGCCCCCCTCAGCTGCCATCTAAACGTAAAAGTTGCCCAGGCATCTAAATTTCTGCCTCTGGTCATGTGCACCTCACTCTAGGTGTCCAGACACATATGTTGCACGCCTCTGCCCCAGTGTGATCTGCAAACCAGGAAAAGAGAGGCAGGCAAATGCCTATCTTGCCTTTGGGCCTGATCCAAACATACTCAGAACACACCTGCCAGATCAGGCTCCATTCAAAATCCCACCTCACTTACAACGTCTAGCACAGTGGTTACAGCACTCACCTGGGATGTGGAAACCTAGGTTCATTCTCCCCTCTGCCTGAGGGCTAGAAAAGATTTGAACAGGGGTTTCCCACCTCTCAGGAGAGTGCTCTAACTGCTGAGCTATGTGTTATTCTGATGTGGGTTCACCCTCAGTCTCTCCAGTTGACGCTGTTCCACTTTGGATAAATAGTCATTGGGCCCGAGAGAGAATGACCCTACAGCCTGGCAGGTAGCACACTTACCTGGATGGTGGCTAACCCCGGGTCCGGTCCCCATGCTCCAATGACTCTATAATTATTTATTCACAGTAAAACAGCTTTGACAGGAGAGACTAAGGCAGGCCTATAGCAGAAGGTCCCAAAGCCTAGTGGTTCAAATCCTCTCTCCCCATTAGTGGGGGTGGGAATTGAACCTAGGTCTCCCATATTCTGGATGAGTGCTGTCTCCACTGGGCTACCACCTCTTCCTCCCTCTAGGGAGGGGGTTTAAGACAAACTCCTCTCATCAGCATCTCCCATTGGCTAGTTAGGCAGCTCCCCATCTAGCATGCTGGCTTTTGTGGATCCCATTCTTAGGCACTTATTTCCCCCCCTTCATTGCATAAGGAGTCTAGGTGGCTAACTTAGGCCTTGTGGATGCCAATGTTGTTCTTGTGATTTTCTAGGCACCTGAGTGTTGAAATGCCTAAGTCCCTTTGTGGATTCAAGCCTGAATGTACACACTATCCATTCACTGGCACACTTAAATTCTTCTGCCCACTGTTTTCATATTCTACTTTCACTGCAGTTAAATGACTCTTGCTATTTAACCTGGTCTGAATGTTTCCTCATGACAGCTTTTTACCTGATTCATACTAACCTGCTTGAGAGGCAGACTGCATTGCAGCTGGCAGCGCATTTGGCACCAGACCTCCTGATGGTAAAATGCCACTCAGATTTATACCTGCAGGGGTTATGGCACCAGTATTACACCCCAGCATAGGGTTTGAGCCACTCATCAATGTCTGTGCTCCACTGTAGAAGAGGAAAGAAAACACATTAAATCCAAGTGGCACAAATGCGTGTGAACAACTAAATGTTTGCCTTCCAGTCTTTGACAACACAATCAACAGTTCGCTCTAAATGTGGTTGTATTTAAGGTGACTGATCAGAACAACATTTATAGTCACCCTATTGATTAATTAATCACAAACTAACATTAAATGAATGTTACAGCTGAGTGTGAAACGTGCTGTGTGTTCTCTACAACCCAGACATCAAGGCATCTTAGAAAAACACATAAAAGGAGTAGCATAAAGTACCTAGGATTTGGAATATATAGGTCCATAGCCTACCCTCGTTCCGTGCACACAACTCACTCTGCTATCAATGATCGTGGGGAGAATAAAGCGTACAGGTTTATTTATTCTAAGCCTGCAATGTTTCTAAATACGAAGACTAACACAACCTTAAATACAGCAGCACTGACAGGACATAAAAGCTGGAGAGCAGGCTCATGTTTTCCTTCAGCAACTTGAAAAAATCTGTTTAATGGATTTGGAGCGATGAGTTGCTGCTGGAGAGTTCAGATGAGTAATTCACACATCTGACATTGTTAGGGTGCACTCTGTGTTTTACAAAAAAGACAGTGAAAGCTACTTTAATTTAATAGAAATCTATCTTGGTAATAACAGAATAAATTCCACTGTTGGCAGAAGTGCGTTTAAAAAATACAGAATAATATTTAAGTCTCAGAATAAGTGTAAAAATGCTTAATAAAGTTAAGTAATCATAAATCAGATTCACTGATGTTCCATTTAATAGACAACAAACAAAAGGAAGTATTTTTTTATACACGCACAGTCAACCTGTTGAACTCCTTGCCAGAGGATGTTGTGAAAGCCAAAACTATAACAGTGTTCAAAAAAGAACTAGATACATTTATGGAGGATAGGTCCATCAATGGCTATTAGCCAGGATGGACAGGGATGGTTTCCCTAGCCTCTGTTTGCCAGAAGCTGGGAATGGGCGATATGGGGATGGATCACTTGATTATTACCTGTTCTGTTCATTCCCTCTGGGGCACCTGGCATTGGTCACTATCGGAAGACAGGATACTGGGCTAAATGGACCTTTGGTCTGACCCAGTATGGCCATTCTTAAGTTCTTATTATAAACATTTTACACAGAGTGTTTTACTCACAAGGGCTTTTACACATACTTTTGTCTAATTATTTTTAATTTGGAATAGTTTGCATACCCCATCTCCTCTCTCATAATGATTAATAAAAAGATAATATTCAAGCGCAAAAATTGTAAGAACAAAATCTCAAGAGCTATCATAGTTTTTGTAGCTAGGTAAGCACTAGTGCAGGGATCGGCAACCTTTGGAACACGGCCCGTCAGGGAAATCCACTGGCGGGCCGGGATGGTTTGTTTACCTGCAGTGTTCACAGGTTCGGCCGATTGCAGCTCCCACTGGCCGCATTTCGCCGTTCCAGGCCAATGGGGGCTGCGGGAAGTGGTGCCCAGCACATCCCTTGGCCTGCACTGCTTTCCGCAGCCCCCATTGGCCTCGAACGGCGAACTGTGGCCAGTGGGAGCTGTGACTGGCCGAACCGGCGGACGCTGCAGGGTCCCGACCCACCAGCGGATTTCTCTGATGGGCCACATGCCAAAGGTTGCTGATCCCTGCACTAGTGTGATTAAACCCTATAAATCTTAAAAACTCTAAGTACACAGTTCATTGGTTCTCATTCAACTTCATCAGCATTCAAATACTGGGTTTCTCCTGTTTGAGCACCTCATAAAACTGCATTCACTCTGAATTACGCCATTACAGGGTGAGACGATACATTTCCATTGGACATCTTGAATAAAACCTGGCTTAATGAATATTGAACATTTCTGTAAATCAACATAAGGCAGGTTAAGAAGCCACTAAAATAAAGTGAACTTACCACACAGAGCCCACTACATTGATGAAGTTAAGTCCTGCAGGGTTTGCCATGACCTGGGTGGAGGTGGTTCCTGTAGTAATGGATGTTACCATGGTGGAAAGAGGAATGGTCATTACAGGCAATGCCTGGCTCAGAGACATTTGCTGCTGAGCAAACGGGGTTAACAAAGTGGGCTGAGGGGTGAAGCCTGAATCTTGGGGAGTAGGGGTGGCAGAAGGGGTAATAGGAGTTGAGCTCTGAGCGTCAGGAGGGTGTGGGGTCGATGAAGGGGTGTTGGTTGGAGTAGGAGTAGATGGTTTAGGAGTTCCAGACCCTGCTCATTGAGAAAAATAAAAAGTGCTAGTTTGTTATAAAAGGCCAGTCCTTTTGTAAAATAAGGTTAATGGAATCTTATTTAGCACTGACAATTTGTTCCAGTTTTTTAAAGCAGTAAACTGCAAGTGTTAATTTCTACACATGACACACGAGTGTTGCTGCACTCGCTCATTATTAAAGATGCAGTATATCACACAGAAACCCCATCACCATGCTTAACTCTTTAACCAAAACATAAATTTGTATCGTCCATTAAGCTCTTTTAAAATTTATAGTGCACTAAGTCATGACTCTGTTGGAAATATTTTTAAGTCAATGTAGAACAATTTTTCTGAGTGACCATTTTAACCCAGTTAATGGTTTTGGTTCTAAAATATCAAACATATAGTCTGTATGTACTGTCTGTATAACAGCATCATGCTAAAATATATGGAAAACAACAGATTCAACAAAGAACAGATAATAGTTTCAGTGATCAAATGGGGTCAAAGGTAACCATCTAAATTCTATCATATAGATAGATAATAGATAATACAATCAATAACTGTATTTGCCAGATTTCTGTCAAATCACAAAAGAGAAAATAAAGTAAATGCTTTTTGCAAGAGATAATACTGCATCTTTAAAAGTTACTGTGTAATTCCTTCTGCTTAAATGTAGAATGTATAGATAAATTTGTTGTGAATGCAGTATGCACAGTTTATCAATAGAAGAAACAAAAAACAGAAAAAGTAAAAAAAACCCAAAAGCTCTTGAGGTGTTCTCTTTTTTAGCTTTCATGTCCTGCAGAAAGAAAGGAAAGAAATGTGAATGTCCAAAAGCTGTGACCAGAGCTTTACTTACAGTAACAACTGTGTGCAGTAGATTTACATAATCCATACCAGCAACATAAAAAGGTGTGAATAGAACTGTTAGAAAATCTTTCTTATGTTTTTCTTTGTGCAAAACAAGAAGGCAGAAAAATTACACCTTTTGAGCTATCCAGAAGATTTTAAACTATTTAATGCAAAAATCATATTATATCACTGTGCAGCATACTGAAATGTTCAGTGTGCAATTATTCATTAAAAAAAAAAGGAAATCTATAGCTGTGGTTTCTTTCGCTGTACAAATCTATTCATGAAAGGCCTCAAGACGCATATTTTAAAAATTGTTTATGATCTATAATTACAATAATCCTGTCATTGTTAATTTAAAAAAATCAAACTTAGATGTCACTCATTTTAGAAAATTACATTTTAACACCTTACATTATGGTGCTATAATAATCATTATTACACTTTAATAATCAGCAATGATTTGTAAAACAGTGTTGGAGTGTTTTAAAAAATCATCTCATAGTTTATTGTATCATCACCTTGGGACTGATCAGGTTATATACATACACAGAGATACAACTGTACCAGTTCCTATGACATTTAAAAAGAATCAGTTGCTTAAATTATGTAAATGCAAATTGGTCTCATATACTATTATTTTTACACTGGAGGAAAGAACCACACTTTGGAATCTTATATTGTCACATTAGCTATCAGGCTTTTTAAAAAAAAGAGAATCATACTGGTTGCATAAAATGTATTAAAACGTATACACAAAGGGTGCATACATATATATATATACAGAAAAACAAACACAATTACAGTAAACATAAAATACATACAGTCAACAAGAGACCTGCCTGAAGCTTTGCACAATTTATACAATTTAGAGTACACTGTACATTTAAGTTTCACCATTCCACTGGTTAAGTTTATCTCAAGAAGCATTATGCAAAAGCCTAAGATTTAATGGAGAATTTAGTTCGTGACTCACTTTGTGAAGAGCTCGCAGGAGACATGGCAGCTGGAGAAAGCATGCTAACTTGACTAAGATCCATAGACTGTTTCCGAGAAAGACTGGGAGGCTTAGAAGGAGGAGGAGGAGTTGGGGATTTTAGGTGGCCACTTGACTGCTGTGGACTAAAAATATTACCTGAAAAAGCACAATTAACACACGTTATGGTTCTGTGGAGGGATACTAGTCAGAATATTTTCCATTACATACATCCTTGACCAATACTGTTTAATCAGAAAGCAGTAAGATCAGCTTTGAAAAACACTCTCCATGACCTATAGAGGTAAAGTTTTTACATTATATTTAAAGTTATTATATTAAGTAGTGAAACCTCACATTTCAAAATAAGGGAAACAGACAGGAGGAGGGAGAGAATAAAAACCTAAAAAGTATTTACCTGAAGAACTACTTCCTGAACTTGAAGGTAGTTTGATGGGAGGAGGGCGATGTTTTACACCTTTCCCCAATACTGAAGACTGCACGGACCCTGATAGACTCTCTGGCTGCTAAGAAGAAACAGAAATTCAAGATATATTAGCCCAATCTGAGATCACATTATACATGCTAGAAATAAGTAACTATTAAATTAAAGTATCAGAGGGGTAGCCGTGTCAGTCTGGATCTGCAAGAGCGACAAAGAGTCTTGTGGCACCTTATAGACTAACAGATATATTGGAGCATAAGCTTTTGTGGGCGAAGACCCACTTCGTCAGCATTAAAGCATTTCTATTAGAATTCTAAAGTAAAGCAATTTTCAGGAAGTGGCCTCCCTTTGTGGGAGACATTAGTAACACAATCTGTGATCCTTTTCAGAGGCAGCTTTTGCCAACAGAGGCCTCCAACCTGGTGGCAAAATTAAAATAAAACAAACAATGGGAATTATATTGCCTCATTCCCTATCCTGAATTCATTGCCGACATCCCAGGAGTAGAAGAATGACAGACATACTCTTGAAAGAAAGGAAAACTTGGTCTTACAGATAAATTAGTCTGTCCATCCTGACCCACTCGGGATTCAGGGTACAGAACCAGAGTATGGGAACAGGAATATAAATACTTGGGTGAAATCCTGGCTCCACTGAAATTGATGGGAATTTTGTCATGATTCATAGATTCTAGGGCTGGAAGGGACCTCGAGAGGTCATCGAGTCCAGCCCCCTGCCCTCATGGCAGGACCAATTACTGATTGCACCATTATATTTAGAATGAAAGTGTTCTGCTTTTTGTTTTACCAATTACGAACAGAATTTTTTAAGATGAATTATATTGCCTTACAGCTATTCAAATGTGTAGTCCTGAATTACAAACGGCAGGCAAATGGCCTGAATTACAAACGGCAGGCAATCTGTCTCAGGGAAAATAAATGTACAGGTAAATGCCAATATTTAATTTATCTGCATGGAGTATAAATTCAGAATAGAAGTATTATAAACATAGTGTCTGTTCTTTCAGGTTCAGGGAGATGACAGAACACACAGAAGACAATATCAGATATACAAATTCAAAACCTCAATTTATTATTTGAAAATTTATTTTTATTATTCTTAATAAAATCAGTGCTTGATATTTTCCCTCCTTGTCAAAGCAGTCAAAAGATTGTGACAGAGGAAATTAAGTCAGCCTTCTTCAGGGTCCTAGAAAAAATACCTGGTTAACTTTAACAATAAAATTAACCACATCACTAAAAAAAGTTAGAAGAGTACTTTCAAAAGTTTTCTTAGCTGAATTATGGTTCCTTTGAATTTCTTTTCAAATTGGGTACACATGTTAAGAGCTGATGCTTAGCTCTTTCTATTTTATAGAGTATACAAGTCTGTAATGGCTCTGAAATGCAAACAGACACCATTCTCCTTTTATGCTCTTCTATTTTTTTCTTTAAAAATCCTTTAAGATGGTAACCCTAAAGACTTAGTTTTTATTTTTACTTTTTCAAACTCCTTTCTTCAGTACTCAAGATAACTGCTTTACCATCCATAGAGGATTAGATAGTCAAAAAAGAAGGTGATCCACTGCTTCCTTGCTATGACTCTGCTGACTCCGGCAGAACTTAGTTCATGGCTAACAAACTGGACAGCTTTATTTATCTATCTAAAAAGAAGGGATGCCAGAGGGCAGAACATAGATAGACAGGAGGAAATGAACAGAAAAGCAGCAAATGCTAGCTGAGGTCAAAAAAGAACTAAAGTAGTGGGATCAATCTAAAATGCTCAGCAGAGAGAACAAAACACATAGCCTGATGGGTTCATCAGCACCAAACTTTCAGCTATGGGAATTCCTGCCAGACATGCACAAAGGAATACACCCCTAAGAGCATGTATCCCTTAGAAGGATGTTGTCATTTTGAAATCTAATAAAAAAAACTCCAAACCATTTTTATGAAGAGTTAACAGTTCAGGCACTACGCCTGCCTCCAAGTGCCCTTGCCAATTTTTAGATTGGTTTTAGAACTGTATTTTCCTGTCTTTAAAAATGCTTTTCTCTGCTCTGCTGCTGTATAAAAGACCTAGATAAACTGAGAAAATGGACTATAGCAAAACACTGACACTGACTATACATAGCATTATCAAAGACACAAAATTGAGAAAAAAAGAAAAATCTGAGATAAACATTTTTCTCTAATCTTTTCCATTACAGACTTGTAACAATAGTAGGTTTAAAAACTTTAGACAGATGTTTGCCCTTTGAGTCCCTTTAGGGAACTATAATTACTCAATAAGCAATTGTAAATGTAAGAAAGAAACATTAAGCAAACTCACTTCCATTTCCTTCCCTGGAGAAAGATGACTTAGGTTGACTGATCCACCTGAATTATGAACCATCTTCACTGGACATTTAGCTTCATTTTGAACGAGTTCCTGGTATTGGTTCACTACCCTGAAATACACCACTAAAGACTTCAGCACAAGATTTGAAAAAGCATTCACAATTTTGCACTATTTTTAACATTATACTGTTTGTTCTAGATGTAGATTAACTTTATTATATTCTACATTTTCTGTGCTTACTTACTACCGTTTCACTTTTCCAAAATGCAAATTGCAAGCACTTAGATAAAATGGTTTGAATTGTGATTCAGTTTTACTTTAAACTTCAGTAAATTGATCTGCAACATAACAACATTATATAGAAATATAAACTCCCTTACAGAGACGGCTGATGCCACAATATTTCAATTGTTTCTATCAGTTTGAAGAATAAAATATCCACTTGTGTAGAGCTGTGCTTCTCACCCGGTGGGTTGCGATCCCCAGTGAGATCACCAAAGGCAAGCAGGGCTGCTGCGAGGCACTGAAAATCCCATTACACTCTAAAGCAAAGAAAATCTCTCTCCAGTACTGCCATGACACCCTTACCCCTCAAGGTCAAGTATTCAGTCAGCCTCTTGAAACACACATAAATGATATAGACTTATCAGTGTTGCATTTTTCACTCCTACTTTTATAATAAATGTAAAGGGGTTGTGAAATTTTTTGACTTTGAATTAGGGGTTGTCAACCTGAAAAGATGGAGAAACATCGGTCTGGAGAAAACCACTGAGTATGGGAGAAGTTTTACATTACAGTTAAAGTTCAAAAGAACAACTCTCTTTAAAGATATACTTGATAGCAAATTTACTTGTACAAAGTCTCAGCGCCAAAATTCTTCTCTTGAATGCTCTCACCAGGCTACCACTGAAAGATGCACCCAAAGGCATAGTATGGCCTTCAGAATTTAGCAGAAAATGGGACAAGGTGTGTGCAGTTACTCTCTTTCTCCCACCCTTCCCACAAATGTAAAGTGCAAGAGATGGTACGTTTTTAGTCTTGTTGCAGATCTTGATTGTTTCTATTTAATATTATTACTTCCATGGTAATGAAAGTAAGGTACATTATGGCTGAAAGGGGCAAACGCGGGCTGTAAAAAAAGAAAGATATGAACTACTTACCTATCAGCATCAGTCTTGGAGCCAATAAGGAACCTAAAATGTAAAACAATGTAGTTATTTTTGGAATTCAAGAGCTTTCCTCAAAAAACACAACTCTGAAAAATAGCAAAGAAACCACTCTCTTTTGGAATGGGACTCACTGCTGCCAGCTAATTGACGTTAACACGTAAGTCTTACTTGGTGGGCTGGAGACTGCTGAAAGTATAAAACACTAACTCTGCTTCATAATCACGAATACAATATATTTAGAGGGACACAATTAAGGTTGACACGGATATGGGGGTTTTATTGTGATACTGTCCCTTTACGAGTGAAACTACACCAATGTAAGAGACAAAATAATACCAGTTTTATATATCTAAAAACAGGAAGTGGCAGTTTACTATAGATTCTATGCTGTTAAAAGTAGCATTGCATACTGTTTGTATTAAGGAGCATGGCATTATACATTTGGTTTACCATTTAGTAAACAAATGTAACAATTTGCTCATATAAGGAAAAAATGTAAGAGCTCCAGCAATTAGCTATTCATATTGCTAAAAAAGAAGGATTCAGTTTGAAGTAAATATATTTTAAAAATAGAACATGAAATCTGTTTCACTAATATCATTTTAATGTAATGCCCATACCCCTTAAATTAAGTTTTTTTGTCCAATTCAGACCAATTTAGGAAATTAGCATGGAAATTATAACCTATATAAATCAAGGATTACAGATCTCCCAGGCTTTTCCCAGTAATCTACTATTTTTTCTCTCTTTGTACAGTTCTCCTGCGAAATATGACCAATCTATTGCTTTTTCTGGTTCATGCAGATTCATGGTGTGGAGGGGATTTCAGATGCAATGAGAGTATGATTTGGGTGTATGTCAAGAAACACCAAGGCACTAAAATGTTAAAAGAAATGTTTAGTTTTCCTGATTTCTCTCATTATTTATCTTTTCCAATCATGCTTTCTCACAAGATGTAGCTCTAAATAAATATTTCTGGTTTGCTATTCACGTTTACATTTTACTGAAAATTTCATTTCATTCCATTCAGAATTGAAATTTGCAATGAGAATTGTTTGGGTTACTTCAGAATTATTCATGTTGTTTCCATGGATTCAAAAAGCAAACTACTTTACAGGAAAATAAGGGGAATACATGTTCTGCATCCCTGACTTTTGAGGCTGGAATTTTCAAATGGAGCCAAAGAGACTTAGGGAACCAAATCCCAATAAGTTCTTAACATTGTGCACCAGGACTGGTATTTTCAAAGGAGCCAATTTCAATCAAAAACTCCCTTAGGTGCCTTTGAAAATCCCAATTCCAGTGCACAACCTTTAGTGACTTTCTAAGATTAGTATAGAGCTCTATAAAATAAACAGGCAAAGATGGAGACAAGGGATAAAAATAACTAAAACCTGGCAGTATGAAATGGTTAAAATTAAAAAGTAATAGAGAAGGATTAAACACTAGGTAAAAATACAAAATAGCAGCAGTTAACAAAACCTGATCATGCTAGCTGCTTTGTGTAAGTGGGCAGACCCTCACATCCCATTGAAATCAATGGAAGTCTACGCAGGTGCAGGGGCCAAGTATCCAGAGCACTTTGCAAGATTGGGGCCTAAAATAAGAACTAACAATGGGTAGGTAAAGGGACAGCTGTAGCCAGCTATATATAGTCAATATATTTTAAAACATAATTAAGAACATATGTACCAGTCATCATCCTTGTTCGTGTTGCATTTCCCCCCCACTCTTTGTTTTTTTCTCTTTTTAGATTGTAAACTCTTTGGATAAAGGACTGTGTCCCTTCCTATATGTTTGTACAGTGCCAGACACATTTTCAGCACTATCATAATGTAAGTACTGAAAATAGGAACACCCCTGGAAATGTGTCATGGAAATGTCTTCAGTTATCCCTCCAAATTGAGATTTTGTTCCAATATAACTTTAATGTGGGAACATATGAGATTTTTGTGGTTGTATCTGAATTTATGCATTACACAATTTACTACTTTTCTTTTTAAGATGACATTGGCACATGTGGGTTAGATATTTTTAAATTTCTCAAATGAAATCCTTAAACCACATTTTTAGTTTTCTAGTGTAATTAGATACACATGTGTCAGTATGATCTAAGCAGGTAAGTACACCTGGTTTTTCCTCAATTATCATAGAACAGAACTTTTTAAATATACATGCTACTTACTGTGATGGAATTACTGGGCTGTCATTCTCCTCACTGCCTTTGAACGTCTGTATTTTACCATAGTACAGCGGGTTACCAAGGGACTGAAAAATGGTCAGTTTTGTTTTCTGAAGTTGATTACCAACTTCACATTCAAACACATAATCATCTCTTATCTCCTAAAAGACAGAACGACATTATACATAGAATCTTTTCAAAAACAAGTCAACAGAAAAGGCTGATCAATATATGTCAGAAGTCTACAAAATACAAATTGCAAATAACACAATCTAGTAGTCCCTAAATGTCACTTTGCTCAGCAGGAATGAAAAATGATTTCCAGAAGAAATTCTCTAACTAATAGGATGGGAGAGATAAATAAGTTACTTAAAAAACAAGAAATACAGAGAACCTGTAACTATTTATAATAGATACTGGAAGTGCAGACAGAAGAAACACATCTAAAAGTAGACACACAAGGTGGGTGAGGGAATATCTTTTACTGGACCAACTGTAAATGGTATTATCTCTCCCACCTTGTCTCTCTGATATCCAGGGGCCAATACAGCTACAACACTGCAAATATCTAAAAGTAGTTATATACACAACACAGAACAATGGTTGAATAGGATGCCATAGGGATGAAAATTAGGTACTACAAGAAAAGTATAATGTCAAGACGGTAGATTTTGGTAACATGAAGAAACCTGCAAGGACAAAGAGATGGATGCTGAAGATAAAGAGGGCATGGTATGTTGGCAGTTCCATTATAAAGATTCCATAAACTGATTTCTAATTAACTTAAGCATTTTCTTGTGTATTGGATCATGCAATTTGCAGCTGATCTATAGGTTTCACTGAGACAGTGGAGGATAAAAACCTGTAGAGCCTTCTGCCTAAAATAGCCCTATGTGCTAACATGCTACAGGGGTTAGACTAGATGACCCTTGTGGTCCCTTCTAACCCTATGATTCTATGACCTCCCTTCCAGAATCTACTGCAAGAGTTATTACTGTAAAGGCAGCTCTCCTGACTCACCCATTACATGAGGATTAGAAACAAAACAAAAGTGTGTTGAAAGCAAGAAACACTGCTTCCTGTAAATTATTACATTTTTGTTACTACAGTAGTGGCAGCATCTTCCCAGTGTCCTGCTATTATACGAGGAAATTACAGTACTTTGGCTAGCTGGTTATTGCAAAGTGGGTAGGCAGTGTTGGCAAAGCCAAAATTCCATTGCATCATGCTCACACTACAAAACTGAGGTTAAGGACTGGAATTTAAGAATAAATTATTTTTACTATTTTGTGTGCCAATGAGAAATAAATTATAGTTATTCCTTTAGCCTGATAATCATCCCAATGCACCAATGTGTGAAATTACACTTCCCCATGACAATCTCCCTTCCAAATTTTTATAGAAGACTAGATTATAGAAAAAAAAAATGTTCTTTATGATCTCATTTACATTTTGTTGAAAGAAGAAGCATCTTAACTAGAGGGAGAAAAGGTTGGCCAAAAGTCTAAATTACTCACATGTGCTGGCCAGACAGTAGGTTGAGAGTCATCAGGTTTGACAGACTTTTCCACTTTGGCATATTTTTCCACCTTAAAAGAAAAAGCAGATATCAGAATATAATGCATTTGAAACAAGTGTAGAGAAGAGCCTTAATGATTTCATACTTCTGTTACTTTGCTCTAATGCTTTCATTGAGGAATTCTCATAATCTTTAAATAGATTTAGCAGAGCTTTATTTAGCTGTGAAAAATCTATTGGCTAAGAGTGTGGCTCACATTGTGGGATGCGTGTGGGATCCCGTCAGACTGAGAGTGAAGCAACTGCATTCTAGAAGCCATTCCCAAAGGCATTGTGCCCAAGCCCAGCACAATGTCCCAAAGAGATTGCTCACTGCTTTATCATTTATCTTCCTGCTTGATACACAAAATGTTGAATAAGTGACATTTTTACTGACCCAAATGTAGTTAGAAACAATTGAACTTACATCAACTTCAGAAGGTGCAGTCAAGTAGCAAGGGTTCTGTTTCCACATATCTACACACTGAGAGGTGGGGGGGCGGGGGCAAAGGGGGAAAGTACAAAACAATGTGAGGATCTGAATACTAATGATTAACAATAAATAAATAAAATAAATAATAATGTTTGTCCATCTAACTTGCAATGTACTTACATTTCCAGCTTTAGAAATTTTGAGGTCAAACTGCTGGGCTCCTTTCCTTTCCTTTCTTTTCTGTAAGTAGTCAAGTAGTCTGAGTTGAGGTGGAGTTGGATAATGTGCCACATCCTGCTGCCGATTCAGAGATGACCTGGAGTATCTCTTGAAACACCTATGGCATATTGAGAAATGTGCTTGTAAAACAACAGACCGAAACATGCTACACAGGAAAAAGCTAGTCACATTGTAACAAAAAGATGTGCTGTGCAATATGCTTTTTAAATTGTCATTTTTATGTTGTTGCATAACACACAATTATGATCCATCTACTTTTAAACATGTTATTGTTCTTATGAGCCTCAAGGTCAAAACATTTGTAGCAAATATTCTTGGAATAAAAATTATGATGGAAGAATTTTGTGAATTTTGACAGCAGTTAAATATTACAAAAAACGTATTAAAAACTGAATACTGTTTAGATTCATTTCATCTTGCCCAAACATTTGTGCCACTGATATACCTACAAGAAGTTAAAATTACATTAAAAAATATGACCGCGCTGCCACTCTCTCCAGGCCAGACAGGCTCCTTAGCTCTGTTAGTATTATACTGTTCACTTGTAGTCATGAAGGCTTCTAATTACAATCATACTGAAGCTAGCATATGAATTTATTTAGCTAATCTCTGCACACCTGAGCACCTAATATCCATTTTGACACCTACTTTGTTAATTCTAGCAGATCATTTATGTATTTTACATATTACTGAGCATACATATATTTCTTAGTAAAATAACTGAACCATTTCAGGCTACTGTAAAATAGTTGTGAACACAACCATACACAAAAATGAAGCTATTCTAACAGACTGTATAGTCGTTTGGCACCACGCTGCTCTTAAAATCATTCAGACACTAATCCTCCAAACAATTATACACTTGCTTAACTTTAAGCACATGAACAGTTCCACTGGCTGTTTAAAATTAAGCTTGTGCATAAATATTTACAGGATCGAGACCTTCTGCATGACACTGATGCTCTAAGTTTGTTGAACCATTTAAGCAATAGAAAATCACATTAATTTTGCTGGATTTTATCCTGTTATATAGTTGAATATTTTTTCTAATTTATAAATTAGAGTCAGGTCATGAAAATAAGATCCCATGTTCATAAAATGAAATCTGTGAAATATTATCCTGGTGAGCCATAGCCTTTAATTCATTTTTTGGTAAAGCAGTGCAAGGAAGGTTTAAGATGAAACATTTTAAACACCATATACTCATATTTAACATTGTTCACAGCTGCCATGTGCCTCAGCTCCATTCTGATTATAAGCCATGGCAAAAATATGGACATGACCATAAGAGAGCAATACAATTTGGTATTCATTCAGTATGACATTGTAAGAAAATAACCCGTGTGTGTGTGTGTGTGTGTGTGTATACACACACACACACACACACGGATTATTTTGTGTGTGTATACACACATAAATGTATACACACACACACACAGTACATATACATTTAATATATTACCAGCTACAATTTAGTATGATCCATGGCTTAATAGGCCTTAGAGCATTTCCTATTTGGAAGAGATTGCAAAAGCATTACACAGAACAAGTACTTAATAAGATTGAGATTAGTAATAACTGATACGGTTATAAGACAAACTTTTGACTTTCCTTAAAAATATTTTTTCCCAGAGTCCTTCATAAAACTTTAATGTATTAAAAATAAAATACAAATTTCCAAAGAGTTTCAAAGTTTGTTTAATTTAAATGAATTTAATCATCGGTTATGAACATACAACGTTAGTTCATGATTTTTCTTTAAACTGATCTGTACAATTCTAAACACGTTTATATATGTCCTGACATATCACAGACTAATTATTACCGTTTCATTGGGCGAGTGTTCATCTTCTGCTTGTTATAGAGGAGTCTGTTTGTGGTGCAGGTTACTGCTATTGAAGGGTCAAGACACAAAGGCTCTGCTGTAGCCAAGACAAGTTGGCTCTCAAGTAGAAGTTTGTCTTCCTATAATATATGCAAATTTTAATTATGTAAAAAAACCTGGAAGTTTTATATATCTATATAGTATTTTATTTCATGCTAATCATCATGGTATCTGACTGTGTGTATACATATGCGCGCACATGCACACATAATTTGATAACTATGTTTTGGATTGTTAACCCAATCCAAAACATAGGGGGGGAGGGATAGCTCAGTGGTTTGAGCATTGGCCTGCTAAACCCAGGGTTGTGAGTTCAATCCTTGAGGGGGCCATTTAGGGATCTGGGGCAAAAATTGGGGATTGGTCCTGCTTTGAGCAGGGGGTTGGACTAGATGACCTTCTAAGGTCCCTTCCAACCCTGATAGTCTATGATTCTATGAACCCAGGAAAATATAATATTTATTGTTTAGGAATCATGGAATCATTATGCTCTATTGTAGGTTGAGGAACTTCTAGATTTTTTATAGCAAAAAAAAAGACTAATATTGAGAAGTAAATGTTTTTACACACACACACAGAGACAATACAAGCAATAAGCAAATCAGTAGTCTGTCAATGATGTATCTTGATGACGTGGCAGAGCTTCAACTTTATCACAGCTGATATATATCAGCCAACAGATACTGGTTGTGGCAAAGAACTTGAATATGTCTGTGCTTCTCAGCAGATATATTTTGCCACTAGTAACTTCTGTTGTATTAAATCAACTAGAATTGCATAATACTAGTCGGTTTCACTCTGCTATCAGTACCGGTGGGAAAGTGCTTCTACACAGGAGAATGGATGATGAAGATGATGGAGGGTGAGGAGGGTAGACTAGTTAGACTATCTCTAATTTTGTCATCCTATAAAATCAAAGATTAAGTGCTGAGCATCTTCAACACCTATTGTCTTCTGTGGGAGTTGAGGGTGCTCAGCATCTCGCAAGATCAGGCTGCCAGTGAGCTAATTTGGCACATCTCTGGATCACTGAACAGACTCTCAACCACCCTAAAATAATCCAAGGTCTGTACAGTATCAGTTTAATATATTTTTCAAAACTGCTATGTTCCATCCTTTATATCATTGTAACGTTTGAATTTACATGGAAACTCACCTGTGTCCATTTGTGGTTGTCACTTGTTATAGAATGCACATCACAAATTAAAGTCTGGAAAAATAGGCAAATTTTTGGTTACTTTTCAAATAAATACGATAATATAATTGTAATATATTTGTATATAAATGATATAAAATATTTAAAAGTGATGGCAAATTTCTATTATGACATTTATCTTAAAGAGTGAGAAAAAGGGGATCCCACTCAGGGTAGTTTAAACCATTTAATTTGATGTACCTCTTACCTGCATTGTTGGACGCAGAAGAACATGCTTGCTTTGGTATGTTGGAGATTTCATATTACCAGACTGCCTGTAGTCACGTATTTCTGCTATGACACACCCACAATGAAAAATATTAACCTGTTTGAAACAAACAAAAATATTTCTGTAAATATATATATTATAGAATTGTCTCGGGACCTACTGTTGTAATTTATTCTTTTGGCCACTCATGCAATGCTCTTATAGCTAATTGTGAACTCCTGCTATGTTTTCACTCTGTAAATTATATATACACCCCATCCAGACATAAAACCAAATTCATCCCCAGTACAGGATGGTGTCATTTCTGCTGAGGTCAGTGGGAGTTGTACAGTTGTTTCTGCTTGCATAATATGGTCCTTGGTGCTGTGCTTATTGTTACTATGGCTAAACCAATAAAGAGTTCTAAACCACTAGGCATTGTCAAGTGTAGTGATCTTTAGTACACACCCAGACAGGTCCAACACCCAAGCGCCAAAAGAACATATTAACATTAAGACAGAAAACTTGACTACCTACATTTATGAAATTCCAATCTCAAACATTTCACTAAAGTGCACTTTTCTGGTTCATAACAGCCATAGGGGTTTGTCACGTTTAGACTAAACCATGGCAAAAAACCAAAATGTGCATGAATTTATTTGTTTTGGATGCTAACAAGATATTTTATTTTGGACACAAAGAATTATGACCCTGATGCTTCAAACTGCTCATTGCAGGTGCACAGAGCCCTTTGCCTGATCAGAGACTGATTAAATGAATAGCCCCCCATTGTAAAGACTTTCTTACCTGAGATTTTTCTAAAAGATCAACCAAAATAGGTGGCAGCTCCTCTGCATCCAAATATTCAAGGAGTTCACCTTCTTCATAAGGCAGTCGAATGGTCTCAGAATCTGAATTCAAACAAAGAATGCAATGCCTTATCTATTTTTTCCCACTACAGCTTCAGAAGTAAAATGCTAAATATAAGCATGTTAAAAAGAAAAAGTGGGGCTGTGGAAAATTATCCCAAATCCTAATTTTTTTTGCATAATATCCATTTTCATGCTTTTGACTGTATTTCCAAGCCATTGGCTTTATCCTGCTCTTATGGCAGTAAATGGCAAAACTCTTATTTATCTCTATAAAGAGCAGAATTTGGCCCCCAAATGAGTTCTCTGTAAATCTAAACTACAGGGAGACATGAAATCTGTCTCTTTCAGTATCAGTAAGTAGAACTAATTGAGCAATAAATGATAGAAACAATTAAAAAACAAACGAACTTGTGCAAATAACCCTAAAGTATTCATCCCCGATCCCGCAAACACTTATGCACATGCTTAACTTCAAGCACATAAGTAATCCCTTTTGCTTCAATGAGACTACTCACGTCACTGAAAGTTAAGTATGTACATAGGGCCTTGGCTACACTTGCAGATGTACAGCGCTGTTAGTTAAACCCGTGTTCGTACAGCTGAGTAGGGAAAGCGCTGCAGCCTGTCCACACTGGCAGCTGCCAGCGCAGTAAGGTGGCTACATTTGAGGCATTTGCAGCTGTATTGGGAACGGTGCATTATGGGCATTCAAGTGGCTGCAACGTGCTTTTCAAATGGGGGGGTGAGGGGGACTTTGACAGGGAGCGTTTTTGGAGAGAGAGTGGGTTTTTGGGGTATCCACAGAGTGTCAGCTCATTATTTCCACACCTCCACATCCCCTGCCTCTCTCTCAATCACTGAAAGCAAACAGCAGGGGCTTTGTTTGTTTTTAAAGAGCAGATAAAAGAGAGGAAACGGAGCCTTCCCCCTCCCCCCTTCCCCCTGCCATTCTTCTCCCTCCCTCCCCCACGCCGTCTCTGTCCAAGGCAACTTTGCTGCCGGCATTCCTAACGGAGCCCCTCCCCTTCCCCCCCCGCCTGCACACAGTAGCTGTGTTTGGTTTTTTGTAAAACACCTCAACAACGGAGCTCTGAACTCCAACCCGGAAGTGCCATTTCAAAACAAAGGCAGCTTCCGGAGATCAGTAACTGCGTTGTTCCTTGGCTACACTGAAAGACCAATGTTCCACCCACTTCGCAACAGCTGTTATTCCTCTCGGGGAGGTGGAGTACATGCAGCGCTGTATCTGAGGAGATACAGCGCTGCACGTGCCTTGCAAGTGTAGCCAGTTAGTGAGTTACAGCGCTGCAGGCAGTTTTATTGCACTGTAACTCGTAAGTGTAGCCAAGGCCAAAGTGTTTGCAGGATCGAGGGCTACATGTTTCAACAATAACATAGTCCTTACATGGACAAACTAAATTTCCTGTTTATTGTTGGAAGTGCAGAATGCTGCTTTTCAAATCTGTCTCATCTGATATTAATGTATTAAAGAAATTGCTCATTTATTTTTTAAGAAATCACCTAAAAATTGCTTATTCTTTTATTGTATTTTACTGTAGAAATTTTTATTTAAATATCGTGTTTTCCCAAAGGGTGCACTACAATATGATTAATATTCTGATGCTCCTGTTCATGGCTAAAAGGTACAAAGCAGCTTTAATTAGGCCTACATTTTCAGAAGTGACTAGTGATTTTGGGTACCTCAGTTTCTAAGTGCCCAACCTGATGAAACTTAAAAGGGCCTGATTATCATGAAATGCTGAGAGCCACCCCTTTGAAAACCAGGACATTTTAGGTGTCTCAAATTGGGCACATGAAATCACTAGTCACTTTTGAAAATGTTCCTCCTTATTTATAAGCACAGTGGGTAGTACCACCTACAATTAAGGTTATAAGCACAGTGGGTAGTACCACCTACAATTAAGGTTACCTGACATTTCCCATTTTAAGACCCTTTTTTTAGAAGCTTATAATTTTATGAAATTTTACCACATGGGCTGAAACGTCCTATGTTTTGTGTCTGTTTAAGGCTGATTTTTCCTAGAAAGTCTTTTTTTAAAATGGCTCAATGAGATCAGGAAAAAATTAGATTAGGGGAAAATTTGTTGTTTTGCCCAGGTTAAAAAAAATTCTTATAACTGTTTTGCTAAGAATTGCTAGTGCCCCTGTGCTTTGAAGCAGGGACTTGAAATTTGGCAGGGGCATTGTTTTTTGCTGTTCCCCTGGAAAAGTTCCCAAATTTGACTAAGTTATAAAACGTTGAAAAAAAATTAAGTTCACACATACTCAGTAGAGACTTAGTAGAATTTGGCAGCTAAATGCTTTGAAGAGTCCATCTTGACTGGGCATGTTCCAGCCCAGGGCTACATGGGCTGAGATCTTCCCCTGCCATTGCTGCACCCAGCTGCTGTGGGCCATCGTAGCACCCAGCACAGAACAGAGAGCAGAACAATGATCTTTCCAGTGCCTTCAATGCTCGCCCAGCTAGGATTCAGGTAGCATGTAGGAAGCAACTTAACTTGAGTGCAGAGGGGATGAATTGGACCTGAGTGTGTTGGAGTAGTGGAGGGAATAGATTGGGACAAGCAGCCCAGGGGAGGAAGGAAGATTAGGATGAGGAGCACAGAAAGGGAAGTGCCTGAGACTGGATGAGGAGCTAGGGGCAGCAGAGATGGGGACTGCCTGGGCAAGGGACCTTGGAGAAGACTAGAACTTGAATAGGGAGACTGGGCCTGGCTAGGCAAAGAGACTTGGAAAGACTGGGACAAGAAGACTGGGGATGAAGGACTGGGACAGGCTGGATTAAACACCCCTGAAAAGGGATGAATTTTTCTCTGGACAAATAAATGTTATATACCGAAATAAGGACTATGCAGACGGCTAAAGCTTGGTAATTTAGAGTTTATTCCTATGTTCATATAAGCACCATCCATGATCAGGTGCTTGGACATTTTTAGTTCAAGAACAGAATTGTACAGAAGATTGCTTTAGAACAGAACACTTTGTGGATACAGACTAACACGGCTACCCCTTCGATACTTAGAACAGAAACAAGCACCAAATGCAAGCAGCCAGCATGGCTCATATTGACTAACTAGCGTTTATAAAGCACTTTGAAGATGAAAAGAGTTAAGCAGCAAGAATATTACCTGATCCATTTTTTCCCCTGAGCATCAGCGAATAACCCTCATTCCCTGGATAGAGGTTCACTACCAAACATGATAACGTCTCCTGCATTACCAGCTTCTCAAGTAAGTTCACATTTCGCCTCAGCTTCTGCTTTAAAAGTAAAGTGTGCTCATGAAAATAATCAATAAACTCAAGTCATTAATAATATGACATTGTTAACAAAAATAAATAAATAAATCAGAAGGTGAAATTATTAGTGAATGCTGAACATAGTCTACCTCATGTCAAAGTATAGATTTAAAGAAGCCAAGTATTTAAACAAACACACAATAGGGTACATTCATGAAGTAATGCAAACTGCATACCTTACACACAAAAAAAGATTTGAGAAAGTCTTTTTAATCCTTTTCACTCATCAGTCCACAGTTAATATGGTTATAATCTAAGAATACTCCCTATGCTGTAACCCCATAAAACCTACTCTGTACATTTATTTTATAATTTGTAAATTTAACCAAATGGCACTTTTTGACCAAAGAACAAACAGGCCTTCAGAAATTCTTAACAGCAAAAGTTTCCCTCCAGATTTACAGTATGACTAGAATCTGGAAGCTTTTCTAGTTGCATTGCCTTGCCTAAATTTGCTGAAATCTGGTCCAAGTGCCACAATAACGTTTCACTATTATTTGTAAAGAGGGTCCTGTTCACTAACAACAGTTAAAGATGTGAATGACCTATTTCCCCCTCTTCCCCGCCCTGTGCCCACTACACTTTCAGCTATTCAACGCCCTTGGCAACAAAAGAGTATTAATTTTTTAAGCCTGAGATTTCTCTTTTTCTCCTTCTATCTTCATTTTATGGTTGAAGGCTAAGGTTGGGTAGAGGTGCTGCTAAATGAAAGGCATCATGAGTCACACCCAGGGGGGAAACAAAAGTTTCACCACTATTGTCTTCTCCTACAAGGACTTAACACATCAGATGTGGGAGGATGGGGGGAAAAAACATCAATGTGCTACCACTTTTTCTAGGGGAAATATTTCTGAGGGGAAGGGAAAACAGATTGAGAAAGGAGTGTTGCTGCTAAGCCAAGAGGCTATTTTAACAGGACTGCAGGAAGAATGGGGGGAAAACTGTGGCGCTCACCCTGCCTAGCCCTGGGCTGACTGCCAGGAGCCTTTCCCATGCCTCTCAAACTCATAAATGGTGGCAACAACTGCATGTTCCCCTATCTTGAGAGAGACATGCAGGCAACAGCAGAAGAACAGATAAAACAGCATAGTGCTTCTGCTGCCTGGAAAAGAGACAGGGAAGAAACCAGCTCCTGCCAGCAGTGCAAGGCTAGTCGGCTCAAGAGATCAGACTCTTCCCCTGTGGCACTGGAGACATAACCTGCCAGCAATGCAAACCTTTCCATTTACCAGACTCACATGACACCCCAGCTCCAAGCAGAAACAGCAGATTGCACACATATTGCTTCCACAGAAGCTCAGTGCTTACAGAATTGGGGATGAGGCTGCTATGCCTTCAGCTGAGCTGAGATTCAAAGAATGATGTAGGAGCACAAGAACTGTCCTACTGAAGCAACGAAATGGCACACTTAGTTTGTGTGCTTGAGAGGAACATGTAACAGATCCCCAGTCTCAACCCAACCCATTCACCCAGCTCAAGCAATGTTTTCCTTACGTGTAGTGCTTTGTTTAAAAAACAAACAAAACTTCCCACAATCACAAGAACAGCCATATTGGGCCAGACCCATGGTCCATCTAACCCTATATCCTGTCTCTGACAGAAGATCAGCCTAGGATTGCTTCCCTTTGGGAGGAAGTCTTATCAAATGTTGATCTTGTTTTCAAGAAAAGGTCTGTTTTCAGTATTGGATAATTATGTTCCTTTCATTCTTGATAATACTATAGTTCAAGATTTCCAGTCACATGACAAAGCACTTTAACTTGAGAGCACTCAAATTCTGCAGGACTAAACTCAGGAACAAAGTCTTTTCTATTATTTAATAGAGATCAACAGGAAATGAATTTCAGATAACTGGATTTTATAATACCACCATATAGTCTTTTATATATTGTCACAATGATCTAAAACACTCAAAGTATAAATAAGATCTCCATCTCTGTGTTAAGGGAACATAATTATGACATTTTCTAATTCTGTTCTGGTGTGAAAATGCCATGCAGCAGCAACTCAGTTCATCTAGTGAAAAGCACTATTTTATGCTAAGCATGGGCAAGTGAGTAACTTCATCAACTGACCACTTCTGACAAAATTACTAAATGCAGGCAGAATTAGATACATAATTCACTTCAGAAGTGTACCCAAGTGTCCCACTAATAATGGAAAACAGGGATCTACATTTTTAAGGGAGGGAGCTGTCCCCTATTAAATGATGAGTAGAATTATAATGGTAATTCCATTGTAAATCTAATTTAATTCAGCTAACCACATGCAATTGTATATGAATGACAAATTAATTTTTTTTTTCCAAATATATTCTTGCCAGTAAGTAGTTGTTCAGTTACATTTTCTTATCTTTTTCGGCCTTCTGACGCTAAAATAAGAAGATATTTTTGACATCAGGTTCAGATGATCCATTCTGGATTGAACTAAATAGTTCACTTTTGAAGTGTAAAGTGAGTTTGCAATATGAATTGGCGCTTTCAGAATCAGTTCCAGTAAAAACATCAATCTATCCATTGAGCTGGCTGCTAGGATATATGTGGCAGATTTGGGGGTGATAGGGCCTTTTCTGTTTTCACCTGCCTACCTCCACTTGGCCCTCAGCAAGAGTAGAGAGTGAGAGCTTCATTATGTTTGGTCCAAGTGCGAGGGGCCAGTTACAGCAGCAAGCAAGAGGTAGAGAGTTGCTTCTTTTCCCCGCCCCTGTCCTTTGCTGGGGCCCAATAACTACTACATACTATAAAGGATAGCTAGCCTTTTTCTGTCTCAAACAAGATCTAGAAGAAGTGGTGTTTATTTTTCCTATCCCTGTATTTTTGTACATGTCTGTATTTCTATCCCGGCCTAACAGTAAAGCATTCAGTCAAGTATTTTATTAGCCCACCGGAACATCATTTGGAGACAAATAAGATTAATTCCAATATTATCTGTTACTGTCCTTCTCCTGGACCCAAACTTAAATCATTTAAATTTACACTGTCACAGTTTATTTTTATGACTGCTCATCTCTCTTAACATAGCTAAAGTGAATGTTTCTGAAAAGCTGCCTTTGCTGCTTATCAGGTGTCATGTTATTTGGTAGTATGCAAATATGGAAAAATGCTGCTGCCATCCCTCTGAGGTCATGTTTCATTGTTTTTGTGGGCTGATAGTCTCATCTTTACAGAGACCAATTGGTACAATGACCATAATTAGAGGCTATTTCTGACATGTAAGCCTACCACGTCACACCAAACACAGGCAAACTCCATCATGAACATTTTAGTTTCAGTAATGGGCGTAAAAAATCCTCTCTCTTTCAGTTTATCATGTTTAGAAAAGTCTTTATATAAAGCCCAGCAAATTCATACCTGATTCTACTGGCAACAGAAATTAATAGCATAGGATCTGCCCTGAATAGATGTATAGTTATGTCATCCTCTAGACATACCACAATTTTAGTCCTGTCACTTTCTCAGCCTTGAAGACTAACCTTTTTTAGTGTCAAAAACCTAGTGCAAAGCTATACCAAATGGCCTAGTCTGTTCCAGAGCTGATTGGTATGATAAACGAGAGAGAGAGGCCTGCATTATTTTCAGCAATCTGTTTTGTAGTTATGCAAGTCAAAGAGACTGGCTCATCACTTTCTAATTTCATAGAGCAAAGGGCCTCCTAACCCCATGTTATTTTCTATATGGAAGTGCAATCTCACTCATCCATCTGCAAACATTTTTTGTATAGCTTTTTATATACAAGATTTTAAAAACTTTATTAATACATGTTATTCCAGCAGTCATAATACTCAGCACTTATACAGCATTCTGAAACATAAATTACGCCTCATACAATGCCTGTGAATTTTTATATCCCTTCTACAGAAAGAAAGATAAAGAGCGAGCAGGCAATTGATTTGCCTACAGTCACACAAGTTAGTAACAGAAAGATGAAATCCAGCAGTTCCGATAAATTTTTGTGTGACTTTGCAGAAGACATTATGCAACAGATGAATTCATACCAACACAACTAAGGAAGTGCTCCAATTAAAATAATATGTAAGTATTAACATATTTAAAGAGGTAAGGGGGACAGAATATAGGAAAAAAAACCCATAAGAGCATTTTGGTTTAAAAACTGATTCCTCACGAGGACTGTGCTTTGACCTATATCCCATAATAACTGACAGCAGCATAACTAGGGCAGAAAGGAATTTATAGGCCTTTTCCATAAGTGTTTATAATCCTGGGATTCTTTTATTCACTATATATTCAAAAGTATTTCATTCAGGACAAGCAGTTAAGAATTTGTTTCCATTTTAATTATTTGACACATTTGTTTTATTTCTTCACATGACACAGATTTTCTTCTGTTCGTGCAATGGAGATCTGAAGTCTTCACACAGCATCTTCCTTCCCAAAAATAAGTCACTTGTGTTGCTCTACATGAAGTCTACAGTTCCGGAAAAAATATGGGTCAAAGTAGCTAAACCAAGAAGTTTGGAATACTTCCTTAAGTACATTTTAACTGGTTTTCCAATCTTGAAGAGACATGTCCAGAGACAGTGTACCAATATAGCATATATGCTCTCTAGTTCATCCACAAATTATTGGGCTGAATACATGAATTGGTGAGTAATAGTCTGTGTGGCCTGTGTTATGCAGGAGGATTCGACTATACATTTCCCTTCTAGTCTTGAAAACTACTGATCAAAATGGCAGAAGAGTTTTAACTAGAGTTTTTATTTTCCTAAAGTAATCATGATCTGATTAATTATTCACAGACTATGAAGCATCCAGCGGCTATTTAGCATGGTAAATATGTATCTATTAATTACATTTACCACTTCACTATAATATGCAGATTAGCAGAAGTTTAAAAGGCTCTCTCCATGATAAAAATCTGTTTTCAAAGTTTAATTTATTCTTGTTTATAAGGAACTGCCTGTGCAATAGGGATCCACCACTCCTAAAAAACCATTAACATTTTTGTTTGGACATTAAGAGTGATCTCATTCCGTTCTCCACAATTTCCTGCCAATAGTTACAAGAATAGGCTTAGTCCCATTCTTCCTGAGGGAGACCACCTCCGAAACAAACAGGTTTCAGAGTAGCAGCCGTGTTAGTCTGTATCCGCAAAAAGAACACGAGTACTTGTGGCACCTTAGAGACCAACACATTTATTTGAGCATAAGCTTTTGTGGGCTACAGTCCACTTCAGCAGATGCATATAATGGAACATATAGTAAGACACATCTTGATTATCACTACACGGCCATCACTACAAAAGTTTTTTCCCTCCTGCTGATAATAGCTCTCAATTAATTAGCCTCTTAAAGTTGGTATGGCAAATTCCACCTTTTCATGATTCTCTGTATATATCTTCTTACTATATGTTCCATTCTATGCATCTGATGAAGTGGACTGTAGCCCACGAAAGCTTATGCTCAAATAAATGTGTTAGTCTCTAAGGTGCCACAAGTACTCCTGTTCTTTTTTCTGAACCACACAGTCACTCTAAAGATTAACTGCAAAGTTAGTGCCGTGTACTATGCTTCTAGAATGTATAAAGATTGCTTCAAATTCCTGCATTTATTTGCCCGTGGGCTTAGTCCATTACCAATAACAAGGCTAGGATAAAATATGTTTTGCCAATGTTAAGTTATGGTGACCGTTTCTCTCTAGCGCACCTAGAAAAGGTATCTAGGACTTGATACGTGGCACAAGGAGGCATGGATATGCCTTTTGTTGTCCCCATGACATTCTCCCAAATTTGGCCAAGTTACAAGACTTTGGGGGGGAAATCCAAAATTTGCACATACAGAGACTTTAATTTTAGCAGCTAAAAATCTCTGAAGATTCCATCCTCATAGAGCATGCTTGAGCCACACAGCTTCCACTGCAAATACACACAGGGCATGCACCAGCCCATGGCCAGAGGAGCAAAGCCAGATTTTTCCTTTAGTTGCTGCTCTGGGCAGGACTGGACACTGGAATAGAGTCAGTTTCCCGTGCTCCCAGTGACACCGCTACACACACACCCCTCCCCTTCTTGCTAGTATCCGGGCAACCATGTGATTGAAATGCAGAGGGGAGGGAAAGGAGTAGGTTAGGACAAGAAGTCTTGTCAGACTGGAGGAAGGGGAGAGAAACTGAAACTGGGTGGGGGGGGGAAGAGGAGAAAGAGAGGAGGCTGAGACAATAGAGTCAGAGCCAGTGGACATGGAGGGACTGGGACCAGGAACTGGTGAGGGAAGAACAGAGAGAGGACACAAGAAGCTGGGGGAGGGGATAGTGGGACTGCCTGGGCAAGTAAACTGGAACTGAGAGCCAATATGGGGGAAATGGGGACAGGAGAAAGGGAGACAGATCTGACAAGAAGCTGGGGTACAGGGGAAGAAGAGGGACCAGTAGAGCAAAGAGACTGGGATAAGGAGCTGGGAGTAGAGAAAACAGACGGATTACATAAGAAGTTGGAAGGGGGAAACAGGACTGGCTTGGAAAGGAAACAGACTGGGATGAGAAGCCTAAGGAGTAGAGACTGGGACAAGGAGTCAGGGGTCTGGAAGAGAGGGCTGTAATGGGCTTGAGGGGATGGACAAAGAGGGGTCAAGCTTGAGGGAAAACGGGCAAAAGCTACACTCACCTCCAGAGCTTGGAAAGGTACACAATGTACCCAAGTCTCACCATTTCTCTTCTGTCAGCAAATATCTGTGAAAACCACTGGCAAAAGTACCAACCCCCCTGTACTGCTGGTCCACATAGCAGTAGTAAATAGTCATCCTCCATCAGATACTCTGCTCACTCAAGTGGCAGAGGTCTGTGTGATGGATCTAAAGATTCCAACCCTTCTGATGAACCCCATGGGTGTCAATATGATGCCACATGATAGCTTTTATGGTTTTTTCAGTTTGCTTTATTAAAAATGCAAAAAAGTATTAAGGTCACAAAGTCAAGAACTCAAAAATTAGGAAACAGCAGAATTAAAGTTACCTGTGCAATTTCAATTTGGCCTGCTTGTGCATATGCAATTATGATATAGTCCTTAATTACATTACTACATTTTATTTTTCCTCACAAAACTCCTGCCTCATTCAGGGCACAGGATGGATGGTGCTCATTAATAAACTACTTGAACAACATTGGAAAATTAAAACGGTAATGTCTGGCCCTAGACATTTTTACTTCATGGTACTCAAACCCAGCCCTGAAGACAGAATTATTAGTTTCTTCATAGACTTTTCTATGGTACTCACCACTATAATATCCAAACATTCATAACTTCACAAACATTCATTTTATTTTCACAACGCTCCTGTGAGTTGAAGGATATAATCCCCATAATACTGATCAGGAGCTGAGGCACAGAGCTTAAAGTTTCCGATGATTTTGGGTGCCCGATTTGAGATACTTAGGACCTGATTTTTCAGAGTATTAGGCATTATATAGCACTTATATGATCAAAGCGCAGCTCCCATTGGCTCAGAATATTGTTTTCTTCCCCAGCTATTCAGTTTTGCCAACCACACTAACTTAATGTATCTCTTAATTTCCAGAAATAAAACTATCAATATATAGGCTTGGCAGAATTTGATTTTTATAATTCCAACAGATAAAATGCTTTAAATAAATATTGATTTCTCTTTATCTATTTACATTTTCACATTTATGGGAAGTTATGGCAGGCTCAGACAATTATTTAATGACAATAGATGTTGAGATTCAAGTAGTTAAAGGTTTATAGCCATTAAAACTCAAATTGTCAACATCACGTCAAAATATACATAGTAAATAACCTCATACCAAACTCTAATAAAAGTTCAAGAAGCACTTTTCTTACTTTGCCTATCTGTGAATTATCATCAATGGAAATATTTTTCCATCAGTTTGTGTGTGTACAGTGAAAGACATTTACCAATAAAAATCTAACCCTTCTGTGACGGTGTTCCCCATAAAACTTTATGGGGAGATGCTTATAAATGTATATATGTAACTAAAATATGTTTTATGCTACATGTGCCATGTAACATATCTCTGTGAAAGTTATGACCTACTGAATTTACTCCTCCTGTTTGTATGCATGTATCATTGTTGTAGTTGGAGTTATGAAGATTGGTTTTATATTTGCTGGTTTTGTACATAGCCTTTGTAAGTGCATGGGATCATCTTTGGAGCAAAGAATGCCTGTTAAATGCGAGCACTTGACAGACAAAAGACTTTGCAGACCCCAATCCACATTGGGGCCAGGTCTGGAATGCAACTGGTTAGACTGGTTAGGGCGCATGGGCAGGTGACTTGCCCATGTGATCCTAAAACTCCAGGGCAACTGGATCCTACACAGGGAGAGGAAGAGAGGCTATAAAAGCCCTTGCAAGACCCTTCCATTTTGTCTTCAGCTGGCTAAAGGGAGAGGCTCTCCACCCCCCCAAGGACATTCCTGAGGGGAACTGAACAAAGGACGAGGCACACTAGGGGGTGTGAGAGTCTGCTGAGCTCAACTGGACCCAGGCTGATTCCACAGCCTGTAAAAAGGAAAATATCCAAATCTGGTGAGGCTTTTATCTGTGTTAACTTTGAATAGACATAGATGTGCGTGTTTTATTTTATTTTACTAAGTAACTTGCTTTGTTCTGCCGGTCATTAATTGAACTCACTTAAATCCTATTTTCTGTACTTATTAAAATCACTTTTTACTTATTAAGTTTCCTGGAGTTGAGTTGTTACCTGGGGGAACGCAAACAGCTGTGCATAACTTTCTATCTTTGTAATAGAAAGCGAACTATTTATGAGTTTACCCTGTATAAGCTTTATACAGGGTAAAACGGATTTATTAAGGGTTTGAGCCTCCTTGGAGTTGAGCAGCTGGGTGTCAAAGGCAAGAGCGCTTCCAGGGGCCTTACAGTGGCGAGTGGACTTGGTTCGAACCTGGGTCTGTGTTTGCAGCAGATCAGTGGAATCTGGCTCAAAACAGACAGGATTCGGGAGTCCCAAGCTGGAAAAGGCCTGGAAGCAGGGGCAGAAGTAGCCTTGGCACACCAGGTGGCAGCACCAAGCAGGTCTCTGTGGCCCCAACCCGTCACAGTGGCGTAGTCGAGCAGGATCTGTGCACAGCTGATTGCTTTGACGTACTGGTAGTGATTTTAAGTGAGTTCAATTAATGACCGGCAGAACAAAGCAAGTTACTTAGTAAAATAAAATAAAACACGCACATCTATGTCTATTCAAAGTTAACACAGATAAAAGCCTCACCAGATTTGGATATTTTCCTTTTTACAGGCTGTGGAATCAGCCTGGGTCCAGTTGAGCTCAGCAGACTCTCACACCCCCTAGTGTGCCTCGTCCTTTGTTCAGTTCCCCTCAGGAATGTCCTTGGGGGGGTGGAGAGCCTCTCCCTTTAGCCAGCTGAAGACAAAATGGAAGGGTCTTGCAAGGGCTTTTATAGCCTCTCTTCCTCTCCCTGTGTAGGATCCAGTTGCCCTGGAGTTTTAGGATCACATGGGCAAGTCACCTGCCCATGCGCCCTAACCAGTCTAACCAGTTGCATTCCAGACCTGGCCCCAATGTGGATTGGGGTCTGCAAAGTCTTTTGTCTGTCAAGTGCTCGCATTTAACAGGCATTCTTTGCTCCAAAGATGATCCCATGCACTTACAAAGGCTATGTACAAAACCAGCAAATATAAAACCAATCTTCATAACTCCAACTACAACAATGATACATGCATACAAACAGGAGGAGTAAATTCAGTAGGTCATAACTTTCACAGAGATATGTTACATGGCACATGTAGCATAAAACATATTTTAGTTACATATATACATTTATAAGCATCTCCCCATAAAGTTTTATGGGGAACACCGTCACACCTTCCAAGCCTACCAATATACAGTAACTCCTTACTTAAAGTCGTCCCAGTTAACGCTGTTTCATTCTTACATTGCTGATCAATTAGGGAACATGCTCATTTACAGTTGTGAAATGCTCCCTTCTAAAGTCCTTTGAAGACTATCAATGGCAGTTCAATTGTCCCATCCCCCACTGCATGTGCTGCTCTCGGAGACTCCGGCCTGCTTGCTGTGTGGATGGGGGGGGGGAGGGGAAAAAGAGAGTGGGGGGGCGCTAATGTCAGGGTGCCTGTTTGCTGTGGGTGGGGAGAGGAAGAGAAGGGGGCCTAATGTCCCCCTGCACCTTGCTTACCCCATCTTCCATAGAGCAGGGGGGACACACGAGGGAGGGAGCTGCTGCCTTTGGCAGAAGCTGCAGCTGCGGGGCTTGCTGAGCTAATTAACAAGGCAGTGTACTTCTGACCCCACTCTTGATACCTAATTGGAAATGTGCATCTCTATCTCTGAAACACATCTTTCCTGCTGGCTTGTAGAGTGTGAGAGTTAACCCTTGAGGGCTCAGTGGAGTGCAAGTTCATTTAGCACTCTTTTAGAAGGCTTGAAAGCTTTTTATACAATAATACAATCACTTTGTGTACCTACATTCCATTCCCTGGGACATTTCCACCCTGACTCCTCCACCTCAACCAAGCTTCACTATCATCATCGCTGTGTACCAGTATTCAATTGTTTGTTTAAAACTTATAAATTTCCCTAGAACCTAGCCTCCTTATTTACATTAAGTCTTATGGGGAAATTGGATTTGTTTAACATCATTTCGCTTAAAGTCTCATTTTTCAGGAACATAACGACAACGTTAAGTGAGGAGTTACTGTAGTATTTGGCACATCCATATTTGATGGCAGCACCTTACACATACTGAAGTTGATAAGTGTAGAGGTAGAGATGGTTTCCAACATTATCTTCCCATTAAGTGAAAATATTTTCCAAAGGTCCTGACCAACATCCCGTACTGTGGAGATCCATTACTGAAAATAAGGTCAGGATGTCTACTACAATAGCCAGCATTTTATTTTACTGAATTAGGGCACTAAACAGAGCTTCATGGTCTAAGGTATCTTCTAAATAAAAAACAATCCCCTTTGTATTCTTATGGACCAGGAGTTTACAACCATATTCCTGGTTTCACTTTAATCCTTCACTCCATTTCACCACTTGTGATGCATCTTAATAGCTGGGTAAACACAGGTTTGCTGAGTGCCTTCCTCTTTTGCCACACTTGGATTATACAGTTGATTTCTACTTGAACCCTCCATGATGGTTCAGTCTACTGATTAACCTTCTCAGAAGCTCCTCCCTACCTAGCGTCCAGCTATTACAACCTACCTGATTCCTCACCTCCCACAAACATTAGAATTCATCTCCATGCCTCTGGACCACCCCATCCTTCCCACCAAGATTGAGCCTCACACTTCTTCCACATAGTCAGCCCTACTCTCTTGGAAGTGGGCAAGGGCACCAGTGCCTTCCTAGCTCTATAGGAAATTAGTATACTTACAGCAAAAGAAACCCTACTGCTGCCTGCCTTATTGCCATAATTTCCTCCTAATTTCCTCTAGACCCCCTAACTAGCTGCTGCAACTAACCTGATCCTCCTCCTCCTCTCCCTGCTGCTAAAACCCAATTCACCCAGCCCACTGCCCTGATGAAATTAAAGTTGTGAATAATGTGCAGATGAGGAGATTAAAATGGCATCTGTATTCACTAGAATTTGTGATGTTAATAATCTCGACTACAATCAGCACTCAAAACCACAAAACCAAAACCACTATCAGGAAAACCAATACGACAGCAATTCAGTGACTGGCATATATACACCATTCCTACAGTTTCTCCCTCTCCCCCTCCCCCCAGCCCCCAACAATAGGTTTGTTTTGATTTTTTGTTTTGTTTTGTTTTTTAAATGAGAGTGGTGTTGAAGTAGGTTCCCTATGCTATTTTTAGCAGACATGCCAAGGGAAGTATATTTTAGTGTACTGACATTTCATCCATGGCTTTTTAAGCCCTAAATAGGTCAGATGAGGCTCTTTTCTTAGGTTTGAAAAGGACTTCACAATATTTGACAACAATGCAGCAGTTATCCCAGGAACAAAATGGCAATTTAAAATAGAAGACAGTCAAGTCTACTTCTTCACTAGTAGCCAAGGTAAGCAGAAACGACACTGCAGGTCCTTTGAAGGTAGTGACATTAATAGGACTTGACTCCGGGTACAAACACTGGCCCTGAACATGCACTCATTAATTTTGATGGTATAGGTTCTAGCACTAACTCTCAGTCCTCTCAGTAAGCCCCACACACTGAGGCTCCTACTGTATTGATACTATTATTGTTTTGCTACTATTATTACAGCGAACTTGTTAGCAACTTTTGTGGCTCTCTGGTACTCAGTTGGATAGCAAAGTAGCTCATTTACGATAAAGGGGGCACACCACAGCACCAGGGTAGTAGCCATCTATTTTCTCTGGCTGAAATTCTATTTTGGCTTCTTTTAAATTACACTAGAGTAACTGATTAGTTATTGGACCAGTCTTATTATTCTTTCAATTTCATACCTAACTGAAAAGACACTTATCTTATACACCTAGTCCGTACAAATAATGTGTGATTTCTAGACTATTCATTAGCTCAGATGTAAGTGCTGCAGTCAAAAGATTTCTGCAAATCTCTTGTGCCATTTGCTGTTGTCTCCTCGTTGTTAAACTTGCTAAACTTGCTTATTTATCTATTTAGAGATTGCACTGAATGGCTGCTTAACAAATAAATTCCACTTACCTTTATCTCAGGCTCTTTTTCACATTCTTCTATATACAAGTCATATAGCTTTTGAAATACAGATTTTCTGAAATTAAGGAAAATGTTAACATAAAAATTGTGTTAAATAAATGCAATAAAAAGTTAAATATTGAAATATTTGCTACCTTCCACTGGATAAATATTTTCGTTTGGGAGGTCTCTGACGGGCACTTTCAATGACATACTGGAAGAGAAAGGTGCATGAAACTCAACAGTTCTATCAATGTACAAGTTACTTTAAGAGCCTTAAATCATTAAAGCAAATTTAGGTTACAGTAGTTATTCTGTGTTACACAGACAACAACATGTCAAAATGTAGTTCTTTAAACGGATTAAATACTCTCACTTCTAGAGCGGTCTATGGGAGCGGTAGTTACAAAGGAGTGCTTAATTCCAACCACCAGCTAACAAAGGAGTTATTTCATAGCTAAAATTAAAATAAAGTGGTACGTTTCATGATTATCACTATCACGGTTAAGAAGTAGTTTCTGAAGTCTACAACACTTTATGCCAACATTTTATATTTACAGTAACAAAACCTTAAAGAAACCTGAAATTTCACTGTATTTGAACCAAGACAATTGCAACATCCAGATATAATGCTGTTGCCCTGGTACAACTCACTACCTTTGAACACAGCCAACTGTGTTTTAGAAGGCCTACTTTGTTCCTGTGCTTCGCTAACATTTTTTAGAAAGTAGGGTAATTCTAAACAAATGCAAGGTGTGTACAATATTTTAATAAATGTTAGTTAAGACACTCTCAAATTTAGCCCTCGATTTAGGTTTTATATAGACAAGCTTTCACAAAATCCAAAGTCTGGAGGAAACATTTCCATTCTTGACAAAGTGCTGATGGATCATTTGGTTTATTTTAAATAGAGACACGTTCTCCCTCTTTTTCCCCTCTCCCCCCCAATATTTTGAATCCAGTATTATATAGTGTAGGAGAACCTGCATATGAAAAATGACTGATATATTCTTTGTTGGCTGTGGGATGACTTAAATTGCTCACACTAGGTTTATGTAGACTATATAAATAGCAGCCTTGTAGGATTCTGTTGACCAGGATACATGATTGTTTTGAAAATAAAGTCTTAAATGTTTTCCTCATGGGAAAGACCAAGCAAGTAGATTCTGTGCCTGGGCTGGTAGTTTTAGTGACAATTTTGTAAAGCTAATGTTCTATACATAGTTTATACAAAAACACCTTCATGTAATATAAATGCACAAAATGTAAACAGACATTTAAATTTAAGCCTGATAAATTATTTACATATCAATAGGCAATTTAGCTACTCCTTACCTCTGCACGATCCAATGCCAGTTCTAAAGCTTGTTGCTGCAAAAATTATAAACAGCTTTCTTAGAAAATGTGTTAACTGATGAAAACCTTGTACTGTAACAACCACCCCAAACTCTATGACTAGGACTCAAAGTAGTTTTAGTTTGTTATTTTTACAGGACTAGCTAATCAAATGTAGGATTCTTTGGCATGTACAGAATTCTACCAATAAATTCAGCACTCTGTTTAACTGCGTTAACAGTAATTAATTCCACTACAGGATTTGTGTAGATTTGACTGGATTATTAAATGTTAGAAGGACAGTGATGCCGAACTGTAAGGTGGGCAATACGAAGTTTTAATCAAAATTTAATTTTTAAAAAATTGAGAAAAAATGGGTAGGCAAGGCTATTCTTTGCCCTCACCCTGGCTGCCAATACAACATCTTTTAGCACAACCGCCTGCTTGCATTTATTGCATCAGGAAGAGTAGCACTAGTGGGATAAAGGATGTGTGTGTGAGAAAGACTTAGTAACAACTAACTGTAAAGCAGAGTAGTCTTGAAGAAACGGATCAAAGCCCACAGCCACTGATACCAAAGAGTGTGCATTAAAGTAGGTCACCTTACCATGAGATGGGAATGAAGACCCAAACCTCCATCACTCAGACTCCGTACATTACACTTCTCCTATCAACATGGAGCCACTAAGGAAAAGTGGTCTAGGCCCCTTCCCGAGACATACAAGCAGCCATTTGGTCAAAAACTGAGCTTTGGCAGAGTTCCTCCTCAAAGATTCCCTTTGAGGTGGGTTGAAAAGTATGTCAGAGCCCATGATTACATACTGAACTCAAAGTCCTGCAGATTGTTCATAACATCTGATAGCAGAATTCACTAGATAATACTTATTGCAGCTGCTTTACAGAATCATAAAAATGTAGGGCTGGAAGGGACCTCGAGAAGTCACAGTAAAGCTAGACCATCCCTAACAGATGTTTGTCCAACTTGTTTTTTAAAAGCTTTCAATGATGGGGACTCCATGACCTCCCTTGGAAACCTATTCCAGAGCTTAACTATTACCCTTATAGTTAGAAATAATTTCCTAATATCTAACCTAATCACCCTTGCTGCAGATTAAGCTTCTTACTTCTTGTTCTTTCAATGGACATGAAGAACAATTGATCACTGTCCTCTTTAGAACAGCTCTTAACATATTGGAAGACTTATCAGTTCGTCCCTCAGTCTTCTTTTCTCAAGACTAAACATTCCCAGTTTTTTCAACCTGTCCTTGTAGGTTAGGTTTTCGAAACCCTTTATCATTTTTGTTGCTCTCCTCTGGACTCTTTCCAATTTGTCCCCATCCTTCCTAAATTGTGGTACCCAGAATTGGACACAGTTCTCCAGCTGGAGCCTCACCAGTCCCGAGTAGAGTGGGACAATTATTTCCTGTGTCTTACATAGAACACTCCTGTTAATATATCTCAGAATCACATTAGCCTTTTTTGCAGCTGCAGCACATTGATGACTCATATTCAGTTTGTGGTCCACTAGAACCCTAAGATCCTTTTCAGCAGTGCTATAACCTGACAGCTATTCCCCATTTTGTAGCTGTGCATTAGGAAGGAAAAATCAAAGAGAAGTACTTTGCACTTCTCTTTATTGAATTTAATCTGTCTGAATTCAGACCAATTTTCCAATTGGTCAAGGTCATTTTGATTTTTAAACCTGTCCTCCAAAGTGCTTGCAACCCCTCCCAGCTTGGTATAATATGCAAATGTTATAAGCGTATGCTCTACTCTATTAGCCACGCCATTACTGAAAATATTGACTAGTACCAGAGCCAGGACTGATCCTTGGGAGACCCCATTAGATACATGCTCCCAATTTGACAGCAAACCATTGATAACTACTCTGAGTACGGTTTTTAAGCCAGATGTGCACCCACATTATAGTAATTCATCTAGACTACTTTTCCCTACTTTGCTTATGAGAACGTCACATGGAACGGTGTCAAAAAACTTAATAAAAATCAAAGTACATCATCTCTACTGCTTGCCCCCATCCAGTAGGTCAGTAATCCTATCAAAGAAGGAAATTAAGTTGGTTTGGTATGATTTGTTCTTGACAAATCCATGCCAATGACTCTTTATACCCCTATCATCATCCAGGTGTTTACAAATTGATTTTTAATAATTGCTCCAGTATCTTTCCAGGTACTGAAGTCAGGCTGACTGGTCTATAATTCCCCGGGTCTTCCTTGTTCCCCTTTTTCAAGACAGGTACTATGTTTGCCCTTCTCCAGTCTTCTGGGACCTCTCCAATCCTTCAAGACAATTGCTCATGACTCCAAGATTGCTTCAGCTAGTTCCATAAGTGAGCTAGGATGAATTTCATCAATCCCTGCTGAGTTGAATACATCTAAATATTCTTTACCCTGCTCCTTCCCTATTTTGGCTTGCATTCATTCCCCTCTCTGCCAATATTAATTGTGTTGAATACCTGGTCATCATTAACCAAACCATCATTAAAGCAAAATATGCATTAAGCACCTCAGCTTTCTTGATGCTATCAGTTATTAGCTCTACCATCAGGGCCGGATTAACATTTTGTGGGCCCGGCACCAAACACATGTGGGCTCCCCGCGGTGGACCCCCTCTGCCCAGCCCAACGCAAGGGCACTCTTTACAAACCGGCAGCTGCCAGATGCACACTGGCCCACCCGGCCCTGCAAGTGTGCCCCTTCCCCTTGGGGGTGGTCCTGCGCCACACTGCCCCCCACTCATTGCCCCCCAATTTTCTGTGCTCAGTGCCCCCCCCCCCTGCCCAACAGACCCCTATGGACAGAATCCCGCACTGAGATCCCTCACAGATCCCTGCACTCAGCGCCCCTCTGACCCACAATGCCCAGTGCTCCCCTGCCCAGAGACCCCATCACTACAATTGCACAGCGCCCTGCACACCACCACCCCCTGCCCCAACACACAAACCATCCACCACCTTCCAGCACCCCCCATTCCAGCTATGCCCAAAGCCCAAAACACATAACCCCTTCCACCCCCCACTACTCAGTGCCCCCCAAAGAGACCCACACCCCTGCACCCTGTCCCTCATTCACACTTACTGGCCCCGCTGGGAGGTGATCATGTCTGCTGGGCTGAGCCGGCAGCATGGGGATCACTCTGGCCCCTTGGGAGTGGCACCATCAGCCAGGCTGGAGCAGGAGTGGGGCCTGCCCAGGCCAGGCTCACTCAGGACCCACTTGCCTGGTGGGGCCTAGCCGAGCCCTCCCACGCTGCCCTCCCCACCCCTATTGGCGGAGACCAGCGTGGCCTCTGCACCGGTCCCAGGCGGCTCGGCTCCAGTGAGGAGGGCAGGGTCCCACAGGTGGTGGGCAGCAGAGACTGCTCAGAGTCGAAGCTGCGCTGGGGAGCAGGGTAGACCCCTGAGATGTGACTCCTCAGAGCCTGCCCAGTCCAGCCAGAGCCAGCAGCCATGCCCAGTCTGCATGGCAGAGCCCAACTACTGGGCGGCAAGTCCCCTACAGGCGAGCGGGACCTGCTGGCTGGGAGCTGCTCACCACAAGGTCTGGGTGCTGGTCTGCCCCACGTGAGAGGCTAGCCCTGGCTGTGTGGATGGGTTAGAAGGGTCCATAATGGGCCCTTTTCCAGTGTGGGCCTGGTGCCATTTTACATCTGTGCAGGGCTCTAAAAATACTCTCTCTTTGAAGTCCCAGGGAAGAATGTCCATACAAGTTCCCTTCAGAGCCGAGCAAGCATATGATTTCATCATGTTAGTGCAGCGCACAGGAAGAGAAACTGGCTAGAGAAAGAGTGCTGTAAAAGACAAAATACTCCCCCTACCTAATCTTTCAGCGACAGTAACCTTAGAAATTACTTGTAACAATAGTAGGTATGAAGTTTTTAGATAGAAGCCTGACTTTCAAGCTGATGCTGTGCCTTTCAACTGTTGAAACCACTGCTACAAAATACTGAGACAGAAAGTAACAGGATTCAAGGTATTTAGACATTAAATATTTATGTGAATAATATAGAGAGTTATACTTTCTAGAATAGATGTGCATAAGGAATATCAATCCACAGGCTTTTAGGCATAACTCATCCACTGGCTGCTTGACATTAAGAAAATACCCTATAGGCATGTTACTGCCTAACTGCCCACTACAGATGTGTGAGTAGAGTGACCAGACAGCAAACGTGAAAAATCAGGACAGGGGGTGGGGGGTAATAGAAACCTATATAAGAAAAAGAACCAAAAATCGGGACTGTCCCTATAAAATCGGGACATCTGGTCACCCTATGTGTGAGTAGGGCTTACACATTTCTCTGAATCATCTAGTACTGGCCACTGTTGGAGACAAGACACAAGAACGGATTTATATGACAACTCCTATATTCTATTAGCAGTGACTAACTGATTTAGGCGCAGCATTCACAAACTCCACAGAGAGCCCCAACATCAACTGGACAGTGTTACAGCGTTAAGTCACATTTCTGAGGATGTCAGAGAGACAAAGGATTTTTCCTTCTTCACCTTCACCTGCCAAATACCCACCACTCTAAAGGCAAAACAGTTTGAAAAACATGATGTGATTTGTATCTTACCATTGTAGTTGAAGCCAGGTGTTCAAATGGTAGATGATATATTTAGGAGTTTTGGTGCAGTAGGCAAACAGTCATATTTTTAGGGTCACACGAGGTACTGTAAAATTGGGGGAAGGAAAGAAATGTTTTAATGGCAGATTAAATTGATTTTATTTATATAGCATCTTTCATCCACTAATACAGAAGTCACCACTGAATACTGTTATCCTGCAAGTGAAGCATAGCCATTCAGCATCAACACCACTAGCCAGGAGAAGGAAAATAAACTTAATCAAAAGAAATTACAGGGCCAAATGCCATTACCCATACCTGTGGTGTCGTGGCAGAATATCAATATCACCCATGTCTCTGATAGGTATAGTAAAATGGAATATTTAATGACAGTAAGTGGTCAGAACATTTATTTTATGTATCAAAGAGCCAGTGCTGATGGCTTTGATTTTATATATTATTTGAAGGACAGCAGCTCCACCAACTACACCTTCTTGCACCATTTTGAGATGTTAGTTCAGTAATGTTTCAGGGTAAAGACTGCCAACCGCTGAGGTGCTAAAAATTTTACTCAGCACATGGGTGCTCCTTAGACATTCTTCATTCAGCTATTAACTGAGTCCTGCACTGTTTCACTCTTAAATTCAACTAGATAATAGACTTTTCAGTTTCTTTAATACATCTACTTAAATATGAAGTTTTAAAATCCTGTTTACTAATCATGCTCCATTCCCTTTCAGCCTCTGTCTCTCAATGAGGAGACTTGAAAGTCAAAGAGATCAATTTCACTTTTGGTTCTTACTGTTACATTTCAAACACTGCAGGGGAGCAGTTTAACCATTTCCATTGGGTTTTATTTTGAAATGTGGAAACATTCGTACTGGTTTTAGGTTCTATAAAGCTTTTCAATACACATTTTAAATGATGGATTATGTTTAAATTGAGAAGTACGTCTCTCTGTTATTAGCTAGATGCTAGCCAACCTCTTTCCTTAGAAACCTGTTCAACCTTTTTTTGGTTTGTTTTTGGTCCAAATCCAGGGACACACGGTGGTACTGGTAAGTGATGCTGCGCCTCCAACGAGGAAGCTACAGGTCTGGCCTTTAGTTGTCGGCCAGGCTGTGCGAAGCGCTTTCCAAGCCAGCGAAGGCACAATCCCTGGCCCAGAGACTCTGCAACCCACAGCCGGAGGGCCGAGATCAGGGCACAGCGCTTGGCCACACTCTGCGCCGGATCCGCGGGATTGCCGGCGGGCTGACAGGGGCGCTGGGACGGGGCAGGACGACGGGACCGCGGGCGGGGGAGAAGGGTCCAGGCAGGTTTAACCCAGGCCTTGCCAGGGTGCCGTTGGGGGGCGGCGGCCGCCACTGACAGCGCCGGCGTTGGCAGGTATGGGAGGGAGCGGCAGATCCCAGCCGGGAGAGCCGCCCAGACAGCACGGGGAGGGCCGGGGCGGGCCCAGGCGACACAACGGCCGCAGCGAGGCCGGGGCGGGAGGCCCTAGCGGCCCCGGGGGGGAAGGGCACCGCGGAGGGTTATAATCGACCTCGCCCCCAGCGCTGGACACCCGCGCGCCCCCGCCGCCCGCTTTACCTGCCAGCCTCATGTCGGGTCCTGCCCCCCGCGCAGCTGCCCCCGCGGCCCTTTCATCCGCCCCCCGCCCGGCCCGCGGCACCGCGGCTGCTTCCGCCCCAGAACTTCCGAGTGCGGGCCGGAAGGGGCGGGAAGAGTTACCCTAGAGACGGGACGGGGGGAGATTCTGCCCTGTTGCCATGGTGAGCAAGCCTGGCGTGGAACCCGCCCCCCAGCGGCCGGGGGCAGGAATCCGGGCCCGGGGGTGATTCGGGGATGAGGCAGTTCTGGAGCCGCCCCCGATTTCTCTGCACGTGCATCTAGCCCGTAGTGCGGGCGCTGACCCCTGCAGCCTCCCAGCGTCTCCCACCATGGTTCCCACCCACACTCACCCTCGCCATCCCCGGCTCTGAGGCCCTGCTCTGCCACCAGGGCCGGCCCTAGCTTTTTGGCCACCCCAAGCAAAAAATAAAAAAGCCCACAAGTGCCGCACCCCCCCCACAACGCCAGCCGAAACACCGTCCCCCCCCAACAACGCCGCCCCGCCAAAATGCCTGCAGCGGGGAGGGCGGCATGCCCGCCGCCCCACTCCCCCTGCCAGTGGGGAGCGCGGAACGCCTGCCGCCCCGCTGCCCCGGCCGGGGCGCCGGCGGGGAGCGGAGCACGCCGGCCGCCCCTCTGCCCCGGCGGGGAGCGGAGCATGCCGGCCGAGAGCGGAGCACGCCGGCCGGGAGCGGAGCACGTCGGCCGCCCCTCTGCCCCGGCGGGGAGCGGAGCATGCCGGCCGAGAGCGGAGCACGCCGGCCGGGAGCGGAGCACGCCGGCCGCCCCTCTGCCCCGGCGGGGAGCGGAGCATGCCGGCCGAGAGCGGAGCACGCCGGCCGGGAGCGGAGCACGTCGGCCGCCCCGCTGCCCCGGCCGGGGCCCCGGCGAGGAGCGGAGCACGTCGGCTGCCCCGCCGCCCCGGCAGGGAGCGGAGCACGCCGGCCGCCCCGCTGCCCCGGCAGGGGCGCCAGAGAAAGGGTTTGTTTTTTTTTTTAAACAAAAAAACCTAAAAACCTTGAATGCCGCCCCCCTCCATGTGCCGCCCCAAGCACGTGCTTGGTAGGCTGGTGCCTGGAGCCGGCCCTGTCTGCCACAGACTTCCTGGGTGACCTTGGGCAAGTCGCCTATGTCCAGATCTTAGGAGCCTAAATACCCTGGAGGATCTGGCTCTTAGTAACTCTCTGTACCTCACCGCCCCATCTTGGGGAATGCTTAAAATGGGGAGAATAATACTTCCCTACCTCGCCAGGATGTTGTGAGGACAACTGTGTGCAAGGTTGTGATTATCACAGTAAATAATGACCATTTCAGTACCTAAAATAGATATGGCTTGATGCCCACGCTAGTGGAAATTCCTGGGGGGCACAGGTATTTCAGTGCTAGTGGGCAATTCTGGTTGGTGTACCAGCAATTCATTTGGAATAAATTACCAAGTCACTGACAATTTTAAAATCAAGACTGGATATTTTTCTAAAAGATGTGCACTAGGAATTATTTTGTGGACGTTCTCTGGCCTGTGTTATACATGAGGTCAGGTGAGATGATCACAATGTCTTCTGGCCTTTGAGTCTATGAATTGTGAAGGGCACAGTGGTGACTCTGGTGTGGGGTGGCAATGGTTGTATGCATGGGGTGGGATGAATCTTGTTTCATTGTTAGAATTGCAAATTTGGTGTGAGGGCTGGTTTTCTATAAAAGTTTGATGGCTTTCTGCAGAGTTCTATAAATTCTCCAGTACAAAACCTGCAAATATCTAGAGCCCTGCATAGATACAAAATTTGTATCCGCAGCTGATCTGCAATCCGCAAAAAACATCCATGGATATAAAGCAGATGTCTGCAGATTTGCAGGACTTTAGATATAAAATGTGGACCTGTATCCATCTGCAACTGCAAAAATCGTCAGTGGATATCCGCCTCTGCGGAGGCGGATATTTGCGGATATAAGGTGGATATCCGTGGATTTGCAGGGGTCTACAAATAGCCATCGCTAAACCAACAGGTGCAGCCAGTGGAGGTGGCAGTTCAAGGGCAGGCCTCATCATGATGCAACATTCAGGCTAATACTCATTTTGTGTCACCACTTAGATGCAGTGTGTCTGTTGGTAAGGGTGGCAGATATTCATTGGCAGCAGGTGCTCCAAACAATGAGGATCTTTGTGGTGCTTGACACTATCCCTGCAGGAGTCAGAGGCAATGGGCTGATCTCAGATTGCATTACAAATCTACTGATGGCATAGGTGGAAAGTGGTTTGTCTGTTTGCTTTACTTGAACATTTTTATTATGTATAAGAGTACAACAAAGAAGACAACAAACACAGATACAGAGTAGTGTATGTATATTCCTATGAACATTTAAAATGTCTATAAATTATAGAACAAGTAAGATAGGAGCATCAAGATCAAGCTACAAATGTAAAATGGTATATTTAGAGATAAGTATCTACCAGGATTAGATGATAAAATAATGAAGTAAGGAAAGAGTGAAAACAACTCCTTACTGCCTAAATATCAACTTATTAATCAAGCAATACAGATTTTGGGGTTGGGATTGGACTCCTTAAAGCACAAGAATTGTAAAAAATGTTTAAACTGTGTTAGTAACGTTGCAACATTGATTAATGGTAGCAATTCTGTAAGCATCTGGCCAAGGAGACCATATGTTATAATACCTATGAACAGAGTTATTTGCTGAATATATTAATCTTTCCATCTCATTCATTGTCTATATAAGTTTTTTCCATTGTCTAATAATAAAGGTTCTGTCAAACAGCCAATATCTTGTGATAATGTATTTTTCCAAATGTAATAGCTGAGGGTCATATCTTGTGAGGTCCTGAATTCCTCCTTCAAAGTGCTTGTGTTCCCCAATGCCTGCTGAAGTAAAAAGGGTTTGAAGACTCTATATTTAGTAGATCTTACAAATTAATAGTAGATTCATCAGGAATATATAAAAGTTGAAAATATCTAAAATTTTGCTTTATAATTGGTGTCTTTCCCAACTCGGTCCGCAGAATCAAAACTTGCTCCCTTCCTAATATTTTTTCTTATAAACAAATAAAAAATAGAGGTGTAAGTTGGGGGGTAGCTCCAGCTCAACTATGGAGTGACCATTCCTTCATAATATACAGCCAATAAACTAATGTGGTTGTACTTAGCACATAAATAGAACTTTACAAATGGTAAATAATTACCATGACATGCTTATGAGATAGGTAAGTATTATTATTCCCATTTTATACATGGGGGAACAAAGAGGGTGATTCTTTATTGCACTAAGTATTCTTTATGTCATCAGAGAAAGTGGTTTCTGAGAATACCCTCTGCATAAGGAGGCTTCCTACACCAGCACAGAGCCGTTAAGGGCAGCCCTACACTAGTCCTCATCCCAGCCTCAGTACAAGAGAGTGTGTCAGTGTAGAGAAATGGGAGGGGAGAGGTGATGAAGGGGTGTAGCTAGAGCATCCTCTGCTACAGCTATTCTATGCTTCCCAGAGTTCATAGGGGCCTCTGACACAGGCGCCAACTTCCGGCGGCGCCGGTGGGGGCTGACGCCGGGCCCCGCCCCCGATGCCGGGCGACATGGCGGGGCCCCGCCCTGATGCCGGGCCCCGCCCCCCGATGCCAGGCGACGTGGCAGGGCCCCACCCTGACACCGGACCCCACCCCCGATGCTGGGCAACGTTGCGGGGCCCTGCCCCCGACGCTGGATGACGTTCCGGGGCCCCGCCGCCAACGCAACGTCGCCCGGTGTCGGGGGCGGGGCCCCGGAACGTCTCCCGGTGGTGAGGTTAGCTGGGCGTGGGGCCCGGGGCTGGCGGGGAGCTGGGCGCGGGCCCCGGGGCTGGCGGGGAGCTGCCGGAGGCTGCTGAGAACCCACCAATTTTTCCCCGTGGGTGCTTCTGCCCCGGAGCACCCACAGAGTCGGCGCCTATGGCTCTGAGATTGTTCTGAGGCCGAGAACCGTGGAAGTCCCCTGAATAGCCCCAGAGAAAGTTCACAGCTTAAATCACTAGAGTTACACCGGCATAAAGGTGAAGTAACACAGTGGTGAATCCAGCCTATGTTCTTAATAGTTGAATAAAAGTTTTGTGTTAAAAGTACTTGATGCTGGGACTGGGAATCTGTTAGGCTTCCTAAAGCAGGCCACGGGAATTTTGGAATCACAGATTACATATTCTTCAAACATACTCTCTGTATATTTTACCCTTTTGCCCCACAGGAAAGACATTGTAACAATATGTAATATTTGTCATGCACAGCTGGGACAAATGATGTACATAGATTCATAGGTTATAAGGAGAGAAGGGACCGCTATGATAATCTAGTCTGACCTCCTGTATAACATAGACAATAGAACTTTCTTGAATTAATTCCTGTTTGAAACTAGAGCAGATCTTTTAGAAAAACATCCAATCTTGATTTAAAAATTGCCAGTCATGGAGGCAGTACCACAGTTCTTGATAAGTTGTTCCAATGGTTAATTACCCTCGCTTCTAAAAATTAGCACCTGTTCCAATCATTGGTGGCAGGTGAAGTCCCCCTTTGAGGAGCCTAGCCCCTGGCTCTGTCCCTTCCACTCATGTCCCTCCCCTCCCTGCAGAGCACCGAGACCCCCTGACCTCCCCCCGCCCCATGGCCGAAGCCACGAGCTCCCCCCTGCTTGGAGGAGCACCAAATACCTGGCCCCCATCGGCTGGAGGAGCCCCGGGCTGGCCAGAGGCCTGAGAGGCCTTCCCCCTCCCGCCCCCTCCGGCCTGTGGCGTTCCAGGCCAGTCGAAGCCCCGAGTCCCCACCACCGGCCCAGAGGAACCCAGGGCCAGCTGCAGCCACGTCTCCCCTCCCCAGACCCCAAGCAGCCCCTGGGGAAAGCGTCTCATCCGGAAGAAGCTTTTGCTATGCTCCATGCAGGTTCTGGGGTGGCTGAGGAGGCAGTGTTTGCTACTCAGCTTCCTGGATTCATCAGTTATCTCTCTGGAGTCCAGGGAGATTACTGATGAACCCCAGAAAGTTAAATAGCACATACCACCACCTCAGCTGCCCCGAAACCTGCACAGGGCATAGAATCATAGAATTGTAGGACTGGAAGGGACCTCAAGAGGTCATCTAGTCCAGTCCCCTGCACTCAAGGCAGGACTAAGTATTATCTAGACCATTCCTTACAGATATTTGTCCAACCTGCTTTTAAAAATCCCCAATGATGGAGATTCCACAACCTCCGAAGCAATTTATTCCAGTGCTTAACCACGCTGACAGGAAGTTTTTCCTAATGTCCAACCAAAACCGCCCTTGCTGCAATTTAAGCCCATTGCGTCTTGTCCTATCCTCAGAGGTTAAAAAGAACAATTTTTCTTCCTCCTCCTTGTAACAACCTTCTATGTACTTGAAAACGGTTATCATGTCCCCTCTCCAGTCTTCTCCAGACTAAACAAACCCGATTTTTTCAATCTTCCCTCATGGGTCATGTTTTCTAGACCTTTAACCATTTTTGTTGCTCTCAGGGCCGGCTCCAGGCACCAGCCAACCAAGCACGTGCTAGTGGCAGCACCTTCAGGCGGGGCGGCGCTCAGGCTTTTTTTTTTTTTTTTAATTAAAAAAACCACTCTTCCGAGGCCGGCGGGGGAGCTGGGTGGCGGGCATGCCGCACTCCCCGCGGCACCCCGGATGGGGCAGCAGGGATGCCGCACTCCCCGCCGGCCACCCAGCCGGGGCAGCTGCGCTCCCTGCCGGCACCCTGGCCGGGGCAGCGGGACCGCGGGGAAGCCGCCCTCCCCATTGGCGCCCTGGCCGGGACAGCAGGGCCGCGGGGAAGCCGCCCTCCCCACTGGTGCTTTGGGTGGGAGAGGCGGTCGTTGAGGGGTGCGGTTGTTTCGGCGGGGTTGCGACATTGGGGGGTTGTTTTTTTTGTTTAGGCCGGGCGGCGCTTGGGTTTTTGTTTTTTGTTTTTTTGCTTGGGGCGGCAAAATAGTTCGAGCCGGCCCTGGTTGCTCTTCTCTAGACTTTCTCCAATTTGTCCACCTCTTTCCTGAAATGTGGCACCCAGAACTGGACACAGTACTCCAGTTGAGGCCTAATCAGTGCGGAGTAGCACGGAAGAATTACTTATCATGTCTTGCTTACAATACTCCTGGTAATACATCCCAGAATGATGTTTGGTTTTTTTGCAACAGCGTTACACTGTTGACTCATATTTAGCTTGTAATCCACTATGACCCCCAGATCCCTTTCTGCAGTACTCCTTCCTAGGCAGTCACTTCCCATTTTGTATGTGTGCAATTGATTTTTCCTTCGTAAATGGAGTACTTTGCATTTGTCCTTAGCACCGGCTCCACAGTTCCATTGGCCAGGAACCGCGGCCAATGGGAGCTGCGAGGGCGGTGCTTTCAGGTGAAAGCAGCATGCAGAGCTGCCTGCCCTGCCTCCGCCTAGGAGCCAGACTTGCTGGCTGCTTCCGAGGCACAGCACGGTCCACGGTGCCAGGACAGGCAGGAAGCCTGCCTTAGCCCCCACGCTGTGCCACTGGCCAGGAGCCGATGGAGGTAAGCCCGCGCTCCAACCCCGAGCTCCAACCCCCTCCTCCAGCCCTGAGCCCCCCAAACCCGGAGCCCCCTCCTGCACTCCATACCCCTCATCCTCGGCCCCACCCCAGAGCCTGCACCCCCAGATGGAGCCCTCACCCCGCTGTACCTCAACCCGCAGCCCCCTCCCACACCCTGAAGTCCTAATTTCTGGCTCCATCCCAGAGTCCTCCACCCCCAGTTAGAGCCCTCACCTCCTTCTGCACCCACACCCCAACCCCTGCCCCAGCCCAGTGAAAGTGAGTGAGGGAAGGGGAATGTAGTGAGCGGGGGGGCAGGGCCTCAGGGAAGGGGCAGAACAGGGGGTGTGACCTCAGGAAAGAGGCGTGGCTAGGCTGTTTGGTATTGTGGGATTAGAAAGTTGGCAACCCTAGCCAAACCCCTCAACTGGGGTTGCGGCGGCAGCACCAGGGGAGGCCCTAGCCTATTATAGCCACCGCCCATGGTTCCAATAGTTAATTACCCTCACTATTAAAAATTAGCAATGCTTATGGCAATCTTTTTCATATAGTGACTATAACGATAAAGAATATTCTTTTTCTGGTGTTTTGAATGCTTGCCATTGTCTATATGGAAAACGAATCTATTATAGTCATTCTGCTTTTTTTGGTTTGGCTTGGTGTACGTTAATTGAATGTACAGTGTTGGAAGTTAGTCTTTTCACTGGGGATAATTTGTCACTGGAGCCAACCTAAATGATCAGGTGTATGACACTCAATAAAATAGTCTGAGTTCACTGAAGCCAGAGCTGTTGTAAAGTATCACAGTAAGTGGTTTCAAATAAGAAAATTGCTTATATTGTGGAACATTCACACATTCAGAGGTACTGGGTTTTGCTGCAAAAAGATCTTAGATCCTGGACATATGTGAAAAATAATTTTTTTAAACTTTGAATGTGCAAACTGACTAGCTTTATACTCTCATTCTGAAATGTAACATAGGAGGTGTCACATAATTTGCCTCTGTGCAGCTGGGCACTGCCTCAGTTACTCCATCTGCTGTAAGAATTTCTATTTAATGTAATATACACCATTCTGTCCAGACAGATGTCACTGCTTAGCCTGGGTTGCAGATCTCTTCTGACGATGGATCCAGGAGCTACTCCAGTGGACATGAACCTGCTTTTCTCTTTTCATGCCACTTAATATCTTCATGAACTATCTATTCAGGGATAAAAATGTGTGTTTAATTGCACTGAAAGGAAATGGCAAATGTGAGATATTCTTCATTCTGCTGTAACTATGCTAGAGTACTTTTCCTGCCTAGAGCCAGCCCTTCATTCTTTAAGCAACCTACTGTGCTGCAGAATCAATGACTACTGTTATGTGCTTAAAAAACCACACGCCTGGCATGACAGCAGTTCACCCTCATCCTTCTGTGTTTTGCTTAGCATGAAGAGCTAGGTGAGGTACATGCAGTCAGCAAGTGAGTCCACTTATGAACTTGTTGTTGAATCATAGAATCATAGAATCTCAGGGTTGGAAGGGACCTCAGGAGGTCATCTAGTCCAACCCCCTGCTCAAAGCAGGACCAACCCCAACTAGATCATCCCAGCCAGGGCTTTGTCAAGCCTGACCTTAAAAACCTCTAAGGAAGGAGATTCCACCACCTCCCTAGGTAACCCATTCGAGTGCTTCACCACCCTACTAGTGAAATAGTTTTTCCTAATATCCAACCTAAACCTCCCCCTCTGCAACTTGAGACCATTACTCCTTGTTCTGTCATCTTCTACCACTGAGAACAGTCTAGATCCATCCTCTTTGGAACCCCCTTTCAGGTAGTTGAAAGCAGCTATCAAATCCCCCCTCACTCTTCTCTTCTGCAGGCTAAACAATCCCAGTTCCCTCAGCCTCTCCTCATAAGTCATGTGCTCCAGCCCCCTAATCATTTTTGTTGCCCTCCGCTGGACTCTTTCCAATTTATCCACATCCTTCTTGTAGTGTGGGGCCCAAAACTGGACACAGTACTCCAAATGAGGCCTCACCAGTGCCGAATAGAGGGGAATAATCACGTCCCTCGATCTGCTGGAAATGCCCCTACTTATACAGCCCAAAATGCCGTTAGCCTTCTTGGCCAGAAGGGCACACTGTTGACTCATATTCAGCTTTTCGTCCACTGTAACCCCTAGGTCCTTTTCTGCAGAACTGCTGCCCAGCCATTTGGTCCCTAGTCTGTAGCAGTGCATGGGATTCTTCCGTCCTAAGTGCAGGACTCTGCACTTGTCCTTGTTGAACCTCATCAGATTTCTTTTGGCCCAATCCTCTAATTTGTCTAGGTCCCTCTGTATCCTGTCCCTACCCTCCAGCGTATCAACCACTCCTCCCAGTTTAGTGTAATCTGCAAACTTGCTAAGGGTGCAGTCCACACCATCTTCCAGATCGTTGATGAAGATATTGAACAAAACCGGCCCCAGCACCGACCCTTGGGGCACTCCACTTGATACCAGCTGCCAACTAGACATGGAGCCATTGATCACTACCCGTTGAGCACGACCATCCAGCCAGTTTTCTATCCACCTTACCGTCCATTCATCCAGCCCATACTTCTTTAACTTGCTGGCAAGAACACTGTGGGAGACTGTATCAAAAGCTTTGCTAAAGTCAAGAAATAGCACATCCACTGCTTTCCCCTCATCCACAGAGCCAGTTATCTCATCATAGAAGGCAATTAGGTTAGTCAGGCATGACTTGCCCTTGGTGAATCCATGCTGACTGTTCCTGATCACTTTCCCCTCCTTTAAGTGGTTCAGAATTGATTCATTGAGGACCTGTTCTATGAAAAGTAACAGATTCCCAGCAATTGGCATCTTTCATCTTAAGAGGTATATAACTATCCTGGGTCAAACTGATTTTTCCTTCTTCAGTTATGATTTTTGTCCTACTTTTGTTACTTCAGCTTTTCATCCATATAGAGTCCATTTAGGGATAGCTACTGTCAGGGTTCCCTCCCCACTCTGAACTCTGGGGAACAGCTGTGGGGACTCACATGAAAAACCCCTAAGCTTATTTCTACCAGCTTAGGTTAAAACTTCCCCAAGGCACAAATCCTTGGACGGGATTACTGCCACCACCAAGTGATTTAAACAAAGATTCAGGGAAAGGACCACTTGGAGTTCCTATTCCCCCCAAAATACTCCCCCAAGCCCCTTCACCCCCTTTCCCGGGGAGGCTTGAGAAAAATATCCTCATCAATTGGTACAGGTGAACACAGACCAAACCTCTGGGTTTTTAGGACACTGAAAATCAATCAGGTTCTTAAAAGAAGAATTTTATTTAAAAAAAAAGTAAAAGAATCACCTCTGTAAAATCAGGATGGAAGGTAAATTTACAGGGTAATAAAAAGATTTAAAACACAGAGAATTCCCCTCTAGGCATAACTTCAAAGTTACAGAAAACAGGAATAAAACTCCCTTTTAGCATAGGGAAAATTCACAAGCTAAAAGAAGAGACAATCTAACGCCTTTCCTTGGTTTACTTACTATTTTTGTAATCTTAGATGCTTATTTTGGGTTAGGGTTTTAGGAGATGGATTTTCCTGCCTGGTCCCTCTCTGGCTCCAAGAGAACACACAAAGAGCACAGAAAACTCTTTCCCTCTCCTCCCAGATTTGAAAGTATCTTATTTCCCCATTGGTCCTTCTGGTCAGGTGCCAACTAGGTTATTTGAGCTTCTTAACCCCTTACAGGTAAATAATTTGGTACCTCTGGCCAGGAGGGATTTTATATTACTGCATACATAAAGGTTGTTCCCCTTCCCTTTATATTTATGACAGCCACTCTTGAGAGATTCTACCAGCATTCTGATGGGCAAGTTGCAGGGTTTATAGCCAGGCTTTTTGGCAGGGAAGAGATATTGGAGACTGAGGGAAACAAAACTTGCTGTATGTTTCACACACTTCTGACACTCATGAGTCTTGTTAAATATAAGATACGTTAAATGAAGGGAATATTATTTTAAAAATATATAAATGCTCAGTTATGGTTAACTTTGAGCACCTGGAGCAACTCCTGAGTGCTCCTGAGCATGTTGCTAAAGAATCCATTCTGTGGATTCTTTGGATTCAGACTGTGCCCCTAAATCTAACCTCCTGGAGCACTCAAACCACAGGGCTGAGATAATTTGTGAATGAACAACCTCCAGTTTGAAAATCCCCTGGATGGATACCCAACTCCCACTTGAGCCCAGAGATAGGTGTCATGATACAGCATCCAGATGGCTATTTGCACCTCTCCAAGCTTTTTAAAATCCTGAACTAAGTGGTTAACTAAGTGATTAACTAAAAGTCACATAGCAAATCGTTGGAGGAGTTGGGAAGGTAACCTCGGGTTTCCTGACCACTGTCTATAACCTCCAAGTAGACGTGCTATTTCCTTAGTCCTGTGTTTCGTATTTCTCTTCAGTCTTCAGTTTAAACTTCAAGCCTGTGTTCTGATTACAGAGTACGAGCTGCAAGCATGAAAAACCTCAGTCTTATGAACAATTTCAGTAGATCAGATGACTAATGGGCAGTAACACTTTCAACATTTCCTTTAAGAATATGTAGTTTTCCAAAATGTCCTTCCAAGCACATACTGTTCTTGCTAGTATAATCCTAGCCTGTCCTGCATTTTTAGGGAAATTTATTTATAATACAAAGTATAACTGGATGAAAAACTTTATTTGACTGGTGCAACAAGGCATGTCAGATGTGGGTCATGGGTAGCGTTTCCTGATACTTGTTTTAAATTTCACTTCTAAATACTGAACATATTTCTGTAATTTTTACCTTTGGATCTTCACTCTCCAAACCTGCTGGTGGGCTCATGGTAAGCTGTATAGCTTCTTACGTGTTTCTCGGTGTGCCTGTGATAACCTTCCATTGAATGTAAGCCAAGATCCTTTCCTTCTCATCTTCTAAACCAGGGGTCTCCAAACTATAGCCCGCGGGCCAGATCCGGCCTGTGGCTTCAATTTGTCCGGCCCCCCATGCTGCCGCGTCGGTGGCACTTCGGCGGCAGCTCAGATGCTGCCGCCCGCATCGGGAGCTGCCGCCGTTTCGGCAGCTTTTTGGCGGCAGCTCAGAGGCTGCTGCCTGCATCGGTGGCAGGGGGCCCTCGTCTCCCTAAAAAAAAATCTAATGTGGCCCTCATCCCCTAAAGATTGGAGACCCCTGTTCTAAACTACTTACCTCTTCCGCAAAGCATTTCAGCTATGACATTCCCCTCCCACGCTCTTGATTTTACATCGTGCTCTATTGTACTTACTGAGACCTAGCTTGACCGTTTGCTCAAAACCCTGTTTAAGGGGCAGAGAGTGGCTGCATTGCTCCAGGAGAAGTCCTTGGAATGAACAGTGGCTTAGGGAGTCACAGTCCTTTCCCTTGTCGTCCTGCCCCTGCCCCCACTCCCAAGGGGGAATACCTTAATTTAATTGAAAGGGTGCAATTTACTTCCCCCCCATGTGCCAGCTCAGGTACTTTGGTTCGCCTATTGGAGGACAGAGGCTCTATTTACTCCCTGCCCCTATTGCTCAGAAGGGGGAGTAGCAGCTACTGAAGCCTGCTTTCTCTTCCCCTCCCCACCTCCCTGTTTCACAATCCCAACAGGTAGGGTGACCAGAGAGCAAGTGTGAAAAATTGGGACAGGGGATGGGGGGTAATAGAAGCCTATATAAGAAAAAGACCCCAAAATCGGGACTGTCCCTATAAAATCAGGACATCTGGTTACACTACCAACAGGTCACATAGAAGTGGGGCCCTTTTACTCCCCTTTATGACTGCATTGAGGACAAACTTGCAGCTAGAGGAAATGCTCAGGCTGGCTGCACAGCTTGAGGATGGGGTTTCAGCATGGGAGCAGGCACTTGCTTTGCAGTTCTTAAGGGAGGAGGACAGAGCTCAGCAGAAAGAGCTGTTTGAGTAGCTGTTATCACTAGGGACTGCAAGAGTAGCAGCTCCTGCTGCATCACCCACACCATGGCTTGAGTCTCCTGCATGCTACCCGGTGCTGCAGTCCAGATGCAGCTTGGAAGACTCCATGGCTGGGTCATCCATGCAACTGGGCTGCATGAGTGGCTGGGCAGGGCAACCTTGCCCATCCAGCCCTCCATATTGACCTCCTCCCCTGTGTACAGGCAAACTGGGAAAGGACAACTGGTGGCCAAGAGACATACTGTGGCAGAGGGTTTCTGTCTTGCACATGGTTTCACTGTTCACACTTGTTCATGCACTTTGTTTTTATTGGGAGGTTTTTCTGTAAGGTTCTGTTGTTATCGGTATATTGGCATGGTAATAACAGCTGGCCTGCCTGGGAATGGGTGAATGTTGTTCTTTTCTAATACATGTTTATAAATAAAGTTTTTTATTTCATTAAGAAAGTTTATTTCTATCACTGCTTCACTCCATATAATGTGTATTCAAAATAATAAAGGTAAGCACATGATCAGGGACAATTAGAAATTAGTATGCAAAGACTGTTCCTCAACATAGTTACCGATACGGGTAACGGGGCGGGGATTTGGGGAAGGGGCGGGGCCGGGGGTGAAGTTGGGGCGGGGCCGGGGGCGCACGCACCCACTGGCGCCGACAAAAGTCGGCACCTATGCTTCAATCACTTCCTTACATCAGTCCATAGTGTGAATAACCACTCTCCCCACATTTCATAAGTGGTCATGTCATTCATAAGCACATTGTATGGCACTAAAATTCCACGGCTCCATACTACACCCCTCACAAGCACATTCAAAGAGGTACTAACCCCCTTCTTCCATTGGGCCATGCAAGTCTGTAATATGGGAGCACAAAGCATCCCTGATTTCGGTTGCCCGGGTGCAACCAGCTCCAGCTGTGATAGATGTACTTTCTGGCAGACGGTACCAGTTCAGTGGTCCCTCACTGTGATAGGTTGATTCAGGCGGGAATGGCTGCTCTCTGGCTCCACAAACATTGTAAAGAGCACAGCAAGCCACACCACAGCAGACAGCATTGATGACACTGGCATCCAAACGAGTCTGTAAACATCATCAATGGGATTTCAATCTGCCAAAATCATTTTCAACAACCATTGTACACCTGCTCAGAGTGTAATTAAAATGTCTTTTTCCAGGGCCTCTGAAATAAGGGTACAGTTTCATAAGCCAATGCAAAAGGAGGTATGCAGGATCCACAGAATAACAGTGGGGGCAGGAATGCCATTAATGACAATATCATTTGATGGGAATAGTGTCCCAGCCTGTCCATGAATGTAGACTTCAGATTGGTGGAAAACTCTGGCATCATGAACTTTTCCAATGAAATCCATGTTGACATTCATAAATCACTCTCTGGTTGGTTTGACTCAGGTCTGCATGCTGCGGTGTGGATGCCAGAGCTCCAGGTTCATGCCTCAGTTGAAAAATTCGTAACCTTAGGTAGGGTGGCCATACATCCCGTTTTGGCCAGGATGGTCCCTTTTTTAAGCCCTGTCCTGGCCATCCTGACTTTTTTTTTTTTCAACTTGATCAGTTGGCAAGAGCAAATGGGACAAATGGCTACTTTTGTCAAAAAGTGGGGTGCAGAGAAATGTGCAGGGATGCAAGCAGAAATGCCAGACTCGCATGGGTGGGGGAGGGACAGGGCTGGCGCGGGGGAAGTGGCAGCATTCCAGCAACTGGGCAACAGCCTTGTGGGGGCAGGGATGGCAAGTGGTGGGGGGATGGGGAGGCTCAAGTGAGCTTCTGGGGGTATCTTGTTTTCCCTTTGGGAAATATGGTCACCCTAACCTTAGGTTAACAATCAGTGTAGACACTGAAGCCTGGGGTTCTGTAACCCAGGGTCAACTGGCTCAAGTCTCACTGACCCTGGGCTTACATTGCAGTGTAGACATACCCAATGTCAAACGCAGATGAGCTGGCTTTTGTAGACAGAGATTTATAGTTTGGGTGTTGAGAGAGAGTTTTATCAGTAGTAAAATAAATATTGGACAGCTTTTCACTCATTGTACATTCAGTTTGGTGCCCCCAAACATCACTTACCTTCAAGGAAACCTTCACAGGAAAAAGAACACAAAAAGGACTTCCATTGTTTTTAAACAATGGAAATCAGCCAGCCAATAAATACTGTGGCCTAAATTTTCAGAAATGACGAGTGGTTTTGGTGCCTCAATTTCTGGGTGCTTGACTTGAAACATCTTAAAAAGGCTTGGTTATCAGAATGTGCTGAGCACCCATGCATTTCTAAGGTGTCTCCATTAGGTGCTCTGAACTTAAGGCACTCAAAATCACAAGTCACTGCTGACAATTTAGGCCACATATTTCCCTTCTTCCTGCCTAACACAGCAACATGCCCACAGGCACATACCCACAGACAAATTCTGACAATTACTGATTTTCTCAGTAATAGGAAAAAACAATGTTGAAATATGAACAGATAAATATAATTATGAAATGCATTACTTTTGTGTTGAAGAAGGTGATTTAATTTTACATGTTACTTATGTTTATCTATCAGCAACGTGTAAGCATAGATTTTAGCATGGATCTGTGATGCTAGGCTTGTGAAGTGCTATGCAGTGTGCTAGCAGAGTTGATGAGGCTGCACATTTCTAAAAGTCTTTCTGGAATCAATTTAAAAGGTTATAGTCCAATAGGCAGTCCAGGTATAAAATCTCTTTAAGTTCTTCCATGAGAATTCCAGAGTAATCCAGGGAAAACCTGGAGACCTCAGTTTTATGATGTAGATCTTCCCTGGTAAAGTTTAAGCCAACCTGAGATGGCAGGATAAGGCCTGGGGCTTTCCTTTATAGCTCTTAAGCAAACTGATAAGCCAGTTGTCACAACAGGACTTCCCTCTCCTCCCTCCACCCCCACTCCCACCCCCACCTCTCCCAGGAAGAATAGGCAGTGTATATTGTTTGTGGACCGGTTGCTTTGAAGCTAATCTTTTGTTTCCTATGCATACACACATGAATATATCTGTTAGGCTATAAGGTGCTACAAGACTCTTTGTCGCTCTTGCAGATGCAGACTGACCCGGCTACCCCTCTGATACTTGACAGATAAACTAGTTGCATTCATTCACATCAGGCAATTAGCCGTTATTTCATTAGAAAATAGATTGTCTTAATCTTAACTATGTAAATAATACTATTAGTTTCCTGCAGTATCTTCATCTTTGATCCTCAGGTTAACTGAACCATTTGCATGCATAATATAAGGCAATTAAGGCATGAACGGGAATTAGCATCTACAAGCTAATCTGGTTACATTGTTTTTCTAATAAGATATAGGTAAACACAGACAAATACATTTAGCATCCACCCTTTGATTCTCTTTGATAACTATTTGCAAGGAATGGCCATGGTTACTATTGCAATTCCCTTTTGATATGTCCTTAAGTGTGTTTTTTTTTTTTTTGTGTGTGTGAAAAACTGATCTTTATTTTCCAGAAATATACAAACTTATTCTCTCATTTCTCCATCTTCTTCTTCTTCTTCTACTCCTCTGATGTACAGGACATTGTTACATCTTATCAAAACTTCACCAAGGTGTCCTGACAATGTACCATCTATGTATTCTTCTGTGTTTGCAAGCTGCATGTTCATGTAGCCGTCGACAGACACCAGTGCTTACAGGTCATGTAGCTTGCTGATTGTTTAACCTTCGCTGGCTCAGTGTTACACCTCATGCTGTCAGAGAAATCGAGACTGAGTTGGACAGGTTGGAAAAGGAGGGCATCATTTCACCAGTGCAGTTTTTGGTATGGGCCACCCTATAGTACTAGTGGTTAAACCCTACAAGACCATCCACATCTGCTGGGGATTATAAAGTGAAGGGTTAAAATTCATGTGCTGCTTGTATAACAATTTGGCATATGAACTTGTGTTAACTTTTAGAGGCCCAAAAGTCCAGAGTTTGGCTTAGAGGCCAGAGGCCTAGTGAATAGTAATTAGCTAAGAGAAAACAGAATAAACAAAAGATAACCTTGCTTTGTTTGTTAAGCCTAGTCAGCAATATGCCAGATGTTAAAGCAATAACTACATAATTGTATCTTCTCTAAAGTTGCAAAGATGGGACAAAGGCATCCTGTCCCTGTTGTGTTAGTTTCTCCTGTAGGGAGAAGATCTTCCCACAGACCAACCTTGAGTTTATGAAAGGTTGGCATGTCAGTATAAGATAAGGCTGCTTCCCACCTCTCTTTCCCAGGGACCAAGCCTGCCTTAACACACAAAGAAAGCAATTCTTATTATCATATACCTTTCACTGTTTTTGCTTTTATCCCTAGGAATGCACCTGTTAAATAATCAGAGAAGCTACTTCATTCCTATGGACCCCAAATTGAATTCAACATATACATATATGTTACTAATACATTTAATTAAAGTACTAATTAAATGTTAACTTGTGAATTTGAAACCATGGGTGGAAACATTATGTAACCTTTTAACCGTTGGGCTAATGTGCTTATCTTGTCTTGCTGCTAGCCTACCCGGGGTGTGAACTGCCCACCCCATCACTTTCCCCCACCCATGAAAAATCCATATATTCCATTGTAATCAATTGATTGACAGTGTCTCTACGCCCAATAAGCAAGGTGACACTCTGTCAGCGCTGTACGGAAATAAACTCCTATGCTTAACCTCTGCACGGTGTGGATTTATGTCCTTCATAAAGTAACAGTGAATCACTTCCCTAAGCTAGACAGTTACCTCATTCTGTGAAAGAAGACTTGCAGTGCTAGGTGGAGGTCAAAAATTCAATAAATTGGACATGTCACAGGCATGTGAGATAGGAGGAGGACTGGGTTACAGGATAGACAAGGAGGGAGTTCACCCTGGCCAACAAGGTCATGACTACTGAATAAGCACCAGCCCCCAGGACACCACTGACCTAAAAGCCAAATAGATATATTAAATTACTATTACAGGTTTCTTCCAAATGTGTCAGACCTTTTAGAATATTGACACCATTTTAGGAAGGTGATCCCTTGGCACTGGGAAAAGAAACAAGAGAAAGCCTTTCAGGCAGGGCCAGCTCCAGGCATCAGCGCAGCAAGCCTGGGGCAGCAAGCTGCAGGGGGGCGGCCGACCGGTAGCTGCGAGAACGGAGGTCAGGCAGCCTTCGGCGGCGTTTCTGCGGGAGGTCTGCCGGTCCCGTGGATTTGGCGGCAATTCGGCGGCGGGAACACCGACAGCGCGGGACCGGCGGACCTCCTGCATAAACGCTGCCAACGGCTGCCTGACTGCCGTGCTTGGGGCGGCACAAAACATAGAGCCGCCCCTGCTTCCAGGAGTCTAAAAAACTACTCAAATCTTCAGAGCTCCTTGTTCGTTTTGACCAGAGCAGAGAATTAATCCATCCTACAATGCTTTGTCATATGGGATGGGGACAGTTTTGTCTCATAAAATGAGAGATGTTGGCGAAAGACCAATTGGATATGTCTCCAGGACCCTGAAAAAAGCTAAATGGGGTTACTCCAGTTGGAAAAAGAAAGTCTCACTATTGTTTTGCACATATAAAAAAATTCTACCTATACGTATATGGGAAGTCTTTTACTATTCTGGCAGATCACAAACCACTGGTGGGACTCTTCAATGAGAGTAAGGGAGTGCCAATCATGGCAGCAGCCCAGTTACAGCATTGGGCATTGACATTAGTTGCCTATAAGTATAAAATAGTTTATAAGGCCAGACATCAGCATGCCAATGCTGATGCCCTCAGTCGATTACCATTACCAGAACCACTTGGTTCTATGGAACCATCAGGAGAAATTGTGCTACTCATGGAAGACCTTTACCAGACCCCAGTAAAGGCTTCCCAGATAAGAAAATGTTCTAAATGGGATCCTATTCTGTCCCCGCTAATTCAGGGGATAAGTAGGGGCACTTGGCCAATCAGAGGGCTGCAAGGTACCAGGGCCAGCTCCAGGCACCAGCCTACCAAGCACGTGCTTGGGGAGGCACCTGGAGGGGGGCGGCAATCAAGGTTTTTAGTTTTTTTTGTAAATTAAAAAAAATAAATCTTCCTCTGGCGCCCCTGCTGGGGGAGCGGGGCGGCAGGCGTGCTTTTCTCCCTGCCAGTGCCCCGGCCGGGGCAGCAGGGCGGCCGGCATGCTCCGCTCCCCGCCGGGGCAGCGGGGCAGCAGGCGTGCTCCGCTCCCCGCTGGTGCCCCGGCCGGGGCAGCGGAGCGGCAGGCGTTCCACGCTCCCCACTGGCAGGGGAAGCGGGGTGGCGGGCATCCCGCCCTCCCTGCTGCCTCCCCCCCCCCCGTGTTTTGGCGGGGCGGCGTTGTTGGGGGGGGCGTGTTTTGGCTGGCGTTGGGCGGGGGGGCGGCGCTTGTGGGTTTGTTTGTTTTTTGCTTGGGGCGGCCAAAAATCTAGGGCCGGCACTGCAAGGTACTGTCACTCAGGATCTCATAGGCGATACTTCCTGCAGCGCCTAGTCTCCACAGTGCTCCCTGGGTGTGCCTCTGCATTGCCTCCTGATTGCAATTTGGAAATATCAGCCACTCTAGGCTCTGCCAACCTGGGTTCTAGTCCACAGGTCCTTATGTTCTGCAGTAACTATAAATAGACCATGTGGTGTACCCTGTGGGGGTCACTATACAAAATGGGGTGTGTCCTGGGAGATGCCAAGTGTTGTCAGCTCTCACTGAAGTTAATAAAAATTGATTATTTCTCATCTCCTGTGGGATTAGGTTATAAGAACCTGCAATGTTTCCTACTCCCTACCCTGCCTTAATTCCCCTGAATCCAATAATGGCTTTCTCTAGGTCAAAGTTCAGCAAATGAAGCTAGGGGTAGTGCTTCCATTGCAGAAAGCAAATAGAATGATGAAATAGCTAATTTATCTAATAGAATTCAGAATTGGAATTAGCATTCCTGTGTTGACTCTCATAAAGATCTCATTAACCAGTTGGATGTTGCCATAAGGCATGGGCAGTAATGCTGTTGGCCTGTTGTTAATTTCATTTCATGTAATTCAACTCGCAGATTTTTGGCTTCTGGTTTGCCTGCATTGTGACTTCCATATTTTTCAACCCGAAAGGAAAATATTCAAGAATCCTACCTAACATTTACTGTTACTGGTACAGATAATTCATTCAATCCACTAGAGGTCAGGGTGGTACTACAAAGGTATAGTTGATCAGCGATTCGTATTAATTTTTTTTAAAAGCTGTCACAGCAGGTGATAATTTTATCAGCAGTTTGTAAATTTTAGAGACAAGTAAAAATGTCCTGTTTCATTCAGTTAGTATTAAATAGCCCCAATAGTTTCATGACTGGCAAAGTTGACTTTTTAGGTTGAAGAATTCGTATTACATAGAAATAACTTTGCCTTATGAAAATTTCCTATAGAATTTAATAGAAAAATATAACTTTCCATTTTTTACCATCACGTAGTACTTAATAGAGAATTATATCCCTGCCATGGAATTCTGCAGAACAGTTTAAAAAGTAGAGAAAGGTTGAGTCTCTAATACACTTTTAAGTTTCTAGTGTCTCTATAGGTCTCTGTTTCAGTCTTATTGAAACTTATTGGTTTCATCCCTATGATTAAATGTATAAAAGTGTTTTCAATGCTGGATACAATAAGATTTCTCTGCTTCCTAATGTTTTAAAAATTAATAATTTAAAACTTAAAAACCCTAACTCAAACCCACCAGGACACACCAGCGAACTTTCATAATATTTGCTATAACTATTCTTGTAGAAGTGCTATGAGGGATAGAGGCTAATTAATTTAATGCTGTAAATTGTAGGTATGCTGCTAGGCAGTTTAATGATAATGTTTTGGGGGCTGAAATGATATTTAAGGGATCTGCACATTTAGTAGCATACCCTAGCATAAGAAGTCCTTATGTCCATCCTCAGACCTTTATCATCATAAGTATATCATGCTGTTCCCAGGGGACACAATTTAGGAGAAGTTATGTGGAGACAATTAAATTACCCACGGGTGATGCAGGGCAAAATGGTACAGATTATCATAACAGACACTATATGAACACCTACTATAAATCCTGCAGAATAGCCATTGTAATATAAATGTATTTGTGTGGGGCAGAAGTGGCGGTCTCCATTGGAAAATGACCTATCAGCTTCTGGATGACCTTGTATTCAGTCAGATTAGATGGTTGATTGGAGGACAGACTGCAATTGTAATCTAAGAGCAGATCAGTCTCCATTGGTTTGATTGCATAAAACTAAAGAATCTCATTCGAAACTACTATGATTGAGCATGACACGCCAAGAATATAGACTCATAGACTTATAGACTTTAAGGTCAGAAGGGACCATTATGATCATCTAGTCTCACCTCCTGCACAATGCACAATGCGGCTCTCTTACAGTTAAAGTGCGGCTCGTGGAACTCCCCATCCACCTCCCTGCCGCCATTCTCCACCTACCAGACTGGGTGAGGGGGAGCTCGGCATTTCTGCTCTGCGTCGGGGTGGTGGGGCTGGGGGCTTCAGCCCTGCATTGGGGTGGTAGGACTGCAGGCTTTTGCCCTGCAGGGAGTGGGGTCTAAGGCTTGAGCCTCAGGAAGGGGCATTGGGGCAGAAGCCCTGTGCCCTAGCAGGCACTGCCCCATGGGGCAGGTTTTGCGTGTCTTGCAGATTATTGTATGCGGCTCGGAGGGTCAATAAGTTTGGCCACTCCTGATCTAGTATCTGATGGTTTATTTATAAGAGAAAAGAAAGATAAGAGAGTTAAAATGGTTAAGGAAATCAAATAATACAACCATTACAGAGTTCTTGTATCAGGTTTGAAGCAGTGATGGAATAAACTTCTGGCTTGTAAAGTCTCTGGTAACTTCCAAAAGATTGGAAGGTCTTCAGTCCATGGGTTGGAATGCTCCTTTTAGTATAAATTCATAGTCCAGAGATCAGAGCAGGAAAGAGGGAAATGGAGATGCTTCCAGGGTCTTTTATACCTTTATCCGTGTGGAGGGAATGGTCTCAGCTCAGTCTTAGTTTGTGGAAAATTACAGGCACAAGATGGAGTCCAGGGTCACATAAGTAAGTCACATGCCCTTACATGACTCATAGGAGCAGCCATGACCCATATGCGGGCTAAAGCATCCACAAGAAGGCTCACCGGGTGGGGACAAGCTTCTTCCATGGTTCACTGTGAGAGCTAAGTGTTCTTTAATGGGCCTTCAACTTGAATAGCTCATTCACAATGTGCTGTCTGGCTTCAATGTAGATTTTACCACGTGGGTGCTACTCATGAATACAGTACATATGTAGGATGCCAGTACATAGTCAATATCTATAACTTCAGTGTAGCGGGGCAGTCACCCTGCTCTGGCCCTGAAAGGGTTAAAAGCCAGCCCTTGGGGAGGGCTGGGGCTGAGAGCCAATAAGAAAAGGCTGATTGGGGAAGCAGCCATAGCAGGGCCACCCCTCAATCAGGCTACAACTGGCCCTGATAAAAGGGCTGGGAGCCAGGAGCTGGGACTCTCTCTCTTCAGTGTGGAGGAAGAAGGACCTGACTGCCTGAGAGACCGGGTACCTGAAGCAGAGCAGAGCAGGGCTGGGGAAAGGCAAAAGGAGCTGGGGAGCTCCAGCCTGGCAAATCCCCAGGCTGCAGGCTTTGAGCAAGGCCCAAGACAGGTACTGGGTTTGCAAAGGTGCAGCCTGGGGCGAGGCTGAAGCAGCAGGTCTAACCACCCCTTGTCAGTGATGAGTGGTTTACAGACTGCAGTCTGCCCCAGTGCGTGGGGGCTAGATGTTGACTGACAGTAGCCACTGAGGCAAGGTGGGGATAGAGGGTGGGGGAGTTCCCCTGGGAGAGGAGACCCAGAGTGTGGGGGTACTGCTGGGGCAGAACACCAGGGTCCAGGAGGGACACGGGGGGGGGGGGGGGGGCAGTGGACTGGTGAGACACAGGCCGGAAGAGGGGGCTCCAAGGCTGGTGCCAAGAGCTAATTCCCAGACAACCAGCAGGAGGCGCTGCACTGGTGAGTCTCACATCGCCACATTCAGATAGAAAAAAATGATACATGCATATAACGGATAATCATACTAAGCAAGTCATAACTTTTCCATTGACACCCTACCTGATATGCTTTCTACACGATTTGTTGCAATTGTCTAACAGTGGCAATGTTAATGATATAAATGGTCATGTTCCAATCATACAGCATCACACATGTCAAGTGCTCATTCATTTGCATTGAAGGGACAGGAACTGATCAATTTGCATTATAACACCAGTGGGGAAAGAAACCAGCATGGAACTTCCTTCATCACCAGACTCCATGTCTCCTTCCTCACATCTTGAATGAACTTTATTTTGGCGAGTAACCTTTAGAAGGATCCATTTCAAAGGTTCACAGGACTATAAAAGAGAGGGGCAAAGAATCCCAAGTTATCTTTTCACCTAAGAAGACAAAGGAACTGAGTACTTTGTCTTTGGGGAGAGATCCTGACCCCAGGGGTGATCAGCCATCTTGCTGGAAGAAGTGTCTGGTAAGAATCTTACCCGATACCCAGACAATAGCTTGGAAAAATCTTAGCATTAGAAAGTGATTTTCACTTTTATTTGTTTGTAACCATTTCATAGAATCATAATAATAGAATCATAGAATCTCAGGGTTGGAAGGGACCTCAGGAGGTCATCTAGTCCAACCCCCTGCTCAAAGCAGTACCAACCCCAACTAGATCATCCCAGCCAGGGCTTTGTCAAGCCTGACCTTAAAAACCTCTAAGGAAGGAGATTCCACCACCTCCCTAGGTAACCCATTCCAGTGCTTCACCACCCTACTAGTGAAAATGTTTTTCCTAATATCCAACCTAAACCTCCCCCTCTGCAACTTGAGACCATTACTCCTTGTTCTGTCATCTTCTACCACTGAGAACAGTCTAGATCCATCCTCTTTGGAACCCCCTTTTACGTAGTTGAAAGCAGCTATCAAATCCCCCCTCACTCTTCTCTTCTGCAGGCTAAACAATCCCAGTTCCCTCAGCCTCTCCTCATAAGTCATGTGCTCCAGCCCCCTAATCATTTTTGTTGCCCTCCGTTGGACTCTTTCCAATTTATCCACATCCTTCTTGTAGTGTGGGGCCCAAAACTGGACACAGTACTCCAAATGAGGCCTCACCAGTGCCGAATAGAGGGGAATAATCACATCCCTCGATCTGCTGGAAATGCCCCTACTTATACAGCCCAAAATGCCGTTAGCCTTCTTGGCCAGAAGGGCACACTGTTGACTCATATTCAGCTTTTCGTCCACTGTAACCCCTAGGTCCTTTTCTGCAGAACTGCTGCCCAGCCATTCGGTCCCTAGTCTGTAGCAGTGCATGGGATTCTTCCGTCGTAAGTGCAGGACTTTGCACTTGTCCTTGTTGAACCTCATCAGATTTCTTTTGGCCCAATCCTCTAACTTGTCTAGGTCCCTCTGTATCCTGTCCCTACCCTCCAGCGTATCAACCACTCCTCCAGTTTAGTGTCATCTTCAAACTTGCTAAGGGTGCAGTCCACACCATCCTCCAGGTCGTTGATGAAGATATTGAACAAAACTGGCCCCAGCACCGACCCTTGGGGCACTCCACTTGATACCGGCTGCCAACTAGACATGGAGCCATTGATCACTACCCGTTGAGCACGACCATCCAGCCAGTTTTCTATCCACCTTACCGTCCATTCATCCAGCCCATACTTCTTTAACTTGCTGGCAAGAACACTGTGGCAGACTGTATCAAAAGCTTTGCTAAAGTCAAGAAATAGCACATCCACTGCTTTCCCCTCATCCACAGAGACAGTTATCTCATCATAGAAGGCAATTAGGTTAGTCAGGCATGATGTGCCCTTGGTGAATCCATGCTGACTGTTCCTGATCACTTTCCCCTCCTTTAAGTGGTTCAGAATTGATTCCTTGAGGACCTGTTCCATGATTTTTCCAGGGACTGAGGTGAGACTGACTGGCCTGTAGTGCCCCGGATCTTTCTTCTTTCCTTTTTTAAAGATGGGCACTACATTAGCTTTTTTCCAGTCATCCGGGACCTCCCCCGATTGCCATGATTTGTCAAAGATAATGGCCAATGGCTCTGCAATCACATCGGCCAACTCCTTTAGCACCCTTGGATGCAGTGCATCCAGCCCCATGGACTTGTTCTCGTCCAGCTTTTCTAAATAGTCCCGAACTACTTCTTTCTCCACAGAGGGCTGGTCACGTCCTCCCCATACCGTGCTGCGGAGTGCAGCCGTCTGGGAGCTGACCTTGTCTGTGAAGACAGAGGCAAAAAAAGCATTGAGTACACTAGCTTTCTCCACATCCTCTGTCTCTAGGTTCCCTCCCTCATTCAGCAAGGGACCCACACTTTCCTTGACTTTCTTCTTGTTGCTCACATACCTGAAGAAACCCTTCTTGTTACTCCTAACATCTCCGGCTAGCTGCAACTCCAAGTGTGATTTGGCCTTCCTAATTTCACTCCTGCATGCCTGAACAATATTTTTATACTCCTCCCTGGTCATTTGTCCAATCTTCCACTTCTTGTAAGCTGCTTTTGTGTGTTTAAGACGAGCAAGGATTTCACTGTTAAGCCAAGCTGGTTGCCTGCCATATTTACTTTTCTTTCTACACATCGGGATGGTTTGTTCCTGCAACCTCAATAAGGATTCTTTAAAATACAGCCAGCTTTCCTCGACTCCTTTCCCCCTCATGTTATTCTCCCAGGGGACCTTGCCCATCAGTTCCCTGAGGGAGTCAAAGTCTGCTTTTCTGAAGTCCAGGCTCTGTATTCTACTGCTCTCCTTTCTTCCTTGTGTCAGGATCCGGAACTCGACAATCTCATGGTCACTGCCTCCCAGGTTCCCATCCACTATTGCTTCCTCTACTATTTCTTCCCTGTTTGTGAGCAGCAGGTCAAGAAGAGCTTTTCCCCTAGTTGGTTCCTCCAGCACTTGCACCAGGAAATTGTCCCCTACACTTTCCAAAAACTTCCTGGATTGTCTGTGGACCGCTGTATTGTTCTCCCAGCAGATTTCGGGGTGATTAAAGTCACCCATGAGAACCAGGGCCTGTGATCTAGTAACTTCTGTTAGTTGCTGGAAGAAAGCCTCGTCCACCTCATCCCCCTGGTCTGGTGGTCTGTAGAAGATTCCCACCACGACATTACCCTTGTTGCTCACAGTTCTCAATTTAATCCAGAGACTCTCAGGTTTTTCTGCAGTTTCATACTGGAGCTCTGAGCAGTCATACTGCTCCTTTACATACAACGCAACTCCCCCACCTTTTCTGCCCTGCCTATCCTTCCTGAACAGTTTATATCCATCCATGACAGTACTTCAATCGTGTGAGTTATCCCACCAAGTCTCTGTTATTCCAGTTACATCATAATTCCTTGACTGTGCCAGGACTTCCAGTTCTCCCTGCTTGTTCCCCAGGCTTCTTGCATTTGTGTATAGGCATTTAAGATAACTCACCGATTGTCCTGCTGTCCCAGTATGGGGCAGGAGCCCTCCCCTCTTGCACTCACCTACTTGTGCTTCCTCCCGGTATCCCACTTCCCCACTTACCTCGGGGCTTTGGTCTCCTTCCCCCGGTGAACCTAGTTTAAAGCCCTCTTCACTAGGTTGGCCAGCCTGCTTCCAAAGATGCTCTTCCCTCTCTTCGTCAGGTGGAGCCCATCTCTGCCTAGCACTCCTTCTTCTTGGAACACCATCCCAAGGTGCCTCAAATGCCTTTATCCTTCTTCCCAGAGCCACGTAGTCTGCAGTAATATGCTCAAGGTCATTCTTGGCAGTATCATTGGTGCCCACGTGGAGAAGCAGGTAGGGGTAGCGATCTGAGGGCTTGATGAGTCTCAGCAGTCTCTCCGTCACATCACGAATCCTAGCCCCTGGCAAGCAGCACACCTCTCGGTTTTCCCGGTCAGGGCAGCAGATAGATGACTCAGTCCCCCTGAGGAGAGAGTCCCCGACCTCCTCCTCTTGGGAGTGGTGGTCGTGGAACCCCCATCCCTAGGACTGTGCATCTCATGCCTTCCAATCAGTGGAGTCTCCTTCTGCTCTGTTCCCTCAGATGTATCATTCACTCCACTCTCTGCACTAGTACCTGTGGAGAGAACATGAAAACGGTTGCTCATCTGAAGATGCGTTTCTTGTACATGGACTTGTCTCATACTCTTTCATCTTCTGGAGGTCACATGCCGCCAATTATCCTCACTGGCCTTCTGTCCCCGCTGCGCAGCCTGCTCTGAATCCTCACAACACTGCGCCCGCTGAAGCCTATCCTGACCTCTATCCAGGAACTCCTCATTTTCTTTTATGGAACGCAGGGTTGATACTCGTTTCTCCAGACCTTGAATCTTCTCCTCCAATATGGAGATCAGCTTGCACTTTGTACAGACAAAGTCGCTTCTTTCCTGTGGAAGATAGACAAACATGGCACATCCTGTGCAGGTCACGACAGCGGATCGCTCAGCATCCATAGTCCCTTCCTTCGAAGAGTTTCCTCACTTGTGGCAGAAGCTACTCTGGGAAACCTGCAAGGGGGATGCCGCAGTAGGCTCTCTCCAGGCGAACTCCCAGGCTAACTCCATCTGTTTGCTTCTCTGCTATGCGCTGCTCAGCTGGTTCGCAGCTGACTGACTGTCTTTTTAGAAGAGCCTGGAACGAAGCACTCCCAATTCACATTATTCAAACAGGAAATCAAACAATCAAGCACACGGTCAAACTGCCAAACTGTCCCCTCAACAGATACTCGCTCCCCCGTCTGCAGCCACCTGGTTGCTCTGCCTCTGCCTTTAGTTTGGGTAAAAAGAGTTAGGAATGGCAAGGATAGCTTGCCCCCTTCGCACTCCCCTCTCAAAAACTCCCTCTCAAACTCCCCTGTTTGCAGCTCCCTGGTCGCTTGCTCACTGCTTTATAAAGCCCTGGCCTGCCTGATTGATTAGCCCCGCCCCCTGGTGTAGAAGCTCACAGCTTCCAACTGCCAGCCACAGCACACGGTCCTGCAAACAAACAAATGAATGAACACACAGACAGACACAAGTACCCCCAAACACACACTACAGACAACCACTTACCCCAAGGTCATTTATACCTGATCTCACTTAAAACCTATCACTTCGTAATTAAATAAACTTGTTTTAAGAACATAATTTACTTAAATCTAACCCCATCCAATGCCATGTTTGAACAGAAGTGATTGTTAACTCCAGTTAAAGAGATAAGCAGAGGCTACATGTGGGGCGGGGGGGGGGCATGCAGGGCCACATACCCCCCCTAGATTTGCTGCTTGGCTTGTACTGAGCATGCTCACACAGACTGAGCATAGTCATTATATTGCTGAAGCCGGATGCCCTCACTCTGCCCCCACTATTGGCAGGCATGGGTTGTTTCTGGTGATAAGCTGAGCATTTTGTCTCTTCAGAGAAGCAAGGAAACCTTATTTTTCCTCTGAATGGTCCTGGAATGGACTGGACATTGCAGAGTGCACAGTTTTGGAAAATAATTTGGGACTGAGGGGTGTTGGGGTCATCTTGCCAGGTGTAACCAAACTGGTGGAAACCAGCGAGTAACTGTGTTGCTGCAGGAAGCAAACTGCAGGGAGCTTCAGCTATGGAGCATTTAAAGCACCCAGGATTACAGAGCAAGTGGTGACAACCCCTCATTGTTCTGGATTGCACCAGAACATGACAGTAATATACAGTACAAGGTTCCCACAGGGAAAAAACTACTGCATGATGCAGCACGGTCTTCAACTGACAGAACCCTCTGCAGCTGTGATTGACTGGGAGAGTTCAGCAACTCAGTGAGATGATGGAAGCAATTGGTTACTTTGTCCCACAGACTTGGCTGGGCTTTTGTCATAACTCTTCAGGAGCTCAGGCCTAGCACCCTTCCTCTCACCAAGGCCAGCTAGCTTTCTAGGTTCCCCAGTGGAACATGCGGCGTTTTCACTCTCTAATTCCAAAGTCTGTACTCCTTGCCATACTCCTTCTGGCCCTGGGACACTCATCTTTAATTTCTGGTGGCGTTGGTATCAAGAGGATGAATTGCTCCTCTAGTGAAGCTCTGACCTGTCACTTAGGGGTTAATTACCTGGTATAAAAGCCTTAGTTGATATATAATAATGGCAGTGCATAGTCAAAAGTTTCTCTATCACTTCGTAAGTAAAATACTGAGGAAGGGCAAGCAGTGTGTTCTCCCAGTTAGACCACAAGACTCATTCTGTTCACAGGATTTGGGGCTAAATCAATTCTTTACTGACCCACTGTCTGGTCTTGGATATGATATGGAACCTCTCTGTGCTTTTATTTACCTGTACGTAAAATGGTGATACAACCTTTTTGGGGTGTTTGGAGGCTTAATGAATGTCTGTAAAGCACCTGGAGATCCATAGGTGAAAAGTACAATATAACTGCAGAGTATGGGCCTATCTCACTAACCCTTCCTCTTGTGACTGCAGGATCAAGTGCTATTATTCATAATTGGAGAGAAGAAAATTTGAGCGTCCCATTGAAAATTGAACTACAGCAGAGTTCAAATTGATGGATCCAGGTATGTTAGGGTCCCATAATAGCTTGAGTCAAGACCTTGGGCCCACATCCTCAAAGGTATTTAGGTACCTATCCCCCATTGATTTCAATGGGAGTTAAGAGCCTCAATACTTTTGAGGATATGAGCCTTTGTTCTTATTATCAAACTCATCATGAACCCTATCCCTCTGCCCCCTTCTTTGTATGTCACAAAGTTTTTAAAATCTGGATGTGCTTCTGGGACAGATGGATATAAAACTACATTCGATATTAAAATATTTTTATGAAGAAAATATAGTAACTCTGAAGTGAAGTCAGCCAATATGTTGCTACACAGACCTAGCATGGAAAAGTCAGACAGTAATAAGGAAAGAAGTCCAGGTGTCTTTATACTGTAACCCTGTCATATAATATATCTGGTTGTAATTCTGCTTTAGGCTTATTTGACTCCTTCCCAGCTATTGTCAACTCCCCTTTTCAGCTTTTCTGAGTCTTATATGTGTCTTGAAGAACAGCATTGACTCAAAGCCAGTCCCTATGTGGTACTCTCCAGTCAGAATCCAAGTGCTGCCTCCCTCTATTCAGAGTTTTTTGTGTGGAAACTAACTTTTTCTTTTAACTGTGTATTTTGATCTTCTTTCTCTCCTGTAATATTAGTGATATACAGTATGTCCTCTCAATGAGACATAAAATCTAGGTCTTGACCCCATACAGACATCAAAGATCTATGCACTCTCTTGCAAGAGTGATAGTCAATTTTCTTCCATGATGCTCACAAAGAAGTAGGTTTATAATTTGTGTTAGTGTGTAAATATAATGTGTATCACTTCATAAGGTTATTCCTGCCTGTGGTTTCTCAAATGTGTGTGCTGACTATGTCTCTGCCTTTTAAAGCCTAAGTACTTCAAGGCTTGAACCTCTTTACTTTTGTGTATTGTACACAACTAAGCACATTTTTAGCACATAACAAACAATAAAAGGCACGTTAATCCTGATGTCTAGGGCAAATTTCACCTTGGGAAATTACATTCCATCTTACTCAATTATACTGCATAGTGCTGTTGTGCACTTTGATATCTGTGCATTTCAAATCTCCTTGTATTTTCAGTAGCATATAGTATTCCTGTCTTAAACAGCCATTTGATCATATTACCATGACCTTCCTCATCCCAATAGCTACCTCACTATTTGTGTCCTTCAGTTTTTGTGTCATGCCCAACATTTTGTCCCTGATCCTGCAGAGACTTACACGCATGCTTAACTTTACTTTCTGTGAGTAGTGCCATTTGAAATCAGTGGGACTGCTCACAGTATGAAGTGTTAAACACATGTGTAAATCTTTGCAGGATCAAGGTTTTAGTTTGTAAGCCCTTTGCAGCACAGGCCATGCCATTGTGTCTTCTTCTGTAAAGTGCCAAGCACATCTCTAGGTGCTATAAAATAGTAATAATAAAACTATTAATTATTATTTATTATTATTATACACTTTGCCCTAGACTCCATTTCAGTTGTGTATAAAGTGATTATTAATCATAATTTTGTAATGCGTTTTGGGATCATTCTATAGGAAAGATTCAAGCCAAATATGTCATTGTTATTTTAATACAAATAAAGATTTAGCAAAGACTTGATTTATTTTAGTGCTGTAGAGCTCATAAATTCTTGATGGCCCCTCTCTGAATAGATGACCTCACCTTCTCAACCTCTCCAGCAAAAATTCAGCTGTTTCCAGTAACCAGCCAGTTCTGCAAGTTTTGGGACAAGACTTCATTATAAAACATCTCTCCACTCCCCAGCAAACATTGCTCTGAATCACTAGACATAAAATCTAAATTCTTGAAATTAGTCCAGCTGTATGCTGGAGGAGTCAGGCATAGTCCCTTAACATTCCTGTCTGATATTTATGCCCCCTACGATAACTTACTTTTATACAGTGTCAAGCAGCACAGAATGGCAGTTGCCTCTGTGTTGAAATGCAGCATTTATTTAATAGCACATGGCAACAGTATGTGACAATAGTTGAAGACAGTAAGTGCTGGAGAATATAGCATCCATTTGAAATAGAGGGGAATTAACATATGCAGAATGTTATTACTTCAGTTGGAATTTGATCGACCCTAGCGTTAATACCCCTAGATTTCTATAAAGTGTAGTGAAAGGGCCAAATGGTCAGGACCTAGGTTATTATATATCTTATCTGAGTCAAACGGTGACACCTCCAGAACCAGAAATCTCGGCGCATTGGTTCAATACTGAATCACCAGCTCCACTTCCTGTATTGCACTTGGCTTTTTGTGTGTGTGGAGATTGGCCATCAAAATACTGTCTGGGTCCAATCCTGCTTAGGTTCTGAGAGCAGATAAGATCACAGTCCAAGCCACCATGGCTGCAAGAAAGAATTAAAAGTGCAGCGATAGCATGGTCTTATGGCTAAGGTGCTAGACTGGGAGTCAGTAAATGTGGGTTCAGTTTCTAGCTGTGGCACAGACATCCTGGGCAAATCATTATAAGCTTTCAGTGCCTCAGTTCCCTATTTGTAAAATAGGAATAATAATTCTCCATTCCTCCCACCCTTTTTCAGTCTTGTCTGTTTAGATTGTAAGCTCTTTGGGCACAAGCTGTCTCTTAAGTTTGCACAATGCTTAGCACAGCTGGGGCCCAATCTTGGTTAGGGCCACAAAGTACTACTGCAATACATGTAATAATAACAACATCCACACATGAGGTTGCTTTCACTCCCTCAGTGACAGCATCCTCTGTTCAAAAAAGTATTGTTCTTGGAATAGAGGAGTGAACTCAGGAGGGTTCCCCTTGTAAACCTAATGGTATGTCTACACTGCAGTTGGGAGGTGTGATTGTAGCACAGGTAGGCACACCTGAGCTAGCTTGCTAAAAATAGCAGTATAGCTGCGATAGCATGAGCTAGCCACCCGAGAACAGTTCTGCCCAAGGCCCTGAGTACATACCCGAATGGCTAGCCCATGACGCCCCCTATGCTGTTCCAGCTACACTGCTATTTTTAGTGAGCTAGCTTAGCTGTGCCTACACATATTGTCCTGATTGCCGCGTAGAATGCCCTTAAAGGCCCAGCACATTCTCTTACAGGTACCAGGCGGCTTCGTATAAATATGCCTAAAATGAAGTGTTCCATAGAGGCCTAGGCTCAAATGTCTAAATATCCTACACTTTGATGGACACCACTCATTTTATTTCCGACTTTCTTTCCCCATGTCCCACACCAATAGCATATTTACTTTTAACAGTAAATGTTATTTACATCAGTACAAATTATTCATGAAACTGAGCTATAGAACATTATTTATACTAAAGGACCAGATCCCACTGTATTTGAAGTTTCTTGCAAGAATATTTTCTTTCTGTCCCTTATTTTGGGTCTATGTCCCACATTGCGTTTCATGTTTGGGCCTTGTTAGTTTGAGAGGTGTGACTAGGCTGTCTTTGAGCAACAAAGAGCTGGCATGTCATAAAAAGATACGTTTTATTAAAGAGAATTATGTATATAGCTTTACAGAATTGAAAGCAATCGCTTCAAAAGACAGTAAATACATTACAGAAGGGATATAGTTACTGCTACTAAGGAATGGTCATTAGATGGAAAGCAGCAATATTTCTACTACTACACTTTACTGCTGAATAGACTTTCCCCTTCCTGGCCCACATCAAGAAAAGCAAATGCCGTATGGCTTGTATTGTAGATGCACTGCAGATAGATAAGTGGTAGATGACTAGTTGCTTGGGATATTGACTGGACAGATTTTCAAAATGGAATAACCCTGCAATCCTGGCACGAGGTGGACTAAATAGTTTTGATTTTGTTTTCTCCCCCCCCCCCACTGTTCCCTCCCTTTGTCCTTTATTCCTCTTTGTCAATGAGCACAATAGAATGGGTAGATTTAATCTCTTTAGGTTTTATTTTGTTTTTCCTCTCCATTTTTTCTTCTACTCCTCTGTAACTTTTCAAAACTCCCTCAACTTTGGAAAAATTACAAAGTGGCAAAAGGAAAGATGAAAAAAATAAAAATGAAAAAGTCATGGAAAAAACCATGGACTTCATCCATTTTATTGCTCTCAGGGGAGAAAAGGAAAAGTGGGGGTGGGGGAAAAACAGAAAATTCAAAAAAGTGGAAATTCAAAATTTTTCAAAAAATATTTTATAAACATAAATTTAAAATGAATAAAATATTCTATTTGAACCCTGTTAAATGGAATCAATTTTGACATTTTCCACAAAATAGTTTTTCCATTTTTTTTGACAAGCGCTTGTACTGTGCCTCAAATAGGTTTGCGGCATTCCTCAACCTTAATTTCTATGCTTGTATCTGAATGCTTTTTTATCTGGGACAGTCCCACTTTTATATAGAGAAAGTTATGTATTACTATTTGCTTTAGCTAAGTTCACAGTTCCCTGCACTAACTTTACATTTCCTTCTTCAGATCCTGACTGAAGATAGCCTCATGGGGGCTTAAATATGTTCACTCGTTTTTTATTTGCTGAATGAAGTGAAGATTGTTTTGCAACCCACACTTTGACACATCCCTTTTCGTTTATTACTAGAGAGACAAGCAGAAGTTTGCAGTCAATAATCTGTCTGTATACCAGACTCTGCTTCTGACTCACATCCCCCTGTGTCTCTCTTCTCTCCCTCCTTTCACTGAGTCACTATCCAGTTTTCTAACTACCTCCATCTCTGAGTGGGAGGCTGTTTTGGCTGGAACTAAATTTGAGTAATTGGGGGAAGAGGTAGATACGCTGGAGGATAGGGATAGGGTCCAGAGTGACCTAGACAAATTGGAGGATTGGGCCAAAAGAAATATGATGAGGTTCAACAAGGACAAATGCAGAGTCCTGCACTTAGGACGGAAGAATCCAATGCACTGCTACAGGCTGGGGACTGACTGGCTAAACAGCAGTTCTGCAGAAAAGGACCTGGGGATTACAGTGGACGAGAAGCTGGATATGAGTTAGCAGTGTACCCTTGTTGCCAAGAAGGCTAACGGCATATTGGGTTGCATTAGTAGGAGAATTGCCAGCAGATAGAGGGAAGTGATTATTCCCCTCTATTCGGCACTGGTGAGGCCACATTTGGAGTATTGCATCCAGTTTTGGGGCCCCCACTACAGAAGGGATGTGGACAAATTGGAGAGAGTCCATCGGAGGGCAACAAAAATGATTAGGGGTCTGGGGCACATGACTTACGAGGAGAGGCTGAGGGAACTGGTCTTATTTAGTCTGCAGAAGACAAGAGTGAGGGGGTGGGATTTGATAGCAGCCTTCCACTACCTGAAAGGGGGTTCCAAAGAGATGGAGCTAGGCTGTTCTCAGTGGTGGCAGATGACAGAACAAGATGCAATGGTCTCAAGTTGCAGTGGAGGTCTAGGTTGGATATTAGGAAACACTATTTCACTAGGAGGGTGGTGAAGCACTGGAATAGGTTTTCTAGGGAGGTGGTGGAATCTCCATCCTTAGAGGTTTTTAAAGCCCGGCTTGACAAAGCCCTGGCAGGGATGATTTAGTTGGTGTTGGTCCTACTTTGAGCAGGGGCTTGGACTAGATGACCTCCTGAAGTCTTGTTACCTAGCAGCTCTGTGTTCTTGGGGAACCAGGGTGCAGTACCCAGCCTGTCTGACTCACAAAAGACACCCCTCCCCCCAGCCTCTGCTTGAACCAAATCTACATCAAAAGAAAGACTTACAAAAAGCAATGAAAAGGCAGTGGGAGACCCACCTAAACCTCTGGGATAAGGATGACAGTATTAAGAAAACTAGCCTCATATTCATAAAAAATGGGACTAGGAGGCATCTCCATTAGCATACAGAATGGAGAACAGAGATTCCAAGGTAAGAACTGCATGGAACTCTAGGACCAGAAAAGCAGGGAAGCACTGCATGATGTGGGATCTCTGCTCCAGATGTTAATGAACCCATGCCTGCACATATCCAGCTCAGTAGTTATCAGACCAATTCTAGTAATAAATCCTTTATTGGTATCCAAAATAGTAAAGCTCCCTAATTGCATTGTGAGCTCCTTCCAAGGAACACCACCCATAGCCAGGAATAATCAGTTTCCATGGTCTAGCTTGAACAAAACAACTTTGGTATTCTCCCTTGTTTACACATAAACAAATCTAGTGTTCTCCCTTGAACCATTGTTGTTTCTCTACAAAAACCCCTACCCATGCTCAAGTAAGTGTTCTGATGCCTGGATCCAAAATCTGCATCAGTTCCATTGGGACTTCATCTTCCCCTGACTGATCATGCTGGGGGCTCTGCCTGACTCCAGCACGCCTCAGCCTCAGCTACCACCACCACCTGGGACCCCCGATCGATTCAAACTTCATGGAGTGGTGAGAACCCAGCGCTCTCTCTCTCTCTCTCTCTCTCTCTCGGTTTTTGGTTTCCTCATTCGCTCTACAGCAGTGCTCCTTGTACCTAAGCTAAAAGATCCCTGTAGCACCCAAAAATCCTGTGGCGTTTGCTCATCAAGTGGGTAACTACCAGAACAATTGTAACGTGAAAGTGGGGATAGAGACATGCTAAACCTGGGACATATGAGGGTGGCAGCTTGGAAGTGCTGCTCGACCCAGCCTGCTCAGGCGTGCTTTATTCTGGTGCGGTGCTCAAGGCATATGAGAGTGACAGCTTGGAGGTCCTGTTCGACCCAGCCTACTGAGTCCAGGGACATATAAGGGGTCAGCCTGGGAGTGCTGATTAACCTGGTCCTCTCAGATGCGCTCTGTTAGTGTGTGTGTGTGTGTGTGTGTTTGATTCTGGGGCTGGAAGAACGCAGCCCTGGGGAACCTAGGTCCTGCAGGATAGCTCCATTAGGAGGGAACTTGCAGCAGGGAGAAGTAGAGCTCCGTATGAGAACACAAGTGACAAAAGCAGTACATTGATAGCAGTGCAGAACCCTCCCCCCAGAAGAGTATCCCTAATAAATGAGCATACCCCCAAAGTAACGGGCAAAGCTGGTAACAGTCTCTTCCAACCCTAATCTTCTATGGTAGTAGTGTAGTGTTCGTCTCATGCTTCCAGGCATACTCTGAGGTGGGGAAACAGAGGAGATGGGATGCATTGGTAAGAGCAGCAGTAGATGTAATTTAAACTCCTTTTCATGAATGAAACAAACCACACATTAAAAAGAAATGTGTCTTTTAGATTATAAACTGTTTTTAGGTCATGTCTTGTACAGTGCCAAGCACATTGCTGATATTCAAGAGATAAAGCCTAATAAGAAGACACCTATTGTTGTAGTGTTTATGCCTCAATACTGCAACTGATTATGTGTAGGCACAGCAGTCCATATATAGGCTGTCAGTTACAGGATTAGGCCTCCCATGGGCCAGATCCTCAAAGGTATTCAGACTCATAACTTCCATTGACATCAGAGTTAGGCATGTAATTACGTTTGAGGATCTGGGCCCAAAAGCTGACCCCATCAATTTAGATAGTTTGCACTGAACCATAAACCCACTACCCCCTTTTCCTTCACATCTCGCCCCAAGACCTACCTCTCTGGTGGTGTCTACAGGAAATTAGCTGAGGAATAGATTGAGGGACTGCCAGGTATAGCTGATGTGAAACAAAACAATTGTATATAAAAATGTGTATGATGCGTAGAAAAATGTGTATATGTTGATGGAATCGCTGTGCCATACACGTTTGTATGTGGCTTGTCTTTTCAGGGCCAAAACGCAATGCTGGCAGAACTCCACTAAAGTCAGTGTATGAATACAAATGTAATCCAGTAGGTGTAAGTGCATCAGGGCCAGTACAATCTTCCTGTTTGTGTGTGGACAGCTCCTAGCACACTGTGGGCGCTGCTGGAATAATAATTGCAACAGTAATTAACAAAGACTAAGAGGGAAATTAGCTCTTTTATCCAAATTCCAGATCCCCTAACTTCAATGGAGTTTTGCTGATTTACACTAGCAAAGAATTTGTCCCTTTGCCTTTCCACAATTCCAAGCCTTTCATTTTAAATTTTATTTAATACACCCATGTTCTCCTCCTCCTCCTCCTCTCTTCCCTCTTATACTCGAATGTTCTTCCTGGGGAAAGCTTTAGCAAAAATGTGGATCTTGCATTTTGATCTCAATATGGTAAGATTTAGGCTGTTTCACATCGTGAGGGTCCTCCTGCTGAGAACCGTTTGACCATAGTGCCTTAATCCTGGTATTTCTCTCCACACAGCATTTCTGTGAAGCAAGCGGCACCTGTTTTAGTGGATCATGACTTTGAGATGGTCATGTCCTAACCTACAAAGGCCCTTAAATTAGCACGAATACCACAAATTTGGCGCAGAAGGAGCTATGGAGTATGTATGCACAGACATGATGTGTTCACGTCAGCCGTTGTCACTTAACAAGTGGACTGCTGTGTATGGAATGAGTTGTCTATGTGGCAGGCACATTCAGCCTCAGGTTGAGTGAGCTGCAATAGTGTAATCCAGAGACGATGACTGTAAGGATCACGCTGTGGCAAAGACCTCATCAGAAATGAAGGATTGGATTCTCCTAGCCAGCAAAAGGAAGAAGAAGCCATTCCTCGTCTCTGTTGCAGTGTGTATGTCTACCAGCAGTGAGGCATCCACATAACCCGTGGGCTTTCAACTACCTTGATGATGGGAGGTCATAGGCAGGGCCATAGGCGCCGACTTCGTGGGTGCTCCGGGGCTGGAGCACCCACAGGGAAAACTTGGTGGGTGCTCCGCACCCACCGGCAACTCCCCGCCCGCCCCGGACCCGTGGCAAACTTACCAGAGCACCGGGAGACGTTGCAGGGCCCTGCCCCTGACGCTGGGCAACGTTGCGTCGGCGTTGGGGGCGGGGCCTGGCGTCAGGGGGCGTGGCCCCGCAACGTCACCTGGCGTCAGGGGCAGGGCCTGGCGTCAGGGGGCGGGGCCCTGCAACGTCACCCGGCGTCGGGGGCGGGGCCTGGCATCGGGGGCAGGGCCCTGCAACGTCACCCGGCGTCGGGGGTGGGGGCCCGGCGTCGGGGGCGGGGCCCTGCCCCCGACACCGGGCGTCAGCACCCACGGACATAACCGGAAGTTGGCGGCTGTGGGCAGGGCCAGCTTTAGCGGGTGCGGGGCCCCACGTGAATAACAACAGTGGGGCTCCGCCGACTTTATCGGAGTCAAAAAAAAACACAACAAAACCTTCCACCGCCGGTCCGGGGAATCAGTGGAATCGGCTTAAAGCCGGCCCTGGTCAGAGGCCCTTGATTGATGGTGAAATTAGTGTATCAACCAGATCCCTCTTTCTACCACCATCACATCTGTTTTTCCTGGATTACATATGAGCCAACTGTTTTTCATCCAGCTGATTTTTTTCCCAGCCACTGAGACATTTTGGTAATAGCTGAGGCTATTCAGCTGAGGAGACATACAGTTGAGTGTGATCCACATATTAAGGATAGTGGAGTCTATGGTGTCTGTCAAGCTCTCTCAGCAGTTTCATATACATATGTTGAAGAGGGGGGGTGAAAGCATTGAACTTTGTGGGACTGGCCATTTGAGGGACGTTGGTGCGGTAGAGTAGCCCCATATTATGTGTTTCTGGGATCTGACTGAGATGAAAGAGTGGGTCCTGCAGAATGCTGCTCCATTGACTCCTCTTAGGTCTTGTCTGCATGTCAATGGAGCTGCATCTGTTTACACCATGTCTGAATTTGGCCCTTCGTGTACAGTAAGTTTACATTGTAATCACCACTAAGGTTTTCTCTACTGTATGGTGTGAGAACTTGTGTCTAATATAATAAAACAAAATAAATCCTAAATAATAAAATATACAAAAAATTAATGTTCTCTCTCTGTTATGAAGAAGACCTTTATTTCTCTTCCTTTATTGTTCATATAAATGGATCTGGATTTGGTGTGCTTCTTTCCCCCTGTTCTCAGTTTTTCTGACCCTCGGAAGAAAAGCCCTTAAGCCTCTCTGGGAAAATGCAGGCTGAGTGACTAGTTGCTTGCTCTAGCTTTGAATACAATCACGCTTAGTAGTTACTTCTCCTGACAGTAGTGCATCTGGGAGGGTCAGCAGTGATGTGGCTGAACACTGATGTGATGACTTCATTCCAGGACATGTTGCTTCCTATGGTGGCACTTTTGGATGTGATATCATTGAGCACGTGTGTATTTGATATACTTGGCTTCAGACAATCGGCTGGGTATTGGTAAAAACCTACAAACAAAAAGATGTGCCAGATTTCACTACACATCCAGATCTCTAACATGGGGTTTGGGGGGGTCATTTTCATACTTGTCTATTTCTCCTTCCCCCCATCTTTTAGTCTAAAGCTCACATGCAAAACAAAACAACCCACCCAAACCTCAACTTAGGGTGACCAGATGTGCCGATTTTATAGGGACAGTCCCGATTTTTGGGTCCTTTTCTTATATAGGCTCCTATTACCCCCCCCCCCCCCAGCCCCATCCCGATTTTTCACATTTGCTGTCTGGTCACCCTACCCCAACTTCTTTGAGGGCACAGTCCTCTCTCAGTTTCTCTGAAGCTCCATCCCTTTGGGGTTTGATCATTCCTCTCTCTCTCTCTCTGATGTTCATATTCACCTCAAAATACAATACACAATAAAGCCAGATTCTCAGCTGGTGTAAATTGATATAGCCCCCATGAAGTCAATGGAACAACACTGGTTTACATTGTCTGAGAATGTGGCCCAATGAGCTTATGAATCAGTGATCTCGTTATTTTGCGTGTTACCATATAACTCTAGCAGTTCTGTTGGCTCCCAGAGCAGGAGAATTTTATATTTCCTGGCACAGCAATGGTGAGAATTCTAGCAGGGTTGATTTAAGCTCACTTTTAACATCCTTTTTAAGCAGCAGTGAATTCAGGATAGAAAGTTTGAGAAACCCGAGGATCCCGTTGACCAGTTTGAATAATTTGTGAGCAGGTTGCTGCTCCTTAGTTTTACTTAAACTAGTACAGGTGCAGAAATTAGCTGCACATAGATCTGAACTGTAGAACTATACAGCTGTTTCTTTTTACCGATCTCTAATAATTCTTTTGCAGTGTTTAATTATTTGCTCTGCATAAATATTGTTATGGAAGAAGCTTAACAATCTGCATTGGCATCCCTTGCCTTTTTCTGGGTTTACTAGAATGAGGTCACTCACATATGGAAACATTTAGATTATTGTATTAAACAAGCTAGTTGGAAATCTGTTATTTATAAACAAGCTGAATATGCAAATGAATAACAAGTAGATGTTCTTTAGAGTCTCACTAAATGGCTTGAGGATAACTGATGATGTTGTTAGTTACAGCTTTGTTTTTTTAATTCCACTGTATTAAAGAAAGATTTGGATCTGCCCTTTTTGGGAACACAGTATTTCTGGGAATTACATTGTCATCCTGTGAGTCAATGAACATTTTTTGACACTGTAATATAATTCCTGACAATTAACACATTATTAATAATTATTTTATTATTGTATTTTTGTAGCATCTGAAAGGGGCTTTTTTGTTACGTACTTTCTGAAGATGCAGCATTCATATTATCTAGAGGTAGTATTGAGGGTGGGTGACCTGTATACTCAGGAGTTTTAATCCACAGTCTCACTAGTTCAAAAATATCGACAATTTTCCTAATTTGGCCAGATTAAATCTATTTTATGTTCTATGATCTAATTTAAATTACTTCTAATCGTGGAAATGCAAAGTTAAGGATGAAATTCCATCCTTACATCCTCACACAAAACACAGTTGACCTATGGAACTCTTTGTCAGAAGATGTTGTGAAGGCCAAGACTATAACAGGATTCAAAAAAGAACTAGATAAATTCATGGAGGATAGGTCCATCAATTGCTATGAGCCAGGATGGGCAGGGATGGTGTCCCTAGCCTCTGTTTGCCAGAAGCTGGAAATGGGCGACAGGGAATGGATCACTTGATGTTCTGTTCATTCCCTTTGGGGCACCTGGCATTGGCCACTGTCGGAAGACAGGATACTGGGCTAGATGGACCTTTGGTCTGACCCAATATGGCAATTCTTACGTTCTTATGTTCTTAAAGTTAAGGATGAAACTCCATCCTTAATGGACCTTGAAAATAGCAACACATGTATGGCCATATACTATCTCTCTTGTGTGCTCAGAATTCCATCATTGGGAGGTGCCTATAGACTTCAAGGGCTTGACCCTGAACTGCTGATGTCAATCAGAGTTTACCATGGACTTCAGTAGGAGCAAAATCAGGCCTTGTAATGTTTTTGATCACAATCTACTGAAGCTTCAGCAATATCAAGGTCCATTAGTTTAAGGTCAGAGCCTAGAAAAAGAGCCGTTACATTTTCTTTTGTTACAATAGTGAAACAAATAGAAACATGACATAATCCAGTCTCAGTGGTGTCTATATGAAAGCCTGATATGGTAGGTTCCTTCTGTTTTTTTAAACTAATTTGTAAGGTATGGACACAAAAAGAAATAAAGTGAAGGGTACCTAATGTACCCATGTGTATTTACTTGTTACACAGGAGCATACATTCATAAATATTCTGCAATCAATTTTTAAGTATTGCCTTTTCACTCAGCCTAGTCAAGCTGATATTCTTCCCTACACATGGTGGTGTATTTTTTTTTTTTGCCTTGTCTTCATTCCCTCTGGATTTTGTAAGGTTGGGGAAGATAGAATGTAATCCAGAGTTGAATGATGTATAGGCTTGGAAGGATTCGATTTTTATTGGTAAATGTCGGTAAACCTCAATTACACCATACACACACAAACTGATGAAAAAATATTTCCATCGGTAATACTCAAATTTACAGCAAGGCAAAATAAGAAAAATGCTGCTTGAGAACTTATTAGAATTTGATTTAAGGATATTTACTTTGTATGTTTTGACCTATGATGTTAACAATTTGTGTTTTAACAGTTATAAAACTAACTTTTTGAATGTCAACATCTACTATTAAATAATTATTGTGTGACTTCCCAAAGGGGCTCTCTTTGTAGCTGCTAACAGCCATCTATCATAGCCTGATAATAATGATAAATAGAATCCCTTTTGGGAGCCAGAACCCTGGTCACTTAGAACACAACAAGCACTGGTTAGTTAGAGTAGGAGGTAGGTAGGTAGTTTTACTGGGTTTTGAAGGTTAGTGGGGGATCATTTGTACCTGTCGGGAGTCTGATGAGCTAAGGAGGTAATTAGCTCACCGGCTGGATAGCTCAGAGAAGAAATTAAGCAGTATAAAAGGCTGAACCAGGGAACCGGAAGGAGGCCCCTTCTGTTTGCTGCTACATTGCATTGTACCTGGAGCATAAGGTAAGAAATAATAATAAAACAAGCATAACTATGTAGTTCCAATATGTATTGTATTTTGATACAATATGCATCACTTACCCACATTAATTATAGTCCTTACTAAGTTAAAAGTCTTGTTAAACTCAGTTGATTGAAGAGGATGGAGCATGATCTGGGGAGACATCGTGGTTTGGGGAGCTGGCCTGGGAGACAGGAGCCTGAGTTCTAATTCCTGGCCCTGCCATTAACCTGTATACGACTGCAGGAAAATCACTCTACCTCCTGTGCTTCTGTTCCACTTCCATCCATTGTTAGTTATCTCTCTTTAGACTGCCAACTCTTTCTCTCACTTTGGGCTGGTCTACACTAAACCCCCCTGTCGAACTAAGATACGCAACTTCAGCTGCGTTAATAACGCAGCTGAAGTCGAAGTCTCTTAGTTCAAACTTACCTGTGGTCCACACGCGGCGCACAGGCTCCCCCGTCGACTCCACCTGCTCCGTTCGTGGAGCAGGATTACCAGCGTCGACGGGGGAGCACTTCCTGGTTTGATTTATCGCGTCTAGACAAGACGCGATAAATCGAACCCAGAAGATTGATTGGACTCCTCCGACGCGACGGGTGAGTATAGACGTACCCTTTGTGTTTGTACAGTACCTAGCATGATGGGGCCCTGACCTTGGTTGGGATTTCTGAGTACTACCGTCTTACAAGTAACAATAAATTAACCAGTTAACTTTTGTAGTGTTATGTAAGGTAATCACTACTAACAGATTCCATTAGTTTGATATTTTCTAAGAAGCAGGGTTTGGGAGTGGCCCTTCCTCTGCGGAGCTGACTCAAGTGTGAGTGTTTTCATCACCTAAATGCAAACTAGGACAGGATGTCTTCCAAACACTGCTCTCCCAGTTCTTTGCAAATAACTGAGAGAGTGGATCCTTTCAACAATTCAAACACAAATTCTGTGAGCACATCTGTTTTTGTAGCAATTCATGCTAACAGCTGCCCAACACCACACTTTCAGTGCCAATTGTGTTGTGTGGGAAGAAAAAAAGCTAGTTATTACGTAGTCTTGCCTTGAGTGCAGAGGACTGGACTTGATGGCCAATTGAGGTCCCTTCCAGTCCTACACTTCTATGATTCCATGGGATGCTGAGTAAGAAAAGAAATTCTTGGGGTCCAAAGTGAGGTAAAGGGGAAGAGGGAGAAGCAATTTTAAAGACACAAATAGAATAATCACAGAGGAATCTGGGAAAAACATAATTCCTGAGATATTAGATATTCAAAACCACCCTAGCCTGCTCATCTCTGCAGGATTCTAACCCTTTATTGGTGCTGTAATAGGATCTACAGTAAATCTAGCCTCTATTTATGTAAAAATACTTGGATCAACACTAAAGGTAAAAGTAATATAGCGGTAGATGTCTGCATCATGGGGCAGGACTTACATTTAGGGGATGAGGAGTGATATGAGTAGCAGCTTTAATTTATGTGCCTCTTTTTCCAATTTGCTTCCATAAAGTAAGTGGCTCGCTTTCCTTAGAGTTCCACCTAGTTGTCTGTGGTTGAAGGATGTGCACTTTCTCTTCACATAAAAGAGAACAGAATACCAAGTTCATGGAGATTTACTATTGATAACAATTGCAGCTAGTGGCTGTTCTAAAATTCTGACAAATGCCAAGATGTATGGGCTGTGAGTAAAGGCTGAACGTGGGCCATAGATGCGATAGTTTGATTTTATTAAGACAAGCGAAAGTGGAGTGAACAATAAAATATTTACCAATGGGGAATACTTTGGTTTGATGACTGTCCAAACCTTCTCAAAGTAGTGTGAATCATCCTTATTTTGTGTTATGGCTTCCTCACATGATTTCTTTTGCATCTCCTGATCTTGAAAATAATTCCAGTTAGTGAAAGCATATGTCTGCATTCTTATGATATTTATCTGTCTATGTAACAAACCTTCTTAAGGAAGGGAAAAGAAACAACCATCCCAGGCATTTCCAATTGCTTTATTTTACAGCTACAAAATCTCACTCAGTCAGTGGGGACACTGAGCAACAGGTCAGGCAGTAGGACTTTCTCAGGAAATGGAGAAGACAGTCAAGAGGAGGAGGAAGGTGGGAGTGAGCTGCTATTTACATAACAATGGGTCATTGTTGCCAGGATTAATCCAGTGCCAAGATTAATCCAGATTCCAATTCTTATGAACATGAAACCACATATTCTGGTAAATATGATTATCTAGCTGACTAAGCAGGTTGATTCCTAATTATAAAACCATCATCTGTTTGCTTCTAAGGGCTTGTTTACACCAGGCATTTTCACACTGGATTAATTTGAGTTAATTACAGTGCACTAACTCCACATTTTCTGTGAATGCTGGAATCCTATTTCAAAATGTACTCAGTTCAAGGGAAATTGAATTAGTTCAGTTTATTATTCATGTGCACACAATGCTGCCACGCACAACTTTTGCAGTCCTCCACTGCTTGGTGGATGTCTGTTGTGGACCTGTTACCCTGAAAAATGGAAGTTGAGATGGTTCTGTAGTAACCTGTGGCTCACTTAGTCTCTTCTTCCCGAGGTAAAAGTTAAGGAAACACTAAAGGACATGGATCGAACCTTCTGATAAAGTAATTGACATAGGCAGTATTATTTCCAAAACAAAGTATTTTATTAAAGTAACTTTATTTTAGTAAAGTAACTAATTGCAATAAAGTAACTAATAATCCCTAATACAATATAATCTAAAAATCCTAAACAATGGCATGCAAAACTGCAGTATAGATGGCAATCAGATAAATGTGCCATCTATCTACTTCTCCTGTTGTGAGTCGAAGAGGAAAAGAGCTAAGAAGTTGCTGCAGAGTAACGGCATCATTTTAGAAATCCTAGGTTTTCACTGAGCATGCTGAGGATCCACAGCATCCATCTCAGGGTGGATTTTTGCTTATTCAGAATAAAGATTAGAAAAACAAAGTAGAGAGTGGAGAATGTCTCTAATACTATTGTCTCTTTACCTGTGTGACCTCCACTGCTTTTGGAGCAAGTTGACTGGATGTCCGCTCCCCCACTTTAAAAACTGGTATGGGGCCATATTTGTGCATTCACTCCTGTATTCCTCCAACTGATGTTGGTTTCCTGAGCCCAGAAACAGTGCTGCCTGGTGTGAAGCTGCTCCGGGGAAAGCTCCTGTAGTAGCAGCTGCTTGGCGTTGTCGTCTTCTTCCTTGTCTTCCTTTCGTTACTGTTGCTGAAACTGCTGCTGTTGGAGAAAGAGCTGCTGCTGCAGCTACATCATCTGCTCAGTGTTGAGGTGGGTGAAGTCCAAAATGGAAGCCAGATAGCTTCAAGACCTCAAGTACAACTCAAGCAATCTCTGCCTATTCACAGTTTCCAGCATAGCAGTGCGAAGCATTGTTGGGTCCATGCTGGCTGACAGCTATTAAAAAATGGCACTAGCTCACCCAGAAAGAAAGACCACATGGGATGGAGAGAGCAGAATCATGGTATTTTTTTTAAAAAATTTGCTCTCCAAGTCCTGGAATACCCCTGAATTTTGCCCTGCTTCTGCTATGCATCCCACGATGCACAGTGAAAAAAATCCCAGAATGCACAGAGCTCAGCAGTGAAGCAAAGGACCATGGAATACCTTCTGAGAATGCCACATGGTTAGTATGCAGCGAGCCCCCATCCTGTATACACAATGTTGCAAACTGAAAGAGCTGTCCCGTGCACCCACTGTTAATGTGAGTTGTGTATTGTGCACTAATGCTCGTCAATCCACTTTGAAATAACTTCCCAACCCTGTGTAGATAATGCCTTAGTGTTTTAGCAGTTTTGTGTTTGGCAAGACAATAGGGATGTACCGCATGTTAAACGCTTGATGTAAACAACCACATTGCTTAAGACTTTAAAAACTGTACTGCATAAAGCACTAGAAAAATATAAGAGGAACAATATGCAATAATAAAACTTTTTTTATCCTAGAATCTCAAACATGAATGAATTAAGCCTCAACTCCCCCTTTCTCCCCTCCATGAGGTATTGTAGGTGAATATTAATACAATTTTATGGGTAGGGAAACTGAGTTATAGAGAAGTTAAGGACAAATGTGGATGTCTAAATCTAGTTAGGCACTTAAAATATGTGGTCTCATTTTCAAAGGTGCTTTCAGTTGAAGTCAGGTGGAGCTCTGAGTGCTCAGATCCTTTGAAAATGAAGCTGCATATTTAAATGACATTTCTTACCTGTTTTAATGCTCCCAAGTTTGAAAAATTTGGCCCAGTTGGCTTACCCCAGGTCCCACAGGAAGTCTGTGGGAAGGCGAGGAATAGAGCCCAGCTCTCACTCCATAGGCGCCGACTCCGTGGGTGCTCCGGGGCTGGAGCACCCACGGAGCAAAATTGGTGGGTGCTCTGCACCCACCGGCAACTCCCCACCCGCCCCGGACCTGCGGGAAACTTACCGGGCACCGGGAGACGTTGCGGGGGCCCCGCCCCCGACGCTGGGCAACATGGCGTCGGGGGCGGGGCCCCGCAATGTCACCTGGCGTCGGGGGCGGGGCCCCGCAACGTCACCCGGCGTCGGGTGACAGCACCCACGGGCGGGGCCGGAAGTCGACCCCTATGCTCACTGCCCTAGGCTTCAGTCACAAGAATTAGATCTTTTCCATCTCTGGTACCTTCTATGATTCTATACTTTGTTCCATTGATACATAATGGGCCAAATTCTTCCCTGGTGTATCTCCTCTGGACCTAATGAAGTTACACTAGGGATGAAGCCTGCCCAATGGCCTGTTTTCAGTCAGGAAAACTCCAAAGCCAGAGTTGGTCAACAAGGAAAGTTTCTTACAATTTCTGAGTTCAAAGGGTTCTATATTCTCTAGTGAAGCAGCCTTACTCTATAGCTTCTTCAATTGGATCTGGTCTGAATTAAATGGAAGAGTTCATATAGCAAGCTGTCAGTGTACACAAGTTTCACAGACAAAGAATTATGAAAAGCAGACAAGGGGAAAAAAACATGACTGGTTAAACAAAGAGTGTAGGCTACTTGCAAACCTGATGTCTGTCTACAATTACTGGCTTATAATGATAGTGAAAATGCCAGGTGCAAATATAAAAAAATCATTGCTCACATCTGACTACATAAGCTCCATATGTTAAGTTAATGAGCTGCCGATAACTTATCATATTTTCTGTCTAGACACTGCAGCTCATGTGAATCGGAACATTTTAATGTGATTTTTCTCTTCCGTTTTTTTGGTAACATTCTTTTTCTCCTCTTTCTTCCTCTGTGCTCCCTCTACTTTCAAAAAATAAAAATGGATAAATGGTACATGGATAATAATCATAGTCAGCATTCATGACTTACCAAGGACTGTGGAGTTTCAGGAATTAGTGAGGTGACACATGCATATGTTTTAAATCGAACACACTGCAGTACCATGAACCCATTTTTCTTTCTGTGCATGTAAGATAAGCTTCATATCTATAAACAGATCCAAGATAAAGGCCTTAGAACTTAAAATATTCAGGGCTTATTTTCCATCTGTTCTGTTTCATCTGGATTGCACATGGGTTATCAGATAGGTACAACAATTCTTTTAGTATGATAGTGGATGTTTAAATTATTTTGGGGTCATCACTATCCATTTAGCTAAGAATGTGTTTTCATATCAAGAAGAATCTTCCTCAACTCAGGATTATTTGACTACTCTTACAGTTTTAAAGGGTCAGCATAACTCTTCCCTAAATGAAATACTTTAAAAACTGTTTACAACTTACTTAAAAACTCTAGGAGTCTCCCTCCAAAGAAATGAAAATTGTCAGGTCCATGTACTTCAATGGAGATATGCCGATTTATGACAGCTAAGGCTCTAGTACAGGCTTGCACAAATCGTAAAGAGGCGAGGGCCTTATTACTCCAAAGAAAACAGCTGAGGGTCAAAACCCACCGGCCCTGCTGAAACACCCCCCCCCGCCCCCCAGCGCCGCCTGCCCCGGGGAAACAACCCCTCCTTTCCCAGCGCTGGGGTGTGGAAGGCTATAGAGGGGGAAAGAAACAGCGCGCATAGGGTGACCAGATCACAGCAGTAAAATAGGACCCGCCCCCTTCTTGACCCCACCATCACACCCCTCTTCACCCCCCCGGGGTCACTATATTACTGCACACAACAGTCAATCAATGCAGTTGTAGATAAATCTCTACATTATGCATTTTTGTATAACTTTTATATGACTTTGTATTGAACCTTGGTAATATGTTATAGGGGGCCCCTAAGGTAGTATAATTAAGGTAAAAGAAAAATGTCTTTTTGGTAGAAGTAGAATAAGATCTTCCTCCCACTTTGTATTCAATTGCCCTGTTGAATGAATGAGGTGTGAATGAGGAAGGCGTGGAAGGCTGGCACCTCCAGACAGCTGCAACCCTTGGAGGGAGGATGGGAACCAGACCAAGGACAATCAAACTTGTCAAGTGGGCTGACTAGAGAAGAGCAGACATACTGACGGCCTCGAGGGTTAGAAGCAAGCACCTTCCTTTGGGAACACCCTCTTTGCAGCATTGAGACAACCCACAGCTCAGAGACAAGCAGCAAAAAGGACCAACGGACACAGTCCCAAATTTTGAATCTGGGAGATTTGGCCCCTGCCAGCCACCGACTCGGCGCTCGCCTCCTCCCCCTCTTCCCGCAGTATAAAGCCTCGCCGCTACTGCCCACCCCGCTCATCATCCCCCCACCCCCCGGCTCGCCTCCTCAGCCCCCCCCCCCCGCCGTTGGCTCACCTGCCGCCCTGCCACTGCCCGCCCACTTGGCTCGTCATCCCCCACCCCGCCCAACTCGCCTACTCACCCCCCGCCGCCGCCAGCTCCCCCCACCGCCAGCTCGCCGGCTCCCCCCGCCGCCAGCTCACCTGCCTGTCCGCTGCTGGCCTCTTACCTTCTGCCGCTGCCCCCGCCCCCTGCCTCTGGCTCACCCTCACTCCCCAGCCTGCCACTGGCCTCTTCACCAGCCCGCCCACCCGCCGGCCAGCCGGCCTTTGGCTTGCCCCACCCTGCCGCTTGCCTACTCACCCCCCGCGGGCCGCACAGTGAGCCCACCTACTCACCCCCCTGAAGGCCGCACAGTGCAGGCCTGCTCTAGTACACTGTGCTCAAATGATGAAACAGTGGTGCTCTGCTGCAACTTCTTAGCTCTTTTCCTCTTCGACTCACAACAGGAGAAGTAGAGAGATGGCACATTTACCTATCAAGTACTGCAGTTTTGCATGCCTTTTAAAGTGCATTTGAGGTAACGTGAACTTTATTACTGCAATTTGAAACAGCAGTAGGTCAAAGCATACTAGGAGTATGGCTACACTACAGCTTTAGTCAACATAAATTATGTCACTCAGGGGTGTGAATTAGCTGCTCCCCATAGAACATAATTAATGCTGATTTAAGAGCTGGTGTGGACAGCGCTATGTTGGCGGGAGAGCTTCTCCTGCTGATATAGCTACTGCTACTCGCGGGGGCTGGAGTAATTAAGCCAATGGGAGAGTTCTGTCCCGTTGGCTTAGAGCAGCTATACAGAGAATTTACACCAGCTCAGGGGGGTGGCTAATTCACACCCCTGAGTGATATAACTCATGTCGCCTTAAGCTGTTAGTGTTGTCATAGCCTAGGGAACTTTTAGTGCTCAGCAGCAGGGTCCACATGGATAGTTAGTATATGACATGCATGGCAGATTTACACCCCAGCTTGCTGCTCAGCAAGTGTTCATTGAGACAATTCTTCATCACCAAGGTAGCTGAAGGCTTTCCATGAAAAGTAAACAAAAATATCTTCTCTAGCTCCGTTCCTTTAAAGAACAATCTTATTTGGCCAGGTAATCAGCTGGTGTAAACTGGCATAAAGTCAACGGAACTACACTGATCTCCACCAGCTGAGGATCTGACCCATTGTTGGGCTCTGAAGAAGAAAAAAGAATTTGACCCATATTTGCTTTCTTTGAGAATAACGCCCCCCACACACATTGATTACTTTTCACTGAAGAGCCACTATACCTCTGGGGAGAGTGCTGGAATCCAGGGTCACTTCTGGGACCGCATGTGTGCACTGGCCAATCACGCCGGCCTGCGGGGCCCCCCCAAATCCTGCCCTTTTAAATAGCCTGGGACCCTGGACAATTGCCCCTTTTACACACAGACACACACACACCCCTGTGACAGGCCTGCGGGAATCTATTCAGGCTCATGCATCAATAAAATTCTCAGCTGTATAATTTTTATTTCTAATGATATGTAAACCAGAAAGAACAGTGGGACAGATTCTGATCGCACTTACAAAGGTGTGCAGCAGGAGTTGAAGTCAGTGAAATGACACAGATGTGAAACCAGTGTAAATGAGATCAGAATCAGCGCCACTGTTTTATTCTGTTTTAGTCATAGCATTGGCTCTTAAGCTTGAAAACATTTGAATATCTGTCTGGTTTAGTGGCATGAATTTTGAGATTTTTTGTAAAGGTTTGTTCTTATTCCTATTCACCACCTGAGTACTAGAAATGTCACTCATTGGTTTGAAACCAGGTTGGAAGGGACTCCGAAAGAATAGAGCCAACTACAGTTTGTGATTTGTGCATGACACTAGGTTTCTTTTGCACAGTTAGAGTAATCTAATAGTGTTCTTTAATAGTCAGTTTATCAGTTCATAGAAGCATTTCTCAGATTCATAATGAATAACAGTTGCATTATGGAAACAATCTAGGTTTTAGGTAGTTTTGCTATATACTTTGAATTTTCTCCTTTCCTCATCCCCCACCCCAATATTTTATACAGTTATATCACTGTTAAGTTTTTATTTCCTTCTGTTTTATTCCTAGTTTGTGCTTTTGATTGATATGCCTTTTCTGCTTTAATGAAGTCAGAGGACAGGAAAGATATTCTAAGCTGAGGCACAGAATACTTAGTTATGAGTCTCTTGAGTCTAACTGACCAGTTCTGAGTTTGGTCCAGTGCTGGGAGTTCTTGCCAGGAATTAAAAACTTGGATTTAACACAAGATATTCTGTTGGTACTTGACTTATGCTCGCTGTCAACTGTCAGGCTGTAGCTGTCAGAACTGTAGCTGTCAGAACAGCCAGTAGAGATTTCAAGGTCGCATGTCAATAAAATACAAGATTTGCAAATTCAATTAAATAACTACTTACATGGGGAACAAAAATTTGATAATGGGGGCTCTTCAACCTAGCAGACAAAGGTGTAATAAGATCCAAAGGCTGGAAGTTGAAACTAAACAAATTCAGATGAAAACTGAGGCACACATTTTTAGCAGTGAGGGTGATTAACCAATGGAACAACTTCCCAAGGGATGGGGTGGATTCTGTATGACTGAAAATGTTTAAATCAAGATTGAATGTTTTTCTAAAAGATAAGCTGTATTTCAAACAGCAATTAATTCAGAGACGTCTTATAGGTTGTGCTATACAGGAGGTCACACTAGATGATTATAGTGGTCACTTCTGACTTTATAACCTTGAATCTATTAATTCTCTTTTGAACGTTTCTGCTCTATTTCTAGCTACTTCGGTCCTCTGCTCTCAGAAGGAGAACCTTTTGTATAGACTATTTGTCATGAACAACATAAAACAAAGTGTGTATATATAATAACAGTCCTGTCTGCAGTGTCTTATTGTATGAAACTGAGATAGCTATGGAAGTGATGTCATTAAAATTATGTATGATAAACGATGATAACTTAAAAAAATGCAAAAGCATCTGTATCAGTTTTGGCACCATGGCTTAGATGGTTAAAGCACCAGTCAAGTTGGCACTTAAGTGTGAAGCTCAATGATGTGTAAGAAAAGCTTCATTGATACGGTCGGTGTATGTAAACTTCCATGGGTGGGTCACTGAGCACAGGACCTCCGGTTCTATAAACATGGGCCTATATTGCCTGAGCTAAACAAGATGGAGCTGTGAAGCCAATGCTGTAGCAGGCTGATCACCTGTGTGTGTAGCCCAGCCACTAGAGGGGGAAAGAGTGGCACACTGAGTAAGCATTGGTTGTGTGTATGTACACCTATTACATACTCTGGGCAAGCTTCATTGGTATAATCTGGCTGTTGTGAGATACTTTGCCTCAAACTGGCCAGTTAAGTCATCAAAGGGTATGTCTACACTTGCAGGTAGGGGTGTCATTCCCAGCTCAAGTAGACATTCACACTAATGGTCACTGAACTAGCAAACTACAAGTTCTAGTGCTGCCAGAGTATTGTGGGCAGCGGTGAGTGGAAAACAATCTAGCCACTTTGAGTACAAACCTGTGGTATGTACTAGGGTAGTTAGCCCATGTTACCTCAGCTACTGTTATTTTTAGCATGCTAGCTTGAGCAGAGCTAGTGTGGGGATGTCTGTGTGAGCTGGAAATTACACCCTCCCCCCCGCCCCCGCAGCTCCTAGGGTAGACATAGCCAGGATGATAGCTTCATTTTATCACTGGATTGGTGGAAAGCAGCTGGAATGCACCAGTGAATTTGGCCCTTTGTGTAAACATGTTTATTGATTAAGAATATATTAGTGCAGTGTTACTGTGTGTGTGATATAATGTATATGGGCAATATATGATGGTGTAGTGTGGTACAAAGATTTTATTGGTATGAGTAATGCAGCTGTCCCATACTCATTTGCAGGGAGCACAAATGAGTTATGTAGGTCATCTGAAATGAGTGCTGATAAAATCTTTAAGGCTCTCCACACCATCACATGTCCTGTATATGCCACATATTCTGAAAACTACTTTAAAAACGCTTTAGCTAGTTTTAAAAAATGTTATTGGTATTATGTATTTAGTATCCCTCCGCACAAAGCCAGGTGCCTTCCTTACTATGAGTTTGATTCTCTATTGCCCTGCCCTTGTGACGTAATTTAAACCAATGCAAACTGAATACGAAGTGGGTGCAAAATGCCACCATTCTGACTTAGTAGCATTACATGCCCACTTTGCACAGGTGTACACAAGGTACAAGGCAGTAGAGAATCAGGTGCCATAGCTTGAAAACTGTTACTTATTATTACCCAGGGATGAGATAGTGTGTGTGAAATTCAGATTTACTACCTTATTTTTGGGGAGCTGGATGTGGGATATTATTTAAAAAATCAGTCTTCCTAGCTGATCTGGGGGGTGATAGTGTATCACAAGCTAAATGAATCAGTATAACACAAACGTATAAAGTTTGTGGACGATACCAAGCTGGGAGGGGTTGCAAGTGCTTTGGAGGATAGGATTAAAATTCAAAATGATTTGGACAAACTGGAGAAATGGTCTGAAGTAAATAGAATGAAATTCAATAAAGACAAATGCAAATTACTCCACTTAGGAAGGAACAATCAGTTGCACACATACAAAATGGGAAATGACTGCCTAGGAAGGAGAACTGCGGAAAGGGATCTGCGGGTCATAGTGGACCACAAGCTAGATATGAGTCAACAGTGTAATGCTGTTGTAAAAAAAGCAAACATTATTCTGGGATGTATTAGCAGTGTTGTAAGCAAGACACAAGAAGTAATTCTTCCACTCTACTCTGTGCTGATTAGGCCTCAACTGGAGTATTGTGTCCAGGGCGCCACATTTCAGGACAAAATTGCAGACAAATTGGAGACAGTTCACAGAAGAGCAACAAAAATGATTAAAGGTCTAGAAACCATGAACTATGAGGGAAGACTGAAAAAATTAGGTCTGTTTAGTCTGGAGAAGAGAAGACTGAGAGGGGACATAACCGTTTTCAAGTATGTAAAAGGTTGTTACGAGGAGGGAGAAAAAAATATTCTCTAACCACTGAGGATAGGATCAGAAGTAATGGGCTTAAAATTGCAGCACGGGCAGTTTAGGTTGGACATTAGGAAAAACTTCCTGTCAGGGTGGTTAAGCACTGGAATAAATTGCCTAAGGAGGCTGTAGAGTCTCCATCATTGGAGATTTTTAAGAGCAGGTTATACAAACACCTGTCAAGATAATACTTAGTCCTGCCTTGAGTGCAGGGGACTGGACTAGTTGACCTATTGAGGTCCCTTCCAGTCCTACGATTCTATGATTTATCCTTAACCATTAAGGATCTATCTGCTCTATAGTATTCCTTTAGGGTTACTCTAAATTTTACTGGATTTTTAAAAAAATTGTGTGCCCCAAATGAGTAAATTCTAATTTCAAAAACATTTAGGGCCAGATTCAACACTGTAACTGTAGGGGTAGAAGAATGATTCAACTCCATGAGAGGATGAAAGTAGTACTAGGGGTTTGGCTAGGGGAAGGCAGTTTTTAAATCAAGCAGGTACTCTCCAGGAGCCCCGCCAGTGGAGGCTGCCCAGTGAATCAATTCCTTTTTGGCTGCCTTAACACCAAGCCCATCCTGGCCAACCCTACCCTTTTCGGGGGCTGCGTGGCTCCAGATTCCATCATAGTGGAGGAGTTTCAAGCAGCTTGCATTGCCGCACCTGTGACTGGGGCAGATTTACCTCTGAGGGCCAGCAGCCTGGAATATGCTTAGTGGAAGAGAAACAAGCCCTTATATTTTGTCACCTAATCAGTGACTGCTGAAATCAGTTGGGAAGTATGTGAACATTATGGTTCAGATGACAAATTATTATTTTCTTCATCTGCAATAAAATACTATGTTAGTCTAGGACAGAAAACCCCCTAGAGTAATAGGTTAACAAATATCTCCAATGCAGACTAAAGAGAGCTGCACCTGAATTTTTCAATGCTTAATGAGAGTTCAAATTTAATTTAAAAATAGTGTTCAGCGAATCATAAATCCAAGTATTATTTCTATTCCTGGGATGCCCTCCTAAGTACAGAATATTCTTAGATTTCTGTTTCTGAATTAGTTCTTTGTATAGTCTATTTTCCCATATAAAGAGAGGTTATGGAGGGAAAGTAATCCTTAAAAGCAGTTCTGGGGAAAGCAAACATTTGCCGTTGTACCAAGTGTAATTTCTTGGGTCTCAGTCATGAAATGATTTCCACAGGTGAAGGGCTTCTCCTGCACATAGCTCATTGCAGGATTAGGGTCTTGGGAGCTATGTACATAAGAACGGCCATCCTGGATCGGACCAAAGGTCCATCTAGCCCAGTATCCTGTCTGCTGACAGTGGCCAATACCAGGTGCTTCAGAGGAAATGAACAGAACAAGTGATCCATCATCCCTAGTCATCCATTCCCAGCTTCTGGCAAAACCAAGGCTAGGGACACCATCCCTGCCCATCCTGGCCATCAATGGACCTGTCATCCATGAATTTATCTAGTTCTTTTTTGGACTCTATTATAGTCTTGGCCTTCACAACATCCCCTGACAAGGAGTTCCACAGGTTGACTGTGCATTGTGTGAAGAAATACTTTCTTTTGTTTGTTTTAGACCTGCTGCCTATTAATTTCATTTAGTGACCCCTAGTTTTTGTGTTACAAGGAGTAAATAACACTTCATTTACTTTCTCCACACCAGTCATGATTTTGTAGACCTCTATCATATCCCTCCGTAGTTATTTCTTTTTCAAGCTGAAAAGTTCTGGTCTTATTAATGTCTCCTCATACAGAAGTGGTTCCATACCCCTACTCTCTTTTGTTGCCCTTTTCTGAATGTTTTCCAATTCCACTATATCTTTTTTGAGATGAGGTGACCACATCTGCATGCAGTATTCAAGATGTGGGCATACAATGTATTTATATAGAGGCAATATGATATTCTCAGCTTTTTTATCTATCCCTTTCTTGAGGATTCCCAACATTCTGCTAGCTTTTTTTTGACTGCCACTGCACATTGAGTGGATGTTTTCAGAGAACTATCCGCAATGATGCCAAGATCTCTTTCTTGAGCGGTAACAGCTAATTTAGACCCCATCATTTTATATGTCTAGTTATGTTTATTATGTTTTCCAAGGTGCATTACTTTGCATTTATCAACATTGAATTTCATCTGCCATTTTTTTGCCCAGTCACCCACTTTTGCGAGATCCCTTTGTAGCTATTTGCAATCTGTTTTGGACTTAGCTATCTTGAGTAGTTTTGTATCTGCAAATGTTGCCACTTCACTGTTTACCCCTTTTTTCCAGATCATTTATCAATATGTTGAATAGCACTGGTCCCAGTACAGATCCCTGGGAGACACCACTAGTTACCTCTCTCCATTCTGAAAACTGACCATTTATTCCTACCCTTTCCCCCCTATCTTTAACCAGTGACTGATCTATGAGGGGACCTTCCCTCTTATCCCATGACAGCTAACTTTGCTTAAGAGCCAATGATGAGGGACTTTGTCAAAGGTTTTCTGAAAATCTAAGTACACTATATCCACTGGATCCCCCTTTTCCACATGCTTGTTGACCCCCTCAAAGAATTCTAGTAGATTGGTGAGGCATGATTTCCCTTTACAAAACCATGTCGACTTCTCCCCAACAAATTATGTTCATCTAGGTGTCTGATAATTCTATTCTTTACTATAGTTTCAGCCAGTTTGCCCCATTCTGAAGTTAGGTTTACCAGCCTGTAATTGCCGGGATTACCTCTGGAGCCTTTTTTAAAAATTGGTTTCACATTAGCTATCCTCCAGTCATCTGATACAAAAGCTGATTTAAATGACAGGTTACATACCACAATTAATAGTTTTGCAATTTCACATTTGATTTCCTTCAGAGCTCTTCGGTGAATACCATCTGGGCCTGGTGACTTATTACTGTTTAATTTATCAATTTGTTCCAAAACTTCCTCTAATGACACCTCAATCTGGGACAGTTCCTCAGATTTGTCACCTAAAAAACTGGCTCAGGTTTGGGAATCTCCCTCATGTCCACAATCATGAAGACTGATGCAAAGAATTCATTTCGTTTCTCTACAATGGCCTTATTGTGCTTGAGTGCTCCTTTAACATCTTGATTGTCCAGTGTCCCCATTGGTTGTTTAAGCAAGCTTCCTGCTTCTGTACTTAATTTTATTCCCTATTACTTGGAGTCTTTGGCTAGCTGTTCTTCAAATTCTTTTTTGACCTTCCTAATTATATTTTTATACTTCACTTGCTAGAGTTTATGCTCCTTTCTGTTTTCCTCCCTCGGATTTAACTTCCACTTTTTAAAGGATGCCTTTTTGCTTCTCACTGCTTCTTTTACTTTGTTTTAGCTATGGTGGCACTTTTTTGGTTCTCTGTGTTTTTTAATTTAGGGTTTACATTTAGGTTGAGCCTCCATTATGGTGTCTTTAAAAAGTTTCCATGCAGCTTGCAGGGATTTCACTTTTGGCACTGTACCTTTTAATTTCTGTTTAACTTCCTCATTTTTGTACAGTTCCGCTTTCTGAAATTAAATGCTACCATGTTGGGCTGCTGTGGTGTTTTTCCAACCACAGGGATGTTAAATTTTATTATATTATGTTCACTATTATCAAGCAATCCAGCTACATTCAGCTCTTGGACCAGATTCTGTGCTCCACTTATGACTAAATCAAGGATTGCCTCTCCTCTTGTGGCTTCCAGGACTAGCTGCTCCAAGAAGCAGCCATTTAAGGTGTCAAAATGTTTTGGATTATAATCTGATGCAAGAAATTGAAAAGGTAATGAAATCGTTAACTTCTCACATTTCAAAACTAGCAGGATGCACTTTAAAACTGAGTTGCCTTTTGGGAAAGTTGAGAAGCATGTGAGCTGCTTGTGATAAAAGTTGGCTAAAGAAAGTTAAATAAGACATTATGCACATTAAAGGCTGTCTGGTTATCATTTTTTGTTGTCAATTGGTATCACAGCAGCACTTACGGACTGAGTAAGGGATCAGGCTCCCATTGTGTTAGGTGCTGTACAAACAGAGAACAAAGAGAAGGTCCCTGGCCTGAACAGTTTATAATTTAATTAAAATTAAATTAACACTCTTGGAACAGGAATTCTCTGACTAAATGAAATGCAGGCAAAAGTTCAAATCTCGTGAACAATCTGGCACAGGTTTATGGCAGCAAATTAAAATTAAGGAATTATACAAACAGGAACAATACAAGGCTTTCAGTGCCTTGAGGAACCAAAGGGCCTGGTTCTCCACCCACTCACACTGATCTGACTCAGGAGGAGCTCCGCCGAAGTAAATGGAGTTACGCCATTGCATATGTAAGACTAGAGCAACAGAGTCAGCCCCAATAGATCAGCAGGTCCCAGAGCACCGAGAAGACACCTATATCTTTATTGCAGTGCTAAGATGCGACTCCTATCCTATAATCATAGAATATTAGGGTTGGAAGAGACCTCAGGAGGTCATCTAGTCCAATCCCCTGCTCAAAGCAGGACCAACACCAACTAAATCATCTCAGCAGGGCTTTGTCAAGCCGGGCCTTAAAAACCTCTAAGGATGGTGATTCCACCACCTCCCTAGGTAACCCATTCCAGTGCTTCACCACCCTCCTAGTGAAATAGTGTTTCCTAATATCCAACCTAAACCTCCCCCACTGCAACTTTACACCATTGCTTCTTCTGTCATCTGCCACCACTGAGAACAGCCTAGCTTCATCCTCTTTGGAACCCCTCTTCAGGTAGTTGAAGGCTGCTATAAAATCCCCCCTCATCCTTCTCTTCTGCAGGCTAAATAAACCCAGTTCCCTGAGCCTCTCCTCGTAAGTCATGTGCCCCAGACCCCTAATCATTTTCATTGCTCTTCGCTGGACTCTCTCCAATTTGTCCACATCCCTTCTGTAGTGGGGCCCCCAAAACTGGATGCAATACTCCAGGTGTGTCCTCACCAGTGCCGAATAGAGGGGAATATCACTTCCCTCTAGCTGCTGGCAATGCTCCTACTAATACAGCCCAATATGCTGTTGGCCTTCTTGGCAATAAGGGCACACTGCTGACTCATATCCATCTTCTTGTCCATTGTAATCCCCAAGTCCTTTTCTGCAGAACTGCTGCTTAATCCTTTAAAAATACACCGCTCTCCATTTAAAACTCCAAACAGAAAATCACATTGGTATCCCACTGAGGATTATAAAAATCTCAGTACTGTGAGGTGTTCTTTCCCTTCCAAAAGTGGGCAGTTTGTAATCTCAATTAAATCTAGGAACCCCCCCCCCCACAAAAAAACCCCCTGTAATAAATCTGCCTTGCATGTCCATGAAAAAGTGTAACCCTCATAACCACAAAACTACTCTGAACCAATTTTCTTGAAACCTGACTTCTTTTCCTAGATCTCGTGAGATCTAAAAACAAAGCTTAGTGTGAACCCTCTTGGATCTCCATTATACATGTTTCTGATTGGAACATGTGGGACAAGTATACATATGCAGAACTCAAAAACAGTTGAACGGATTTTGCCAAACTTCCATGCCCTATGCTCTCTCTCAAAACAAACACAAACAACCCCCCGCCCACATCCTCGGGCTGAGACAAAGCAGGAAAAATTTCTGACCAAAAAAAGAATGTGCTTAAGAAAGTTATGAGCGGCCAAAAAATGTGATACCATATGATTCTAGGGCCCTTCGTTTTTGGTATTTACCAGTTTTCTCCAAAAAATTCCTGGGTTTTGAAACAGCCAGTATTTGGGTTTTACTGATTTTTTTTCCACCTGAAGTTTGGCTTTTCCAGGACCTATCTCCCACCTGGCAGGGTAGGTCTACACCGCATTTTGGAGTGAGCCTCCCAGTCCAGGTCGATAAACTTGCACTCGTGGGGATTGTACTAGTGCTCTAAAATAGCTGCATAGACAGAACTTTGAAGTTGCAGCTCAGGCTGGCTTCAGAGCCAAGTCACAACTTCCAAGCTCGATCTGTACAGCTATTTTTAGGGTGCTAGTGCAAATCCTGCTAGCCTGAGTCTGTCAACGGTGATTGGGCTCGCTCCTGCTGGTCCCAAAATGCTGTGTTCCCATCAGAGTTCAGCACAGCCCCATGCACTTCCTCTCTGCGGTGGGGGATCAAGACGGGCAGGGAGCTGAGACAGCCTGGCCACTGCAGTGATCGTACTCTCCCCGACCTGCTGTACCCTGTGAGTACTGGTTATGCCTCTGCCCCGTGATTACTGAGCACCTGTCCCCTCCACCAACTGCCCTTCATTTTTGGTTTTTACCCATTTTTAAAAGTTTTATCATTGTTTGTTCAAATTCCCAGAAAACTTTAAACAATACAAATGGAAAACAAAGGCTCTTACATATGATGCATCTCAAATACCCTCCATTTGACTTTGCTGATGGCCTCCTCTGGGTCCAGGGATGCCACCACACAAATATCATTTGGAGTATATGGAGAGTCCAGGAAATGCAATGGTCACCTGACAATGATAGCCAGAAACAAAAACTGCTTCATCAGGATGAGGAGAAATGGGTTGAGTCAATCAGCCATTATCTTAGCAAGAGTCTTGATGCTTAGCTTGAGAAAGAAAGGAAAGGGTAGTGAAAGCAGGGGCGGCTCTTACAATTTTGCCACCCCAAGCAGGGGCGGCGTCCCTGCCCCCGACGCAGGCAGACGTAGTGGGGCCCTGCCCTCGACGCCAGTCTGCGTTGGGGGTGGGGCCCCGCTACGTTTACCTGCGTCCCTGCCCCTGACGCAGGCAGTCCCAGTCTGCGGTGGCAAGGGAAGGACGGCGGACGTGCTGCCCCTTTGCCGCTGTGGCAGGCAAGAATGGGGCAGCAGTCTGAGTCCCGCGGTGAGAAGAGTGGACCTGCCGCCGAATTGCCACCACGGGACTCGGACTGCCGCCCCATTCTCGATGCCGCCCCAAGCACCAGCTTGGAAAGCTGGTGCCTGGAGCCGGCCCTAGGTGAAAGTAACACACTTGAGGATCCTTCTTGGCTTTAGGAAGAAGATTAGTAAAGACTAGACTAGAGGGCCTGGGAAGGAAGCTGTTTTCAGAAAACTAGTTGTGTACTTTTAAGAGGACTGGCACTAAAGAGCTATAAATTTTCACCCAAACCCATCTGGATTCAAGGAGCTGTCTTGTTTGAGCTGCAATGGATTTCGTCAAGCTGAAGTGGTTCATTCAGCTTATTCTGCAGCTGAGAATCCAAGATAGGGAAATCTATTTGATCTACTCTATCTTTCCTATATATCCATCCAGGATATTCTGCTTAGGGAGAGGGCTGTATTGAGACAATTGTAGCCCTAAAAGGGCAGGATTTACATCACTGAAATCCCCTGAGAAATATTTTATTTAAATCACTTAATCATAAAACCATTTTTCTTTTCTTTGCAGTAATGTCTGAAACCCAGTAAAGAGCTCTGTGTAAGCTTGAAACAGTGTCTTTCACAAACAGAAGTTGGTCCAATAAAAGATATTGCGCCTCACCCACCTTGTCTTTCTTGAAGACATTGCTACATTGCTCTTCAAATTTATTGGCCCAGATCCTCAGCTTGTGTAAACTGAAGTTAGAGCTATGGCAATTTACACTAGTTGAGGATCTATGCCATTAACTTTCAGTGATTCATCATCATAGCTCAATGGGGGAAATGAATTAGCAATGATTCAATTTATCAATTCCATCTAAACTTCAAGGAAGTGCCCATTAAACATAAAATGAAGCCAAAATACTCTTTTTATGGGAAAACAGCATCCTTTACAATAATAGAACAATAATATTTCTGGATGTTCTTACTGTAGCTCAGATGTCTATTTTATTTACAGGCAAGCAATCACTGCAACGCAGTAGGTGAGGTGCCATTTTCCCCATCACTTTGTGTCACCACTCTCCTCCTAGGCTGTCAATCATCAGAGCCAGAAGTTATTTCACGGTCATGTGAGCTCTGTGGGTAGCAGTGAGCGTTAGAATATACCAAAGGTAATTCAGATTCACTAAGGCAAAGGTGGATTGATTTTTTTATTGCCCAAGAGAGATGCTTGGTTTTCTTTGAAGATGCTTTCTCTGCTCTCTTCCCTGAGGGAGGAGATCTACAGCATATGTCAATCTTTTTATGATACACAATATTTCTTCTCTCTGAGGAGACAGGCACTTATCAAAAGTCACACACTGTCTTTAGCTGCCCTCATCCCAGCATACATTATACATTTATAGGAAAAAATACAACTGCTTTTAGAGAATGATGTCCCCACCCCGCCAATCTCTATTAGTCTCAAAGGATGATGGTTTCTCTGAGACATATTGTGGTCAAGAAAATAAACAGAATCGAATGACAAGGAAAAGCCACACCATTTCTGTTGCCTGCACTGAATCATAATTTGGTTAACCTATAGATAGCAAAGACATTTGTTTATGGATTGAACTGTAGCCTGTTTTGAGGGGGGGAAATCCCTTAAATCCCAGATGTGGTGGGATACAAAAGGTAATGCTTGAGCTAGTGAGTGTAGTTTAAAAAAGACACCTGCAGAGGGCCTCCTTGGAATACACTAGATTTTCTGCCACAAAAATGGGGAAAAGGTTTCTCTTTTCACTGTGTTTCACAGCTCTGCATATTCTTGTTTGAAAAGACTACTCATTAACATTAAAAGTATTAGACCAAAATCTAGGATGTCATTTTAGTCATGGAAACCATTGAAATATTTCTTTTTTGCTTTTGGCAGGATGTTAATGCATGCCAAAGTGGAGAATGAACAGGTCAAAGACTATTTAGATAAGTTGGATATATTCAAGTCAGAAGGGCCTGATGAAATTCATCTTAGGGTACTTAAGGAACTAGCTAAAGCAATCTCTGAACTGTTAGCAATTTTGAGAATGCCTGGAGGATGGGAGAGGACCCAGAAGATTGGCAAAGGGCAAACATAGCACATATCCTTAAAAGGGGGGAATTATGGACCAGTCAGCCTAACTTTGATACCCGAAAAGACACTGGAACAAATGATCAATCAATTTGTAAGCACCTGGAGGATAATAGGATTATAAGAAATAGCCAGAATGGATTTGCCAAGAACAAATCATGCCAAACCAACCTAATTTCCTTCTTTGATAGGATTACTGCCCAGTGGGTGGGGGGAAGCAGATGATGTGATATCGTGATTTTAGTAAGGCTTTTGGCACATGACATTCTTAGAAGCAAACTATAGGTGGGAGCAGCAGTTGCAGCCCCACTGCACCACTTACATAGTTTGGTGAGGCACTGAAACTATTTCAATATAGATCACATGGCCCGACCCCGATCTTCCTGCAGCAGCACACTCCACAAGGGACTACATGAGCCTGGCTTGGCAACCACTTCTGTATTGTGCAAGGAGTGTGAAGGCTGAGCACAGCTCACAGAAAGAGGTGGTCCAGTGGTTAGGGCAGACACAGATTACCCTTTGGGCAAGTCTCACAGTCTCTCTGTGCTTTAATTTCCCATTTGTTATATGGGCAAAATAACACTCAGGTGTTGTAAGGATAAATACATTAAATATTGTGTGTAAAGTCACACAAGTACCTTAGATAGACAGCCCCAATTTAAGAGCCTGCACTGACCCACCACCCCAAGGTGAACTTCAACCCAGTTGCATGAACTCTTTTGCTTAAGACCAGGCCTGCACAACTCGTAAAGAGGCGAGGGCCATATTGCTCCAAAGAAAACAGCTGAGGGCTGAAACCCCCCGGCTCCGCGGAAACACCCCCCCCCCCAGCGCCGCCCGCCCCGCGGAAACAACCCCTCCTTCCCCAGCGCTGGGGTGTGGAAGCCTGTAGAGGGGGAAAGAAACAGCGCGCATAGGGTGACCAGATCACAGCAGTAAAATAGGACCCGCCCCCTCCCCGCTTGGCCTCACCATCACCCCTCTCTGCACCCCCCCAGGGGTCACTATATTACTGCACACAACAGTCAATCAATGCAGTTGTAGATAAATCTCGGCATTATGCATTTTTGTATAACTTTTATATGACTTTGTATTGAACCTTGGCAATATGTTATAGCGGGCCCCTAAGGTAGTATAATTAAGGTAAAAGAAAAATGCCTTTTTGCTAGAAGTAGAATAAGATCTTCCCCCACTTTGTATTCAATTGCCCTGTTGAATGAATGAGGTGTGAATGAGGAAGGCGTGGAAGGCTAGCACCTCCAGACAGCTGCAACCCTTGGAGAGGGGCTGGGAACGAGACCAAGGACAATCAAACTTGTCAAGTGGGCTGACTAGAGAAGAGCAGACATACTGACAGCCTCGGGGGTTAGAAGCAAGCACCTTCCTTTGGGAACACCCTCTTTGCAGCATTGGGACAACCCCCAGCCCAGAGACAAGCAGCAAAAAGGACCAACGGACACAGTCCCAGATTTTGAATCTGGGATATTTGCCCCCCTTCAGCCACCGACTCGTCGCTCGCCTCCTCACCGCCCCCCCCCAGTATAAAGCCTCGCCGCCACTGCCCACCAGCTCGGATCATCATCTCCCCACCCCGGCTCGCGTCCTCAGCACCCCCCGCCGCCCGCTCGCCTCCTCAGCCCCCCCCCGCCCGCCGCTGGCTCACCTGTCGCCCTGCCCCTGCCTGCCCACTCAGCTCGTCATCTCCCACCCCGCCCGGCTCGCCTTCTCAGCCCCCCCCGCCGCCGCCACAGCCAGCTCGCCAGCTCCCCCCGCCGCCAGCTCACCTGCCTGCCCACTGCTGGCCGCTTACCTTCTGCCGCTGCCCCCACCCCCTGCCGCTGGCTCTCCCTCACTCCCCAGCCTGCCACTGGCCTCTTCACCAGCCTGCCCACCCGCCAGCCTTTAGCTTGCCCCACCCTGCCGCTTGCCTACTCACCCCCCTGCGGGCCACACAGTGAGCCCACGCAGGCCACATGCGGCCCCCGGGCCACATGTTGTGCAGGCCTGCTTTAGAGACTCCGCAATAGTGCCCTTTCTCTTATATTTTTTGGCATTCAGTTTAAATTAAGTGTGTGATATGCCTCTACATAACATTTCTAACTTCACAGGCGGTTTCCTGGGAGGAGCCCTCACAAATTATCTGTCTGCTTTTCTTCATGGGTCCGTGTTCAGTCGAATGGAAAAAACTGATCCAGCTGTTTTGTGATCAGATAGCAGGAGCACAAAGCCAAAGCCCTGTCAGCTTTTCTTGCCTTCTCAACAGAAATGCATGGAAATAAAACTGTGCGTAACACTTTTAAAGACTTCCCCTTTTGTGTTCTATTGTGATAATGAATGGTAAATTCTGCCAGTGGGGGGATTCTTGATTGTCTAGAAATTACCAGAAATATTGACCTAGTCTACTACATTCATTTTTAAAAGACATATAGTGCTTTTCTTCCTAGACTGCATTCCCTTTGGAGTGGACAGGGCTGCAAGGGAATGGGCTAAATAATACACCATTAATTTTTGCTATGTACAATCATTGCCGAGAGGAACACTTTGAAAAAGGAGATTAGCCGGTGTCATGGGGCACTCCACTCACTGCCGGGTAACACCTCCTTTGGTGACTGGGGATTAGCTCCACCCAGTTCAGTACCCTCTTTTTGGTCTCTTCCAACACAGTTTTCCTTCCACTCATAGAACCACAGTACAGCTATTTCATGACTCAGCCCTAAAGTTGCCAGGTGTCCAGTTTTCGACCAGAACGCCTGGTCAAAAAGGGACCCTTGCGGCTCTGGTCAGCACTGCTGAGCGGGCTGTTAAAAATCCAGTTGGTGGAGCAGCGGGGCTCCCTGCCTGCCATGGCTCCGTGTGGCTCCTGGAAGCAGTGGCATGTCCCACCTCCAGCTCCTACGTGTAGGGGTAACCAGGGGGCTCCACACGCTGCCCCTGCCCCCAAGCACCAGTTCCACAGCTCCCATTGGCTGGGAACCATGGTCGGGAACCATGGTTAATGGGATCTGTGGGGGCAGCGCCTGCAGACAGGGCAGCGTGCAGAGCCGCCAACTGCGCCTCCGCATAGTAGCTGGGGTGGGCGGACATGCCGCTGCTTCCGGGAGCCACTTGAGGTAAGTGCTGCCTGGAGCCTGCACCCCTGACCCCTTCCTGCACCCCAACCCAGCCCTGATCCCCCCTTCACCCTCCAAACCACAGCCCAGAGCACCCTCCTGCACCCAAACCCCTCCTCTCCAGCCTCACCCCTGAACCTTCATCCTCAGAGTCCTCACCCCCCCCACACCCTAACCCCCTGCCCAGAGCCCCCTCATGCATGCCAAAGCATCAGCTCCAACCTGAAGCCCCCTCCCATGCCCTGAGCCTCTCATTTCTGGCCCCACCCCACATCCCAACCCCCTGCCCAGATCCTCCTCCTGCACCCCAAACCTCTCATCACCAGCCCCACCCAAAGCCCTCACCCACTTCTGCACTGCAATCCCTTGAGCCAGCCCAGCAAAAATGAGTGAGTGACAGGGGCAGATGGACAGGCTTGATCTAGTTACTTTTTGCCACGGGCCTAGACTCCTGCCCCTCCTCTTCCCCCCATGGCTCTGGCCAGACCAGAAGCTGGAGTGTGTCCTGTTAAGAGCTGCTTGGGGAGCCCAGGCAGCTGTGGGATGCCATGGACTCTCCACCTGTCTTGGACAGAGATCCAGGATACTGGCTGAGAGCTGCTCCCAGGGCCCCCCACCCCAGGCAGGTGGAGGGCCCAGGCTTCTCGGCCTGGCTCTCCACAGGGCCTTGGCCACAGAAGGAGCAGGACCTCATGGCCCTCCACTTTTAGGAAGGGGCAATCACCCCTGGTTACATCTACCTTACTGCTCTTGCCCCTGAACTACTTCCTACCATACTTTTCCAAGCTTTTCATTCTCCAGCCTTCCTAGTCAAATCCCACTCTCTTGAGCCTACTAGGTAAACCTTGTCTCAGAAGGTTTCTATCTCCCACTTCCCTCTCCCTTACCTCAGGGAGAGACACTTCCTTTCTACAGGCTTCCATGCTGTTGTCAGCCTCCTGGCTTTATAGAAGCCCCACCTGTTCCCTCCCAGGTGAGCTGCCTCCTAATTAGCAACCTCTACACAGCCTAAATCTCCTCTGTTTGTAGCTTGATTGGCTGATTAGGCCCACTTGGCCTAATTCATGTCTTGCAGGGCTGGGGTGGGGAGTACACCCCATCACAGCTGGCAATTTTCATCACAATGCTAAAAATGGGGGGGGGGAGGGGGTTAAAGAATTTTCACTCAGTAGAGAAGATTTCTGCATAAAACATCATCACATTGCACTAGGAGTTTTAAACACCTCTCACCTGAGCAGTTCAGAGCCTTAGAAATCAAATCTCACATCCACACTAAGGAGAGCCATGCTATCCTTTTCTGACAGTCCAGTCACAGATTTTACTTATTTTTAAAGGGACAAACAGTTTGTGTGACTGTAGAGCTCATGAAAGGTGCCAGACTGATTGCTCCACGAACTACAGTTCTTTTTTTATCCACATCACAAGCAGTGGTACTACAAACATCTTCATACTGTGCTCTGCCAATGTGAGGCAGCTCTACTCTAGGGATGAGAGTTCAGGCTCTGTATCCACTCAGTCCTTGACCTATCTACTGAGACTGCCAACAAAGTACCATAAGATGCCCTAGTGTCACTGGCACTAAATCATCCTTCCCACAGAAATACTGGCAAGTGTAGGAGGGGAGAGAAGCTTCTTAGGATGTCCAGTCAAAGCATCCCCCAAATTATCCTATCTGGAGGGGTGTGTTTTGTCACCTTGCAAAATGAGCTGTGGTTCTGTCCCCAAGACCAGGGGATCTCCTGGGATATATCTGAGACACATAACCACACACGCTGGCTATGGGGCTCGCCAGGAATCTCTTCCCCAGCTCTTTGGTAGCATTGCTCCATTGGTCCTGCACTGCAAGGGCTTTCCATGGCACTTGTTGACCCTAGAGCCCTGCTGACAGAGGATTCCACAGTGTGGAGAAGTTCCATAGAACAGGCTGAAACCATGTAGCCTTTTCCAGATAATCCCTGTAGGGTTGGTGAAGGTGATGCCCTCAACTCTCTACCCCTGGGTTCCTTCCATGGGTTCCCAGTGAGGGGGATATATTATATATATGGAGATATGCCTATCTCATAGAACTGGAAGGACCTTGAAAGGTCATGGAGTCCAGTCCCCTGCCTCACTAGCAGGACCAAGTATTGTCCCTTGACAGATTTTTGCCCCAGATCCCTAAAGGGCCCCCTCAAGGATTGAACTCACAACCCTGGGTTTAGCAGGTCTATGCTCAAACCACTGAGCTATCCCTCCCCCCTGCAGAGGCAGCTGACCTCTCCTTCTGCACACTTTTTGTGGGACACCACGTGCACAGGTCTAGGGGCCACAATCTGGGCCACGTTGGTTCACATGGTTTCTGTGCAGAGATTAAGTCCATATGTGATGTGAAAGTTTGTCTTTTCGGGAGTGGCCTAAGACTATCTAATGTGTGTGTGTCACATTGCCTACTAAATAGCCACCAGATGGTAACAACTTTCTCTCACTACTGATCTGGGCTGGACATGGACCAGCAGTAAAGAGGTGAAAGGCTGTGCATTATATCCCATTACAAATCTCCCTGGGCTGTGCAGTCTTTAGTTAAAGTACAGATTTAATATATATGTATATATTTTTTTGCCAAAATACTGCAGATAAGTGTTTGAAATCCAAGCTGAGTTTCTTTACCAGTTCCTATTATCTAATTTTCCATCAGTGACATCAGATCCCTGAAGCACATCAGTTATTATACTAATTTTCTGTTGGAAAAAAGAGCAGCTCAAGGCTCTTTCTTTCTGCACTACAGTTCATTTCAAATTATGTAAACCAGCAGCTCAATGCTTCATTGAGACTTAATCTTGTTAAGAAACCCTCTTATCTTTGCAAGTTAACCCTTTTGCTACTGACCCTTTGCCATACTTACTACGCTGTTAACTAAGGACAACATGCTAGCTCATGTTATGGAACTAGCTGCTCTTTGGCTAGGTCTACACTGGCCTGCAAACTCGATTACTCAGCTGTGTACATGCTTGCAAATGTTCCCTATAACTGTGCTGTGTCCCCACATTTGCTGCGCTGAACATGAGCATAAAGCAGCGTATACATGTATACCTACATCCATGCTGCTGGTTTTGTTACACAACATTTCGGGTGCATCGCAGGGTTCTGTGTGTCACACAGATACTCTAGGACAGAGGTGGGCAAACTGCAGCCCACGGGCCGCATTCGACCCACGGGACCCTCCTGCCCGGGCTTTGAGCTCCCGGCTGGGGAGGCTGGCCCCCGGCCGCTCCCCTGCTGTTCCCCCGACCCCTGCAGGCTCAGCTCACTGTGCTGCCAGTGCTCTGGGCGGCAGGGCTGCGAGCTCCTGGCGGGCAGCATGGGTGTGAGAGCCGCCAGCCTGCCCCGGTGCTGTAGACTGTGTGGCGATGTGGCTGGCTCCGGCCAGGTGGCGCGGCTGCCAGTCCTGGTGCTCTGAGCGGCATAGTAAGGTGGCGGGGAGTGGGGGGATTGGATAAGGGGCAGGAGGTCCTGGGGGCCAGTCAGGGGACAGGGAATAGGGGGTGGTTGGATAGGCGTGGGAGTCCTGGGGGGCCTGTGAGGGGGCAGGGGATAGGGGTCGGGGCAGTCCGGGGACAGGGAGCAGGGAGGGTTGGATAGGTGGTTAGGGGCAGAGGGTCCCAGGAGGGGGCGGTCAGGGGACAAGGAGCGGGTGTGGGGTTGGATGGGTCGGAGGTTCTGTGGGGGGGCTGTCAGGGGGCAGGAAGTTGGAGGGGGTGCATAGGGGGTGGGTGCCAGGCTGTTTTGGGAGGCACAGCCTTCCCTACCCGGCCCTCCATACAGTTTCGGAACCCCGATGTGGCCCTCAGGCCAAAACGTTTGCCCACCCCTGCTCTAGGAACTGCTTTGCTGTGTGTTGTTGCTACTGTCCTCTGCCTTCACAGAATTGTTTATATGGCAATTCCTGATCAAGTCTCCCTTCTTCTAAAATGGGTGGAAGACATAGAGCAATTGGATGATGATCTGATTCTGCTCCTGTGCCTTATTGCAGGACAAATGTTTATGAAGTGAAGTAGGCAATCAGCAAGATGCTGGATGGAATTTGGGCAGAACTCTTTGACACATTGAAGATGGCTGACCTTGACCGGGAATGACAATCCATTCAGCTCTCATGGAACAGATATGCCAATATTACCACGGTATGCCCATAGGTGGACCTAAGAACATAACAACGGCCATACTGAGTCAGCCCAAAGGTCCATTTAACCCAGTATCCTGTCTTCCAACCGTGTCCAATGCTAGGTGCCGCAGAGGGAATGAACAGCACAGGTAATCATCAAGTGATCCATCCCCTGTCACCCATTCCCATTTTCTGGCAAACAGAGGCTAGGGACACCATCTCTGCTCATCCTGGCTAATAGCTATTGATGAACCTATCCTCCATGAGCTTATCTAGTTCTTTTTTGAACCCTGTTATAGTCTTGGCCTTCACAACATCCTCTGGCAAAGAGTTCCACAGGTTGACTGTGCGTTGTGTGAAGAAATACTTCCTTTTGTTGTTTTAAACCTGCTGCCTATTGATTTCATTTGGTGACCCCTAGTTCTTGTGTTATGAGAAGGAGTAAATAACACTTCCTTATTACTTTCTCCATACCAGTCATGATTTTATAGCCTTCTATCATATCTCCCTGTAGTCGTCTCTTTTCCAAGCTGAAAAGTCCCAGTCTTATTAATCTCTCTTCATACAGAAGCTGTTCCAAACTCCTATTCATTTTTGTTGCTGTTTTCTGAACCTTTTCCAATTCTGATGTATCTTTTTTTGAGATGAGATCTTCGCTTCTGGTGCAGATGAACTAGCACAGTCTGTTGGGACCACATTGTTTTGGAAACCTTGGATGACCAGCAGTGGCTTCAGAAATTTTGAACGAGAAAACAGACCTTCACAGAGCTGGGTGACGAGCTTGCATGACACTCCCAGCATCAGAACATTTGATTCATGGAATCCATGTGGTTCAAAAGCAGGTGGCTATTGCTTTGTGGAAATTGGTAACACCAGACAGCTCTCGGTCCCTTGCAAACCACTTCCGTGTTGGAAAGTCCATTGACAGGGTCATAGAATCATAGATCATCAGAGTTGGAAGGGACCTTAGGAGGTCATCTAGTCCAACCCCCCCCGCTCAAAGCAGGACCAATCCCCAATTTTTGCCCCAGATCCCTAAATGGCCCCCCTCAAGGATTGAACTCACAACCCTGGGTTTAGCAGGCCAATGCTCAAACCACTGAGCTATCCCTCCCTCCTCCCTCCTGGTTGTGCAGGTTTGCAAGGAAATTAACACTGATCTGCCCATGGGTGACTGCCGTAGGAAAAGTTCCAGAAATAATAGTTGGATTTCAGAAGATAGGGTTTCTGAACTGTGCAGGGGCCATTGATGGAACCCATATCCCAATATTTTGCTCTCCAAAAGGGGCGAGTATGTAAACAGAAAAGATTACTATTCCCCTGTTCTACAAGGCTTAGTGGCTCACAGAGGCAGATTCGCGAATACCAATGTGGGAAACCCTGGAAAGGTTCATGATGACAGGTTTCTGAGGAGATCAGGATTGTACTTGAAGAGGGAAAGAAGGATTTTATTCCTTAGGAATGATGTGGTTCTCCATGGTATGTCTCTGTTAACCATTATTTTGGGGGACCCTGATTACCTGCTCCTAATTTATAAACCCCTATCCTGACACCAATGACCCAGGAAAAAGGGAAATCAGTGACAAACTGTGTAGCTGCAGAATGGCAGTGTAGTGCCTCTTTAGTAGGCTAAAATCTGGCGCTGCTTAAACATCTGTCTGGATGCCAATGTGGCCAATGCTATTTGCATAATCGTTACCTGCTACCCACTCGATAATGTTTGTGAGGGTAAAGGGGAGTGCTTCCATTCCAAATAGACACACAATATATCTGGTTCACAAACTCTGTATTAGCAGCCGGATCCCACCCACATGCACACTGGTCCTGGTTCCCAGTGGGCAAGGGAAATCAGGGATGACATATGTGCACACATCTTGGCATAGCAGGGAGGCAGATAGTGTAATCTGCCTGTGCCAAGGGATGATTTCACACCCCATGCAGCAGCTGGAAAAGTGAATGAGGGAACATTGGCACATACTTGTGGGGCTACATAGCTTTGTAAGGGTTTGGTTCCCCTGTAGCCAACAATAATTAGCCACTCATTCCTGTGACAATTTACACCTTTCAAACAATTAGAACAGGGCACCTACACTGGGTTATTAACCTTACGGGTGTCAGGAATCAGGACTCGCAGTAGAGCCAATCTCTGGGCAACCTGTTTCATGAGTCAAGTGTTCCCTCCAAGCCTCTTGTCACTCAGGTTCCTTTATTTGGCACAGGGCAAAGCTATGCTGAGTTGATCAGACTCAAACATGGGGGCTGGTGAAGGTATAGGGCATACTATACATCCAAAATTACACAGCAAACCTCTTCCTTTGCCTATGGCTGTAACAGATCCTGTGCCTGCTTGTTCCCACTCCTGCTCCCACCTTGTTCCAGATCTGCTCCTGCCTTGGTCCCAACCTTGCCTCACTCCAGGTAACCCAGCTCTGACCCTCTGCTCCGAATTTCTGACTTATGATTCTGACCCTTAGATCCAGCATCTGGCCTCTGACTCTGGTTCTGAACCTCAGCTCTGATTCTGGACTTCTGACTCTGACTTCAGCTCTGACCCTTGGCTCTGGCACCTGGCCTCCCACTTTGGCTCTGACCCTGGGCTCCTATTCTTGGCTACCAACTCCTGCTCTACCAGAAGACCTGACTCCTGCTCTAACCATGAGGCATGACTGACAGTCTCTGACAAGGGCTGGATTAGTGCTGTGGAGGGTGGGGTAATATGGTCATTGTGCGGTGCTTTTGCCTTAATGGTTCACACTTGTTTATAATTCTCTTATCAGAAGCACTCAATCTCTCTTAACAAACTTATCAACATTTACTGATGGGAGTGTGTGTGCACCCGGGCGTGTGCATGGATTTAATTTTTAAACAGTTCTTTGTCAGGAATGCAAACTGCACTTAGTGGCTGTTATGAAGTGTCTCTTATGGTGCACCAATTCCAAGGTTGAAACTGGTCCAGGTTTGGGAGAGGAATGGCTGTTTAATCACTGGGTAGTGGCAGATGCCTATATTATTACTTGACTTGTGTTTCATCTTTCTGCATGTGAACCAAGCCAAAAGATGTTTATCTACCCATTTTCTGTGTTGTGAGTTCTGCTGCATTTAGGATTAGCGATGCTTTCTGTGAGCACATAACATTAATTGCACTTTCTCCATCCCTCCCTTGTATCCTTGTGACTTCGGGAATTTCTTACTCAGTGGGGAATGTGGCATTCTGGATAGGGGACAGACAGAAAAGTGGCTGTAGTATGATGGCACCAGATGGTTACACCATTCCAGTTCATGTGCTGTGAATTGTGAGGCCCCTTCCGAAACCTGAAAACATCTCATGTTCATCATATTTAGGAAGGAGGGTCCATGCACAAGTCAAGGAAACTATAACATTGATTAGAAGCACCATATGAAACATACAAGTACAATTAAAAAAAAAAGAAATGTAGACCAACATAACAGGACTGAGTCTGTGAACCACAGACGAATGTTAATGTCTCTGCAAACATCTCCTTGCTCTTCCCCTGACCATGGGGAATGATGGGAGCGAAACTGTTCCTGTAGAAGGCCACAATATTGATACTTTTCAGCATTCCAGGAATGTGACTGTTAAAGCTTCTGTGGAAGGAGCAGAGGCTACTAATGGTAAGATACATGTGTGATGCTGATAAACCAAGTGCCAGCTCTGGCCACAGCCGTAGGCATTAGCTAAGAACTGACAAACTCATAGCTGGAAGCCAAAGCAGCTCACCTGTATGTTAGTTTTGTTGAAAATAGGTATTAGTCTTATCAGAATGTATTTACTGTTTAGATTCTATGAAATGCTTGTAAATTGCTGCGTGCATTAATCTCACTTGTAATGTTTATGTTCCATGCTATAAGGAAATATGTAAGCGTTGCTTTATAACTTTGAAAATGTTTGCTCTGAACTTGTGAACCCAGGCAGGGGAATCATCCCTCCTGCCCATCAAAAATTAAGTGTGCCAGCATAGGACAAAAGCTGAGATACAAATCAATGTGGGGTAAGTGATTGGTCTCTTGGGACTGGAAGCAACCTGAATATTTTGTGATTTTTGGTATAAGTGACTGTTTATCACTAAGTCCAGCTTGCCTGAATGGCAAAATAGACTGGAGAGTCGTAGGCAACTGTCTGTGACTCCAAAGTAAGAATAACATAGTGATCCAGGAGTTCACATTTGTTACTGTGTTAGTGAAATCTAATTATAGAACATACCAGTTTTGGGTATCTTCCCTGTTTTTGACAGCCTGTCCTGAGGTAGGCACTCACTATTGTGCCACTCCAGACAAGTGTGACAACATGTACTAATGCTTTTAAAAATTTTAAATTTTCATAATGTTTCACAGGTGGGCAGATGGAAGAGATGACAATTCCTTCCAAGGACTATGTTACCAGTTTGCAATTTCTTCTTTAAAGCTGTCTTACGTTTGGAGAACACAACAATTGTTAAGGTACCAGCATGGAAAAGAGAAGTGGCTTTCCAGTCTTGTGGAGGACATCTGGCAATCTATGCCAGAGAGATATTTCTGCGAATGGTCATTCTTCTTCCTATTGCTGAATGGATGGGTTTGGTCATCTATGAAGATGGACCAAGCATATTTGCACTGCCATTGAACCTCAAGAATCAACTGCACCAGAAATTTACTGAAATATGCTATAACCTTGACCCACAACTGTTGAGCAGTCCTGTCCCTGGAGAGTGGCATATACAGGGCACTGTACAATTTCAGTACTATGTTTTCCTTTTCTTTTCTTTCAAACAGCAGCCTGAATGGGCAGTGATTACAAAACAGTGGGTGCCTTTAAAAAAAGGGTATTTGTAACAGGGTTCACAACCTGCCCCTCTTCCTGGGGCCTGCTTGCTGCCCCCAATAAGGCACAGAGAGGCTTCAGGGTTGTGCAACACCCGTGTCTTTATTTATTTAAGTTTATCCCACCACCAGTGTCTATCTATATACAAGCTTTACAGGATTAGTCACCTCCTTTACAGGCAGAGTCAGCCTTCAGCTAGGAGGCCTCCAGTTCCATCCGTCCCTCTATCCTTCCCTGACTGACTTCTCCCTGGCTGCCCCCTGCCTTCTGGCTCCCTCCCAGCCTTTATAGCCCTTGGCTTGTCAGGCCGGCAGGTATTGCCAATCCTCAGGCTGGCATCAGGCCTTTTCCATCAGCCCCAATCTGTTTCCCCTGATTGGATCTGACTGGGCAGGGGCTAATTAGGTGCTTTTGCACCAGCACCCTGCTACAGTATTATTCAATATAATCACCCCCCTTTCTTACGGTCTGTGTCAAATTCTGCAGTATACTTGGAGGCACCTGTGGGACTTCTGGTGTTGTTATTTTACAGCTTCTGCATTGCCTCTAAATTTAGATTGGTATTCTTGTCCTCCATTTTCTCATGTAGAGCTTAGTTTTTCTGTTATGCCTTTTGCCCACTCTACACCAACTTCCTTGTCTGCTTATCCAAGTTGCCAAAGAGCAAGAAGTACCTTCTTCTAGTGTATTCAGTCATAAATAATTTCCTTTGGCTGGCCAATAGGTCTGCTTCTGGTCAATAAAGAAAGAGGGCTTGAGGAATTTCTACAAAATTTCTTGTTTAGGGGACATATTTTTTCTGCAGAGAAATAGCAGCTTTCCTGTAATGCAACAAAGCAGAGTTACTGAATTCACACCCCAAGCAAGTTAAAAAAATATATTCTAAAACCACACAGCATCGAAAACTTGCAAAGATAATGACCTTCCAGCCCGGAGGAGAGGATCAATAAAGAGAACCTACAAGCTGTGGCCTGTATCTGATCTTGCTGCTCATGTCAACACAGCCACTTGTTGGTGCCAATGGCTAAGACTTAGCTAGGGAACAGAGACAGCGCAGCAAGCTCATTCCAAGCTGGATGGAACATTTAGGAAGAAGTTCATTGTGTATTCAGAATTGGTTTCATTTGATTTCCTGACCAGATTTTCTTTTGGAAACTTTTTATTAAGGCAAAATTACAATAATACATCATATTACATTGTATGTTACTTATTCAGGACCAGATTAATAGTCAAAGAACCTGGCTACAGATTGTGGCTTGCTGGCTGGGAAGTCCTCTTCCCCTGAGTGTGCTAGAAAGGATGACCAAATTTCTATATACCTATCCTCTTTTTGGTGCTTCTTTTGCGTATGTAGTTGGTGTGAGAGCTTTTCCATTACAAAGACAGTCCATATTTTATTATACCACAAATTCCATAGAAGGAGGGGGGGGTGTCACATTTTTGCAACAATATGCAGAACAAAGTAAAACCAAAGTCCTGACCAGCTTCTTGTGGATGACTACTGATAGCTTTTGCTCAATATGGCATCTTGGTTTTTTCCTCGCAATCCTATCATGGATTCCTTTCCGTCTTTTCCAGCATTTAAAATTTCAGATTTCTATGCAGGGTGTGAGGTGTTAGTGTGTGTATATTCAGTAAGTGCTTGAAGTTCATTCGGTTACCATTTTCCATGTTTATTTTCTTGTAATAACACTGCCCTCCTGACAGACACTATAAATCATGGGACGTTGTACTCATTTTCCTTTGGCCTCCTGATTTCATCCCCCCTCTAGTGTGAGCACTATTCCTAAGAACAACTTGTTTCTGGGAAAGTCTTGCTGGCACTTTCTGCCTGGGTTTCTCTAGAGGATAGAAGCTGTGCAGAAATAGAGACCTATTTGAAAAATTGTTTGTTCTATGTGTAGTGGTAGTTGCTTAAGTTACTAGTAGTGACTACATCCTTTAGAGAGCCAGGCACTGGTTTCTCAGGGACATATAAACTTGGCATTTTGATTGTTTTCTTAATGAAAACATTGCTTTACCTATTGCTGGACCATTCTGATTTTTTAAAAGACATTTTGGAAGGCAGAGATCTCAGTTTCATCAAAACACTCGTTTCCAAAACGACATTGTGTTACTGAACAATTTAAAAAGGAGCTCCCTAAGGAAACACTGACCTTTGAGCTGTTATACAGTCAGTGCAATGTGCCTAAATATTAGAGACAGGAATCTAGATTCAAGTTGTGTAGCTTGGGCGTATTCTGAACATCCTCCACTTTAGAAGGTGTTCAGATCAAGGACATTTGGTTAGCCTACTATAAAGATAAATCCAAATTTTGCAAATGACCCCTGAGCTGGGGTTCTAGTCATCCCTTGTTTGGAGATGTTTGAATCTGGGGTTTTGGTTTGGATGCATCTCCACTATACGGGACACTCTTATGCTCTCTACCACTTTCTTGACCTGGGGGAAGTCTGCACTTTTGGATGTTGGCAGAAAGCCACCTCTGTAGCCATACATCCACCCAACATTGTGGAAGCCCTCTGAGTTGATCCCGACTTCCAGTTCTGTATGTAGGGAGAGTGGGATAGGATACAAACAAATCTGTATGATTCTTCCCTTACAAAGCTAGGGTGGAAATGAGTGTCTGTAACTGCAGATTGAACCTACAGTAGCTGTGGGCAGCTGGGGAAGCTCCTGGAAGTATGACTTCTTTAGGAGCCATGCTGTCAAGGCGGGGAGTGGTGCTGAGAGCTGGGGGGTGAGACAGCAATGTGTAGGAAAGAGGTTTGTTTTCCTGGCAGATATACAAAATCTTCAAGGATAGAGGATAGAACTCCAGTGTCATCCATGGGGGAGCTCAGACCACTGATTTAGCCAACCCACTATCTGATCCCAGACAGTGGCCAGTACCAGATGTTTCAGAGGAAGATGCAAGAAATGCCCTATTGAACAATTATGGAAAAACCTCCCCACAGGAGAAGTTTCTTCCTAACCCTGGCTGGTAGCAGTTGGTTTATGCTCTGAGATATGAACAATTTTAGACATTTTTATCCTAACATAACTGTGGATTCTCTCATTGAAAATACAAATACCTAATCCTATTTACAATCCTACTAAATACTTGAACTAAGTGAAGTCTTGTGACAATGAGTTCCACAGGCTAATGCGTGTCACAAAAAGAGGATAGGTTTTACATTTGTAGCCTTTCAGCTTCAGTATGTCCCCGTGTTCTAGGGCAGGGATCTCAAACTCAAATCACCACGAGGGCCATATGAGAACTAGTAAATTGGCCCAAGGGCCGCATCACTGAAACCTTTTCATACAATGTACTTTTATACAAAAGTATAGTCAAAAATGAAAAAAATGAAGAGTAATATAGTATTCTATTAAAAGTCAATGTATTAACTTTTTAAAAACTGTAATGCAAAGAGGGGTTTTAATAAAATATAAACACTCAGTAATGTTTGGAGCTTGGCTGCCAGTGGTGTTGGCACCTATGGCGGGCCGCAGGAAATAACTCCGCGGGCCGCATGTGGCCCGCGTGCCGCGTGTTTGAGACCCCTGTTCTAGGGTTATGTGACAAGTAAAGAGCTGTTCTTTTGCTGAGATGTCATTTGAATTTGGCCGCTGTGGAGGGATCCATTTTCATGTGTAGAGTCTGAACCAAATTCTGTCATTAATCTTGTAGAATTACATTACACAACAAGTGGCAGGTGGTCCACAAAGCTTCCCTTTGCGTTTTTGGAGGTAATTAATTCTTTATAAATTTCCATTGCAAACAGGGGAAAACAAAGAAAATACATACAATTCCAGTTCGTCTCAAACAATTAAATGTAACTGATTTGCTTACAGGGAACTTTGGCTGATCACTACTTTGTTTCCATTGTTTTCTTTTTTTCTGGTTTGTTGGTTGTCTTCATCCAGGATAGTTTTGTATGAAGAGCTACCAAAAGGTACTTAATTGCATACCTCCCAACATTTCAAGTGGATAAAGTGGGATGGGTTCTTCCCCTGGGTGCTTCCCCTGGAATGTGGAAGGTGCAAAGGGTGTTGGGTTCTGCCCTTGCGAGTCAGAGGCACAGGGGAGAGGAGGGGAGTCACAGAGTGACTATGCCTTGTACTCACATCATAGTGGTGCCTCCTGTCCCATGGGGCTGGGTGGGCTCAGCTCCTTGCTCTGGGCATTGCAACCTAGCTCTTGGAATGCAGGGTCACAACCCCAGTCACTCAAATTTGGCCTGGCCATGTCCCCCTCAAGGGAGCCAGGCCAAACCTAAGCAGCACTGTGAACCCATGAACCAGAGACCAGATCACCACACCTGAGCAGGGAGCCAAGTCCAGCCAGCCCCCTGGGACAGGAGTGGCTTCAAACAGATGGAGTTTTGTGGGTTAAAGTCCTGCAAGACCTGGGACTGATGGGAGGTCTGTAGCTGACCTTTATGGCTTTGAACTTTTCCACACCAATAACTACTGTGCAGTGCTTAGGCACTCTTACAAATGCTGTTACATGACCTTGTGGTCCCCTTAGAATCCCTGGAATGAAAATTATGCCAACTCTCATGATTTTATTATGACTCTAGTGATGTTTTTTAACCGGTCCCTTGAAAATATGATGAAAAGCTGCCAACTCGCACATTTTTCTTCATTCAAAATGTCCACCATCTCCTATTACTGTCAATGGGACTGAAGTCAGCAACATGGCTGCCATTTCCTCATAGTCTATCTGCACTGGAAGTGAGGCTGCCCCTAATAAAATTGGCTGTACAGGTGAGTCACAGTTTGTAATTCCAAATGGTAGCAGTTTCCCAAATGTCTCTCAGGGTTCCCCAGAATAACTCTGGGGATCTCAGTCTTCTCATTTAGTTATTGTGCTCTGTTAGAATCTAAACAATCCAGAGATGCAGGATCTTTCCTTGAATCCATATTTAGCTTGTTTTCTGTGAGAAGAAGGGTTTAGAGTCTTCGACCACCCATTATCACACAAAATGACCATTTGCTTTGAAATTAGCACTTTTCCATTAAAGTTCTTCATTTCCATTCCACAAGGCTTCTTTCTCATTTGACAGCTCGTTTGATGGGTTTTTTTAGTTACAGGGTGTAGCGAGGCGGGCTGGCGCCCCACCACCCCGCAGAGTGAAACACCAGCCCAGTGGCCAGAGTGGGCGGGGCCAGGAGGCTCTGGGCCTGCCCCACCAAGAGACAGGCCGCGGCCAGGACGTAGACCAGCGCGACCCGGAAGTAGACCAGAGCGACCCGGAAGTATAAAGGCGGGCCTACGGAGCTCACTAGAGGAGCAGCCACCGGGGAGACCAGACGCGGCCAGCTTAGCTCGTGACTGGGAAACCCCTGTGGCCCCAGGTACCCGCCTAGACTGGCTGGACCCGCCAAGCGGCCCCTACCCGGACGAGTGGCCGGACCTGCCAAGCGGCCACTTCCCAGAGGACTTGCCGGACCTGCCAAGTGACTGCGAGTCGGACGAGGAGCCCATGCGGCTAGAACCCGCCGAGGACACCCCCTGGACTCAGGTACCGCCTGAGGGGGAGTTAGGAAGTGGCCCGGGGACAGCCGACCCCAGTCTGGCTGCACCGTGGCCAGAACCCATGTCAGTGCGTTGCGGCCAGGATCCCCACTGACACAGCGGCGGATCCTTTGCCGCTGTTAGGGCCCCGGGCCGGGACTCAGTGGAGTGGGTGGGCCTGCATCCCCCCTGCCACCCAACGTGTGGGTGGTAGTCACCCTCTCTCCCAGGTTCTCCAGAGCCAGGACCTGGGCTTGCCACCACCTACATTGAGGGCTCAGCCCCTGCTTGAGGGCCTGAGCCTTGAACTACTTGCTGCCCCGCCCTGAGCAAGGGCCAGGGCTCCTTGACTCATTGATTGCTCAGCCCCTGCCTGAGGAGCTGAGCCTTTGACTATTTACCCGCTGCCCCGCCCTGACCCAGGGCCTGGGCCTATTGAACTCTGTGCTCAGCCCCTGCTTGAGGGCCTGAGCCCTGACTATTCACTTGCTTTCTGCCCGCCCTGACTCAGGGCCAGGGCTTAGCCTCTACCACTTACAGGACCCGACCGGAGGTGTTCGGGCCCGAGACCACGGATTCCCCAACTTAATCAAACGAGCACAGCGAGGCGGGCTGGCACCCCGCCATAGACTGAGACCCCTACACGTGGTGGAGAATGCGGGCACCGATCCCCCTAACCCTGTGAGAAGGGACCCGAGGGAGAGCGCGCCTGACCAACATGGAGATGGGGAAGCTTATTAAGTTCTTGGCCGAGAGCCAACAACAGCAGCAGGCCGCCCAGCTCCAGCAGCAGCAGCAGCTGGTCCAGCAGCTCAGCACACAACAACAGCAGCTGCTTGTGGAACTGGGGCGCCAGAACCGGGAGCACCAGCAACAATGCCTGCAGCAACTGGCGACGATGCTGCCCCGCCCTACGGAGCCCCAGCCAGCGGGGGCCACTGGGTCACCCAGCGTGGCCCCCCCAGTTCAATTGACCAAGATGGGCCCCACCGACGACCCCAAGGCCTTCCTAGTGACCTTTGAAAGGGTGGCGCTAGTCGCAGGGTTGGCCCCAGATCTCCTGGCCCCGTATCTGACCGGGACCGCCCAAACGGTGTATCGGGGCCTGTCCGCGGAGGAGGCCCGTGACTACACACAAGTAAAGGCGACCATCTTGGATGCCTTGGACATTAGTCCTGAGACCTTTCGCCAGCGGGTCCGGACCCTAGTCTATCCTACGGGAGCCCGACCCCGGGTGGTGGCTCAGGAACTTCGGGAAGCGTGCAAACGATGGCTACTGCCCGAGCGGCGGACCCCGGGGGAACTCATGGAGCAAATTCTTCTTGAGCAGTTAACCCATATACTCCCATCACGAGGGAAGGCGTGGGTCCTCCGCCATCGGCCAGTGACACTAGCCGCTGCCATCACCTTGATGGAGGATTTCCTCGCGGCTGAGGCCCCCATGGGGCCAACTACCCGAGCTGCCCCACCAGTACCGGAGCGCCCCACTCCAGAGAAGAGGGGCCCCATCCGGGGCGAAACGCGAAATTCTTCGCGGGGCACAGAGCCCCGACCCCGGCCGACCGAGGGCCCGGTTCGACAAGCCCCGATACCTCGGCCCATCCCCCGGGGGGCCAACCGAAGCCTCCCAAAGGGCCCGACAGGAACCCCACTCCGGCCGGGACGACCAGACCTCGGACCATGTTTCTCCTGCGGGAGACATGGCCATTTGCAATGGGACTGCACCGAAATGGACTGCAGCTTTGGCCAGGTCTGTGCGGGAGATGCCCGTGCCCGGCGGCCCCAAGCCGCCAAGATCACGGTGCCAGTGGTTGTCGGGGAGCGCCCAACCCTGGCCCTGATTGATTCAGGCTGTGGCCAGACCTTAATGCGGCAAAACCTCGGCCTCCAGACTGATCCAAACCTGGGGACGATTCGTCTGCAGTGCATCTACGGGGACGTAAGGCCATACCCCAGCGCCCGAGTTCGGTTAACCGTGGATGGGGTGACACGACTGATGGTGGTTGGTCTGGCCCCTCGGCTAGCGTATCCAGTGATCCTGGGGCGAGACTGGCCGGAGTTCCCCGAAGTCCTCCGTGCGAACACCGAGGAGGGTCCGGCGGCCACCCCAGCCCTGGAAGGAGATCCTCCCGAGGCCCAGTCAGAAGGCGGTGAGGCACCAGACTACACTGGACCAAGGGAAGAACCAAGAGACTCTCTGCGGGACGCGGCGGATGCTCCCCAGCTGCACACGGATTTTTGCCGTGATCAAAGGGCAGATCCTGCGCTCAGCCATGCATATGAGCAGTTGGCGGCCATCGATGGAGCTATAACTGACCCCCAGCGGGCGACACAGTGGCCCCACTTCGAGCTGTGCCAGGACCGCCTGTACCGGGTCGAGCTGGGCCGGTTAGGAGAGGCCCGCTTCATCACTACCCTCGACCTGAGCAAAGGGTATTGGCAGATTCCCCTCGACCCCGCCTCCAGGGAGAAGACCGCCTTTGCTACACCCACCGGCCTGTACCAGTTCACTCGGATGCCCTTCGGCCTCCATGGGGCCCCTGCAACGTTCCAAAGACTAATGGACCGCCTCCTCCAACCCCATCGAGATTATGCCGCGGCCTATCTTGACAATGTGGTGGTGTACAGTAGCCAGTGGGAGGACCACCTAGAGCGGGTAGCGGCGGTTTTGAGGTCCCTCCGGGCTGCCGGGTTGACGGCCAATCCCAAGAAATGCCGCCTTGGATGGCAGGAAACCACCTATCTGGGGTACACCATCGGGAGAGGACAAGTGAGACCCCTTGTGGGAAAGGTCCAGGCCTTAGCGGCCTGCCCGGCCCCCACAACAAAGCGACAGGTGCGTCAGTTTTTGGGACTTGCCGGATACTATCGACGGTTCATCCCTCAGTTCGCCTCTATCGCGACCCCTTTGACGGGACTCTTGACGAAGGACAGCCCCCGCCGTATAGTGTGGACCTCGGAGTGTGAGGACGCTTTCCAGGAACTCAAAGCCAGTCTCTGCCGGGAGCCCGTTCTCTACAGTCCGGACTTTCATCGCAAATTCATCCTCCAGACGGACACCACAGAGGTAGGACTGGGGGCTGTCCTGTCCCAGGAAGTGGATGGAGAAGAACATCTCGTCCTCTACCTAAGTCGGAAATTGTTTCCCCGTGAACGGAACTACGCAGTAGTAGAAAAGGAGGCCCTGGCAGTGAAATGGGCCTGTGATGCATTGCGTTGTTACCTCCTCGGAGCCCCGTTCCTGCTAGTCACTGACCATGCCGCCCTTCAGTGGCTGACCAAAATGAAGAACAACAACATGAGGCTGACACGCTGGTACCTGACGCTGCTGCCCTATGCTTTTACTGTCCGCCATAGGGCAGGTAAGGACCACGTCAATGCCGACTTCTTCTCCCGCTTGGGGGATTTGGACTGGTCTGGTCCCGATGAATGGGAACCAGCCTTGAGGAGGGGGGTGTGTAGCGAGGCGGGCTGGCGCCCCACCACCCCGCAGAGTGAAACACCAGTCCAGTGGCCAGAGTGGGCAGGGCCAGGAGGTTCTGGGCCCGCCCCGCCAAGAGACAGGCCGTGACCTGGAAGTAGACCAGCGCGACCTGGAAGTAGACCAGAGCGACCCGGAAGTATACATGCGGGCCTGCAGAGCTCACTAGAGGAGCAGCCACCGGGGAGACCAGACGCGGCCAGCTTAGCTCGCGACTGGGAAACCCCTGTGGCCCCAGGTACTCGCCGAGCGGCCCCTGCCCGGAGGAGTGGCCGGACCCGCCGAGCGGCCCCTGCCCGGAGGAGTTGCCAGACCTGCCGAGTGACGGCGAGTCAGACGAGGAGCCCATGAGGGTGGAACCCGCCGAAGACACCCCCTGGACTCAGGTGCCACCCGAGGGGGAGTTAGGAAGTGGGCCAGGGACAGCCGACCCCAGTCTGGCTGCACCGAGGCCAGAACCCATGTCAGTGTGTTGCGGCCAGGATCCCCACTGACACAGCGGCGGATCCTTTGCCGCTGTTAGGGCCCCGGGCCGGGACGCAGTGGAGTGGGTGGGCCTGCGTCCCCCCTGCCACCCAACGTGTGGGTGGCAGTCTCCCCCTCTCCCAGGTCTCCAGAGCCAGGACCTGGGCTTGCCACCACCTACATTGAGGGCTCAGCCCCTGCTTGAGGGCCTGAGCCTTGAACTACTTTGCTGCCCCGCCCTGCCCAAGGGCCAGGGCTTCCTGACTCAATATTTGCTCAGCCCCTGCTTGAGGGCCTGAGCCCTGAACTTTTTGTTGCCCTGCCCTGACCAGAGGCCAGGGCTCGCTGACTTATTGTTTGCTCAGCCCCTGCTTGAGGGCCTGAGCCTTGAACTACTTTGCTGCCCCGTCCTGAGCAAGGGCCAGGGCTCCTTGACTCATTGATTGCTCAGCCCCTGCCTGAGGAGCTGAGCCTTTGACTATTTACCCGCTGCCCCGTCCTGACCCAGGGCCTGGGCCTATTGAACTCTGTGCTCAGCCCCTGCTTGAGGGCCTGAGCCCTGACTATTCACTTGCTTTCTGCCCGCCCTGACTCAGGGCCAGGGCTTAGCCTCTACCACTTACAGGACCCGACCGGAGGTGTTCGGGCCCGAGACCCCACGGATTCCCCAACTTAATCAAACGAGCACAGCGAGGCGGGCTGGCACCCCGCCATAGACTGAGACCCCTACACAGGGCTATAACAATGTAAATATTTGTTAATACATTATAGCAGGATACAGATAAGTGAAACAATGCAAGTAACATCCCATTAATTTTCATGAAGTTCAAACACCAAACACACTCTTATGCACTTAATAATTACATTGATCTATACCAATACACAAATAAATTGGCCTGGGGCTTCGGCATGAGCTGGCACCTGGTCTGCCAATGTCGCAGTCTTCATTTTGGGAGCTGGGTGTGGGGTATTGAAAAGTCAGGCTTGGACGCTAGCTTCATCCTTAACTGGTGTTATATACATATATATCAGGCATCTACCTACTCTATAGGTAGGGTTACTCTTAATTTTGCTGAATTTTTTTTTAAAGTGGTGTTTGTGACCCAAGATGAGTAAATTCTAGTTTCAAAAATATTGAGGGCCAGATTCATCCTTGTAAATATAGGGGTAGAAGTAAGATTCAACTCTGTGAGAGGCTGACAGCAGCACTAGGGGTCTGGAGGACAAGGGCAGTTTTTAATCAAGCAGGTATTCTCTGGGAGCCCTGGCAGTGGTGCCGGCGGCTGCCCAGAGAACATGCCGAATCAGTGCCTCTTTGGCTGCCCTGACACGAAGCCCTCCCAGGCCAGCCCTACTCACGTTCGGGGTTGGGTGGCTCCCAGGTTCCATCACAGTGAGGGAGTTTCATGGAGCTTGCACTGCAGTATCTGTGATTGGGACAGATTTAGCTCTCCTGAGGGCCAGCAGCCTGGAATATGCTTAGTGGAAGTGAAATGAGCCCTTACATTTTTTCATCTAATCCAAAATTGCTGAAATCAGTCAGGAAATGTGAAAATTATGGTTCAGATGACAAATTATTCTCTTCCTCATCTGCAATAAAACACTACATTAGTCTAGCACAGGAAAAAAAAAAGCCCCAGGATAATAGTTTGACAAATATCTTTAATGCAGACTAAAGAGACAGCTGCACCACCTCCAGTAGGTCATTACCCAGGAACTGCCATTTGATAGAAACAGCCAACCCTTTTTATTTGGCCTCCTGGACCCTGATTGGCTGCTGCCTGAGTCCAGCCCTTCTAGCTGCTGGAGCGCTGAATCTGACTGGTTCCATCAGCACCTGACCCAGGGAGGCGTTTCTAGGCAACCCCAGAGGTTCACAACTCACTGCCCTTCTCTTCTTAAATAGCTGCTTTCTGGAGTGGGGTGCAGTAAATGCCTGGTAGCAGAGGCAGATTAAGTTTTATTGGGGCTGTGGGCACAAGGAACATTTGGGACCCCCCACACCCTGGTGGTCAAGGGCACCAGAACTGGGAGGGGGAAACCAGTGGCCTGTGCCCCACGCTTTTAAAAATGGGAGGACCATGCCCACTCATTTTTAACATGGGTGTAGTAGCCTTGGGTAGGTGCTGAGCAGCGGCAGCATGGGCATAGTTTTGCCCCCCCCAAACTGCAAGTCTCGGGCCAGAGGTGACAGGAGGAGCAGTGCCAGATGTGGTTGCTGCCTTGGGCACAAAGCCCAGGCAGCAGAAGGGGCAGCCTGTTACCGGGAGCGGGAGGGACCCAGAGGGGGCAGCCTGGCAGTGGGAGCCGGGCTCAGGCACTAAGTGAATCCAGGCAGGGTGTGGCAGCTGATGAGGCCAGGCCAGTAGCAATGGGAGCTGTGCCAGAGGAGCCCTCCCTGCCTGGATCCTCACTGTCTGTGATCTTCCCGGGGCTCCCCGCCACCTCTCAGCCAGGGCAGGGAAGGAGGGTGGACTAGAGCTCCTGTTCCTGGGTCCCACTGGCAACAGCATGCCCCGGGGGTGGACATGGCTGGGGGCTGCTCTTGGCCATCCTGGCCCCCGCCTAAGGCACACAGAGGGTCTGGGGCTCCCCACAGAGGCCTGGGTTCCATGGGCAGCTCTTACCATGGCCTGGCTCCAGCTTCTGGCCTGTCCGGGATGAGGCTATGGGGGAAGAGGAGGAGCAGAGGGCAGGGCCACAGTTCCAATGCCAGTTGCCCTCCTTCAACCCAGGCTCCTGCGGGGCCCCCCAATTAGTTTAATACCACCTATTCATTAGTGGAAAAAGGGACAAAAGTAGCCCCGCCCCCACCCCGCTGTTGGTAGAAACAGTTTCCATTTCTCCCTGAGGCAGGAAGCGCACACACATTCAACTTCCTTTCAGCTACTTCCTAAGACTGGGGTCCTTCCCATCTGGGAGAGGCCAGACCCTTTAGGGGCTGTCTGAGTATGTGGCACAAACACAGACCCAGCCAGCACAGTAACTGTCACTGTACTAGGGGCCCACTGACTTCCCCATTGACTCCCATGGACTTCAACATTTTGAATCTGGCCTTATAAATGGGCAGTAAATATGCAAATAACATCTCGGGTGGGCCCTCAGAAGGTTATTAATGTTATAGATTATACATATTTTACCCAGAGACAGTATTACCAAATGATCTCTAGCAGAAATTGAAAGGCTGGAACTGATATGCAAGGAAGTGAAAATTCTGCCAGGTGTAAAGTTCTACTAAAGCATCTTGTTCCTTTACAAGAGCACACATCTTCAGGATCTCATTGTACAAGAACACACTGAAACCAAGAAATGGGGAAAAAATAAAGGAGCATCATAACGAATGTGAAATTAGTTCAGTGAACTTAAGACAAAACCTCGCTAAGATTTTCTCCTGCCACATTTAGAGTTGTAAAGTCAAAATAAAATATATTTTCCCACATCATAACATCTTCAGTGGAACACCTTTACAAGTAGAAAGAACAGGAGTACTTGTGGCCCCTTAGAGACTAACACATTTATTTCAGCATAAGCTTTCGTGGACTACAGTCCACTTCATCGAATGCATAGAATGGAACATACAGTAAGAAGATATTTATACATTCAGAGAAACATGAAAAGGTGGAAGTACCCATACCAACTGTAAGAGGCTAATTAATTAAGACGGAACTATTATCAAAGTGACATTCATCTAGTTGGCCCTGGTCATGATTCTAATGAAAAATTCACTTTTTGAACATTTGGTTTGTCTTTATTAATAATAATTTGAACTAACAATGCCTTCCAGCTGAGGATCTTAAAGTACTTGAACACTCACTCCACCTTGCGAGGTATAGTACAGTTGTTAAATATTATAACTATTTTACTGATGGCTAAACTGAAGCAAGGGTGGGTGGTGACATGCCCAAGGACACCTAATATGTCAGTGGCAAATCTAATAAAAGAATCCCAATGTCCTCATGCACAGATCCATGTTACATTGCACTCCCAATGCCCCTACAAGGAGTATATAAGTTACTTGTAAAGTGTAATAAAGCAAGGTGCTGAGTCCCTTCTGCAAGGTGCCCTCAATTCCCAGTGGAATCCATGGTATTGGAGGCTGCTCAAAATTTTGCAATGGCTCAGCATTTCACAATGTATGCCTGTAGTCAGCACGAAATAACACCACTGTATTCTTTTACCAGCACTTTCAAGAATGTCCTACCTTATATTTAGGACTTTCATAGTGTTAGACTTCTTTAAAGTTGAGAAAGTCCCTTCTGGTCTCTCCTCTGTCCCTCCTGTACTCTTTCCCCACCCCCATTGCAGTGGTGACTGCCGGTCTGCCATCTTTACCCTCTGGATGTAGTTTAAAAAAACTGGCCTTCTTTGGAAGCATCTGGATTCCATCTTAGCATGCTGCCAGTCGTGCCTGCATGCTGCCAGACAAATACAGCATAACAAGGACAATGGGTACACAATTAAACAAAGAAAGAACAAAAATAAATAAATGAATTGCAAAATATTTCAGTGTGATCTGTTTGGATATGAGTGCCCCTATCCTCAGCTAATCTTTGCTGTGGTGGGAAAGAGGAAAAGTGCAAAGGGAGAAAAATAGCAGGGGCTTGATTCTGATCTCACTTATGCTAGTTTGATCACCAGGTAGCTCAACTGACTTAAGCTGAGTTAGTGTTGATTTATACTGTGTAGCTGAGAGCAGACTAGGGCTGTAGGTGGTTGCAAAACCTGAATGTTTTCATTGTTTTGCCAGTTTTCCAAGAATTTTAGGTGACAGATGCAGCTTCTAAAACTAATAGTAAAAGAGAAAATGGCTTTAAACTCTATTTGTCTGTGAGTCATGGAATGATAGAACAAATGAAGATTCTCAGAAGGAACTTGGGATCTAATTCTCCCCACATTCATACCAGTTTTTTGCCTGATGCCAGAGTAGGTAAGAGGAGAATGAAACTCCTGGGATCTGATCCTATGTAAGTAATTGATTTCAGTGGGAGACAGATCAGGCTCCTGATTTGCTTTTTTGTATCTTAATGCAAGCTTATTTTCAAAAATGTTCCCCATTGTGCTGACCTTGCCTATGACTCTAATGGTTCTATTCACATTACAAATATTGCTATAACAGGAGCCTTGGTCTGCATCCTTTTGGGAACTGGTGTTAACAATATGGGCCACTAGGGATGGTTGGCTCTACACTTACTTTGAGCAGACCAGTTATTTGATATACTCTACTTGGAAAAATTACATTGCTCTTTAGTTTGGATGATGTTTCCAATTTTTGCAACATGTCCTTCCTGTGGAACAAATTGTTTTCATTGAACAGTTTTTTTAATCAGTTTTGTACATCATGTCTCTGGATTACTGAGGTCTAACCATATGCTGAGTGAAATGCATAGTAGGTAAACTTTCTATTCTTTTCCTTATCCATCCTCCCATTGTTTCAGCAGAACAGCGTTATCGTGTGGCGATAAATTCACAGCCATATCTGGATCCTAGCCTAGCCATGACAGGCTATTTCCCTTTGATATCATCCATCTTCTCATGGTGGATTTTATTATCCTGAGGAACATTGAAAAGAGAATGAAGAATATCCAGTAGATGAAGACACTTTGGATGTTAACTTTAATCCTTAACTCTTTTCATCAATTATAATCATAAGGACCATCACAAATCATAAAGCAATACAGACAGAGCAGTCAATTGCATGAGGAATCACAGCCTGCATCCCTGGTCTTAAGAGAGAGAGTGTTGTGGGACCCTGCCCAGGTTGCCAGACTTGTGGTCATTAATAAGTACTCTCAGAAACTGCTTGGCATGCTGGTCACACTTAAAGATCTTCCCTATTTGGAAGCATCAAATAGTGCAAGACTCAATAATTTTCTAGATCCTCCCCAAGGCACTTTTGCTGCTTCTGTATTAATTTTTGGGACACTTTAAAAGTGAAATGAATATATAGTTCTTGCATAGTGCTATTTAGTCATGCAGGGTGAAAACTACAGCAGTCAGAATATTTAGAATCCATGCAGGACAAGTGCATTGGGCTAGCTAATGAAAGCCAACACCTGGGACCAGAGTGTGCCAGGGGCAATTACAGGTTGGAGTAGCATCAGTAGATGCCTCTGACACTTGTACAATGTGGCAGAGCCATACAATAAACATAAATGTAGATCTGATGGTCCCACTGCTTGCCTCCTGCTACCACCCTCTGCACCAGCCTAAGTAGCCTACTTTCCACTGTAGCAAGGTGTCATTAAGGAACCCTTACTAGGGTGTTCAGTCACCACCCCCTCATCCCTAAGTAGCTCCAATGTGGGGCTTAAATAAAACAGACAGCCTTGCACTGATCCTCTGAACCACCGGTGGATATTACCTAAGTAAATGGGCTTTGAACTTGGGAATTATATGGGAGTTGGCAGGGAGATGGAATTTTCCATTAATGTGAGGCCAAAACATGGCTCATTTACACAGCCATGCTGTGGACACTACCCTAAAGCCTAGATAGATAGAGCAGCCATAGCTCATTGCTTTTACACAGGGATTTGGAATAATTCATGACCTACTGGACATGTGACTTATGCCCAATTCCCTTTCTACAGTTGGGAGAGAAGTTCCATGGATCAGTGCTCCATAACAGATCGGGGATGTGGGATCCATATTCTGTGGTCTTGCCCTCACACTATAGCATTTCTGCTGGGTTTAGGGCCTCTTGCAGTTGCACAGAGGAGAAATAGGGGAGATAGTTTCCCTAAAATGAGAGAGTTAAATTTCATCTGCGGACCTTAACGCCAGTTGTCCTGACTTTTGTGCAATCAAGCTCTCAGCCTTATTGTTACACTTTTCCCCTTTCATGGCATCCACTTACTGCTCAAATCAAGAGCAAATAGATATGCTGTGGCTTGTCAACTTCCTTCATATAACCCCTCCAATTCTGTTGCCTCCCTGAATGCCAGAAAATTCAAGAGACATCATGAGTGAGGTAACATCTTTTACTGGACCAAATTCTGTTGGTGAGAGAGACATAAGAATGGCCACACTGGGTCAGACCAAAGGTCCATCTAGCTCAGTATTCTGTCTTCCGACAGTGGCCGATGATCCCTTCCTTCAGAGGAAATTAACAGAACAGATAATCATGACGTGATCCATCCATCCAGCTATCAAGCTACACAGGGCTCTTCCTCAGGTCTGGGAAAGGTTCTCAGAATGCCACAGCTAAATATTTTGTCACAGCTAAATATTTGTATTTGTTCCTTGTTGCTTTAATATCCTGGGACTGAGATAGCTACAACATCGCATGCAGAAGATTCAAGGAAAGAATGCAGAGAAATAGCCACCTTAATTATATAAGTTGCAAGCATCAGGAATGTAACTATTGAGCATTAAAACCATCCAACCAAAACAAACAACCAGGCAAGACTGGTACCTGAGTCCTCTAATGAAGAATCTAAATATCCATACATAGCACTTATCCTTTCATTTTCAAAACTACTTTACGAACATTAACTAAGAGCTGTGCACATTAGCTGTGTGGATTAACTAATAGCTGTTAAGCTAGTTGCATGCATTGCCTGCTATGGGAGTATGCAAGCCACAGGTATATTCAAACCCTTCCCTAATACAAAACCCTTTTTTGTATCCATTAATTGTAGGAAGAAAACAGCTTAATTTTTATCTTTATCTTACTGCTTCATTGGTAAGATTACAGCAGCACCTAGAGGCCCCAACCGAGTGGGGCCCCACTGTACACATGTGCAGGCTTCTTCATTTCCCTGGGGATGCTCAGCCCCGGCTCTGCCCCAGACCCACCCCCACTCCACCCCACCCCTTCACCTGAGACCCCTCCGCCACCCTGCCTCTTCCCACCCTACTCCCTCCCCTGAGCATGCCACGCCCTAGCTCTGCCCACTCCCCCCAAGCACTTCCTGCACGCCGCTGAACAGCTGATCGCAGTGGATGGGAGGTGGTGGGAGGGAGGGGGAGGAGCTGATTGATGGGGCCACCTGTGGGCGGATAGGAGGGAGGTGCTGAGGGAGGAGAGGGAGGAGCTGATCAGCAGGGCTGCCACTGGGTGCTAAGCACCCACTATTTTTCCCCATGGGTGCTCCATCCCAGGAGCACCCATGAAGTTGGCACCTATGCCATTGTGTCAGGTACTGTACCACCACATAGTAAAAAAGTGTTCCCGCTCTGAAGCGTTTACAGTCTAAACAGATAATGCAGACAGAGTGAGAAGAAACAGAAGCCCAGAATGGTCTTGCCTAAGGTCACAGCAGGTCAGTGCTAGAATCTGGAATAGAACCGAGCTCTTCTGAGGCCAGTGCCCTACCCACTAGATAACACTGCTTCTCATATAGTTGTTTCTTCCAGATTCTGATTGTTTTATGCTAAACTGTCTAATACAGAATCATACAATGTAATAAAGGTTGTTCTAATTCAGTCACTCTTGATTTTTAAATGAATTAGTACTGGCATAAATTCATTTGTTATTAATACAGTGAAAACAAAGGCAAGTAATTACTGGTAATAGGTTTTGGGGTACTGTAGCAGGGTCAGACTCACCCCCGCGGCGCCTCCTGCTGGTTGTCCTTGGGAATTAGCTCGTCCAGCCTCTGGAGCGCCCTCTGCAGGCCAGTGATCCGCCTGTCCACGCTGGGCCCGCGTCCCTCCCAGGACCCGGTGCCCTTTTAACTGGGGTGCTGCCCCCTGGCAGTACCCCTATATCTGGGTCTCCCCTCCCCAGGGGAACCCCCAACCCACTATCCCCACCTCGCCTCAGTCGTAGGCTACTGCCAGTCACCAGCTAGCCCCCGTGCCCTGGGGCAGACTGCAGTATAAGCCACTCATCACAGGCAAAGGGGGTTTGGACCTGCTGCCTCGGCCTACCCATGGGTTGCCCCCGCAACCCCAGTACCTATTGGGCCTACCACTAGGCCGCAGCCTGGGGCTTTCCCAGCCGGAGCTCCCCAGCTCCTCTGGCCTTCCCCAGCCCTGCTCCAACCTAGGTACCTGGTCAGGTCCTGCAGCCAGGCCCTTCCCTCTCTACAGACAGAGAGAGAGTGTGTCTGCTCCAGGCCCACTGCTCCCTTATAAGGGCCAGCTGGGCCTGATTAAACTGGCCCCAGCTGTGGCTGCCTTGCTTCAGCCCAGCTTTCAGCCTCAGCCCTCTCCCAGGGCTATTTCCAGCCCCTCCGGGCAGGAGCGGGTTCCACCCCGCTACACACCCCCCACCTCAAGATCCCCTCCACCGGGGGGGTGATAAGGAGAGGACCCCTAGCGCCCCAGCATCCCTCTCAGCTGGGCACGCAAGGAATCCCTCTCATGCCGCAGGCCCTCCATTGTTTGGAGCCACCTGCTTCCCTCTTCTAGGGTCGAGGTTCCCACCGTAGACCTCTCCAGTCCTACGTGGGTTCCCCCCTCGGTTTGGGTTCCCACTGTAGCCCTCCTGGCTCTAGTGTTGGTTCCCTGGTTTATCTGGGGCCTCTCTGCCCCAGACAATCCCTTGTTTGAAGCTCCAGCCTTCCCAGTCCCTCCAGCCTGGTCAGGCTCGGACTGGGCCCCTCGTTTGGCACTCCCCCTTCTTCTTAGGGGGCAGTGCTGCTTTGTCTGGCCCCCCTTGTGGCACAGGAAGCACAGCCAGTGCCTTCCCTTAGCCACCTCCGGGCGGGCCTGGGCCCTGCGAGTCCCTCGAGGGCACTCCCTCTTCCGATGCCCCGGTGCCCCACAGGCCCAACAAGTCTGGAGCCCCCCTGTTGGCTTCACAGGAGCCGCTCTTGCAGTTCCATTCTGCTCTGAGGGGAGCCTCTTTGCTCCAGTCCGGTAGGGGCACTCCTTTCTCAAGTGTCCCCTTCGCCCACACGCGAAACAATCCTTAGGCCTTGGCACTGGTCTCTTGCCTCCGGCGCCTGGCCTCTCATAGGGTCTGGGTGCCCACTGCCGCAGCAGCCAAAGCAACCCCGTCTGCCGCTCGGCCAGATGGGCCGCCCAGGCCCTCCAATAAGAGCTCCGCTTCTCCACCATCAGTTTCTGCACTCTTTAGTCCGGGCAATAGTCCCACAGTCCTTTGCCCTGCCCCTTGTATCAAGGGCGGACCGTCTATGCCCGCATTCTCCACCACTTGTAGCAGGGTCAGACTCACCCCCGCGGCGCCTCCTGCTGGTTGTCCTTGGGAATTAGCTCGTCCAGCCTCTGGAGCGCCCTCTGCAGGCCAGTGATCCGCCTGTCCACGCTGGGCCCGCGTCCCTCCCAGGACCCGGTGCCCTTTTAACTGGGGTGCTGCCCCCTGGCAGTACCCCTATATCTGGGTCTCCCCTCCCCAGGGGAACCCCCAACCCACTATCCCCACCTCGCCTCAGTCGTAGGCTACTGCCAGTCACCAGCTAGCCCCCGTGCCCTGGGGCAGACTGCAGTATAAGCCACTCATCACAGGCAAAGGGGGTTTGGACCTGCTGCCTCGGCCTACCCATGGGTTGCCCCCGCAACCCCAGTACCTATTGGGCCTACCACTAGGCCGCAGCCTGGGGCTTTCCCAGCCGGAGCTCCCCAGCTCCTCTGGCCTTCCCCAGCCCTGCTCCAACCTAGGTACCTGGTCAGGTCCTGCAGCCAGGCCCTTCCCTCTCTACAGACAGAGAGAGAGTGTGTCTGCTCCAGGCCCACTGCTCCCTTATAAGGGCCAGCTGGGCCTGATTAAACTGGCCCCAGCTGTGGCTGCCTTGCTTCAGCCCAGCTTTCAGCCTCAGCCCTCTCCCAGGGCTATTTCCAGCCCCTCCGGGCAGGAGCGGGTTCCACCCCGCTACAGGTACCCATTACTCACTAGATTTATAGGATCTGGGCCTCCAGACACTTACTCCCAGTGATTTCATTGGGAATAGTTGCCTCTGCAAGTACAACTCCTACAAGCAAGGGTTTTTCAGGATCAGCCCCAAAGTGCTTAAAACATGCTAGTAATAGGTCAGTTTTAATATGTCGAAAGAGCTGCTAGTGCCATCCCCTATAAACAGTGATGTGGCTCAAAAAACTTTAATCTTTAAATCTCCGTTTGTGTTGTAATACAGAACAAATGGGAATTACGGATAGTCACTGTTTCCATTCCCCCACCATCAGACCCCCAGGCAGCATGTGCTATACCCAGGGACTGTAGCTTGCCTCCAAGGTGGGCACAGAGCCAGTCAGTGGCAAAACTCAGACTTTTTAAAGGCACATCCTTGTAAATGAGCTCTTCCACCACAAGAGTTTATTTTCCTTATAAAATGAATGAGTATAAGAATCTGAATCAGCCAAACTGGCAAGATTGCCAAGATCAGCTTATCTGAGCTGTTTGCTGGAGAGCGGGAGTCCATGGTGAGTCATCAGCATCATTTACTCTCAGTTCAGAAGGTCAGGTTCTGCCTTTAGGATACACGCTGTGGATCTTAGGAATTTGGAATAAAGTACATGTAGTGGGACTAATAGCAGCCTCACTGCTTACAGGTCTATTAACTCCTGCATACAGGCACATTGCTCCAATTGATGTCAACGACGGTTTCTGTATGTGGAGTTATCAAAGGGAGAACATGCTTATTTACCAGCCTCCAAAGGCCACACATCTCCAAATCTACGCATCTTCAATGCTTGTGACTGCAGAGCACCAAAGGGGAATAGTTTAACCAAAAGTCAGTAAACCAGCCAGGCATGTAGCTCTACCGTCTGTCACAGGGGGATCTTGAGTCAGTGCAGTGAGCGCAACTTACTGCTGACCGCTGGCTAGAGTAGCTACTCCACTCAAGAGAGATGCGAATAAAAGGATACTGATATTTTACTCACCCATCCAAAGGAATTTCTTTCCCAAGTAGACAAGTACAGTGTTGGCAGGCTATGGGCTCAGCTTTGCTTGGTCCTGCATGGAGCTGCAAGGTGGTGAGAAGGCTCAAGGACCCTACTTCTTCCCTTTGGTACCTGTACATAGTCTAGTCACAGTGGCAGTCATTTCCCTCCCCTGGGAACAAGGCCTGTCGCTGGCACGAACCGTCCCAGACGTGTTGGGGAGGCTGGGTCACGGCATCACCTCCTCCGCCTCCTTCACACTGATCTGTGGAGCCTGACATGGGGAGAAGCATTTACTGTGTCACAGAGAGGCCATACTTCCCTCTACTTCTGGGGCCATTGCACCGGCCTGAAGCAGAATTCTTCTGGCCTGAGTTCCTGGTGGGGTGGGAGGGAAAGCACAGAGGGAAATGTACCTCTGCACTGCCTCCTACCATAGGCTTTGTTTTACTGCCACAAGACCATTATATGTGTAGTATTAATATTATTATTAATATTAGCATTAATAATACAAACTATCGAACAGGAATGCTCTGTAGTAGGGATTCTAACTCACCTTGAACTGCACAAGCCAAGTGACTAAAAATGCTAAGCTTGACTAGGTGGACAGGAGGAACTATTTCCCACAGGGAAACGAGCACACTCAGGAATCATCATAACCTTTGGTTAGGAAGCAGTGAGCTGGAGGATTGATGGAGGCTCTAGGAAGGCACTAACACTTAGGAGAAGTAGTTAGTTAGGCCAACATTTTCAGGTGTCCACTGATTTGGTTTGGGGTGCCTCAGTTTTTGGGTGCTTAGTTTGGGACTAGGGTTGAATTGTGTAGGTGATGAGCACCCTCATTACACTGAGTTCAGAAGAATCGAGCATTTCTGAAAAAAATCCAGCCCTAGGTGTTTCAAGTTTGCTACACATAATTATTGGACACTTGAGAATCTTAGTTTGAGAGTATGTCATTAGCCTGCTCTGCTAGTAACAGCATTGTCTCATTAATCAGCTTTCATTTTTCTGAACACATCAAGGCAAGGATCTGAGAATGTTTCTGCCTTTCCTAAGAACAGTGATTTCCTTGGAAACCAAGCGTGAAACAACGTATGTCCCCCCCAAACAGGGCATTATTTCATGGCTACTGTGTAACAGGGGACTCCAACTGCAGTTTGCACATTTAGGAGGGAAATTTATTTCATGCTTCTCCATAGCTACCATTAGTTATCCCAGGCACCCTGCATGGGCAGTAATTACAGCAAATGCATGGAAAATAAACTATGCAACCTAGTGTTAAAGGAGCACGTGGAAAGCATAACAAGCTGCATGGGCCCAAATCTGAGTATTTTTCTCTGTCTAGATCTTCAAATCCTTTTAGAGAAAAATAAATACCAAGTAGCATATTTTTTTCAAGTCAATGAGTTTAGTGACAGAAATACATATTAGGAATAAGAAGGGGATGGGCATAGGGTTGTGGTAAAGCATCAGACTGGGTCTCAGGAGACCCTCTGCCACAAACTTCCTTTGTGACCTTGGGCAAGTATCTTCATTTCTCTGTGCCTGAGAATGAAGATGCCTAAGCACATGAATAATCTCATTGAAGTCAATGCAAATACTCACATGCTTAAAGTTAAGCATCTGTAAAAGGGGGCATATCTTGTGGTATATCTTGACTTTAGTGAGTCTTTTGATACTGTCTCGCATGACCGTCTCATAAACAAACTAGGTAAATACAACCGAGATGGAGTTACTGTAAAGTGGGTGCATAACTGGTTGGAAAACTGTTCCCAGAGAGTAGTGGTTCACAGTCAAGTTGGAAGGGCATATCGAGTGGGGTCCTGCAGGGATCAGTTCTGGGTCCAGTTCTGTTCAATATCTTAATCAATGATTTAGAGACTGGCATGGAGAGTACACTTATAAAGTTTGCCGATGATACTAAACTGGGAGGGGTTGCAAGTGCTTTTGAGGATTAAAATTAAAAAGTGATCTGGAGAAATGGTCTGAAATAAAAGGGATGAAGTTCAATAAGGACAAAATGCAAAGTCCTCCACTTAGGAAGGAACAATCAGTTGCACATGTACAAAATGGGAAATGACTGCCTAGGAAGGAGCACTGCGGAAAGGGATCTGGGAGTCACAGTGGATCACAAAGTAAATATTAGTCAACAGTGTAACACTGTTGCAGAAAAAGCAAACATCATTCTGGGATGTATTAGCAGGAGTGTTGTAAGACAGACACAAGAAGTAATTCTTTTGCTCTACTCTGCATTGATTAGGCCTCAACTGGAGTATTGTGTCCCATTTTGGGTGCCAGATTTCAGGAAGGATGTGGACAAATTGGAGAAAGTCCAGAGAAGAGGAACAAAAATGATTATAGGTCTAGAAAACATGACCTATGAGGGAAGATTGAAAAAACTGGGTTTGTTTAGTCAGGAGAAGAGAAGACGGAGAGGGGACATGATAACAGTTTTCAAGTACATAAAAGGTTTCTACGAGGAAGAAGAAGAATTTTTTTTCTCCTTAACCTCTGAGGATAGGAGAAGAATCAATGGCCTTAAATTGCAGCAAGTGGAGTGAGGGGGAGGTGTGTGTGTGGGGGGGGCGTTAGATTGGTTATTAGGGAAAACTTCATAACTGTCAGGGTGGTTAATCACTGGAATACATTTCCCAGGGAGGTTGTGGTATCTCCATCATTGGAGAATTTTTAAGAGTAGGTTAGACAAATACCTGTCAGGGATGTTCTAGATAATACATAGTCCTTCCATGAGTGCAGGGGACCTGACTAGATGACCTCTCAAGGTTCCTTCCAGTCCTATGATTCTATAGATACTACTTACCTGCATCATAAGGATGGTAGAGGATTAATCCTGTATTAAGATATGCTGTAGTTCAAACCGGAATTATTTTGAGGAAATTGTATGTCCTGCTTTACGCAGGATGTCAGACTATGATGCCAGAAGGGACTATTGTGATCATTCTAGTCTATGCATCTGTTAATATTTGTAAGGTGCTCAGATATGGTAGTGTTACAGGAATCCTTATTATGGCCCCCATCCTGCAATGGACTCTATGGAGGCACAAAGACTTGTAGTCAATTGCAGGGTCAGGGCTTGTGTTAGGATGAGTGTTTCTTATCAACACAAATACTTCCACATTCACCATTATAGTGAGCAGGACAATGGCTTTGCCATGAAATTGTTGCAATAATAACGGAAGGGGTGATGTTAACCCCTTGACTTTCACGTTTTCCATCACTACATTTGTTTTATGATGTGCTACATGTTTTATTTGTTTCTTTTTGCACTAAATGAATATTCTATTCCAAGTCTGGGGTCCAAGGAGAACAGCCTGGGGGATGTTTGTTACCATACCAAGAACACACTGCACTGTTTCATTTTTTTTCCAGATTGACGCCCATTAAACAATAAGTACAATTTCATTTTAATAGAAAACATTGTTCTGATTTAGACAGAACTGTACACATAGATGCCTTGATCATCATTAATAATTTCAATGGCAGTCTCAGAAGTGTTTAGCAATGGACTGTCTTTGGCTGTAATTAAAGTCCTTTCCAGCTATGGGTGAGTTGGTCATTATTTAGGAAACTGTGTAAGGGATTGTTTCTCTGGTATTGTTTCCTCACCGCCATAGGTGCATGGCAATTTGGCTTCAATTCATGATGCCTCTCCCATTGGTATCTGCCCCTTCTCCTGAGGGCATTCAACAGTGGGGTGAGGGTGTATATAAAAATTACTGACTCCTTTAGTATTAATCTTTGAGTTACAAAGTTGATGTGGGGACAGGGACAGATATTATGGACATATGGAATATATTTGAGACTATTGAATCAAACTGTTAATGTGTTTTATGGATCTGCATGGGTGAAGGTTAGTATTTTTGTTCCATGGGGGAGTAACAGGAGTTTCCTGCAGAAATTAAAATCTCTGGAGTAATTAATACAAATTCATAGGCAGGTAACAAGGTGTGGAGAAGCCTCCATCCCTGGGGGAAATTGCATGTACTGGTTTGAACTGATCGAAGAAGGCTACCAATCAAAGTGAGAACTGTTATGAAGTGACCACCCCAAGGTAGGGAGGGAGTCAATCTCACTCAATCCAGGAACTGACATGACACCATGACTCAGAGGGACAGACCCTGCATGGAGGGGTTGAAGTATTTTGTTCCTATCAGAGTCTCTCTGTGGAAGATGGATGACAGTCTGGTAGGCTATGACCTGTTCGTAAACTGATTTATGAAGGCTGGCTGGTTACTGACTAATCCTGTCATTACCCCCGACAGAACAGGATAGCAGGTACTGAACTAAAACTCAGACTTGCTAAGGTGAGCAGTCAATTGCATGAGGAATCACAGCCTGCATCCCTGGTCTTAAGAGAGAGAGTGTCGTGGGACCCTGCCCAGTGAAAGGTGATGGTAAAGACCTTATAGCTAAGTGGGGTGCTCTCTAGAAGGCCACAAAAGGGTCAAATATGCAGTTAACTCAGGAACGGTGACAGGGACTGTATGGGGAAATTCATCAGCCCACCCCCACAGCTGCTGATCCGAACCCTGTAGAGGAGGGAAAGATACTACAGATAACTGACTTCTCCTTTTCATGTTTCCCCCACAGAAATCTGCTGGGTTTCTGTCTCATCAGTGCACAGAAGTGGAGAAGTTGACTATGAATCCCTGGACCATTGCCTGCTGGGAAAATAATGAGGCATATAGATAACCATAAACTTTACTGGGTTTTGCTGGCTGTAGCTTTAGAGGAATTCTTGCTACAAATTCCAAAACATTCCATTTTATTCCCTCAGTGGACCACTTTGTTTTATTTTCCCCATATTATTTCTGGTTCAACATAATCCTTATTCTTCCAAGGGCAAAATTTTAATTTTAATGATAAATTACATGACTAGGCATAATTATTACTTTTATTTAAGGGTGAACAGAAATTGCCATATTGATATTCTGTACTATTATTATGTGTACTGTACTGTGTTTAAATAGAAGTTAGAAATGGATATAGACCCATGAGCTCCTGTTACCTATCTCCTGACAATGCAGGATTGTTCCCTTATTGATGCTTTCACTTACAGAGCTAGTAAAAAAAATTTCATACTAGTTTTCTTGTTGTTGAAAAATGGCCTTTAAAAGGTCTCAAAAACCTGACATTTTCATGAGATTTCATCAACATTTTTATTAAAAATGTTGTTCGGATGGTTATTGACATCTTTTGTTTACCAGAAAAATGGGTTTTTAAGTTAAACCAGAATTTCCCCTGAGAAATATGGGCTTGATGTCATGGATGAAAGACTCCCATTGACTTCTGTGGGGTTTGGATCATCACCAAACAGTAGCTCATGGTCAGATTTTAGGGCTTGATTCCGCAAAGCACTTCAGGATATGTTTAACATGAGTAATCCCACTGACATCAATGCAACTACTTACATGCTCAGAGGTAAGCATGTGCATAAGTGCTTTGCTGGACCAGGACCCATGCTACAGTTCCTCTGCCATCAGGGCAAAAATAAATAATTAAATACATTTCTCTGTGCTGCATTCTCAATGAAGTCCACCAGTTGTTAGGGGATGAGAACTAGATCTCTTTAGCCACCAAAATACTGATTCTATACCCCGTGGATATCAGGGGGACACTTACCAAAGAAGGAGTATGTCAATTCTGGGAAATTGGATATCAGGGATGAAATATTGCAGGCGTGTGGGAGTGATATTTTTAAACAAGTTTGGCTCTTCCAAACTGTGTAATGCATTGAGTAATCTTCACTTCCATGGAGCAGGGGAGGCTCTCTTAGAATTAACTACAGCTGTTCAGAATTATTTTACATAATATAAATGCCCCCCTGGGAATTTCATTCCTTAAATGTTTGGTAGTTTTACGAAAACAGACATAAAGGAGGAGATCTAGGTGTTGATTGCTGTTTAGTAGAGTAGAACTTCAGAGTAACAAACACCTCGGGAATGGAGGTTATTCATAACTCTGAAATGTTCGGAACTCTGACCAAAACGTTATGGTTGCTCTTTCAAAAGTTTACAACTGAACATTGACTTAATACAGCTTTGAAACTTTACTATGCAGAAGAAAAATGCTGCTTTCCCTTTATTTTTTTAATAGCTTACGTTTAACACAGTACTGTGCTGTATTTGCTTTTTAAAATTTTTGGTCTCTGCTGCTGCCTGATTGCCTGCTTCTGGTTCCAAATCAGGTGTGTGATTAACTGATCAATTCATAACTCTGGTGTTTGTAACTCTGAGGTTCTACTGTACTAGTGCATATAATACACAAATAAGTGGATTGGAAGTGTGCTGGGGGAGCTGAACCAAAGGTAGTGATGGGTAGATTTGATTTAACATCTAGTGATGGCATAAGAACGGCCATACTGGGTCAGACGAAGGTCCATCTAGCTTAGTATCCTGTCTCCCAACAGTGGCCAATGCCAGGTGTCCCAGAGGGAATGAACAGAATAGGCAATCATCAAGTGATCCATCCCCTGTTGCCCATTCCCAGCTTCTTGGACAGAGGCTAGGGACACCATCCCTGCCCATCCTGGCTAATAGCCATTGATGGACCTATCCTCCATGGACTTATCTAGTCCTCCCCTGCCTTTTTCATCTCAAGAGGTTGAACTCCTGTTTCTTCTCTGCGATAGGGAGAAAAAGATGCACCAAAAACCCTGAAGTCATTGCTACCTTGGTTTCCAAGTGAATAAGACATGTGGGCTACTTTCCCAACTACAGGTTCAGATTAGTTTCTCTGGTTGCTGATGGAACCTATGCCCATGTCATAATGCCCCTGTGCCCCTCACAAGAGGCATATTTCCCAGGTATTTACATGTCAAAGGAATGGCTTTTTATTGTCTCTCTTTATGCTAAGTATATTATTCAAAATTGAAGTGTTGTGCTCATAGGGGCCCCATACCAGAGCATCCTTGCCGTAAAAGGATGACAGTCTAATTTCCCCTGAACCAACACTGCTCATTCATAATGCATCTCTCACTCAATAATAGCTGATTAAATACTTTGAAGCATGAGCTAAATTACTTTTTCCTGTAGAGTCTGAAAATCATCTGTGCTTAAAAATGTTGGGGCCCAAATTAAAGGAAATTTTTTCCCAGACAGTTTCCGATTTACACCTTGGCAGTAAGTGCTAAGGTGCCCCTCTATTACTGAGGTGCACAGATATCATGGTGATGGGAACAGGATAAATACCTAGCTAGACAGAAATATAGAATCCTATCCCATACTAGAGAGTTATTGAGCTTTCCTTAAACCATTCAATTCAACTCCTTTATTTTATGTCCTTTCTGCCATAATGGTTTATATTCTGGAGTTTGTCTATATAAAATAGATCAATAACCAAATTCTGGGCATGATCCAGTTCAATGTATCTGGTGGGGTAGGGGAAACAGATGGCTTTTTTATATTTCCCAGTCCTGGGCCAATCAGGGATTAAATCAGCCAGTTGGTGCAAGTTAGAGCAACCACAGGGCTGCTCTCACTTACTCTGCCTTGTAATAAGGAGCCATATTGCCAGACAAGATCCGCTGGATCACCGTGTTCTCGGGACCTACACCCTGAGGTGGGAAAAGCTGCTGATGTAGAGCTAGGTATGCCATCTTTATGTCATCTGGAAAATTTCCCTATGCTAGGGGAACCTCCAGATCGCACCACAATGCAGCCAGAAGCAGGGCCAAGGGTCTGGCTCTGAGTTCATTGCAGTAATATGTCAATGTTAAGTGTCAGCATAAGATATCTTTCAGGAATATACTCCATAAACAACAGTAACTTGAGTATGAGCATGTTGAATCATATCTGGATGAGTAAATACAGAGATCTTGGGAAAATATTGTTGGACGATAAAATCTTTTATGTAGAGGAACATTTATTAGTTTTCTGTTGAGATATGTTCTACACCAGTTTCAGCTAACAGTCATTTTATATTTCTGTTTACCTATGAACACTGGAAGTTTTTATAAATAACTGTATTTTAAAAAGTTTATAGCAACTTTTTAATATGTCAAATTATTAAGGACTAACTTTTTTATGGGAAAAATAAGACGAGAGAATGTAAACAGAGTGGATATACAAGCTAAGGAAGGAGTAAATTCAGGACTTATTCTTCACTAGTATTATAAGCAGATTTAAAATATTTTCAAACTTTTTTTCCTTGCTTTGCAATCTGTATATTACAGGGTGCTGTCTCAGTCAATATTACAATGCATTCTTTCTGAAAAGGTTGTGTGTCTGCTTTCCACTATCTAATTTTTTGTGTGTGTGTGCAATCCTAGTACTTATAGTAATCTATCTGGGCTCTATTCTGACACCTCAGTAGCTGAAGTAAAATGCATGTTTCTGGAGGTTTGATCTGTTCTTTTTCCCTCCAGTGTTGTACTATGTTTGGGCAACCCCAGCAGGGCTGGCCTTTGGGCCCTGGAAGCCTGTGGTAGCCGGCCACTGCTGTAACTGCGGGAAATAGACATTTAAAGGAGATTGCTAGTCCTTTCCCTTATAAGAAGAGGGAAGGATATTACTTGTGCAATGCATCAGCATAAGGGAGAAAAGGAGCTTAAGGCCCCCAAAGAGGGGGTCACTCACTGACCAGTGCATCCCCTCATGGCCAGGCATGGTGTAGCAGCCTAGCCAACTTGGCATCCCCTATCACCAGCCAGTACAAGCCTGCAGTGCTTTGCCCCATCTTACAACTCATCCCTCCAGCCAGGTTGCTTAGTTCCACATCTTCCAGGGGATAAAGTGGTCTACAAACAAACAGTCTGATAACCTTATGCCAGGTCTTCAGCCCCACCCTCTTTGCATCATGAAAACTTTACATCCCCTTCCTTGGAGGCAGGTAGGAGAGCCCAGGCCCTCCCTCTCCTTTGAGTTTCAGCCCAGGGACCCTGTATTCACCAGCTCTGGTCTGCTCCCTCAGATTCATTGCTGCTTCCCTGGGCCACTTCCTACCTCGTTTGCCTCAGACTACTTTCAAAAAGCAGCTCATGTTAGTGCTTTGCCCCGGGAGAGCCCACATGCTGGCACTGCTTTCTCCCCATTTGTGGCCAGTGCAGAGTCTCTGCCAGCTGCCCCTCTCTGCCTAAGCCAGAGACTTTTATCCCAACTATTGCTGGTCAAATAATTAGCTGCAGATGGGGAAGTAGCTGCTCTGTCCATTAACCCACTGGTGCTTGTTGCACTGTGGGAGCTATACACCCCATCACAACCCCCCGACTCTCCTATGTGGGCTACGCACATTGGCAGTCCCAACTCACTCTAGGACTGATACATGCAAGCAGGCATGGCATAGGTGGGCTTGGGTAGGGGACAGGCAGAGCCTTTACCCTGTTCCTACGACTCGTTGCGAAGCAGAATAGAGCTGGTGTGCAGAGGGAGGTATTCTGTTGCTGGCTAAGGGCAGTGGCAGGTTACTTCCCTCCTGGAGTAAGGACAGAAGTAGGGAATGAAATATGACTCTTGGAACAGTTCAGCTATGAACTGACCCTTACTCAGGGAAGAGGGTAGGGCTGCCAACTTTCTAATTGCTAACAACCGGACCTGGCCTGCTCTGCCTCTTCCCACAAGAGCCCACCCCTGCCTTGTCTCTTCCCTCGAGGCCTTGCCCCTGCCCCACCTCTTCTCCCCAAAAACCCTTCCTCCAGCCCCACCCCTGCTCCATTCGCTGCTGTATCCCTCCCTCCATGGCTCACTGCTCTTCCGCTCCTTCTTCCTCATAGCTGGATCCTCTCCACCTCCCTCCCCCCCCCACCTCACTGGGCTCCCTCTGCTCTGGAGCTGCAGCCTGCCTGTTCATGAGATGCAGGTAGGAGGCGGCCTTGGCTGAGCAAGGACTGGCACGGGTTGATGACCCAGCACCTCCTTCTCCGCCTATGGTAACTGGACTTTTGGTGTTTGGTCAAGTACATCTGATTGCCAGGTCCCCTTTTTGACCAGACTTTCCAGGCACCTGGCAACCCTAGCAGAGGGTGAGGGTACAGTCTAACTTTTACGTTTGAAACTGGAAACTGGTTGCTAAGATACAATCAGCTGGGCTCCATTTAGGCAGCTGGAGCCTGTGGAGGAAGTGACCTACAGATGACTTCCCCACATACTTTTTATATGTAATTAATTAGTCTGTTAAATTTGGGGCGTATCCCAAAGAAGCATCTCATTAACCTTTCCCCAAATCCTCCCACTGGCCCTGTGCTGTGACATGAATAATGGTCGACTAGTCTGAGTTACAAATGGAAGAGATGTAACAGCATCTCTCAACCTCCTCTTTGGTCTGCTCAAATAAGCAGGATAGTTGTTTTGATATTTGGGTTGAGAAAACTAGTGGAATAAAGCATAGGAGCCGACTTCCGTCGGCTCCGCTGGGTGCGTCAGGGGCGGGGCCCCGCAACGTCGGCCGGCATCGGGGGCGGGGCCCCGCAACGTCGGTCGGGGGCGGGGCCCCGCAACGTCGGCCGGCGTCGGGGGCGGGGCCCCGCAACATCGCCCGGCGTCTGGGTCGAAGGTAAGTGCTCCGGTAACGGGCGCAGAGCTGGCAGGGAGCTGCCGGTGGGTGCTGAGCACCCACCAATTTTTCCCCATGGGTGCTCCAGCCCCGGAGCACCCACGGAGTTGGTGCCTATGGAATAAAGTGACCAACACTGCTAATTCTGTATAGTGGGCACACACTCTAGGGATGTTGTTGCACTGAGAGCATTGTTCTAAAACCTACCCCTTACTTCTGTTTTTTATTAATGGGTATCACTGCTTCATATCCTATTGGGTTAGGCCAAGGATCGGCAACCTTTGGCATGCGGCCCATCAGGGAAATCTGCTGGCTGGCCTGGATGGTTTGTTTACCTGCAGCATCCATAGGTTTGGCTGATCGCAGCTCCCACTGGCTGCGGTTCGCTGTTCCGGGCCAGTGGGGGTTGTGGGAAGTGGCGCGGGCTGAGGGATGTGGAACGGCAAACTGTGGCCAGTAGGAGCTGCGGTTGGCCGAAGCTGTGGATGCTGGAGGTAAACATACCGTCCTGGCCCTGACGGGCCGCGTGTTAAAGGTTGCCAATTCCTGGGTTAGGCAAATGGGATGAACTTCCAGCGTGTAGTTGGACACACTAACCCTTTGGGACACATTAACCCTTGGGGCACTCCCTTGTGCCTGGGTATAACGTTACCAGTATCTTCAAATCGAGTGCTTCTCTTTCTGCTTGAAAACCCTAACTCGGGGCTTCCCCTGTTGGAGTTTACGCTCCCCCTGTAGTATGCTCCGCCCTTATCCTCCTTTCTGCCAGAGCTACTCCTTCAGTCTACTTCTTATGGCTTGACTGTGACCCCTCTGGCCAGGAGTCAGTTAGTTACTCACCTTCCCAGGTGCAGAGCATGACTACTTGGGTACATTCTCTAACCTTGCAGGTGATGAGGGTTAAGCCCCATCACACTGTGCCTTGTCTACGGAGATGATTTCTTGGATCTAGTGCTACTCCAGTGGGGTTAGCAATGATGGAAGTGCTAGCATAGACCCGCCACTGGTATTTTTGCCACCACGTTGTCTGCACCTGCTCAGAATGGGATTAAATAACTTGATGGTAAAAATGCCCATCTAGCTAATACACACTATTACTTCCACTGTTATAAACCCTGCAACAGGGAGGGATTTTCATAAAACTCTCTATGTAGAAGCAGCCTGTATGTCTTTAGATTCTAGGGCTCAAATTTTGCTCTTGGACATGAACAGGGGCTTCCGTCTACCTGAACGGCAGCTACACCTGTAAAGACTGACAATTCACCCTTTGTTGTAGCTGGTGTGGATTTTTTTGTAGGAGACTGTTTTGTTTTAACATATCCTAGTTTTCCTTTTCCTCATTTCAGCCAGCTCCCCCTGTCCTTTTATAAAGAGGTGTTTTGCATCTCAGACCCTTTATGGTCCTAGTTACATTTAGGCACAATAGGCCAAATCCTGGCCTTTGTTGTGGCTTCTGCTCCATAGGCATAAGTCCATAATGAAGCTGGCTTGGCTAGGTACCCAACAGTTCCACCTCTGTAGAGGTATCACTGGGTAGCCCTTCCCAGCTGCCCCAGCACAGGTGTGATCAGGGAAAGGAGCCATGGCCAGAGCACTACTGCACTTTGGTGATCCTTGGCTTGCACGTGGCCCTAGGGCTGCTCTAAATTGTACTGTAGGCCAAACTGGCTCCCTGCCAACCTATAGGCTGAGAGGGATGTTATGTGGTGTCCGGCCACCCTTGCCGCCCCTGCTGAAGCCTTTGCCCAACTCAGCTGAGTGGGACCTGAGATCTCCCTAGGGGCTCAATCCTATCTTCCTTCTATCCCCCTTCAACCAGCTTTGTGGCTACAGCTCTTCTGGCCAGAAGTTCTCTCTCATGAAATGTCCCAAGTTAATTAAACATTTCCATTCTTAAATCAGCTAATGGGGTCCATATGGTGAGGGAAATAAGTGGTTGTATTGGGAATGAGGTTCTAAAACCCAAAATAAAACAGTTAAGAAACTCAAGGACCAGGGAGGTCTCAGCCCTGTGGTGTGTACTTGGCCGTAATACAAATGACTGCAAATGTGCCTCATCCTTGTGGTGCTAGTATTACTCACTGAAGCAATTGAAAGAGGCTATGCCAATAGTCATTGTGTATAAAGATGCTAATGAGTGCACTTTGTGAAGGACACCACATTCTGTATTTCTGGAATCATTCATCAACTTCTGTTCATACATTCATAGAAATATTCCAGTCCTTGGTAGTGCTGACTCTCCCTCCTTACATGTTTGTCAACAACAGATTTCAGCTGTGGATGAGTTGAATTTTTAGCCATCATGTGTAGGAGGAAGTGATCCATAAGTATTGAGCTAGATTGCACTAAATGCATTGTCACAGGACACACTCACCACCAGAGCACCCCCCTGGACCCAGCATGCATTACTGCGGGGGTTCATCCATTCTAGCACCTCCTCGTCCATCCACCTGCTTTCTCAACAATCTGCAGCTTCAGTGGTCTGGCCTTCTCGCCAGGTCATCTCTCATTTAACAGGGATAACAGGAAAGTCCAAATCAGAAACCCCAGAGTCTCGTGGTCTTTATGCTAGGCCCTCAGCCCCGCCATGGAACTCATTTATTTTTGCTTCTTTAAGGCCCAGGGCCTGTAATTCTCCTCTTGCTGGGGGAGGAATAGGAGAACCCAGTCACAGGGCTGGTCTACACTACGGGGGGGGGGAGGAAATCGATCTAAGTTATGCACCTTCAGCTACATGAATAATGTAGCTGAAGTCGACGTACTTAGATCTACTTATTGCGGTGTCTTCACTGTGGTGTGTCAACAGGAGATGCTCTCCCATCGATTCCCCTTGTGCTTCTCATTGAGGTGGAGTACCAGAGTCGATGCTAGAGCGATTGACTGTCGATTTATCATTTCTATACTAGACACGATAATCGATCCCCCGCTGGATCGATCGCTGCCTGTCGATCTGGCCGGTAGTGTAGCTAAGCCCTCAGACTCATTGCTGGGTTTCAGCCAGGGACCCTGCATTTGGCAGCTAAGGACTACTCCTGACAACCCCCTTCTGCTTCCCTGGGCTGTGCCTGCTTTTTGTCAGCAAGTCTCAGAGAGCTACAGCTTCCACTGTTCCCACTCTGGACTTGTCTCCTCATTCAGTTTCTCCCCAACCAGTTAATGAGGGGCTTCCTCAATGCCACTGTCAGCCTCTTCAGGCAGGCAGTTTCTCTTCCTCATTAAGACAGGGCTCCCCCCAGCCTTTCTCCTGTAGCTGGGATTGTAATTCAGGCCAGCTGTAGGGCCTTAGCCAGCTTCTTTTTCAGCTGGCCTCTTCCCCCATTAGTCCTCAGTCTCAGAGAACTCAGCAAGCAGATCTTCTCCCACTGGTGGCTCCTGCTATGAGGGAGGAGACAGCATATATACTGATTCCATTCCCAAAGCTCATCCCAATTGGCTGTGAGAGATGGGATTATTTCCCTACCCACTCTGCAAGGCTCCTGGACGAAGGCCCTTAAAGAAACAGTAATAGGAAGGCCTCCCAAACACTACCTGTGTCTGGGACCACTTCTTCTTTATCAGTGCTTCCTAGTTCCTAGAGCCTTTCATACACTGGACCTCCAAAATCTTAAAAGGGCATGCCACATGCCCAGGGTAGGCTGATCCCTAGGCTCCATTACCCTTAAGGGGACAGACCACTCTCTCACATGCCGATAGTAAGAAGCAGTGCGCAGGAGCATTACCAATGCCAGTCTCTCCCAGGGCTTCCCTATTGCATTGTGGGGAGTGGAGGGAGGGATTTATGAGACCCCTTTATGGGGTGCAGTATATTTCCTTCATGCATCTGGACAACTCTGCTGGTTGCCATGTACAGTGGGTGGAGTCATGATTCTGTCTGACTTCCTCCTTTTCGCCCAGTTGCTCCCATTGGGGGCTTTATGTACATGTTCCTATCCTCTCCCAGGCACCCAGTGGGTCACACAAGAGACAGGGAATCTGTACAGCTCCTAATCCCCTGCATGGTCACGTTCTGCTAGACAAATCTGGCCCTCAGAAAAGTCACTGATGATCATATTCATGTTTAACTGAAATATGTCACTGAACACTTCAAGGGTAGATTGTGTCTGATCCTAATGTGGACTTGCAGGCAGGGGGAGGGCACAAGAAGCCTTTCCCACCTGAAACCCTACCTGACACCAGATACCATCACAGTTTCTAGGCTTCAGAGTGAGCTACCTCCTTGTGCTCTGAGGGGCACAAACCAACCTTGGGGTGGGGAGACATGGGGTGGAGAGGGCCAAGGACTCACTTCTTCTCCACACAGGCCTGTGGAAGTGACTGGTGGAGAGGGGATGGAGGTGACCCTTTACTCCCGTACCCCCTAGTGCTGGCAGTCTTAGCACTATATTTGCCATGTTCCAGTCCTCTGGAATCTCTCCTGTCTTCCATGAGTTTCCAAAGATAATTGCTAATGGCTCAGACATTTCCTCAGTCAGCGCCTTGAGTATTCTAGGCTGTATTTCATCAGGCCCTGGCGACATGAAGACATCTAACTTGTCTAAATAATTATTAACTTGTTCTTTCCCTATTTTAGCCTCAGATCCTAAGAGAACAAGGATTTCTTATCCTTAACACAAATGCAAGTTTGTTCCTTTGAGAAGCAAGTCTAAGGGAAAAAACAGTTCAAGAGAGTTGGCAGTTTTTCAAAGATTATTAAGATTACCCATTATTAAGGGCACAAGAGCAAACTATCCTACTGCATAGGGAAGATAGGAAGTATAGCAAGAGACCACCCTGGCTTAACCAGGAGATCTTCAGTGATATGAAACTCAAAAAAGAGTCCTACAAAAAGTGGAAACTAGGCCAACTTATGAAGGATGAATATAATCATCAACGACCTGGAGGATGGTGTGGACTGCACCCTTAGCAAGTTTGCAGATGACACTAAACTGGGAGGAGTGGTTGATACGCTGGAGGGTAGGGACAGGATACAGAGGGACCTAGACAAATTAGAGGATTGGGCCAAAAGAAATCTGATGAGGTTCAACAAGGACAAGTGCAGAGTCCTGCACTTAGGACGGAAGAATCCCATGCACTGCTACAGACTAGGGACCGAATGGCTGGGCAGCAGTTCTGCAGAAAAGGACCTAGGGGTTACAGTGGACGAAAAGCTGAATATGAGTCAACAGTGTGCCCTTGTTGCCAAGAAGGCTAACGGCATTTTGGGCTGTATAAGTAGGGGCATTTCCAGCAGATCGAGGGACGTGATTATTCCCCTCTATTCGGCACTGGTGAGGCCTCATTTGGAGTACTGTGTCCAGTTTTGGGCCCCACACTACAAGAAGGATGTGGATAAATTGGAAAGAGTCCAACGGAAGGCAACAAAAATGATTAGGGGGCTGGAGCACATGACTTATGAGGAGAGGCTGAGGGAACTGGGATTGTTTAGCCTGCAGAAGAGAAGAGTGAGGGGGGATTTGATAGCTGCTTTCAACTACCTAAAAGGGGGTTCCAAAGAGGATGGATCTAGACTGTTCTCAGTGGTAGAAGATGACAGAACAAGGAGTAATGGTCTCAAGTTGCAGAGGGGGAGGTTTAGGTTGGATATTAGGAAAACCTTTTTCACTAGTAGGGTGGTGAAGCACTGGAATGGGTTACCTAGGGAGGTGGTGGAATCTCCTTCCTTAGAGGTTTTTAAGGTCAGGGATGATCTAGTTGGAGTTGGTCGTGCTTTGAACAGGGGGTTGGACTAGATGACCTCCTGAGGTCCCTTCCAACCCTGAGATTCTATGATTCTATGAAAGAAAACAACACAAGCAGGCAGGGACAAAATTAGAAGGGTCAAAGTACAAAATTAGATTAAACTAGCTAGAGACATAAAGGGTAACAAGAAAACATTCTAAAAATATATTAGAAGTAAGAGGAAGACAAAGGACAGGAGAGGAATGAGGGGGGGAAAGACAATAACAGAAAATGTGGAAATGGCAGAAGTGCTAAATGATTTTTTTGTTAGTTTTCACCAAAAAAGTTAGCAGCAATCGGACATCTAACATAGTGAATGCCAGTGAAAATGAGGTAGGATCTGAAGCTAAAATAGGGAAAGAACAAGTTAAGAATTATTTAGACAAGTTAGATGTCTTCAAGTCAGCAGGGCCCAATTAAATACATCCTAGAATATTCAAGGAGCTGACTGAGGAAATATCCTAGTCATTAGTAATTATTTTTGAAAACTTATGGGAGACAGGAGAGATTTCAGAGGACTGGAAGAAGGCAAATATAGTGCCAATCTATAGAAAAGGGAATAAGGACAACCCAGGGAATTACAGACCAATAAATTTAATTTCAGTACTTGGAAAGATAATAGAACAAATAATCAAACAATCAAGTTGCAAACACCTAGAAGATAATAAGGGGATAAGTAACAGTCAACATGGATTTTTCAAGAACAAATCATGTCAAACTAACCTAATAGCTTTCTTTCAAAGGGTCACAAACCTTGTGAATAGGGGGGAAAGCAGTAGATGTGGTATATCTTTATTTTAGTAAGGTGTTTGATACTGTCTTGTATGACCTTCTCATAAAGAAATAAGGAAAATACAACCTAGATGGAGCTACTATAAGGTGGGTGCATAACTGGTTGGAAATACCATTCCCAGACTGTAGTTATCAGCGGTTCACAGTCAAGCTGGAAGGGCATAATGAGTGGGGTCCTGTAGGGGTCAGTCCTGGGATGGTTCTGCTCAATATCTTCATCAATGATTTAGATAATGGCGTAGAGAGAACACTTATAAAGTTTGCAACCTGGGTGGGGCTGCGAGTTCTTTGATGGATAGGATTAAAATTAAAAATGATCTGGACAAGCTGGAGAAATGGTCTGAAATAAATAGGATGAAATTCAATAAAGACAAATGGAAAGTACTCCACTTAGGAAGGAACTATCAGTTGCACACATACAAAATGGGAAATAACTGCCTAGGAAGGAGCACTGTGGAAAGGGATCTGGAGGTTATAGTGGCTTACAAGCTAAATACGAGTCAACAGTGCAACAGTGTTGCAAAAAAAAGTGAGCATCATTCTGGGATGTATTAGCAGCTGGAGTGTTGTAAGCAAGAGATGAGAAGTAATTCTTCCGCTCCATTTTGCACTGATAAGGTCTCAGCTGGAGTACTATGTCCAGATCTGGGTGCCACATTTCAGGAAATATGTGGACAAATTGGAGAAAGTCCAGAGAAGAACAACAAAAATGATTAAAGGTCTAGAAAACATGACGTGCGAGGGAAGATTGAAAAAATTGGGTTTGTTTAGTCTGGAGAAGAGAAGACTGAGAGGGGACATAACAGTTTTCAAGTACATAAAAGGTTGCGACAAGGAGGAGGGAGAAAAATTGTTCTCCTTAACCTCTGAGGATAGGAGAAGAAGCAATGGGCTTAAATTGCAGCAAGGGAGGTTTAGGCTGGACATTAGGAATAACTTCCTAACTGTCAAGGTAGTTAAACACTGAAACAAATTGCAGAGGGAGGTTGTGGAATCTCTGTCATTGGAGGTTTTTAAGAGCAGGCTAGACAAACACCTTTTAGGAATGGTCTAATCATTACTTAGTCCTGCCTTGAGTGCAGGGGACTGGATTATATGACCTATTGAGGTCCCTTTTAGTCCCATGATTCTATGAACATTTTTTTGTTGGTGGGTTTTGGTTATCCTGCAGTGTAATAGGTGATTTAGTTCTGTCATGCTCCACTCCTCTGTTCTTAGCATGCACAGCACTTCTATTAATCACTGCTTGACTATTCCACATTAGAAATTATTGTTCACAATCTTTTCCTTATTATTTGTCTTTGTTTTGCTCCATTTCAATGCAGACTGCAGGGTAAGAAATCCAGTCAGCGTTTCTTGATGGCCAGACACAAAAGCTCCACAAATCAACTAACTTATGAACATTTGGGGCAAGATTCTGATTTCAGTTCCACTGATGTAAATCTGGAGTAATTCTATTGATTTCAGTGGTTACTCCAGATTTATCCTTTCAGTGATTTAACACTTTTTGTCCCAGATTATTGGCTGATGTAAACTTGGTATTGTTTGATGGAGCTGTGTGAGAGAGAAGCAGCAGAAACCCCACAGAGAAGGCAGCAAGGAGTCCACAAAGACGGCCAGTCAAATATTTGTACCACGATTTTGAGAGAGAGAGACAGTGCTTTGGGCTAAGTGCTGGCTGGAAGAGGCTTTGAACTGTGAACAAAAAAACTGTTTTTTTGCTATTTGATTCCAACTGTGTTCAAGGAAACAGGACTTTGTACAGTCTTTGTAAATAAACAAGATTGCATCAAAGAAATATCAGACTCCATCATCATTTTTTCCTCTTAAGGAAAACAGTCCACAAGAACCAGGATATTGGCTAGCTACCCAACTTTACACCCCAATCTAAGAGCAGCTGGGTGCTTCTGCTAAAATGATCAGGAATGAATCAGTTAACAATGTGGACATTTCAATAATCATCATTACATTTCAGAATCAATACCTCACTAAGATACATGGGGGAAGTTTTAGAGCTATTGGGCCTGATTCTATTTTCACACTGGTATAAATCAAGAATTACTCCTGTGAAGTCAATGGAATTACACAGGTGTCAGTGTGGTGTGAGATCAGAGGCAGTTTGGTTGTTTCTGTCTGTGTTATATGACTTAGTGAAGCAGCATTATATGGATTCCTGGTTGAAAATTTATCTCTGCAACCCTAGGGGTAAGAAACTTAAAATCTTAAAATGAAATCTTCAGTTCAGAAGAAATGAATAGGGCCTCCAAAAACATTCCTCTACCCTGCACATCAGCATATTGTCTCAATCCAAGCCCCACTATGACTATATTGCATTTGAGAGCAACAGATGATACTGTCTGCCTTCTCTTGGGGTGAATCCTTCCATAAGGCCCAGGGAACAAGACTAGCACTGGTGAATCTAGACCTCTGATTATTCCAAGGCTTCCCCTATCTCCTATTAACAAGGCTCTTAAGGCACTTTTAGGTCCTAGAATGAAAGGTGTTACTTTATATTTTAGTATAAAGTATTATTATAACATCTCATGTTAATTTGGTTTTCTTTCATGTTAGTTGTTTTTGAGTCCCAGGTTGTGGCTTCAGTATTTCTCATAATTCTGTTAGCCCTTTGCTATATCATGAATATATATGTAATTCTGATAAGCTATGGTAACTGAATAATGATTTCCTCTAACACTCTCCTTTTATTTCCAGCATACTAGAAATCTCAAATGTGTCCCACATCAGTACAGGGAAGTTAAAATCCTCACAGCGATAGATTTGTTACCCAGGCATTCCTTTTATCTTTCATCAGAGAATAACACTCTCATATCTCTTCTGCCCTTGGGACCTTTAACAAGCTTCTACTTTCATCCCTCTAGTCCTTTAATTTATAGGTATGCTATCTAATGTGTCTGACCATACTTCTTAGGAGTTGATGATCTGATTAATGTTCCTTAGTGTGTTCATTACCTTTGATATAAGGGAGTATTTCCTGTGAGCCTTATTTCTAGAAAAAGCAGTTGGGGTTAGGAATTTCCCCTTTGGTAAAGTATTATATGGTCTGAGGCATGTTTTATACCCCCTCTGATTCAGCCATTATTGGTCACTGTTGGAGAAAGGCTATTGGACAAGATGACCCATTGTTCTATTCTGGAGTGGCAAGCCCTATTTTCCTAAAGTAAACAAGGAAAGAACCAAGGAAAAGGAAAGATATAATTTTGAAATACATTTGCAGTTCAATCACTGTTTAAGTGGCCATTAACTTTACAGAGAGATGTGTGCCAACAGTGAGTTCATCCGCAGAACTGAAAAAAGAGAATTCCTCCAGGCGGTTTTGACTAATTTCTTGAAATCCACTGGTTTTGGACTGAGTGCCCTAGAAATTCCCTGGGTTAGGAAACATGGATAAATAAAGGAAACAGTGTTGGAAAACATTCCATATAGCAGCGAAGGGGAAAGCAGCTCAGTATAAGCTAACAGTCACCCTTTGTCCATTCAAACACAATACAGGTTATGAATTTGTTTTTAGTAACTGCACTCAGAGGTTGCATTTTTCTATGACATTTATGTACTATATAAAAGGTTGTCTGTGCCCTGAGTACAAGGCATGGTTGACCCATATGAGTAAGAGAAAGATTGGACTGGCCAACATAATATTCTTTTAAAACACCCAGCTGAAGTCAGGAATGAAATTGGCAGGGCTTGACTGCAGGGAATGATATTTCCATCTCGTCATCAAGTTTCACTGTGAGTAACAGTGCATTGAAGCCAAGCTGACTGATGAGGAACAGGGGATGAAAAGGAAAACTGAGGTTACAGAACACAAATCATTTCAAAAGAGCTTCAGAATGTTTAATCCAGATTCCCCAGAACTCCATTCTCCACAGATTATTCAAGTGCATCTCAGGACTTCTTAGCCTTCTATTTAAATTATTCTGCTTTCTATTCAGTTACAATATAAGAGAGAAACAGCCTAATGTTTTCCAGAGGCAATTTCCCCTGTGCCTAGAGGCAGTAATTTATCAGTTATTTAATTGTAACCCTGCTGCCAATTAGAGTGGGCAGCAAGAAGGGCAGGGTTCAATATATGGAGGGGTTCCCTTCCAACAATATAACCAGAACCAGCTTGAGCCCCCACCTAGGAAAATTTCACTCTATCCTCTGGGTGCCTCTAAGAGGCAATTCTTCCCCTCTTGCAAGCACAGCGTCTGAGGTAGAAAGAGTTTCTTTAATAAAAGTAACCTAGGATTAATCTGAGAAAACAGCACAAGCAGTATTCATAAACATAAAAGCATGAGCAAAACACCCTCCCCAGAGTACACTGGGCAGTGTCTTTTGCTTCAGGTTCTTGAGTCCAACACCAAAGTTCCTGTAGTGTGCCCCCCCCTTAATACTCCACTCACAGTTGTTTTGTCTCTGGTCAGTGCAGATCCAGAGTTCAGAGGGGCATCTGTGTGAATTCTCCTCCTGCCACAAGTGTGTGTGTGGGGGTAAAAGCCACCATGCTTGCTCCGCTGTCTGAGCTCCCACCGGCCACCTACTCACCACCCCTCCTTTCAGCCACCTGCCTCTCCACTGTAACCTCTTCTAGTCAGCCTCGTAGTGATTTGTAGCTTTAGGCAAGCACACAGTCCTACCACAAACCATTTAAGCTCTCAGTGATTTTTAGCTCTGAGCAGAAACACAGTCCCACCATGTCTGATTTTTATCTCTGATTGATCATTTAAAATAACAAAGGGGCTCCTAATAAAGCCTATTTAGCTCTTTCATTGAATAATGGGAAGGAACAAATTAAACCTGCCTGAGGAAACTTTTGGGAATGGTTCATAGCCTCCTGACTAAGACACCTGTTCCCCCCCCTCTTTTACTGTCACAGGGCTCTGGCATTCGAGCCCCTGGCTTAACAAGGTCCTTTCAGCTGAGGGTGACCCCCCACATTTGGGACAGGTTAAGTGGGACAGTCCTGCTTCCTTGTATTCCTACAATAATTACAGCATTGGTAACAGCATTTCACTACCCCTGAATTCAGTACTGAAGTGATTTGTAACCCAACACCAGCCAAAGTTGATTACTTTGAACAAAACACTGCTCTATCTGCTGGATATCTAAGCAGAGCAGGAGCAAATTGTATTTACATAAACACACCCAAAGTCTCCCTCCCTCCCAGCTAACTGTGAGGGAAGCATTAATTCAGACCCTCCTTACATCATCATACTTGACACTTTGTGCAAATATAGCTCTTATATTCTAAATGTCCTGTAAGTAAATGAACAAGTATTAAGTAAAGCCTTTCTTTATTTACTTTCTGATGCATTTTAGTGATGCCAAATAAAATTTTCTTAGACATCTATTAAAAAAAAGAAGAAGAACCATAACTAGTGTGGGGGCATATGCTGAGGAATACACAGCCCCTGGCTCCTGTGTAGGGAGCTTTCACAGGCCTGCGGACATTTGTTTTATTTGAGGTAACTCTCTTTCGCCAATTAGACTTTTTTCAGGTGTACATATATGAAGCTTCCATATATCCATCCCTCTCAGACTATCTTGGGCTGTGATCTCCTTATTTCAGGGTTGGGTCTGGCTAGTACTTGTATGGGGAAACCTTCAAGGAATATGCTCCAGGAAGTGATGTGTCATGCTTCCTTCTAAGCAGGAAATTAACTAATCCCCACCAGAAGAAAAGAGGCAAATATGCAAAAATATGCAAAACAGATCCTGATTGTGAGTGCTCATTAAATATCTCATGGTACTTTTTGTATGATTGGGAGCATTGATTTGCGTTTAGGTTTTAGTCAAATTCCAATATGGATCAATTACATTCTGCCCACTGAAGCTAAATTCCACCATTGCTTCATCCAGATAAAGATTCTTCTTCATCACCTGTCCCTAAACTGTTGTGGAGTTTTGCTGGTTTTATTATAAATGGCTGCTGCATCCCACCCCAGAAGTGGCTGTATTGATATGTGTAGAATATAGCCCCATAGATAAGTTTGTGAATGAAGTGCATTGACTAATGCCCATGTAATTACATAAAGCACTTGCAGCTTGCTGATGATGCTACATAAATGAATTTAAACACCTTTTCACCATTATTGAAAACATGTGTCTTGTTATATAGTAAAGAAATAAACCAGACTTCTTCCCAGAAAAATACTTTGTCAGGTGCGGATATTGCTATTGATTCAAATGACCGGTTCCTTTTAAAAATGTGAAGTTTTGTCTCAAATTCCTAATGTGATCGCAGCAGACATTGATCTATATACCAGACATTGCCAGAGAGGCAAAAAGTGAATGCTCACACATCTTGATATATTGCTGCAAAGTAAGGGGGAGAAAGTTGCCAAAAGAGATGTGGCTTGAGATGAAAAGTATGTTCACTAATGTGGCAAATGATGCCATCATCACTAAAAATAAAAGAAGAAGTGGGTATTGACCCACGAAAGCTTATGCTTCAATACCTCTGTTAGTCTATAAGGTGCCACAGGACCCTTTGTCGCTTCTGCAGATCCAGACTAACACGGCTACCCCTCTGATACCTAAAAATAAAAGGACGCTTATTATGAAATCATGGAGCTCAGATAAAGAATCACAGCAGATGGAAAAGTGGAGAGAGCTCAAGGTGAAGAAATTCTGCAAACAGCCAGCCAGGAGGGAATATATATAATTGAACAGACATCTGCAAAGGCTGGTGAGATGTAAGAAAGTGGCTTACATCAGTCAGAGTGCAAGGAGGTACCTCAGACAGATAGCTGAGGAGCCTGTTTTTTTAAAAATACTTTGGCAACATTTGTATAACAAGTTGGGCCAATAAAGTATTATTTAATGGAAAACAGAATGGAGGTAGGACAGGGTGTTTGCCAAGCCAAGAGTGGATATCATCAAGTTGAGTAAAGTAAAAGTCCTGAAAAAGAGCAGAGGAGACTGAGGGAAAACAGAAGGAACACATTTAGAATCTCTACTATATGGTGCATGGCATCTCTGACGTGTATCCCTCAGAAAGACTTTCTAACTGTGGCTAAATACAGCAAACAAGTTGAAATCTGGATAGGATGACCTAGCGCTGTCTGCTGGAGATTTGTCCATGTACCAGCAGTTAGAGTGAGGAGCAGAATGCTAAAGCTTTGCTGTTAAAAAAGCATTAGCTAGGTTTCTTTTGGGTGCAAAACCAGGCCTACGTACATACAGCACCACAACTGACATTGAGTGAGCTGAACTCATTCTGAGGAAAGGAAAGCCAAAACAGAAGGAAAGAGAAAAGAGGCTAACATGAAGGAAAGAAAAAAAGATCTAGAAGAAATCCAGTACTAAGCGGCACCTCGGTTCTGCATTCCTATAGCACCATTCCCATACTCACTGTTGGTTTGGAGAAATGAAGTGGCAGCAGCCATCTGTGTTGAGAACAAACGAAGCTTGGGAGCAACAGTTTGTAGAAAAGAGAGGAAGGATGGTGCAGTGGTTAAGGTCTAGCTGGAGACCTGGGTTAAATTTTCTGGTCTGCTGCACACTTCCTGTGTGACCTTAGGTAAGACGTATTTAGTTTCCCTGTACTTCAGTTCCCCATCTGTCAGAAGGGGATAGTAGCACTGTCCTACCTCAAAGAGCTTTGTGAGGATAAATACACTAAAGGCTGTGCGGAGTTCAGACACAACAGTGATGGAGGCCATGGAAGTACCTCAGACTAAGGGAACTGGATGCCAACTTCCCATCTAGGAGGCTTTGAAAATCACAGTTTAATGCTATTAGAAACAGTGGCATTGGAATAAAATCTGCAATAACAAAGGTGCAGAGACATACAGAGAAAAAACACCAGTAACTGAGATGTAAGTTTGCAAGAAAACAATAGAAAGACACAACTAGGAAATGAATGATAAAAAGGGTTTTAAAAAGACTACATGGCATTTGTATCACCTACATTTCCAGCGTTTGAGATCTATCAGCTCAGCAATGGCAGAAATGAACAAGCAGATTCAGAAATGTGCTGGCTGCATTTGAAACTGGAAGTCCAAACAAATTTCATTTCCACTGCAGTACAGACTAGCTTTTCCAAAGATCTTAGGGCCTGATTTTCAAGTGCTTAGCTCTAGAGCAGTGCAGTGCAATTAATTCTGTTTCATAAGGATTTTGATATTTCAAAATTGGTTTAATTCTGATTCATAATGAAAACAAAAATGTCTAATTTCTCCCTGAAAGGTAGAGCCCTGGCTCCGGGGCAGTCTGTTTGGGGGATTACCCCAGAAATATAGACTCTGGAAGCTCTGGGTACCTGACTCCGAGGGCGTCCTCCTGGCAGGCTGGCCTGAGGCCGTGGAACCTGGAAACCCTGGTGTCAAGGCTGAATGCATACTCTGTCATTCCGAGTGCAGAAAGTGGGGGCCCGCCAGGATTCTAAAAATTAATACTTGCCACTCCAGGCTTGTATTAAACTCCCAAAGTTACAGCTTTTCTCTGACCTTGGTTTGGTAAACGCTGCCACCACCCAAATGCAAAAAACCCCAAAACCCTTGGACCCAGGAAGGAGCACTTGGGAATTCTTCCCTCTGGGGTACCATAAAGCCCTTTAATCTCCCCGGGAAGAGCTGAGAAAGAAAACAAAGGAAATTAGCTGTGCTACCAGCTAATCAAACAACATGCACTAACCTCTTAGGACACCAAAAATTCAATCTTGTTATTAAAAAAGGTAAATTTTATTAAAAACAAAAAGGAAAAAAATACATCTGGAAACTTAGGCTTTTGCTAGATTTTACAAGAGCAATTCCAAAAATCAAGCACCCAAAATAGCTTTCTTGGGGGTTCAGCTTAAAGGTTACAAGCAAACAAAAGCATCTGAGGTTAGCACAGAGGAGATTCATAAGCTAAAATAAGAAAATAAACTTGATGGCGTCTAACTAAACAGTCCCTATCCAAATTATTTCTTCTAGGTATGGAAAATACTTTTTCATACCTGGTTCAAACATTACACAGCATTCCTGCTTATAGCATTGCTGCTCCGTGTGCCTGCAGCCCAGAGAACAACAGACAAAGGGAAAGTTTCTTTCCCAATTTTAAAAAAGTTCTACCTCCCATTGATTCTTTTGGTCAGGTGCCCACGCCTTTCTTTTACCTGTGGGCTTGTTAACTCTTTACAGGTAAAGCAAGCAGAGAACAGACCAAGAGGGATTTTACAGCTAGCTGGCTGGCTGGGTGTCCATCAAGGGAGCTACCCCTCTCCCCTTCATGTATCACACATCCCCCCCAAATCACAGACAGTGCTGGCCAGCCTGGTTCAGGTCAGGTCCACGCCTGCTGGGATTTTTTCCTGGAGGTTTAGGAAACAGAGTTAATAAGATACATGCACCTCTAATTTTACTAATAATTACATGAAGAATTGAACAGTACTTTTTACATTTCAAGGACTACAATGACTTAGAATGCAGGGACATTTTTACCCGGCTGATTCTGGGAACCTTCCCGGGAAAGTGCATCAGCCACTTTGTTAGAGATTCCTGAAATGTGTTGTAATTTAAAATCAAAGTCTTGGAGAGCTAAACTCCACCGAAGAAGTTTTTTGTTAGTCTCTTTGACTGTGTGAAGCCACTTCAGTGCAGGATGGTCAGTCTACAGGTGGAACTGCTGTCCCCAAATATATGGGCGTAGCTTCTCCAGAGTGTACACAATTGCATAACACACTGACCAGAAAGTTCCTTCTCAGAAAGGTTTTTTGCTGAGAAACATGACAGGATGGAATTGTTGATCTGGTCCTTCTTGCATTAAAACTGCTCCTACACCACGCTTGAACACATCTGTGGTTATGATGAATGGTTGGTTGAAGTCCGGGGCCCTTAAGCTGGTTAAAGGCTTTATGACTCTTCTCAGTTCACTGAACTGCATTTGGTTGTTTTCTCCTGGTCAGGTCTGTCAGTGGGGTGGCAATTTGGCTGTAGTTTGGTACAAATCATCAGTAATACCCAGCCAAGTCCCAGAAGGATTTTACAACTAACTGGCTGGCTGGGTGTCCATCAAAGGGAGCTACTCCTCCCCCCGCTTCATGTATTACACCTGGGGTCCCTGATTCTGAGGCAGTTCAGCAGCTGGGCTGCCAAGCAGCAGGGCAGGTGAGCAGGCAGGAAACCCATCAGGTTTCAAAAACTGCCTGAGTTCTATTGGACCTGTGTTGAAATTGCCCAGTCTCTGTGGAATGGTTCAATTTTGATAAATCAGCAAATTCTGACCAAAAAAAATGTTTTGTTGGCATTTTTCTGACTAGCTCTATTCAGTACCCATAATTGGGGCCAGATGAAAAGAGCTCATCTCCCATGTAGGCAAGTAAATAAGGGACAGATTATCAAAATTATTCATCACGCAGCAGTGAGCTAAGTGCCTTATAAAATATGTCCCTTTGTGGTTAAGGAAGTAAAATCACAACAAAACACCCAGCAGAGAAAAAATGTCTGGAAGAAGCTCTGAGTTCTGACTAACCACTGATCCCCCCCAAAAGAATGTAATATATGCAGCATTTATCTTCAGCCAAAGAAGACAAGATAATGATCATTTTTTATGCAAGATTATGCCAATCAGCACTCGTGAATTTGTTGACTTGGTTTGTGAGATCAAAATGCAAATTGTGCAACATTATCAGTCTAGTTTCAGAGAACTTTGTTAATAATCTAGAGCTAAAGTTGGACTGATTTTTGGCAAGTGGATGAGCTATGGAAATGTCAGGGTCACAGATCCTGAGAATGGAAAACACTGTACGTCCTGTGTGTTTGCTAAAGGGACATCAGTCGGTAGTCCCCACAGATCAAGTCTCAAGAAGGTGGTAAATACAGACAGTCTCAGATGGAAAATATAGACAAAGGAAAAATGGAGAACCCTCAATATGCAGTGGAAGCATGACAGAGAAAGGGCAGAACTGAAAGACATATATCATAGGATCATAGAAATGTAGGGCTACCGGGGACCTCAAGAAGTCATCAAGTTCATCCCGCTGCGCTGTGGCAGGGCCAATTAGCTACCCTTATAGTTAGAATGTTTTTCCTAATATCTAACCTAAATCTCCCTTGCTGCAGACTAAGTCCATTTCTTTCAATGGACATGGAAAACAATTGATCACTGCCCTTTTCAGAACATCCCTCAGCCTATACACCCTGTCTTCCATTCCGGGTCATACAAAGACATCAAAGAAGTAAAGAAGGAAGTTTTTTAAAGAGGAAATAGTTTCACAAAGCCAAAAAGAATCTGGAAAGACTGTCAGTGATGAAATGGTTCCAAGTCATCCGTACAAGCCTTTTGCAAATATATTATTGCAAATACAAATAGTAAAGCCATCTTTTGTATGTGATAATTGTAAAGAGAAGGTGGCCAGAAATGAAAGACTGCAGGATTGCAATAATCATAGAATCATAGAAGATTAGGGTTGGAAGAGACCTCAGGAGGTCATCTAGTCCAACCTTCTGTTCAAAGCAGGACCAACCCCAACTAAATCATCCCAGCCAGGGCTTTGTCAAGCCGGGCCTTAAAAACCTCTAAGGATGGAGATTCCACCACCTCCCTAGGTAACCCATTCCGGTGCTTCACCACCCTCCTAGTGAAATAGTGTTTCCTAATATCCAATAATGGAACATAAGAAAAACCCAATAGAGGCGTATATTTAGATTTGCGAAGCACTCTGGGAGGGATATAATTATATTAGGCCACTGTAGTGTAATCTGAGAACACGAACACTTTAGGTGGTTCTGCTAATGCAGAAGTTGTTAGAAAGCAAAACAGACTGATGGAGCTCTGTTAATAAAAGAGCATCTATCCTATTATTACCTTAGTGCCCCAAAGCCCTACTCTTGGACCAGGACTACACTGTGCTAGGGAATAAACACAGAATAAAAAGAGGGACCCTGTGTGTCCTGGATTTACCTTCACAGAACAATAGACGTATCTTTACATTACACCCCAGTGAGCATCACTTGCCTGGCAAGCTTCAAGGTTTGTTTCTTTTAGTTTTCTTGGTGAAAATTAGCATGGTGATTATTTTTTTAAATGAGAAAATATTCTCCTTTTAGGTGAGACAGAAAGGAAAAAATGATCTTTCTTTCTTTCTTTCTTTCTTTCTTTCTTTCTTTCTTTCTTTCTTTCTTTCTTTCTTTCTTTCTTTTGAAGCAAGAGAAGATATAGGATCAAAGAGGCAAGCAGGATACCTTTAAATGCCGTCACTTTCTTAGTAGGGGGATAAAGAGGCGGTTACTAGGAGCATAAGGGAGTCATCTCTTGTTCTGTAGTTAGCACTCAATGGTTTGCATTAGTGAACTCCAATCTCTCGGATCCAGTCTGTCCTGTTATCTTTTCACATTATTTTGTTTGTTTGTTTAACCTGTGTCAACAATCAGCAACCTGCTATGGAGGTGTTTTTTGGGAAAAAGTCTCTATCGCTTCCAAGAGAGAGTGCAATATTTTCTTTAACTTATTATTAATTAATTTTCATCTGGAAGATTAATATGGGTTCAAACTGGGCCAGATCCTAGAATCATAGGACTGGAAGAGACCTTGAGAGGTCATCTAGTCCAGTCCCCTGCACTCAAGGCAGGACTAAGTATTATCTAGACCATCCCTGACAGGTGTTTGTCTAACCTGTTCTTAAAAATCTCCAACGATGGAGATTCCACAATCTCCCTAGGCAATTTATTCCAGTGCTTAACCACTCTGACAGTTAGGAAATTTTTCCTACTGTCCAACCTAAACCTCACTTGCTGCAATTTAAGCCCATTGCTTCTTGTCCTATCCTCAGAGGTTAAGAAAAACAATTTTTCTTCCTCCACCTTGTAACAATCTTTTACATACTGAAAACTGTTATCATGTCCCCTCTCAGGGTACATCTACACTACAAAATTAGGTCGAAATTATAGAAGTCGATATTTTAAAACCCGAATTTATGGAATCGATTGTGTGTCCCCCCACTAAAGAGCATTAAGACCATGAGGTCGACGGACTGTGTTGACAGTAGCGAGGCTAGCGCCGACTTTCGGAGCGTTGCATTGTGGGTAGCTATCCCACAGTTCCCGCAGTCTCCGCCGCCCATTGGAATTCTGGGTTGTGATCCCAAAGCCTGATGGGGCAGAAAACATTGTTGCTGGTGGTTCTGGGTACATGTCGTCAAGCCATCAAACGTCCCTCCCTCCCTCCGTGAAAGCAATCTTTTTCGCGCTTTTTTTCCGGGGTTTCTGGGTTTGCTACGGAAGCCTGCTCAGCTCACAATTACCGTACATCGCCAGCGTATGCCTGGACATTAGGTCTAGTGGGGATTCAGTCATGCTGTAATACGGGCAGAGGGATAGCTCAGCGTTCTGAGCGTTGGCCTGCTAAACCCGGGGTTGCGAGTTCAATCCTTGAGGGGACCAGGAGATGATGATGGATATCAAGCCTATTGAACCATCTGCTGCTAGAAGGGAAAGCGCCTAACCCTTGCTTCCCGGCATATTGCACCGTCTGCTGTTAGAAGGAAAGGAGCCTAACCCTTGCTCCCCCCTCCCTTCGAGAAAGCAGCGGAGGGGGGAGCCCAAAATCCAAATAGGAAATAAAATTCAAGCCTAACCCTTGCTCCCCCCTCCCTCCGAGAAAGCAGCAGAGGGGGGAGCCCAAAATCCAAACAGGAAATGAAATTCAAAAGTTCGCAGAGCTTTTCCTGTGTACCAGGGCAGAGCATTCGAGCTCAGACTGCTGTCCAGAGCGGTCAAATGTTGCACTGTGGGATAGATCCAGGAGGCCAATACCGTCGAATTGCGTCCACACTAAGCCTAGTTCGATTCTGCAATATCGCTTTAAGCGCTAATCCCCTCGTTGGGGGTGGAGTGGCGAGATCGATTTTAAGAGCCCTAGAAGTCGATGTTAATGGCTTCGTCGTGTGGACGGGTGCACGGATCAATCGATATAATGCTAACAAATTCCCTGGGGCTCATTGGAAGAACAGGGTCATATGTTTTTTAAAATTTTATGATACCTGTAAATTGAGTGGTAGCTTAGTATAAAAATAGCAGCCAGATGATTTTTGAAAGTTGCTTATTTCATTCAATTTCCTTTTAAATCTCAGTACAAATGTATTCCTTTGAACTGATACTTCTTTTTAAGATGCAGGTCTCCTTTCTTCCTAAAATAACATAAACAAAACTTATCTAACCCTGAGTTTTTCACTATCTGTTTAGTGTGCATTTTATGGGTCTATTCTAACAGCACATTAACAAACTGAGAAGTAGTTTGGCAGCAGGTCAGTACATTGGAGAGTGTCCTGATCTTTGTCAATTTCATAACTTTTCCTTTTCCCCCCTTCTTTTTCGGAACATCTGCTGTTATGGGTGACAGCAGAAATGCTGGTTGTACTCCAGGCTGAAGAAATAGAGAATACCACACTCTTCTTTTTAACCTTTTGTGGTCTATTTCTCCTTCCATGTATGCATATGTATAACTGTAATAATGTGCATTCATACATAGGAATAGGGAACTTTTAAATACTGGAATCTCTTTAAGCCTTGAGACAAATAAAAACATGCTGTTTGTTGTGTTCTTTCTCATCTCAGTGGCAGGCACCTGAATTCCAAAGAGAAAGAACCACATTAGTTTTCCTCTGGGACAAGTGGAGCTGGAAGTGTTGGCATTCATGTGCTGTGTTACTGTGTTCGAGCTCACCCAAAATATCCTATATTAGTGATGCTGGTCACTTCCTTGGACAAAATGGTTATTTCAATCCACATCAGGTTTTTTTATGACAAGTAATTGAAATAAGTGTCGTGGAGACAACATGGAACTATTTTTTATAAAGGGTTGCAACCCCTATTCAGATGTGTTGCACATTTGTATTTAGAACCCTCCGCTTGAATCCCAAGTAGCCTGACTCCTGCATTGTAGAGGTGGGGCGATGGGCCATGGAGCAGCCCCCAAGCTGCTTCATGGTGTCTACTTCAGCCCACTGGTTGAAGTAACCATTGCGGGGCCTTTTCACGCACTCCCTTCCCTTGTGGTTGGAAGATAGGAGCTTCCATGCAGTGGTATATCTCCCAGACATGGTCCAGCCTACACCCTCCACTCTCATCCTCTGTGCATGTGAGAGCCCCACCTTACGTCAAACTGCCCTGGTTCTGCGTCTTCACACAAAGGCCCTCCACAGGTGTGGAATTAGGGCTGGATTTACCTGTAATCATGCAGAGGACAGGATCCTGGTGTAATGATGAAAGAGCTCTGCGGCCAAAACCTCTGAACAAGTTTTCCTTTGGCTGTTAATTAGAGACATGTATGCTGGCACCAGCCTTCAGCTGTAGCAGAAGCCAGAGAGTGGGCCGGGCACTTCCTCCCTCTTGATTAGTTCCCTCTAGTCCACAAAAGAGCTGCTTATGAGCACCACACCCAGCCCCCCCTTTCCCTCTTTTGTGTGACCTCCTACCATTAAGCTCATCTTGGCTCTGAGATGGAGTTCGGTTGGGGGGGGTGGGTGAGAGGGGGCTGAAGCCAGCAACAGCTGCCACCCACTTCAGCGGCAGGGGAAAAAGCCTTTAACTCAGCATTCCTGAGATCAGCTCATGGCTCAAAATGGAACTTTTACATCTGTACTTTGGAATCTTCCACTGCCCAGCTTTCCTCCCCCCACACAACTCACTGCTCTCAGAACCACTGCTGCCACCATCGTCCTTATCCCCTCCCTCTGTCTCCACTGCCCCTTCACTCTGGCTCCATATGCTCTCTCTCTTCATGTTCTTCCCTCACGCTCTTCCTGTGTTCCCTGTCGCCATTCATCTTTCCAAAGAACAAATAAGCGCCACTTTAGCTCCTAATATCATTAAAAAAACCCAACCTAATCCCTTAGGAAGCCTGCACAACCACTCAAAGTAACTTCCCTCTCCTCATGTTTAACCCTTGTCCTCCCATACCCTGCCTCTAGTATTTTCTGTCTTTTGTATAAATTAGGGCATCTGGTCATTGGCGCTAATAGTACTAAGCCGGGTAGTACTGGGTACTGTGCCTTTAAGATCTGAGCTTCCTGGATCGAAAATCTGCCCGGGGTGCTGGAAATCTCGTTATTCACCGCCAGTTCAAATCAGACATAGAATAAACTTAAGTACTGAGCGATCACTGAACACCACAAACCCCACCAATATCATCATAGTTGTGTAGTTACAATTCCAGCTGTTGCCTCTGGAGGACTTCCGCATATGGACTCCTACAGGCAACAGCAGGAGGCACAGAGGTAGGAATACAGGCTGCTGTCGGGCTAATTCGATCATGCTCCCTGCTGCCTCTGCTCCTGCTTTCCAGGGCCCGCTCCAAGTGAGAATAGCACAAAAGATAAATTACATAAAGAAAAGAAGGGTGGTTATAGCCCCTGAAACCTGTTCACAACTCTCCAAGGAGTTTGTGACAACTCATGTGGTAAAGTGTTCTAGGTTTTCATTCTGAAGGAGAGGAGGTGAGAGAGAAAAAGAATGTTCCTTTGTTTGTCTACCCACTTCTCCACCAACCCCTTTTGTCCCTCACCAAAATGCTTTCATGTGACACCCTCAACCACAGTGCCCCAGTTTTTCACCTGGAAAATACGATCCATTTGGGGAGGGGCTGTGTCTCAATAGTGGCTAGGCCATTTTGGCTGCTAGTATGATACAGATATTGGCCAGATTCTCTGCTGGTGTAACACGGCGGAGCTCTATTGTCTTCTGTGGAACTCTGCCAATTTAGACCTGCAGTGGATGATGTAACTACATAGCTATCCATGCTACGTGTTCTACGAGATGTTAATGGGTATTTCCCTGATGATTGCATCACGTCATTGCTCATCGTAGGCAATATAAAGATGTACAAAGACAGTTCATATGCAGTTTCAAAGCAGCTAATGGCCACGTTATTTTCATAAAAGCTATGCCTAGCCTTTTACAATACCAATAACATCTGCAGATGGGCCTGTGGCACGGGAATTCAGAGTTTTTTGTGGAGGAAGCTGCCATGGATACTACACTGACCATCAATTCCTGTGAAACTATAGGTAGGTAGAAGCACAGAAATATAGTTTAATATGGATATAGAATATTAGGGCTGAAGTTGTGCTGCTGAGATTATAAAGTGTTAAAACTTTTCAATTGAATTATTCCAGCCTATACTTTAAATACATCCTTCATCCAAACATACACATGGTACTGTACTCAGGGTTTCACTAATTAAAATAAATAAGGAAACTAGGATATGTGTACATTAAAAAGAGAGTCATAAAAGAAACCTCTGAAGATTTATTTACATGAGAGTACCTTTGCATGCCAAAGAGTTTGGGACAAATTAATTCAGTGGCATTTGTGAGGAGTTGCACCAGAGATGAATTTGGCCCTTTATGGGGGCAAATGAGAAGACAATATATTCTAAATTAATTGGAAATATTCATACAAAATATATTTGTTGTTGGAAAAATGATGCCTTGCAGAACCTACATATTAGTTCATTAAAACTTTGTGGTTGTTTTAATAAGTAGCTTATTACCACCAGGGGTGTTATCCTGAGCTCATTGTAGTCCAAGGCAAAACTCCCATTGACTTCAATAAGGCCACAATTTCACCCCAGGTGCTTATATTGACATTTCAGGCCACACTCTCTGCTCTCTTCAGCTTTTTCAGAAAGTGCAGAGCCCCAGCAGTGGGATTTTCAAAAGTGCTTAAGTGCCCAAGGAGCAGAAGTCTCAACAAGTCCCACTGACTTTCAATGGGACTTGTGCTCCAGTCTTAAATCATTAATGTGATTTTGAAATTCACCCCTCTCCCCATTACTTGGAAATTGACCCCATTAGAGTGTGTCAAAACTTGAGATGGCAAAATCATTAGTGACCTGAAAACCTTGGCTTAAAACCTTTTGGCACATTACACCAAAAGCCCACAGTTTTCCATATGATCCAGTCCACAAGCTATTTAAAAGGACCATTATCTCTTTACACAGCTACCCTCCTCTGTTTCATTAGAGCTATCTTAGTTCCTATTTATTCAATACAATATTCAGTTAAATACGTTCAGAACCAAGTTTTTTCAGCAACAAAGGTTTGGAATTTTTAACACATGACACTCAGAAGCTTGAACAGACCAGCAGAAACTGGTGGATGCCCTAGGCATCAGAGGATGCAGGAGAGTAAAGACAGAAAGAACACCCAGATTATTTATTAAAACTCTGTTTCTGGAAATGTGGACAGTACAAGTCAATTGGTCACCTTATTCCACAATCTTTTCAGAAGTGTGGCTAGCAGAAAATGAGCAATGTTTGGAAGAACCCACTTAGGGATGCAAGCCCTGCTGATGGCCAAGAGAGAATAAATGGGCACTTCTGCTGTTTATATATAGGCTCCATTGGGTAGTACCAGCCAGCGCCAACACACACTGGCAATTATCTCTACAGATATGAGAGAGAGAGAGAAGGAAGCATATTGCCAATGGGCTAACAGTCAGATTTTAAAACTGACACTCAAATCTATGAAACAAAATAGAGAAAAAGAAAATCTTTTTTTCCCTGACACTGAAGAGTCCTGAGATTAATGCTTTCCCTAGCAGTATTTTGAAGCTATCTGATTTATGGCATCATCTCACAGGTGGCTATTACAAGATACACATAAACCCACTAAATGGATACAAAAAAGTGCAAAAAACAGTTCTAGGTTTGTAATTAAACAGAATAGCAGAAACTATCACTATGAAATATAGTTTAGGATTGTTGAATGGAAACAGCCTATATGTTTTCAATTACCTTTTTTGACAGTTCTTCAGGCTATGCTCATATCCAAGCCAATTTGAACTAGTTTTGCAAATAAGTGTGTGAGTTACTGTCTCAGATTCTTTACTAAAATTCCAAGTATAAAACCACCTACCGCACTTTGATTATTATTATGTATTTATATTGTGGTAGTGCTTGGGGGCCCCAGTCATGGAGTACAACCCCAGTGTGCTGGGCACTGTACAAACACAGCACAAACTGACAGCCCCTGACTCAAAGAGCTTACAGTTTAAATAATCTAAACTCCTTTCATCCACTGATTTTGTAATTCTATCAAAAAAAAAAAAAGAAAAAGAAAAAAGGAATTGAGTCTGTTTGGTGATATTTACAAACTCACATTTTCCCCATGATCCTGTAGATCTGGTGGTTCTCAAATTGTGGCCTGAGATCACCAGAGGTCTAAGGAGATCTGGCAGGCCACATGGTCTTGGCTTTCTTCATTGTTTCCAGCTGCTTCTACAAGTGTCTAGGATCTTCTAAAAAAAGCCACAGAGATAAAGGTCTAGTGTAACTGCGTCTATTAGGCGTTGTTGAAGTAAGAGGAGGAGGAGAGAAAATAAGAGTCACTAGCATGAGAGGAATGTGAAGAAGGCCAAGAGGAACAAGTGGCTGGCCAGTATATGCAGGAGAGAATGGAACCATGTAACAGAGAAGAGACACAGGGAAAAGGGAAGCACGTGCAGAGGGAAAGTGTAAGAGGGAACCAGACAGTAAAGAAGTTTTTGCAGGGAGGTAGTGGAAGCGAGAGAATGGACAGAAGGAGGGATATAAAATGAACTGATGTGATTAACTTTTTACAAAAAGGACAGAACACATATTAAAGCAGGTAGGCATACAAACATTAATATGATTTGTCGCTAAGTAAGTAGTAGATACCTCGGAAGTTATGAAATCACAAAAGGAAATGGAGGTGCTCCAAGATACAATCTCTCTGTTGAGGTATAGTCCACACAGTGAAAATATTTGCAATGCCTAATCTAGATAATTAAGAGTTCCCTCCCTCTATCCCCCATATTATTTGTTTCATTATTACTCTACGGATTTAAATTAAATCAACCTGTTTGCCAGGATCACTCTTCATCTCTTTTTAAAAGATCAGTACTAAGTTTTGCTTTTCTCTTCAATCTCCCAGTACTTCTCATGTTTCAATTATTTTCCAAGTTGTCAGATTTCTGGTAAATTCACAAGCCAGTTCCCGTTAACATTCTAGGATGCAGGTCATTCACATAGGCCGATCTGTATGTCTTCACATTTTCCAATTGTCCCCCTGCTTACTCGCTATAAATAATTGTTTGGACAATCAATTCATTATTTACTCATTTTCCAGACTTCTTTCCCTTTTTTCTGGATAAAAACAGATCTTTAAAAATTAGTTTAATACCTTAGTAATTTTTGAGTCATCATTAGATTTCTCCTCCTCCTCATTTACTGATGAGCCTACCATACTTTCTCTTTTTAGTGCATCTTGTCTGCTAACATATAAAAGGCCTTCTGGCTAGCATTGACTCCTTCCAACTATTTCCCTCCTCACATTTTTTTCTCTACAGACCTTTACATTAATTTAAAGTCTCGCAGCTGGACCATTTATGCACTCAAAATCCAATATTGATATACTATGCTAACCCATGGCTAAAGGTTCTAGTAATCAAATTGTAATTCAAACAGTGACATGTCAATCTGATTTATATTTTATCTAAAACCAGCTTAATCCAAGATCTGATAAAATTAATTCAGTCAGATCTTTGCCTGCCTGCTGTGCTTAAACATGTTTTTACATATTATTGCTGATTGACTGACTCCTATCAAGGAAAAATTCTAGTCTGTTTAGAATATAAATAATCTCTTGTTGAGTGTCTTTAATAATGTATAAAATTATGTGGCTTAGATCCAGCTGAGTTTTATATATAATATAATCAAATAAATAAAAGAATGTTAAGTTCAAAGGATTTTATATAACTACGTCTTCTAAAGTCAGCCTTAATCAACTTTAGTAGGGAAAAACTCTTGAGACCCAGCGTAGTGAGATAAACATGTATAGTCTTGCAGATAGATCCCAGTAAGGCTTGTGAGTACCATAGGAAAGTTTTTCATTAGACTACCAAAGACCTATCCACTTCCAGAGCCATATCAGAGCATACTATGGTAAATAATTCAGCCAAAATATCACAAAGAACGCTGTGGAAAATAAGACCCTATTCAACTACTAACAGCATCAAGTACCTATCCATCTTCATTGTGGATTTAACAGGCTCCATAAGATTTTGCAAAACTCCCTCTGAAGCTTGGAAGACACTTCAAAGACTGAAATCAGATTTGACCAAAAATAAACCTCCACAAGTTAAAAATCAGTTTGTTTTCCTATGCAGATATAGTAATATTCACTTATATAATTTTCCAACTCCTAGCAGAAAACCAGGCCATTTCCGTAAAACATGCTGAATGTTCCACGAGCCATTCTTTACAGCTTGCAGTATTCATTTCTCCATGTACAAAAGGATCTTTATTAAAGGACACAATTCAGTAGAGTCACATAATTTATTATAGGAATTACAAAGGTGTCAGGAAAGCATCAGATTCAGTTGACTAACCTTTGGAAAAGCTGTTAGGACAAGAGGCAAACCAAAAGCAGGTAATGCTTTAATTTTTTCGGGTTAAATCCTGACTCCATTGACATACTTTGTATGAACCAGTGATGGAAAATCTGGCCCAAGAATGTTCATTGTTCATTCCCCTTCTTGCATTCCTGCTATTGTTTACTACTCAGTGAAGAGATTAGTCTGAATTGGTGGGGTTTGGGTTAGCCCCATAGAAGAACAGGAGTCAGTCATAAAGACCCTGGACAAACTCCCACCAAAGCCAATGGAAGTCTTTCCATTGACTTTAATGCAAGTAGAATCAGACCCAATGTTCAGGGGTATTTGAATTTAGGATTTGGGTGCAACTGTAATTCAGAATTACAGAATTACAGAATTACAAAAACAGTTACAGAATGCGGGATTCATAAAGAAAAAGTGAAGGAATCTTTGTTCAGTTTTTTACATGGATAAAGGAGTTAATATAACTATATGAAGAAAGCAGGGAGAGTTCAGCTTTCTGTTACTCTGTACAACTGCTTAGAAATTATGTAACTCTTGGAAGTTGTTTCTTTCTTACAGCTTATTTAATGTCCTTTATATTGTTAATGAAACCACCATTACACACACTGAAATTAATTAAAACAAACGAAAAGCTCTTTTCATTGTTCGCAACTGCGTCTGAATGTGTGACATTTCAAAGGGAGTACAAACATCCTTTGGCTCTGCAAGTCCAAAGCCCTGTCCGTCGCTTTCCTCAGATACTGTTTCATCAAACATTTGGCAGTGAGTAAGTCTTTCACGGAAAAGGTTTTCCTTAAATTACCAAGAGATCTTAAAAAACACAAAAGCATTGTTTTAAATTACTAACTGCTGGGGAATTCTTCTTGGGCTTTCTTTTGTCAGGTTATTACATTGACATAGGGTATGTCTACATAGCATTTTCAAGCCTCTGGGAGCAAACCTCCCAGCTCAGGTCAATACTTGGACTAGTGGGGCTTGCACTAGTGTTCTAAAAATAGCTGTTTAGATAGCACTTTGAAGTTGTCCTCCCTCAGCTTCACAGTTATGACAGAATACAACAAAGACTAATTCTATGCTGTGTGTCACATGTCACATCTGTTGCACATGTTGACTGCAAACAACCTGAGATAAATTGGGTAATGGGATGTTTCTTCCCTATTCTCTTGTTTCCCCCCTTCTCTCTGCCATCTTGTCCTCCATTTACTTGATAAGGGGAATTAAACTTTTAACCTCTTTTGGAAGCAAGGGTATAGTATTCAAATATTTTCCTTTTGCCAAAACTAGCAGCTTATAATGATTTGTCTGCTTGTTCCTCCTTATTACCTACATCAGTGGAAGATCAGTTAAAACCAGTTGTTCATATCCTAAGCCATGGTGAGTTTTTCCAGAGTACTTTTTGATGAAGCTGTGGGTGAGGGAATCTGAACCATAAAGTTCAGCAATTTGTGAACTTAAAACTTGGGCCAAGTTTTACTTCTGTGAGTTAATATTCAAAAGATTGCTGGTTGGCTTGGATTTTTAACAATTCTTTTATTTCCACACTTGGGGAAAAAGGGCTATGTTTAGGGTGAGGTCTCGCCAGAGATGTTTTGTTCGTCAACAACAAACCATTTTTTCCCAGGAAGAACAAATGACTGATTCTACTGCTAACCACATTTCCGTTCAAGGGATGGATATTCGAAAATTGACTTTTCAGGTTTCTGTGGATGATCACTGTATGTTGGAGACATGATTACCAACCAGAGGCAATTGGGAAAACTGTTAGGTGACTGCAGGGGGTGGTACATTTTATGTCCACCCTAAGTTTGAGTTCTAGAGCTCTGCATAAAGATAAGTAATATCCCCAACTGTAATGGTCATGAGAGGAGATTGAATATGGGACCTCTAACTCCAAAGTAAAAGTCTCTACCATTTGAAATAAAAGAGCTACTCAATTAGCTAGCAGCTGTGGTAAGTGTCACAGTTTAAGGCAACTGCACCTGTATTTCCTCTCTCATGGCTCAGTAAGAGCACCCAGTCTCAGGCTTCCAGTTCCTCAGCCATCACCTCTCTTGCATGGACATATATATGACTGGAGTATATCCAGGCTGCACAGTCCCCTGCCTACACTGTGAATGCCCCAGCAAGCCAGATTGCCAAAACAGGCCTCTGTTGTTTTCTCCTCAGAGACTATAAAGAGTGTAATTGCCACAGTTAAGCTACCACACAGTTCTTTCTAAACAAGCACATCTATTTTTAAAATAGAAATGTTAGAGGAAAACATATTAAAACCAACAAAAGAACCTACAATGATACTAATAAGCGTACCCGAGATCACCCCAACTCCAACAAGGCCCCAGGCAGGTGACCAGTCCTTCAAACCCCACCAAGGGGTTTTTCTGTGCTCACAAGCAGGAGTACAAGTAGGGTGGTACCCTCCGGTACCCCATCGCTACAAGAGATTGGAAAAAATGATTGGACTTGTAGGCTCTAGAGTTTTACATTGTTTTATTATTTAATGCAGTTATATTTTGTACATAATTCTACATTTGTAAGTTCAACTTTCATGATAAAGAGATTGCACTACAGTACTTGTATTAGGTGAATTGAAAAATACTATTTATTTTGGGTTTTTTTACAGTGCAAATATTTATAATAAAAAATAAATATAAAGTGAGCACTGTACAGTTTGTATTCTGTGTTGTAATTGGAATAAATATATTTGAAAATGTAGAAAACATATTTTGATAAAAAATATTTTATCAAAATATTTAGATAAATGGTATTCTATTATTGTTTAACAGCGCAATTAATCATGATAATTTTTTAAAATAACTAGACAGCCCTAATATTTTACCAAAACTGTGTGTTTTGGTTGAAGTGCTTGGGAAATCTCAGCTCAGTTTACAAACGCTTGTGTATGTCCTCTCCACACTGAGGGAGGGGCAGATTGTTTAATAAATTTACATTGGTCAGGCTTCGGACCAGGGCAAGATGGAACAGCTCTGGGGTGCAAGGCAAGGGAACTGAGGGTGGGGGAGGGGAATTGGCTGGTGCCTTTCTCTGTGATACTCATGAGTGGCTCTGGGAGCATTCATGCACTATAGCTGGGTGTGGGGATCCACATGCTGTTGTGCTGAGTGATAACAGCGCCTGGAGGGGTTTGCTGCTTGCCACTAGCAAAGCATTTTGAGAGACAGCCCAGGCACAGCGGTACCACAGTCCAGGTTGTACCCCTGGGTTCCCGTCACAGTATCTTGTTGCCAAAATTTCACACGGAGGCATTAGTCCACCTCCCCAAGTCCTTTCACGGCTAACTTGGGGATTTCAGAACTCATGCTGGGAAGTTCAAAATGAATCCAACACCAATCTCCTGAGTTGTATGTTAAACTCAGTAAACATGAACGAGAGGACTTTAAAAACATTTTTGCAACTAAATTCTCTCCCTAGGAAATGTTGAGATCAGTTAGGATACACTATGTACTGAGGGAGATAGCAGTATTTCTGTGCAGCTCTTGGAATGAACAATGTGGGGAGAAAGAAATGATTTTCCAGGATAGATTCACCCATCCTGTAAAGATGGTTTAGTCTTTATTCCTAGACGAATACATTAACATTTAGCCATATTAAAATATATATTGTTTGCCTGAGCTAAGATTACTGAGCAATCCAGATCACTCTGTAGTAGTGACCTGTCCTCTTCATTGTTTATCACTCCTCCAATTTTTGTGTCATCCCCAAACTTTTCCAGTGGTGATTTTATGTTTTCTTCCAGATCATTGGTAAAAACAATTAAATAACATAGGGCAAGGAACTGCTCTCTGTGGGACTAATCGAGAAACACACCTGCATGCTGATGGTTCCCTGTTTACAATTACATTTTGAGACCTATGAAGGTATCCAGCTTTTAGTTCATTTAATGTGCACCATATTAATTTTATATTGTCTTGTTTTCTTAATTAAAAATGACATGTGATATGACATCAAATGCCTTACTGAAGTCTAAATACATATATCAACACTATTACCTTTATCAATCAAACTTGTAATCTTATAAAAATATAAAGTTAGTTTGACACAATCTATTTTCCACAAGCCCATATTAATTGGCAAAAATTACATTACCCTCTTTTAACTTCTTTATTTAATTGAGTTCTGTATCAGCTGCTCCATTATTCTGCCTAGAATTATAGACTGACAGGCTTACAATTACCCAGATCATCCCATTTACCCTTTTAAAATATTGTCACAGTAGTTGCTTCTTCTGGTCTTCTGGAACTTCCCTGGTTTTTTAAGACTTATTCTGAAATCACCAGTAAGGGTCTAGCAAGCTCCTCAACCAGCTCTTTTAAAACTCTTGGATGCAAGTTATCTGAACCTGACGATTTAAAAATATCTAACTTTAATAGCTGCTGTTTAACATCCTCCTGAGATGCTAGTAGAATGGAAAGTGTGTTACATATGATATGACTACATCATCTGTTTTTTTCACAAATATAGAACAGAAATATTTATTGAATGCTGTCTTTTCTGCATTATTACTGATAATTCTACCATTTTCATCTAATAATGGATTAATGACATTGTTAATATATTTATATATTAAATATATTTAAGGGCAATGAGGAGCTTTGTAGCTCTGCTAGCCATAGATTTCTCCTTATGCCCTGTTGCTTCCCTTATGGCTTTACTGAAGTTCCTACCTTCTGATCTATACTGATTATTATCAACTGCCCAGGGACAACCTTATGGAAAGTGGTGCCCTGGGCGAGGCTGGAGGTGGAGCGGGGTGGGGGACTGGAGCTTGGCTGGGGGGTGGAGCAGAGGTACAGGTGGAGCAGGGAATGGGGATACACTACTGCAGTGAGCTGAACAGGGCTGGGCAGCGGAGCCTGTAAGGGGCAGTGAGGGGGTAAGGCTAGTGGAGGGTGTTATTGTAATACCCTCTTGACAACATCCCTAACCCCACTCAACCATGATGCCCCGGACAGTCACTCATGTCGACCACCCCTAGGGCCAGACTTGCAACTTCCCCTTGTACCATTTAGTTATAATAAAGTGTTATATATATGTCCTTCTTCCCCAATTGTGACTTTTTGGGTTTCTAATGAAGTGTTCTTAAACAATTCCCAATTATCTTTCACATTTTTCTGATTAAACTTTTCCACCCAGCTGATCTGTCTCATAATTGCTTTCAACTTTTTGAAATTGGCCCTTTTTAAGCACTGTGTGTGTGTTACTGGTCTGAACTTTATTTAGTCTGTTTGTACATTATAAATGTGATCCAGTAATGATCACTTGTACCTGAAATACCATTAATTTTTAGTTCTGTGATCAGTTCCTCTTTCTGTCAAGATGAGGTTAAATTTGGATCCCCCCTAGGTCTAATATAGAATTTATACTGTCAGGTGTCTTAATACTTCATGGCACTTTGGAAAAAAAATCCACACAAACAAAAATCCAGGATGGCACTCGGATTTTTATCAAAGTGAGGGATGAGGAGAAGATCTAGGAAGAGAGGCTAATACACTGGAGGATGAAGTTGGGGTAGGAAGCAAATTGCTTGCTGTTGGCAGCCATGGAATGCCTCTGGCCAGGTCAGTGGAAACAATTTACCTGTGAAATTTCTCAGCTCCTTCTGTTGTTCTCCTAGGACATATATATTTGCTAGAATCATAACTGTTTATGACTTTATTTTTCCACCACTTTGCTAACATATTTTGTGGTAAGAATCAAATTCTGCAGAAGAGGTCAAGCCAGGAGTACTTCAATGCACCACAAGTTAATAGAGACCTCAGAGAACAATAGCATACAGTACATGCTAGGCATAATCAATGAAGAAATCATTTACGGAAATTATGGTGGTCAGGCTGGCTCTTTCAGAAAGACTGAAAGGAAGGCTATGGAGTTGACAGTAGTTTTATTTTTTATGTCAATTTAATATAATTTAAAGCAGACAAAGCCATGTCACAAATATATTTGTCAACACTTTCTGTGAGAACATGGATCAAACTGATTATTAAAGGGCTAATTGCCCCAATAGCTCTGTGGGATGAAGCCAGGTAGATCCCAACCCGGGGATTAGAAGCTGGAAGTGCATAGATGCTGCAACGAGGGGTGCTACAGCACCCCCTGGCTTGAAGTGGTTTCCATCATATACAGGGTTTACAGTCTGGTTCAATGGCTCTCAGCATCCCCACTATAAAAGTTGTTCCGACATTCCTGTGGAAGTGCTACCTCTGTGTCATCACTCACTTTTCCCCCAGGAATCCTCTACTTAGGATTAGGGACCTTCATGCAGGTTAAATAAGGTTAACTAATGTTGAAGTCCCACCATATTGAGAAACAACCCTTGAGAAGGGCTTGTTGTATTAATTTGATGGAATATATAAGATTAAAGATCTAAGGTGTTGGACAGTTTCCAGGTCATGTTAACATTAAACAGTTTTAAACAAGGTTTGGTATACAGAGATCTCAGCTTGCTTAATAACATGGCAAACACACCATTAAATATCCTTTCAGCCTTTTATGTAAGATACAGAAAAAGGAAAAAAATTAAAGCTTTTGAAATATAAAGTATTAAAGAAGACTTTTGTTCCCTTTCCCTTTAGCTGGAGAGTCTTTAAAGGACTTCTTTGACAGTCTCAGATGGTATCTAAGGTATAATAACGCCTTTTTGGGGAAAAGAAGAAATTAGTTGAAATGGGCTGTAGACATGGCTGCTGCTGTTGTTAAAATGCAACCCCATCTCCTAGAAGGCAAAACAAGACAAACACACAAGAGGGGAGAGGAGAAATTAGCAAAAGATAGAAAATGCAGCTTCTGCCTCTGGTGTTTATTTTCATTTGCAGCCTCAGTACTGGAAAAATAGGCACAGCACACAGTGTTATCAGCCACTCCACTATTTGGCTAACTTGTACCAGCATTGGGCTGCTTTTAGCTACCTCTTTGTGGTCAAAGGCTTACAGTGGTGTAGCAAAATATACAGTCTTGGTCATCTTAGTCAGACTCTTATTAGAGAGAAAGCAAAAGGAAAAGGATAGGAAAGAGAAGAAATAAGGTGGAGAAGGAAAAGGATATAGTGCTGTGTGTGAGACAAAGTCACATATCCCAAGTGGTATTTGGGAGTCAGCCAAATCCAGTGGAAGTGGTGAAGTCATCTGGCTACCTCTCTTGACCTAGTCTGGTCAGGACATCTCTTGATATGAGGACGCTGAAGGCCTAATGGTGTTACAGTGGATCCCAGGTCCCAAGAGACAGCGGAGGTTGCAGTCATGATGGTGAAGCTTGCTCCTTCACCTCTTTCAGTCAATTGTCCCCCTGCGCTTCTGCTCTGCCAATTTTCCTCTCAAAGTCTTATTTTAAGGACCCCAAAATGGAATGATGGGTGGAATAGTATATCATTATTATTTTGTCCAACAGGGGGATGGATCACTTGATGATTACCTGTTCTGTTCATTACCTCTGGGGCACCTGTCAGAAGACAGGGCTAGATGTACCTTTGGTCTGACCCAGTATGGCCATTCTTATGTTCTCATGTACACCAATAGGCCTAATTTCTGACATACCAATTTTGGTTAATTGATTTCTGGTCTCATACTGTTCTTTACCGGACATGATCTCAACAGTCCTTGAATTATATCAGTAGGTCTTTTTGTCTGGACAAATTCAGTCTTTTGATCTTTTATTTTTTTGCATCTTTTCCTATCAACATTTGTTATTATAGGTTATTGTGACACTTTATGAACTTTCACTCACTTTTCACAGATGAGCTCATAATTAGGGTAAATGTGTAGGTCCAATCACCACAGTAGGCTGCAGGGGTGGTAACAGACTAGGAAATGAGAGCAGACCGGGAAGGCAGAGCACCTCTGTGAGTATGGCCTGGCTCCCAGCAGGTCTCAGATTTTGGTGACTGAACTACTTGCTCAATCTGTTGGAGGTGCATGGGATGGTGCTCCAGAGCTAATGATCTACTGGGAACTAACTGTTAGGGAAACATTGTGAAAATATAGTGTACAAAAAGACATACTATGACATAATCCCCAGGGAATTCATGGGTTAATAACCAGCACAGGCATGGATTAAGACTATACTGGACCTGGCTCTGACAAAACTTTTCCTGCACCTCCCACTCAGACGGTGTGTGCTGTGTCTTCTGGCCATGCTGGCTTAAGGGTATGTCTATACTCACCCGTCGCGTCGGAGGAGTCCAATCGATCTTCTGGGTTTGATTTATCGCGTCTTGCTCCCCCGTCAACGCTGGTAATCCTGCTCCACGAATGGAGCAGGCAGAGTCAACGGGGGAGCCTGCGCGCCGCGGTGTGGACCACAGGTAAGTTCGAACTAAGAGACTTCGACTTCAGCTACGTTATTAACGTAGCTGAAGTTGCGTATCTTAGTTCGACAGGGGGGTTTAGTGTAGACCAGCCCTGTCAGTGACAGCCACTCCCTACGCTCACATCCCTTGTGCTGCCTGCTTCTCACTCAGTCACTGCCGCAGCTGAATTCCCTTTGACTGCTGGGTCCCGAGCCAAATGATGACTTAATCTGTTTACAAGAACCTTTAAGAGAAAGAAAAAGTGATACAGTACCAAACTTCCTCTAATTAAGGGCACCAGAATGTAAAATATAATACTCCCCTGGAAACCCGGTGTAGTTGGAAACAGAGACAACTGAATCAGTTCAAATAAAATAAAAGCCAACCTGACTTTTCCCTCAAATTCAAACCAAGCCAAAGTCACAACTTTTTTGTGAGAAAGTTAGGTTCACTTTTTCTGTTGATGTTTGGGTCTCTGCGGGCTGGATGCACAAAAGGAATTAAGCACCTACGTCTCACTTTCAGGATCCGCCATGATGCACAAACTCCCACTGAACCCGGTAGGTGCCTTAGCCCACTTGGCACCTAACCTTTTCAGTAAAAATTCCCCCAGTGTCTGTGTTTCTGCTGCTGCCAGATTCAAACCTATTCCAGGCATATATATATCTGAAGAGAACAGAAGCGGGCTAAAAAGCAAACAAGAGCCTGGCAATATTGGACTGTTGTACAAAGTGAGATGTGAGGTTATAGATGCAAGACAGCTGGGATTTGGAGGATTAGAAAATAGCCAAAATCATTGCAATGGTAAAAGGCGTGCTTAAGAGTACAGCTGTTAGAAAACTGACAAAACTGGAATAAAAAATTGCATTTTGACTAAATGTAAGTTTAGTTTCAGTGTTGAGGGAGAGGGGTTGGATAAAAACCTCCAAAATTCTACAAGACGCATAAACAAAAAATGAAGATTTTTCATTATCGTCAACATTTTCACTGGGAAATAAGATACATTTTTCAAGAAGCTCTCCTTAGTAGTGTTCGGGAATGTCTCTTTAGTTTTTCATACTGAAGCATGCTCTCTCTACTTTAAGGATGACTAGTCTGTGCCTGATGGTTTGGAGAAAACTGAACCTGTTAGATATTTGCCGTGTGCAAATCATAGAGGAAGCATGTGAATTAGAGTCCTCCTTATCAAATGGAGAGGTTACTTTTGTTAGCTAGTCATCAGATTTGAAAATACCTAAGCTCCCAGAAAGTGGAGGTTCAAATGCTGGCAGGATTGACACAGCCTTTCAACCTTCCAATGTATATAAACTGAGAATCATGTTTACAAGTGCAAGGCTTTTAGAAGACATCTTATGAAACCGTAAATCCTCACTGGAGCATGGAAGGGTAAAATTTTGCTCTAGTGTCCTTGGTCAAGAGACATCCTCTCCCTCTTCCACTATGCAGGGTGCTAGTGATCTGCCTGCCTGCCTGTCCTCTAGAGGTAGTTTCATATCTGTATATAGTTTGTGATGCACTTTGGGATGACAGGTCAGGCTGGTAAAAATTCTCCCTCTTAACTATTTTTCTATGGAAAATTCTGTTTTCAGTTAAACTTAATTTTTTATACAAGGTATCTGCTTTCTATGGAGAATGTTGATAATGAAATATTTCATTTGAAAAAACAGAAGTATTTTGATTCTTATATGTTGCTTGACTTAAGCTCCCCAGCCAATGGGAGCTGCGGAGCCAGTGCTTGGGGTGGTACCTGCGGGCGGGGGCAGCGTGCAGAGCCCCCTGGCTGTCCCTCTGCCTAGGAGCTGAAGGGACATGCCGGCTGCTTCCTGGGAGCTGCATGGAGCCAGGCACGAAGTCTGCCTGCCCTGCTGGCACTGTGGCCAACAGGAGCCACCAGGGTCCCTTTTTGACCAGGCGTTCCGGTTGAAAACCGGACGCCTGGCAACCCTATATACATGTAAATTAACACCAGTGATGACAAACTCTCTTCTTAATTCACAGACAAACAATGGGAGGGGAAAATTTTACTCAGGCTCCTCTAATGACCTATGACATTCATGGGTTAGTCTAGATGATCTAATGATACTTTCTTGCCTTAAACTCTATGAATCTATGGAGCAAGCAAAGATTATACAAGCATAATAATGTCCATGACAAAACAATTTGTGATTGCTTCCACTGAATAGAAAAAAGCCAGTCTCCTTCTGTTTACATCTTTCCTTCCCCGGTTCTAGCCAATCTTCTTATTTCCTCATTATAGTGGGTTGTGTCTGCCTAGGTGCTCATGTGCTCAGCATGACTATAATGACTGTGAAATGTTCAGATATTTATGGTATTTATCCTAACAACATCCCTGTGAGGAAGGGAAATATTGTCCCTATTTCACCACGGGGGAACTGAGGTAGAGGGTAGATTAAGTGTTTTACCCAAGGTCACTGCGGAAGTCTATAGCTGAACTGAGAATGGAACGCAAGGCATCCTATTCTAGTGCCCTAGCCAGTCCAATCTCACAGAAAATCTCTGACTCCTTTTAGCTGGGAAGTAAATTGTTCTTTGGTTAATCAGCTTCCTTTCACAATCTGCACTGGAGGAAATGAGCTCTTTTCCTGGGGATCATTTTTTTGACAGCCATTTCTTCCTGCAGTGAAACTACTTCCAGAATCATGTCCCTCAGCCCTGCCATGTGATGCTTTAGGTAGCTGCCTATCCCATCTATGTCTAAAGTTTTCCATGAGGATGTGACACAACTTGACAAGTTAAAGGAAATTCACATAGGATCAAATTCAGCTCCAGTATAAAGGGCAATTCTACTAAGTTTCATCAGGGCTGAATTTAGCCCCTGCCTTTAGACGGTACTGAAAGAGTAAAATGACATGAGCTGTAGGCAGAATGTCATCCTTTATTTTGAATTTGCTCACAAACACTTGTGTCACAATATTACTGAAACTGATTTATGGATTCAGAACTTTAGGAGCCAGACTAGTCTAAGTGATGGTAACAATTATTCTGCAATTTCCGTAGAATCAGTTTACTTGCATCCTGCAGCCAGTCTGGAAACCTCAACTTCTTGGCTCTATTCACATTTCCCCCCTATGCATGAAGAGACACTAGCCCATACAGTATTATGCACTTGCCCAACTTCATTGCTTTAGCTGGATCCACAAACATAGCCTAATACCAGTTTCTCTGTAATTACATTCAGATAATTTAGGGCCAGAATCTGACGCCTTTTCTCACAGGGAGTGGCACCTTACTCCAGGGACTTAAGTGAGACTGTGCGTATTATGGTATTACCCACTGTGATACTGGGTGGCAGAATCTGGCACTTGTATGGAATACATTTATACTTAGTCATTAAAAAAAAAACACCTCAGGCAGACAGATAAGCCTAGTTTTATAATAGAAGTGGTGACACAATGTTTGCTGATGTGTCCTAAGTGGTGACTGTATAATAATGCCATTGACATTATCTGGACTCTTTGTTATGTCTAAACTAATGTGACCAGGCTAGATCTGTAGAAAGCTGAATGCAAATGGTTAAGGAGCACACCTTACATTTCCCACCCTCTGCAAGTGAAACTTGGCATTGATAGAGGTACAGAGAATGATGTGTCCCTCACTGATACTGTGGCTAAGTGAAAGTATGTGTTGTTGGAAACTCTACACTACCTTGCTATTCAGGCCGTAAGAAAAGAAGCTGTCAACTTAGTGCGAGGAAAAAAAAGTAAAGGTTTAATGTCAATATTTTGGAAAAGGAACTATTTGCACATGGAAAGAAAACCACACCCATGTATTTTCTAAACATTTTCCAATATTTCAGATTTTTTTTTATTAAATTTCTTACTTGGATTACAAAATATACTGGTATATGCAAACACAAACAGATGCTTCCTCATATAAAGTCACTATGGAAAGAGAGGATAGCAAACCAAAATGAGTGTGGTACATGTAGGAGTAGGCAGGAAAATCTTAACAGAGACTTACAACACTATGAAAAATGATTCACCCTCAATGTGTGGAGACGGGAAGAGCAGAGATTCTAGTTCTGGACCTAAAGTGACCAGATAGCAAGTGTGAACAATCGGGATGGGGAATGGAGGCTAATAGGATCCTATGTAAGACAAAGCCCCAAATATCTGGACAGTCCTGATAAAAATGGGAATCTGGTCACCCAAGGACCTTAACTGGTGATGTCAAAGGTATTATCCCATAATCTTTGAAATGGTACAGCCTTCATTAAGATGGAGTTGATATAGAGAATATATGTCCTGCACCACCTGTGAAATATTGAACTTGCCTCCTCAAGTGGGGAAAATGGTCATTTGACAGATTATGTGGCTTTAAAAGAGTCAAGCGGGGAGTGGGGGTGGGGGAGAAAGATGAGATAAAAGCCTGTTGTGAGCTAGAAAGAGGGAGAAGGGAGGCTACTGGTAAGAAGCCTGAGGAGTCAGTGCTCCATAGAGAACAGGAAGAAACTCAAAGGAGCCCAGGAGGAGCAGAGCGGAGAGATAGAGCAGAGCCTGGGAGAGCTGAAAGCTGAGCTCAGAGGGTGGGCTGAAGTGTGTCTGAAGTTTGAAAGAGAAAGACCCCCAGGAAGGAAGGGTTGTGCCCAGCTTGAGGCTGGGGCAGACGACTTTTTGGGACTTCTGTACCCTGGATGGAATGGACTTTCTTTTCTGACTTAGTCAGAAGGGTCAAGTTACTGCAGCCAAATCACCGCAGCAACCAAACCAAGCTGGAGATCCAGCCTATGAGCCACACCAGGTAGGAACGCTGCTACAATATGGAAATACACAGTGAAGGCATCCAAGCAATTGTAATTCTTTTCCTGTAGCAATGCCCTGAGGAGAAAAAATCTCAGGGACAAATTTATCTATTTGTAAAACTATTTAATCTCTTTAGTGAATTGTCAGGGGAAAGGCCCAGATTTCCCTCCCACCCCTCCGCCATCATGGGCCAAAAAGCCACAAAACTTGGAAATTTCCTGTTATTACAGATTGGTTCTGATAAATTACCAAAAGGAGGAACCAAAGCTGTACAAGAACTGAGTTATAGTCACTGATAAACATCAATGTAAGACCATTACAGACACAAGGTGGGTGAGGTAATATATTTTATTGGACCAACTTCTGTTTGTGAGCAAGATGAGCTTTCGAGAGCTTTTGCTCAAAAGCTCGTCTCACTCACAAACAGAAGTTGGTCTAATAAAAGACATTATCTTACCCATCTGGTGTCTCTAATACCCTGGGACCAACACAGCTACAAAACTCCATATATTATAAGACCATGTTGTACCTGGACCTTGTTTGGTTGTGTGAAGGGGAGGGGAAAGAAGGCAGGGTACAAGAAACCATACCCATCCCCCTTCATCATAGCCCTAAAGAAACCTCAGACTTACAGGCAGACTTCCATGGGTCCAGGGAAAGTGGGAATTGTGTCAGAAGATTCTAAGTCTCCACCTTCCATGCAGAAAGGAGAACTATGCACATAAGGCCCTTTTATGTGCGTGGATCTAAAAGGATATGATGTAGGGCTTAGATTCTAAACTCTTTGTGGCAGGGACCATGTCTTTTATATGATGGCACAGTGCTTAGCACAATGGAGCCCTTGGAAACTACTAGATTAAAAGTAATTTTTAAAAAATAAAATCCATAAAATGAGCTATAATTTATTACTTTCATAGGACCTAGATTATCAGAATTATTTAATTTTAAAGTGCTGCCATTTATGCTGCATTTCATAGAATCATAGAATCTCAGGGTTGGAAGGGACCTCAGGAGGTCATCTAGTCCAACCCCCTGCTCATAGCAGGACCAACCCCAACTAAATCATCCCAGCCAGGGCTTTGTCAAGCCTGACCTTAAAAACGTCTAAGGAAGGAGATTCCACCACCTCCCTAGGTAACCCATTCCAGTGCTTCACCACCCTACTAGTGAAAAAGTTTTTCCTAATATCCAACCTAAACCTCCCCCTCTGCAACTTGAGACCATTACTCCTTGTTCTGTCATCTTCTACCACTGAGAACAGTCTAGACCCATCCTCTTTGGAACCCTCTTTCAGGTAGTTGAAAGCAGCTATCAAATCCCCCCTCATTCTTCTCTTCTGCAGGCTAAACAATCCCAGTTCCCTCAGCCTCTCCTCATAAGTCATGTGCTCCAGCCCCCTAATCATTTTTGTTGCCCTCCGCTGGACTCTTTCCAATTTATCCACATCCTTCCTGTGGTGTGGGGCCCAAAACTGGACACAGTACTACAAATGAGGCCTCACCAGTGCCGAATAGAGGGGAATGATCATGTCCGTCGATCTGCTGGAAATGCCCCTACTTATACAACCCAAAATGCCATTAGCCTTCTTGGCAACAAGGGCACACTGTTGACTCATATTCAGCTTTTCATCCACCATAACCCCTAGGTCCTTTTCTGCAGAACTGCTGCCCAGCCATTCGGTCCCTAGTTTGTAGCGGTGCATGGGATTCTTCCGTCCTAAGTGCAGGACTCTGCACTTGTCCTTGTTGAACCTCATCAGATTTCTTTTGGCCCAACCCTCTAATTTGTCTAGGTCCCTCTGTATCCTATCCCTACCCTCCAGCGTATCAACCACTCCTCCCAGTTTAGTGTCATCTGCAAACTTGCTAAGTGTGCAGTCCACACCACCCTCCAGATTGTTAATGAAGATATTGAACAAAACCGGCCCCAGCACCGACCCTTGGGGCACTCCACTTGATACCGGCTGCCAACTAGACATGGAGCCATTGATCACTACCCGTTGAGCCCGACCATCTAGCCAGTTTTCTATCCACCTTACCGTCCATTCATCCAGCCCATACTTATTTAACTTGCTGGCAAGAATACTATGGGAGACTGTATCAAAAGCTTTGCTAAAGTCAAGAAATAGTACATCCACTGCTTTCCCCTCATCCACAGAGCCAGTTATCTCATCATAGAAGGCAATTAGGTTAGTCAAGCATGACTTGCCCTTGGTGAATCCATGCTGACTGTTCCTGATCACTTTCCTCTCCTTTAAGTGGTTAAGAATTGATTCCTTGAGGACCTGTCCCATGATTTTCCAGGGCCTGAGGTGAGACTGACTGGCCTGTAGTTCCCTGGATCTTCCTTCTTCCCTTTTTTAAAGATGGGCACTACATTAGCTTTTTTCCAGTCATCCGGGACCTTCCCCGATTGCCATGATTTTTCAAAGATGATGGCCAATGGCTCTGCAATCACATTGGCCAACTCCTTTAGCACCCTCGGATGCAGTGCATCCGGCCCCATGGACTTGTGCTCGTCCAGCTTTTCTAAATAGTCCCGAACGACTTCTTTCTCCACAGAGGGCTGGTCATCTCCTCCCCATACCGTGCTGCAGAGTGCAGCTGTCTGGGAGCTGACCTTGTCTGTGAAGACAGAGGCAAAGAAAGCATTGAGTACACTAGCTTTCTCCACATCCTCTGTCACTAGGTTCCCTCCCTCATTCAGCAAGGGGCCCACACTTTCCTTGACTTTCTTCTTGTTGCTAACATACCTGAAGAAACCCTTCTTGTTACTCCTAACATCTCCGGCTAGCTGCAACTCCAAGTGTGATTTGGCCTTCCTAATTTCACTCCTGTATGCCTGAACAATACTTTTATACCCCTCCCTGGTCATTTGTCCAATCTTCCACTTCTTGTAAGCTGCCTTTTTGTGTTTAAGACGAGCAAGGATTTCACTGTTAAGCCAAGCTGGTCGCCTGCCATATTTACTTTTCATTCTACACATCGGGATGGTTTGTTCCTGCAACCTCAGTAAGGATTCTTTAAAATACAGCCAGCTTTCCTCAACTCCTTTCCCCCTCATGTTATTCTCCCAGGGGACCTTGCCCATCAGTTCCCTGAGGGAGTCGAAGTCTGCTTTTCTGAAGTCCAGGGTCTCTGTTCTACTGCTCTCCTTTCTTCCTTGTGTCAGGATCCTGAACTCGACCATCTCATGGTCACTGCCTCCCAGGTTCCCATCCACTGTTGCTTCCTCTACTATTTCTTCCCTGTTTGTGAGCAGCAGGTCAAGAAGAGCTTTTCCCCTAGTTGGTTCCTCCAGCACTTGCACCAGGAAATTGTCCCCTACACTTTCCAAAAACTTCCTGGATTGTCTGTGCACCGCTGTATTGCTCTCCCAGCAGATATCGGGGTGATTAAAGTCACCCATGAGAACCAGGGCCTGTGATCTAGCAACTTCTGTTAGTTGCTGGAAGAAAGCCTCGTCCACCTCATCCCCCTGGTCTGGTGGTCTGTAGCAGACTTCCACCACGACATTACCCTTGTTGCTCCCACTTCTAAATTTAGTCCAGAGACTCTCAGGTTTTTCTGCAGTTTCATACTGGAGCTCTGAGCAGTCATACTGCTCTCTTACATACAACGCAACTCCCCCACCTTTTCTGCCCTGCTTATCCTCCCTGAACAGTTTATAGCCATCAATGACAGTATTCCAATCATGTGAGTTATCCCACCAAGTCTCTGTTATTCCAATTACGTCATAATTCCTTGACTGTGCCAGGACTGTCAGTTCTCCCTGCTTGTTCCCCAGGCTTTTTGCATTTGTGTATAGGCATTTAAGATAACTCACTGATCGTCCTGCTGTCCCAGTATGGGGCAGGAGCCCTCCCCTCTTGCACTCACCTATTTGTGCTTCCTCCCGGTATCCCACTTCCCCACTTACCTCGGAGCTTTTGTCTCCTTCCCCTGGTGAACCTAGTTTAAAGCCCTCCTCACTAGGTTAGCCAGCCTGCTTGCAAAGATGCTCTTCCCTCTCTTTGTTAGGTGGAGCCCGTCTCTGTCTAGCACTCCTTCTTCTTGGAACATTTAACATTTCCATTGCTGTGTTATATTTAGGGTAATATATTACAGAAAACTGATGCATTAACTAGCATATCATAGAGCAATGTGGCTTTGCATTTTATGAGAGTAAGTTATTTTGTACCACACCAGCTAGTTCCCACCATGTTTTGTAATTTATACAATTGCTTCAGCAAGTTTCTAAGGGATCAAAATTTTATAAACTCACTCATTGCCAATGTGCCAAGAGATCTGTCTGAGCCAGGGCTGGCGTGCCCACTAGGTGACCCTAGGCGGTCACCTAGGGCACCCACTAGGGTGCTGGGAGCCGGGGGGCGGCTGGCTGTGGCTGCCCGCCCTCCCGGCTCTGCAGCTGAGCTGGGAGCTGGGGGGATGGAGGGTGCCTGGCTGCGGCTGCCGCACGGGTGAGCCAGGAGCCAGGGGGGCGGCTGGCCGTGGCTGCCGCACGCCGCCCGGCTCCACGGATGAGCTGGGAGCCGGGGGGGCGGCTGGCTGCGGCTGCCACATGCTGCCTGGCTCTGCGGCTGAGCCGGGAGTCGGGGGGGGGGGGTGGCGGCCGCAGCTGCCAAGAGCCGGGGGGCGCTGCGGGCGGGTGGAGGCTACCGGGTGGGGGGCTGAGCTGTGGGGGGGGGTGTTAGCTGGGCAGGGGGGCGCAGGGGGGTTGATTCGCTGCGGGGGGGGCGAGGCCTAGGGCGCGAAACTTCCTTGCACCAGCCCTGGTCTGAGCTACTACTGTTCAGAAAGAATCTCCCTCAAAATAATATATTCCCATTCAGTGCCATCTCTCATTGCCTGCTATCTCAAATCAATTAATGGAACATCAGTTCAGCGTGGGAAGGGCTTAGGCCTTGTCTACACTACAGAGTTTTGTCAACAAAAGTTATGCCAACATATAGCAACCGCTTTAATTAAACCACTATTGATTGTTCACACTGTGCTCTTTGTGTCGGCGGAGCACTTCCACACTAGCAGCTCTTGCATCGACACAAAGAACAGTGCACTGTGGGTAGCTATCCCACTGTGCAATTGGCCGCAGGGTGCTTTGGGAAGAGTTTGCAATGCCTCATGGGGCAGGTACAGCATCACATGATGCAGGTTTCTTAGTCCCATCTTTCCATGGGCATCCTACTAGATTGCCAGCCGATTTTCAACTGAAGTGTGTGTGGGGGAAGGGTGGAGAGTGTGTGACAGGGAGTGTGTGTGGGGAAGAGACAGAGACAGTGTGTGTTGGGGAAGTGTGCACATTTGGGGAGTATGTTATGGGAGAGTGAGTGTGTCAGCATGCTCTCTCTTTAAGTTCAGACAGCAGCTGGAAGCCACCAGTCCTGAGGCAGGGGGAGACGGACACCCCCACCATCAGTGCACACTCTCCTTCCCCCCTCCGCCCGCATTCCTGCTGCTGTGTTCCTAGTGCTGGAGAGAGCAGGATTTCCACATAAATGATTTGCTCTTTGTTGCCAGAGCTGAGCAGCATGCTCAGTTGTCAAAATTCCACAGAACTTTAAAAGGGGAGGACATGCCTGTATAGCTGGAATTCAGGGCAGCCGAGTTCAAAACAGTGAGCAGAGTGGTCATGGCGGGCATTGTGGGATACTGGGCGAGGCTAGTTATGGCGTCATAATGAATGGCAGCGTCTGCACTGACGCTTTGGTGCTTTAACTTTGCCTTTAAATTAAAAAGCTTTAGGCCTCTCAAAGTGATTTTATTTTGTCAGCAAAACAGGAGAGTTTTGCCAACAAAAGTAGCATTGTGGTGTGTACACCTCCGCTGTACTTAAAAGATTTAGATACTGAGGCAGCTGTATCTGCACGAGCTATAGTATACATCTATAATGGACTTGATTCATTCCTAGTGTCATGCAAGTGCTGTGATTGAGGGGAGATTCACTCCCAGAGAGGGCTGGTAGTAATTACATCACCTCCCTGGGGGCCTGATTCCTACTTCTGGAAGAGTTGGCCCATTCTGCCCTCCCCTCCCCCAAACCTCCATGGAGTGGGAACTGCAAGATGTCACCCCCCCCCCCCCCCCCGCGGGGGGAACTTTCTACTGCCCAGGCTCTGTCTTTCTCCTGGCATTACCCCACATGAAATCAAACCATGTCGGATGCATCCGACGAAGTGGGTATTCACCCATGAAAAGCTTATGCTCCAATACGTCTGTTAGTCTATAACAGGGGTCTCAAACACGCAGCCCGCGGAGTTATTTCCTGCGGCCTGCCATAGGTGCCGACTCCACTGGCAGCCAAGCTCCAAACATTACTGAGTGTTCATATTTTATTAAAACTCCTCTTTGCATTACAGTTTTAAAAAAGTTAATACATTGACTTTTAATAGCATACTATGTTACTCTTCATTTTTTTCATTTTTGACTATACTTCTGTATCATTGTATGAAAAGGGTTCAGTGATGCGGCCCTCGGGCCAATTTACTAGTTCTCATGTGGCCCTCGTGGTGAGCTGAGTTTGAGATCCCTGGTCTATAAGGTGCCACAGGACTCTTTGTCGCTTCTACAGATCAAGACTAACACGGCTACCCCTCTGATACTTAATAAAATGAGTGCTAGTCTGTTTCCCTTTATTTTCTAGGAAGTTTGCTTTCTGGTTCTCATTATGTAATGTTTCTATGTTTGGGTTATGCATATGCTAATTTGAAAGTTTACACTGAAACAATAACATCCTTTTTGTTAATTTCGTGAAAATATTTCAGTTGATCTGGCACAAACTTTTTTTTTTTCTTAAACTAAACCTTGGGCCTAAACTAGCTTGACTGTCCCTGAAATTTGTTTGTCCATAAAGGATGTTCTTGACAATGCACATAGAATATCAGGGTTGGAAGGGACCTTAAGAGGTCATCTAGTCCAACCCCCTGCTTAAAGCAGGACCAATCCCAAATTTTTGCCCCAGATCCCTAAATGGCCCCCTTAAGGATTGAACTCACAACCCTAGGTTTAGCAGGCCAATACTCAAACCACTGAGCTATCGCTCCCCATGTTTTATTATAACAGTCAATTTTGAGGGGAGTGTTCTGTCCCTAAAAATTTCCAGTGAGAAAATTCTGTTATTTTCATCATTACAACTGGAATAAAACATGAAACTGAATTTGCACAGAGATATAACAACAAAAGTTTTTTTGTTACAGTAGCACTGTTATGGGGTGCCTCTGCCTCTGAAATTACCCAGTGTGCCACACTGCCTGGCCTGTTTTTTGATCTCTTAATGATAGACCCATACTAGGTTGTTACCCTTTTAACCACAAGTGTATTTATTCCTCACTTACGAAGTATAACAATGTATTGCAGGATTACAGCAGGAGGAAACTTTCATGCAATTTTCTCTCCTCACAGCCCAGGTTCACCCTCTGAGCTTCCCCCACTGCCAATTGCCTTATTAGCTCAGCAGTTGCCACCCAAGTGTCAGTAACCCCCAGCAGAAACTGGTTAATTGGCTTCAGTTAAACCTGCATTCTTCCCAGTGCTGCAGCAACCTCAGAGACCAGGGTGCTACTAATAGTGCTCTGTCACAAGCACCAAGAGGTCTGAGCCCCCATGCGATAGACACTCTACAAACATAGCAAGATAGTTCCTGCCCCAAAAGACTTTTACAGTCTAGGAAGGAGACCTCTGAGCAGGGGCATGTACAGATATTTAACTTTGACCCTTTGGGGGGGAGGCATGTTCTGTGACTACCTGACCCTGGGAGGAGCTTGCTCTCCCCCCGTCCACCATGGCCGGAGGAGTGCTGTGCCCCCAAAGATTACTGGGGGGCCTGTGCCCCTGCTTGCCCTCCCTTGTGCACACTTCTGCCCCTGAGAGCTAGCATCTTTGACAAGATTACCGATGTAAGATTTCATTGGAACGACATAACATTCCATTTCCTGTCCCCATCCCAACAGTAACATTTCTCAGAGCTCAGACGTCCTAGCAAGACAGTCATATCCAGTATTATTCCCACATACACTAATCTCTGATCTTTTTTTTTTACAAGCTTTGGCAACATATGAAATTGTAGTGCAAGAGACAGCTGATCAAAATACAGAGAACAAAAGCATTCCACACACTAGTATTTAATGACTGAGACTCTGCCTAGAATGTCTCATAACTGAACAAATGATGGTTTCAAGAACATAGTAGTGATACAAAAATTCCATTTGTTGGGCCCACATATGCCTACCACACTGAGCATCCACACTTCATGTGAAGTCAATGGGAACTGCAAATACTTGAGACTTAAGAGACTAAATTCACAAAGGGGATTTAGGTTTTGCTCTGAAAATATCAACCAGATTGGGCCCCACAGATGACATAGGCAAGAAACATCTAGTCTGAGAATCCTGCCAGGGCTTAGGTGTGAGTTAGAGTGCTAAGCAGCTGAGCGTCATGATGACTTGGCGACTTTGTGCACGCTGACCAGTGGAAACATAGGTGCCTATGCAGATTTAGGTGCCTATAGGGTTAAGTGGCAACTGAGGGTATGTCTATCCACTGGATCAGTGGGCAGCGATCAATCCAGCGGGGGTCGATTTATTGTGTCTAGTCTAGACATGATAAATCGACCCCCGAGCGCTCTCCCATCGACTTCTGTACTCCACCCCCGCGAGAGGTGCAGGTGGAGTCAACGGGGGAGCAGCTGCTGTCGACTTACCACAGTGAAGATGCCGTGGTAAGTGGATCTAAGTACGTCGACTTCAGCTACGTTATTCATGCAGTGTTCTGATAAGATGTAACAAGTGGATAAACAGACAAACTTGGATGGGGTAGTGGTAGATGGCATGGCATCAGTAGAGATGGTTATGCTTGCATACATTAGCAGTTTCAGTAGTCCCCTTGGACCCGGGTGGCCACCGGTCTGACCAATTCCAGATGCTGTTGCTTCCATATTTACTGAGGCTATTGCATCCCTTTGGCTTCTCTGGCAGTTACTTTATTTAGCAACAGCAATTATTTTGGAATAATCCCTTTCACTTTAGCTGTGGAAACTCTCTTTGTTTCCTTTTTGACATGCTATATCAAGGAACCATTAAGGAAAGCCAAATTACATGCAATATCTGACCAATTAAACCAACTCGGCAGAGGCTGTAACGGCAATAGGAAACGAGCAGGTTTCCCCCCCCCCCCCCGGGGTTTTAAAAATGTTTAAAAACAATAGCTACTGAGGATAGAATAGCTCATAGAATTGGTATTAGGGTCTTTGTTAACTCAAGGTCAGTTAATTTGAATCTAGCCAGGGTTAACAGTGACTAAATGCCACCGTACTATGAAAAATTAGTTGATTTGCTCACTCCATTTCCAAGGACGTATAGACATTACAGAAACTCTCACCAGTTTTCACCTTGCCGGCAATCTAAGCCAGGGCTGAATGAGAAAAATGAAGTGCTCTATGTCATGGATGAGGCACACTGATAGTGCAGGGTAAGGAAATGTGTAGGGTTTAGGGCTTTTTAAACGTACTTTAAAATAGCAGCTGCATGTAAAGTTGGCCACGGGTCTAGGATTTAATAAAACAACAGAGCAATATTTGTACACTAAACCCCAAAGGTGGATCATTTATGTAGCAGAGATATTCACGTAGTGGTTCCCCTGCTGAGAATGGAATCTCACCAAAGTAGGAGAGCCAGGATCATACACTTGTTGCTTAAAGCTACTTTCGAAGATAAAGTTAAAATGAAATCCAGCGTGGGCACGTTCAGTTGGCCTTGCAGGGACCGACTGCCTGCGTTTAAGTTTGGAGGATCAGTCCTCCATAGCACAAGAAACTGAGATATAGCAAGATGACTTTGCAGAAGAAAGAGCTGGACTAGAGAACAGATCGTGGCAATGCAATCTCAGGATTTTAGGATCCCTAAAACATGGAGTTTAGGTAAATCTGCTGAATTCCATCAGTGCACTGCTGCTGGATTGGGTTCCTACATCTTCCCAAAGTTGACACTCACTCAGGCTCTCAGCAAGGAGAAGATGAGCAGGGGCATTCTCACAATTTTCCAGTTGTGTATCAATAACTCACCTTTGTCCTTTTCAGACCTTGCTACACTGGGTGGTCTGCGAATGTCACAATGTTGGTAATATCTGCAATGGGCGTTTTGCCGTTTACTTCAAAAGGGCCAGAATTTCACCCACTGTCTTTATTCCCTGACATGTCTGGTTAATGACCGCTTGCTGTTAGCCTCTGCATTGTGCGTCCACCTCACATGCTAGTTGTTCACTGGAAGTCAAATAGACCACTGTTACTCTCTTGTACTTCTGCCAACTTCCTTTCTCTTTTCCCACAGCCAGTTCAGTTCTGTCTCAGGAGCAATTTTGAGTCCAAAATACAAGTGAACATACCCGTATGTTAGAACAGGCTTCTGGCTTAACCCAAGTCCAAAGAATAAAGAGCTCTCTATTTACATTATTTTTAAATGAGGATGCCCTATCAAAGAACAAAAAATAATGAGATGTTTGAATAGCAGGGCAGGATGCCTGCAGGCAACAAAAATAAAAGCTTCACATTACATTTTTAACAATAACTAACAATCTGCATTTTTATATAACATCTTTTGTCCCAAAGGATCCCAATGTGCTTCTCAGCTTGTCTCTACAGCTTTCCTACCACTAGGGTGGAATGCAGCTGTCATTCTCTGCAAGTAACACTACATAAGAGGTTTTTTAAGAGAGGAAGGAAAAAGTAACATGTACTATTGAAATGACAGCAGGAGTTTTAAGGTCAGCAGAAAGTAATTACCCAAACTGGAATTCAGCCAGAACTCAGGGGTTAACACTTTGCAAATATGCCTGAAGAAATCACCTACACCTCCCAGGATAGAAAACTGGTACAGTGGATTAAGTGACATGGCAGCACTTCAAAGAGAAGCATATTAAAAAAAGGAAGGACTCCAGAAGTTTACTGATATTTGGTCTTTATTTTTGGAGTTTGACTGAAAACTACGGAATGGGGATGTTTACAGAACTGGGTGTGGTGAAGCAAGCATTGCTGGAGACATTTATAGGCTGATGTTATAGCTGTAAGATGACAATATTCTTTGACTTGCTATGTTCAGAGTGTCATCTCTCTCTCTTGATTTCTATTGCTCGTTCTTACTCCTCTTTGCTTTTGTTCTATTCTTTTGCATTTTCATACAACATAAAGTAATAAAGAAATTTAGTATATTACTGTCTGATGTGATGAATATGGTTTAATCCTATATTTACCGTTGTAGTTTTTTTTTATTTCCTTGTGATTGTTCTGGTTTCTGTTTTTCCCTTAATAGAATTAAGAACATTTAAAGTGCCACAGGTTCTTTATAAGATACAATAGTTTAGTACTTTTGATTCATATACTTTTCTGAAAGAGTACACCTCCAGCCACGCAGGGCCTTCTAGCATCTTTGGTTCTGGGCTCATAGTAAAGTGTGCCACCTACAGAATCAACAGCACATCTTCCTACAAAACCCTGGGCTTCCCAGGGAGCAATCACACCGCAAATAGTAGCTGTGTTTACTCAGCTTAAGATCACAGTTCCATGTGGTATGACTGCAGGTGAGATTCTTTAAATCAGTTCCAGGCTGGGACCAAATTAATAACTTAAATTGCTGTTCCCAGGCAGCAAAGAGTACAAATAAAAGCTCCAGTTTGTTAGAGAAATGGGAAATGTGACAAAAAATCATAGAGTTATCGAATGGAGGAAACAGAGTGCTACAAGGGAAATTATATTCTCTGGCATCACCACAAATTAATTAACATTAACAGTAAAACATTTTTGCCTGCATGGTAAAAAAGTCATATGTTTATAAGCTTGTTATTTTAAAAAGCAACTTTCTCATGAGAGTTAAGTATTCCAATCACATCTTACAGTTTCATATGTCCCTAAAGCCAAAAGAGAGAGAAAAGCAAAAGCTGTTAAGAGCCAGTATTGAAGCACAGCAATGCTTTTCCCTTTCAGTCCATTCATTTTTACAATTTTTTAAATCTTGAAGAGCAACATCCTGTAGTCTGATGGATGACATGTCAGAACTAATTAGGCAAACTGGGGGTGTGAACACCTGGAAGGAAGAAAAGTTGCTTGCGAATACCCCTCACCAGAACAGTTGGGAATCTGGCTGATCAAAACAAGTCACGGAGGCTTAGATCTCATCATTGCTGTCATTTTAGAATCATTCTAGAATGGATCACAGATTGCTAGTGGCTTAAAGTGCCAAACTTCTGAGAATGTATGTTGCCCTGGAGAGGTAAAGGAGAGAGCAGGGACTAAGTGAAACATGTTTGAAGATAGAGGAGGAAGCATTGAAAATATAGTACTTTTTCCCCTGAGGAAGAACATAACCCAGTGGGTTTTTATTCATTTTTGAAAGTTCTATGTCACTCTGAAGCATGGGCGGCGCCAGCTTTTTTGCCGCCCTAGGCAACGGCGGCGGGAGAGACTGCCGCCAAAATGCTGCCAAGATCCCCAGCGGCCGAAGAAGCTGCTGCCGAAGTGCCGGGGTCCTCGGTGGCAGCTTCTTTGGCTGCTGGGGATCTTGGTGGTATTTCGGCGGCAGCCTCTCCAGCCAGCGGCTGCCGAGGGACCTGAAATGCCGCCCCCACCCCCAAATCCTGGTGCCCTAGGTGCCCGCCTAGGGTCGCCTAATGGTAGTGCTGGCCCTGCTCTGAAGCATTTACATGAACATAACATATTTGAAAAGTCTTTGATTTACAAACATTAGGGCTTTGTTTTAATCTGATGGATACAGCGAGCAGGTGGGGCCGGGAAGCAGAAGATAACATTGAAATAATTATGCTAGTGTATTAAGCAACAGTGTCACAGCGTCCACTCAACACTGGAGTGCCTTCTCCTGGTTGCTCTGGGAATTAGCTCTACCAGGCCCATGCCCCTTCCTGTGGTTGTACTCTGTCTCTCTCTCACACCGTGGCCCCTCTCTTGCTCCAGGAACTGCAGCTTCCTCTTTGTGACTCAGCCCTCCAGCCAAATCACTATGTGGTTTCCCCTTCCAGGGTACCAAAAGCCTCCAATATAAAATGGCAGTTTTCTCTTGATGACTCTAATGGTGCCACTCCTCCAGTGTCTGGTAGGGGAACCCAGGCCAATCCTCTACTCCAGGTTCCAGTGTAGGGACCCTATCTAGTAACGGTGGCCTGCTCACCCCCAGACCATGTGTCATAACCAGGATGTGGGTGGTGTGACCTAGTGGTCAAAACAGGAGCCAGGCCAGGCAGTCAGCGTCCAAGACAGGCCAGAGCGCAAACTGAGAGCTGGGCATCAGGAGGCAGGCAGGGTCAGGTTACCAGGAGACAAACTCGAGGACAGAACCACAGATGGGTAACCAGAGTTGGGTGAGTCAGGATAGCAGGGAGTCAAGTCAGGGGAGCAGGAATGGAAGCACAAGGCACACAGACCAACACAAAGTAGATACCAGTTGCAAGGACAACTTCCTGTTCCTGTGCTGGGTTTAAACAGGGGCTGTGGACCAATCAGGGCTCCCAGAGATCTGCCAATCAGCTCCTAGGACTGGGGCCCTCAGTCTGGGTAGCAGGATGGACCTGGCTAGTGCCATATTGTCCTATGGACCAGGGTTCAAGACCTGTGGTCCCTGATGCCATGTTGCTCTTCCCCTGGATTCCTTCCTACAGTCTAGCTCCCTTCTCTGGGTTTACCAGCCCACATTTCCTTCTCCCCAGAAGCAACCGCAGGGTGCCTGGCACTGTAACCCCAAATACACCTTCCTTCTCCCAGAGAGTGACTACTTCACTTGCTGCCAACTTCCTGTTTTTATAACCCAGCCCCACTCTCCCCAGCTGGACTTCATCAGCAATTAGGCCTTAGCGTGCCTTTGCTTTCCTCCAGGTGCAGCCTATAGGATAATTGGCCCAATTTACCCCTTCAGGCCTTGTGTGGGGTGGACATCCCATATCAAGCAGTCACAGCAGGAGTAATTATTTCACGTATTCAAATGTACAGAAGGGGAATAAGTATGTAGGGCAGGGGAAGGATGTTCTGGCTGATCTCAGTCCTGGGGGAGATTGAGGACTACTCATCTGCAGCCTTCCCGATATGGGTCTGTTTTTGCTCCCATATGGCAAAACTCCCCTTGACCTTAATAGGGCAGCACTGAGCACTCTGAGCACTGCTCCTGGGGGTTCTTTATCTTTTCTTCTTTGTTGTTAGTGTTAAATACCACCACCAATTTATTTGGTTTCAATATGGTTTTAACTCTAATCTTTTGGCAAGGTATTTTATCTAAGGTCATCAAGTCCCATTTACCAAGGGCTCTGAGGTACATATGATGTAAACAAGCAAATGCATTGGCTGTTAACCATTACATTGCACAATATAATTTGATAAAAATGTTAACAGTAATCAGTCCAAATAATTTTCTAATGAACTTTCAATAAGTATTACTCTTTATTTGTCAAACCTCTTGCAGCCATCTCCACATTCAGAGTGTATTAGCAGAAGGTAAAGGGGTGTTTGTTACAAGTTTAGCAGACTTGCCATTTTATTTACCAGTTTCATTTATCTTTTGCCAAGGTCCATACAATTAAACAATGTGTTCTATATATGATAAGGTACACAACATAAAAAAACAGAGGAGGGAAATATACATTTCCTGGCTGGGAAGCTGTTGCACATTTAGAACCAGGAAATAAAAAAAATGTATAAGGATGAATTTCCTTGGCTTCCTCTCTCTTTCTCCAAATAAATCACCAAAAGCAAAATGGTGGTCCCATTTGCCATTGATGTCTATGAGATCAGGATTTGGCCCTGTGACCTACTGTGAATCTGCTCTCAATGTGAATCTACCTGCTCCAATAACTAACACGTATATTATAACTTAAAATGATATAAATTGTGCTCTTGACATATCAATCTACATTTGGTGAGATGCAGAGAACAGAATGGATCACAGCGCTGATAAGGACAACCAAAATATAATATCTACTCGCACTTATGTAAGGGTCCAGAAAACAAAGCCCAGCAGTTTATTCAGGTGGCCATCACTCCAAACTGCAGTGTCCTTAGACTTGACAAAATTAGATTGTTTTAATATAATTTTGATAGATAATATTGATGTTTAATTGTAAGCATTTTTGTAATCAATTTAAATTTTCACAGTTCTGCAAAGTTGTTGGAAGGGAGTGTTTAACATTACATGTAAACATATATACTATAAGATCTGAAGCAGCATTTTTCTTATTTTGCCTATGTGTAAATTTTGATTATTATCTATGAAAATATTTTTAATTAGTTTGTGTGTGTATGGTGAAATAGATGTTTCCCAACATTTACCCACAAAAGCCTAATCCTTCCAAGTCTAACTATCTTGCATACAGAATCGGACAAAAAAACCGTGCTTCAGGATGGGTTTGGTCACAGGGATCCCCTTGTGACTGTCACCTGATGTGCTGAAATTACCTCTGAGCCCATTTTCCCTGCCAGCTTGGGACTCCAGAACCCTGCTTTGTTGAGCCAGACATGCTAGCCTGCTGCAACACTGACTCAGGGTCTGGGCCACGCTCCCAAAGTTGCAGACTTTAACCAAAAATAGCTCAGTAGGTTACCTCTCTAGCACCCAGACACCCAGTTCCCAATGGGATCCAAACCCTAAATAAATCTGTTTTACTCTGTATAAAGCTTATACAGGGTAAATTCATAAATTGTCCACCCTCTATAACACTGATAGAGAGATATGCACAGCTGTTTTATCCCCAAGTATTAATCACTTACTCTAGATTTATTAATAAACAAAAGTGATTTTATTAAATATAAAAAGTAGGATTTACGTTGTTTCAAGTAATAACAGACAGAACAAAGTAAGTCACCAAGCAAAATAAAGCAAAAACATGCAAGTCTAAGCCTAATACATTAAGAAACTTACAGGTAATATCTCACCCTCAAAGATGTTCCAATATGCTTCTTTCACAGACTAGACTCCTTTCTAGTCTGGGCCAAATCCTTTCCCCTGGTACAGTCCTTGTTAGTTCCAGCAGACATCTCAGGTGGTAAGCAGGAGTTTTCTTATGACTGGCCACCCCTTTTGTCCTGCTCCACACCCTTTTACAGCTTTGGCACAAGGCAGAAATCTTTTGTCTGTACTTGTCCCCACCCCCGCCTCATCAATGGAAAAGTACAAGGATTAAGATGGATTCCAGTATCATGTGAGGTGGTCACATGTCACTGTAAGACCCCTAGTCTCCATTCTTCCTGGGTTAGCCCACAGGTACCCAGGAAGGTTTGCAGGTAAATAAACCATTTACAACCAATTGTCCTAGTCAATGGGAGCCATCAAGATTTTAAATGGCCCGAACTTTGCATAAGTGTTTTTAAATGGACCAGACAAGATTTTAATGGCCCACACTTTTCATAATTACAATAGGGCCTCAGAGTTATACTTCATATTTCTAGCTTCAGATATAAGAATGATACATGCATACAAATAGGAGGAATATGTTCAGTAGTTTATAACCTTTGTTATGATACCTTACAAGACAGCGTTTGCATAAAAGCATATTCCAGTGACATCATATTTACACTCATAAGCATATTTCCATAAAACATATGGAATGCAATGTCACAATTATCTATGTTAATATTTTTAATTAGTTTGTGTGTGTATGGTGAAATTGATGTTTACCAACATTTACCCACAAAAGCCTAATCCTTCCAAGCCTAACTACCTTGGCTACAGAATCAGAGACAAAACAGTGCTTCAGGTTTCTATGGGTATATCTACACTGAAGCTGAGGGGGTGTAATTCCCAGCTTCGGTAGCTGTTCACATAAAAATAGCTGTGAGGCTGTGGTGGCATGGGCAGTGGGACAGGCTTGCTGCTGAAGTAGGATCTTCCACAGGGTTGTACTCAGATGGCTAGCCCAAGATGATGCCCTTGCTGGTGTGGCCACCTGCTATTTTTAGCATGTTAGCCAGAGCTGGGCTAGCACACTGACATCCACACAAGATGGGAATTAGATCTTCTAGCTGCTGTGTAGACATAGCCTATGGAGGCTAACCAGTTGCACCTAAAAATGATCATTTTTTCTTTATAACCCCAAATGGCTTAAAATGGTTAGGAGCAATAGCTTTGATTTTTCGAACTTTTAGTGAGTATACAGGTTTTTTTCCTTCAAAGCCTGTTTGGACCCATCTGAATACCAAAAAAGAAATATGAATTTGCCATAAATGAGAGAACTATAATGCAAAATTCATATGGTCCTGCTGATTCACTTCAGTCAGTTAGTTGGGTCTCTCTAGTTTCCCACAGAGGTTTGCAGCCTGCTGTACTTTACCTTTCCTGCTTTCAGTCCATGTTGCCTCAGGAATACTTTTGTACATATTTCCCCAGACAATTATGCTGCATAGTGTGTCTGGAAGCAGAGATTTGTCTTTTTGCCTCCCTGAATCAGACTTTCCTGCAGGAAAGCCAGATGCAACTGCAAGATGTAATTACATGGCCAAAAATGAGAAACACAGAAACACTGAACTTGTTCATGTGAAACGTCTCTCCTTCTCCTCTGGGAGTATGTTTATGCAGTTTTACAATTCTCTGGAAAAGCAAAACTACAGTGTGCAATTCATGTATCATCCCAATGGCACATGAAGACTACTGTAAATATTACTTTGGGCAAATATTTATTTTATTAATTTGTATTGGACTCTCCTTTTTGATATCTGGGCACCTCATGGAGATTTAAAATGAGCAACTGTTGTATCAATTGGCAGGACCATCCCTAGGGGGGTGCAGGGCCTGGGACATAGGCACCGAGTTTCTAATCTGCCAGGGGGTGCTCCGCCCTGATTCCACCCTGGCCGCACCCCCACTCCACCCTTTCCCCCAAGGCCTTACCCCTGCCTTGCTTCTTCCCACCCCTGCTCTGCCCCCACCCTGCCTCTTTCCACCCCCGCCCTGCTCCTACCCCACCTCTTCCCTGCCCAGTTCCGCCCCCCGAGCGCGCTGCACCCTCGCTCTTCTCCCCTCCTCCCCAGTGCCTCCTGATGCCACCAAACATCTGATCATGGCAGGTGGTAGGTGCTGAGAGGGAGGGAGAGATGCTGATTGGCAGGGCCTGCCAGCGGGCAGGAGACACTGAGGGGAAGGGGAGGTTCCAGTAGGGGGGCTGCTCCTCACCTCCCCCCCCCCGCCCACTAGCCACTCGCCTACCCATTCGCCTCCTCACCCCGTCCACCTCCTCAGAATTTTATCAAAGTGCAGGGCCCCCCAAAGCATGGGGCCCAATGCGGTCACCCCAATTTGCTGTACCCAAGGGACAGTTCTGTCAATTGGTACAGTTCTTGCCTTTACTATCCCCACCCACTCTGGGTACGTCTGCACAGTGAGTGGCACACCACAGTAGTGAGTCTTAGAGCTTGGGTCGACAGACTCAGGCTCCTGGGGCTCATGCTATGGTGCTATAAATAGCTGTTTAGACATTGTGGCTCAGCTGGATCTCTGGCTCTGAAATATGGGCATGGGCGGGTGGGTATCAGAGCCCCAGTTTCAGCATGAGCCTCAACGTCTACAGAGCTATTTTTAGTGCCATACCATGAGTCCCGCAAGCCTGAGTCTGTTGACCTGTGCTCTGAGACTCACTGCTATAGGCTGTGTAGATGGAAGTGGGATAACATTATGTGCCAAATAAAGAAAAAGCTAGAGAGAACAAATGGCATCATGAACCGAATCCTGTAAATTGCCAAATGTGGACTTTGGCAAGCCACAGTCCGAAATGAATTCCTTCAACAAGAACATCTTCCCACCTTAGGGACAGAAGGTAATTGCTGCGATGCGACATATAGGATATGTCTACATTGCAATGTAAGTCTGGTATCAGACTCAGTCTCAAGCCTAATCTCCCCTTCCATCCACACACACATTGTACAAACCCAGGGCTGGGACCCAGGGTCAGGACCTTGTCCAGTTGCAGGATCTCAGCCCAGGTCAAGCTTTAACCCTGGGTTCAAGCCCTATTGCTTTGCAGTATAGATACAGCCCTACTTGACTCAGGTCCTGGGGGGGTGGGGGGGGTCTTCCAAAAAGTATCCCATAATCCCATGGGCCAACTTCCTTTTTCCTCTCTGTCCCAAGAATCTTGAATCTATTCGATTGGAAACGGAAGCAAATACCCTTTGTGTACTGCAGCAGCTCAGAGAGTTAGCGTTAATCCTTCCATTGTCTTCTGACCACTGAGCTGCAAACACACCATCAGAGAACCTTCTTTGTTTGCAATGGATACTGAACAGAAGAAGCCGTTTGCAAAGTGTGATGCTTCATGGTCACAGGAGCACAGCCTGATTTTTTGTAAATCTCTGGTGCAAGGCCATCAAAGCTGTGGACTTTAGGGAGAGTACCAGAACGACCATGCATACAAGCAAATAGGGAAGAAGTTGACAGCTTTGCAAATGTATTGGACCAGTGACCAGCGCAGGGAACACATCAAGTGTTCCCAAGGACCAGAACCACACCCCGGACAACTTGCTGATATTGTGCCTGTTTTATGAGGAGTTTGACCAGGTGCTGGGCACTGAGTTCAGCATGGAGCCAACCAAGGTGTGTGATGACCTCGTCAGCTGGGATGGTGCCCTGCTGGCACCAGAATCCAGCATGGGGACTGATGGGTGCCAGCAGCAGGCACTGAGTGTGGACAATGAGGTCACTCTGTTGCTGAAAATGGTTCGAGAGCAGGCTATGGAGCAGGAGTAGGAACAGAAGGAGCAGCAGCAGCACATTCTGGGATCATACACTGAGGAGATGGGGCACCCCTGAGGAACATCCCTCTGTGGGTGCTGCAGCAGACACAGACAGGACAAAAGCCGCCTTTAAGCCTGGTAAGTTTACACATCAATTTTAATGTTCATTAATACAGCAATGGGAAGGATTTCCTCTCCATGAACCAAAGCAAAAGTTATGAGAAGCCCCTGCTAGTTCTGCTAATGGTGGATTGTATACCAGCAACCTGGCTCCCCCCCACCACATGGAGATCACCTTTAAAGTGTAGTTTTACTGGAAGGGCACAGATTTTTGCTAGGGCCATTCCTGTTTCTTAAAAATAATAACCTTACATTGCTGTGCCTGTAAGTATGCGACTCTGTAACCATTATATCGAGCCACCTGGAAACAGTGAACTGTGCCTGTGTGTTTGGGGAAATGTGTTTCAGTCACAAATCTAGATCATTTCAGCTAGAGGTGGTCCATGAAGTCCATAGGTGACAAAATCATTTGTCCCAAATATGACTGTGGGTTGAAATTTTGTCCAGAAATGTGCTGGGGTGCGGAGGAGGGAGGCTGTTGATTTCTGACTGTTTGCATGCAGTCATAACAAGGTAAGCCATGTGGAACCTAATGCAGCATCCTGTTGATTCCCTCATGAATTCTGACTCAATGCTAGGTGCTCATAGCTGCGAACTTTACCTGAAGCAGGAACTCCAGGTAGCTAGTCACATTTCAGGGAAGGACATGTTTTCCAGGGCCACCTCAGTAGCTGACCAGCTCACACCACTCATAGATGTGCTGTTCAGTCACTGTATGTGTGAATACTTCTGTGACATACACTGCAGGTTTCCCTCTAGCAGCTTGGAATAACATCTCCCTTTGCCGGTTGGGCATCACAAGAACGGTTATGTCCTCCAAAATGTGGAAGGCCTGAAATCATAGAAACAACTTTTTGTAGCAGAGACACTGATAGCAGCCCTGCCTTCCCACCCCCGCCCAAACCCAAGTCGTTGTGCAATTTTCTAAAATCAAAAAAGCAGCTTTGCATTTTTAACTTATCATTGTGCCTGCAATTCTTTCACTGCAATTAACCAAGCTGTGTCCAGGGAGCTTCTGTGGTCTGAAGTATCCTCCTCACAATATTTGGAAATTCAGTTGTAAAAGTATCATTTTATATCCTTGACATTCCACAAGGATTTTTTTCTGTGTTCCTGCAGTGGACTATTTGAGACAATAGCCCTCTGTGCCTTATCCTGTTCCAGGCCCCACAACGTCTACTGACTGCAGTACTTCCATAGCTCACTCACACTGCAGTAGAAGCCTGTGGCAATGTGCCTTCCAGGACTGTTCCAAGAGGACATATTCCCATGACAAATTTATGGGTGCAGTTCAGGACAGGGCCAACAAACAGGTCCAATACCAAAATCAGAGGGCCTTGTGGCTAGAGGAAAGGCATGGTGAGAGGCAAGTCTCAGGCGGGCTGGACCGCTTGAGGATGGGGTTTCAGCATGGGAGCAGGCACTTGCTTTGCAGTTCTTAAGGGAGGAGGACAGAGCTCAGCAGAAAGCTGTTTGAGTGGCTCGTATCACTAGTGACTACAAGAATAGCAGCTCTTGCTGCATCACCCACACCAAGGCCTGAGTCACCTGCATGCTATCCTATGCTTCAGTTCAGAAGGCTCCAGGTCTGGTCCCCTGAGCATCGGGGCCAGGAAACCTCACCCATCCAGCCCTCCATACGGTGGATGCTGCACTTTGTTTTTATTTGTTTTCTCCTGTAAGCTTCTAATGTTCCTGGTGTTTTGGTGTGGTAATAGCAGCTGGCCTGCCTGGGAATGGGTGAATGTTATTCTTTTCTAATACACGTTTATAAACAAGGATTTTTTATTTCATCAGGAAAGTGTATTCATATCACATCATACAATGTGTATTCAAAATAACAAAGGTAAACACATGATCGGGGATAGTCAGGAATTAATATCCAAAGAGTATCCCTCAATACAGTTATGTATAGCAATTCATACTTCAATCACTTCTTTACATCAGTCCATACTGAGAATAACCCCACCCCTTTCATAAGTGGTCATGTCATTCATAAGTATATTGCATGGCACTAAAATTCCACACCCCTCCCCAAGCACCTCTCTCCCCAAAATCAATGAGCCCCCATACTACACCCTCTAGAAGCACACTCTAAGGGTACGTCTATACTTACGCGTCCGGTCGGAGGCGCGGGATCGATGTTCTGGGTTCGATTTATCACGTCTTGTCTAGACGCGATAAATCGAACCAGGAAGTGCTCCGCCGTCGACGCTGGTAATCCAGCTCGACGAACGGAGTAGGCGGAGTCGACGGGGGAGCCTGCGCGCCGCGTGTGGACCCCGTGTAAGTGCTTTTTCATTCGAACTAAGATAGTTCGACTTCAGCTACGTTATTCACGTAGCTGAAGTCGCGTATCTTAGTTCGAATTTCAGGGCTAGTGTAGACCAGCCCATAAAGACACTATTCCCCCTCTTCCATTGGGCCATGCAAGTTCATAATGTGGGAGCACAAAGCAATCCTAACTTCTGTTTCCAGGGTGCATCCAGCTCCAGTTATGGTAGGTGGACAGTTTGGAAGACGGTACTGATTCAGCGGCACCTTGCTGTCATAAGTCGATTCACGGAGGAACGGCTCACATCTGATCTGCCAAAAGCTCATTCAACAACCATTCTACATCTGCTCCTAGTGTAATTAAAGCTTCTTTTGCCAGGGCCTCTAAAATCAGGGTATGGTTTCATGAGCGAAGGCAAAAGGGGGTATGCAGGGTCAGGGGATACTAGTACCGTGTTTTGTTGACAATAAATGTGGCCTGGTGCCTTAATGGATCTTGTGGTCATTGGGTGGTTCGCTTGAGGTCTGCTGTGCCGACTGTCTGCACAGCACAGCACACAGGGAGAACACACACACTCAGCCAAACATCTAACCACATAGGGGCCCCTACGTGACATCTACCTACATCCTGTAGACAAGGAGATACAAATGCATGTTCCCACCATTTCTCATATTACACAATTGTGATTCCTACAGATCACTGTATAGTCTTGTCCCCCTCCCCTGCTTAATGACCTGCTGAGATTTGGGAAATACAGTCTCTGATCATAGAATATCAGGGTTGGAAGGGACCTTAGGAGGTCATCAACCCCCTGCTTAAAGCAGGGCCAATCCCCAATTTTTGTCCCAGATCCCTAAATGGCCCCCTCAAGGATTGAACTCACAACCCTGGGTTGAGCAGGCCAATGCTCAAACCATTGAGCTATCCCTCCCCCCAATAATTGTGATAATTGTGTTGTCAATGTGATTAGAGCACCATGTGACTAAAATTAAACGAATTTCAGACAAGGGCAAAACACACCATTGCATTGGCCGGGAATCGAACCCGGGTCAACTGCTTGGAAGGCAGCTATGCTCACCACTATACCACCAATGCATTTGCTGAGTGTTACTCTCCTAGGTGCTACTTGGGCAAGCAAAATGACTCATTCCCACACAGCAGGATGAACAGGCAGGAGGCAGCCTGTCAGCTCTGAGCCAAGACACGTTCCCAGACCCAGGGTGACTGAAACATGGAAAAGGGCCTGGGGAGCATCTCTGGCTTCAGCTCTTTTGGGGGTAGATGAACTGAATGCAGCCACCAAGCCTGGGTCTCTCCCTAGGGAATAAAGCTTCTGTTAAAAATATTAGGGCCATGTCTACCACATAGCTATGGTACTGTAGCTATGTTGGCATAATGCTATAGTATAGACACACCCTACAGTGATGGAAGGGGCTGGACACTGTAGCTCAGAGCCAGGGGACTAGTCACTGTCCCCCTGCTCTGAGCCAGGCTCCTCCCCATGAACCAGGCAGGGACAGCTATAGGAATGGGCTGCAGCCGACGTGGACTCCCTGCACAGCAGCAGCTGCTCTGGGCCTGGGATTGTCACAGCCAGAGCAGGACTGCCGGGGCAACTGAGACATGACCAGCCCCTGCCCAGGGCTCTGCCTCACTGCACAACCCCAAATCTGTGCCTCTCCCTGCAGCAATGGTGACCCTGGACCCTGATGTGACTGATCCCCATCTGCGAAGGACAAAGGAGCAGGTTCTCCTCTCCACTCCAGCCATCTAACTGCTCCCCTGCGTGCTGGGCTAGGAGGAAGTCACTGCTGGGAAATGTCATTGGTAGGTGGGGACAGGGGAAGTGACTGGGCCTGAGGTGACCCCAGGGAGTGTGTGTGACAGTCTATTCATCCGTTTACTGGACAATGTCAAAGTTTGTGCAAAGTATGCCTTGTAAGATATCATTTAAAAGCTCATAATTTGCTGATCATTATTGTCCTGGTAAAATATGTCTGGCAACGTTGTATATGAAGTTATACGATTCTACTGCATGATATTACTAAGACAATTCTGGAGGATGGTCCCAAACAGAGACAAAAGACTAGCCAACGCCCCAGCCAGATGAAAACAAGATCACCTGAGGAAGTGGCCATTCATCAGCAGGAAAGAGGGCATGGGCAAAAATCTGCATGGACAAAGAGCAAGACTGACTACATTTCAAGAGGTCACTAGGGAGTGTGGGATATGGTTGGTTTGACTCAGGTCTGAGTGCTGTGGTGTGGATGCCAGAGCCCCAGGTTTGAGCATGGGTTAGAAAATTCTTAAAATAGGGTTATAACAATCAGTGTAGATGCTCAAGCCCTGGATTCTTTAACCCAGGGTCAGCTGACTCAAAGTCCACTTGGCTTACTTTTCAGTGTAGCCATACCCATAGGAATCTTAGAGATAGCCAAGTCCCCAGCATTCGGGGCTTTATAGATGATAGCTAGAGCTGTATGGGAACTGGAGTTTCCATTTCATGGGAACTGGCATTTTCATTTTATGGGGCGTTCCATGATTTCAAAATTTGTTTTAGTTTGGAATTGGAATGAAATGTTAATTTCTGAAATCTCCTGTTGGTATAATGTGTATAATAAACCAAACACTAGGGCAGTGGTTCCCAAACTTTAATAACCTGTGAACCCCTTTCATTAAAATGTCAAGTCTCGCGAACCCCCTCCTAAAAATGAACATTTCCAGGGATTTTCTCCTTTACCTGAGTATGAATTATAAAAGCAGTGATCTTGGAAATATAATTTTTTTTATGACATGCTTATTACACACTATTTATTATTAATTATTATTTATCATTACAGTATGTTTATTGCATTATGAAAACGGCAACACTCTTCCAAGATCTCACTTTCGTAGCTTGTATCACTTTGAATAAGCCGGTTAAAGAGAAAGCTCCTATGTTTCATCAAGGAGTATTAGATATGAAACAGCATGAAAGTATTTAAGAAGCCAACTCAAATAGTTCCTTCTACACAAGTATTCAGGTCTTGAGCAGTCTAGGCAAACAACACATGTTACAACAAAGCTTAAACTTGTTCATCATCATAATTTTAAAAACAATACTAGCTGCCTATTTAATTTTAAAAACAGCAAAAAATATCCACCTTCCTTTCCATGTCTTATAAGGAGTCTTGAAGTTTAAATCTCCTCAGTGTGATAGATACGTTTGCTTTGATCTGCTTAGCTTTTGGAAGTCCAGTGGCTCCAGGCTGCTGGCCCTGTGCGGCCCGGGGTCCCTAGGGACAGTTCTGTCTGCCATTAGGGAATTGTTTCCCAAGAACCCCCTGTAACATTTCACGAATCTCCAGGGGTTCACGAACCCCAGTTTGGGAACCACTGCACTAGGGGGAGAGGGCAAAGAGTGAAACAAGTGTTTCATTTTGGTTTTGCCCATTACTGGCAGGAAGTGGGAGGCCTGCAGAACCATGGAAGACACATAAGTGTGTTGTCTGAATAAAGACTGTTAATACCTAAATAAGCTGCCGTTTGTGTGGTTTAGAATGCAACATATGGCAACGAAGTGGAGCTGAACTTATAAGAACAAAAATGAGAGAGAAAGAAATAGTTCTGGGAAGAGGCGCCGGAACAGGGGGGGTTGTGAGGACCATGGCGCCATCACTTTTAAAAGTGGGAGGGTTATGCCCTCTCACTTTTTATCAGCTCTAAGGGTGAGTGACGGGGGGAGGGGATGGAGAGGAGTGAGCGGACGGTGGGGTTTTGGTGGGAAGAGGCAGTGCAGGAGCTGGACCTTAGGGGAAGGGGTGGTACAAGGGCAGAGTCTTGGGGAAGGGGTGATGCGAGGGTGGAGGTTCAGGTGGAATGGATGGCATAGGGGCAGGGCCTCAGGGAGAATGGCAGTGCAGGGGTGGGGCCTCAGAGAAGGAGAGGTGTGGTGGGGGCATGGTTTGGGTGCTGATGGCCCCCCCACGTTTAGGGTGTTTCCACTGCTCCTGCTGGGAAGACATCTGTAAGTAAAGCCTACAAATTAGGGCTGTCAAACGATTAAAAAAAGAATCACGATTAATCGCACTGTTAAGAATAAAATACCGTTTATTTAAGTATTTTTTGATGTTTTCTACATTTTCAAATATATTGATTTCAATTACAACATAGAATACAAAGTGTACAGTGCTCACTTTATAATTATTTTTGATTACAACTATTTGCACTGTAAAAAGACAAAAGAAATAGTATTTTTCAATTCACCTAATACAAGTACTATAGTGCAATCCTTTTATCATGAAAGTTGAACTTACAAATATAGAATTATGCACAAAAATACAGCATTCAAAATTAAAACAATGTAAAGTTTTAGAGCTTGCAAATTCACTCAGTCCTACTTCTTGTTCAGCCAATTGCTCTGACAAACAAATTTGTTTACATTTGCAGGAGATAATGCTGCCCGCTTCTTGTTTACAATGTCACCTGAAAGTGAAAAGAGGTGTTTTCATGGCACTGTTGTAGTCGGCGTCGCAAGATATTTACATGCCTGATGCACATACTTCAACCACTATTGCAGGGGACATGAGCCCATGTTGATGACGGGTTCAGCTCGAAAACTATCCAAAGCAGTGTGGACTGATACATGTTCATTTTCATTGTCTGAGTCAGATGCCAGCAGCAGAAGGTTGACTTTCTTTTTTGGTGGTTGGGGTTCTGTAGATTCCACATTGAAGTGTTGCTTTTTTAAGACTTCTGAAAGCATGCTGCCTACCTTGTCCCTCTCAGTTTTTGGAAGGCACTTCAGATTCTTAAATCTTGGGTCGAGTGCTGTAGCTATCTTTACAAATCTCACATTGGTACCTTCTTTGCATTTTGTCAAATCTGCATTGAAAGTGTTCTTAAAACAAACAACAACATGTGCTGGGTCATAATCCGAGACTGCCATAACATGAAATAAATGGCAGAATGCAGATAAAACAGAGCACGGGAAGTACAATTCTCCCCTAAGGAGTTCAGTCACAAATTTAATTAACACATTGTTTCTTTAACTAGCGTCATCAGTATGGAAGCATGTCCTCTGGAATGGTGGCCGAAGCATGAAGGGGCATACGAATGTTTAGAATATCTAGCACGTAAATACCTTGTAATGCTGGCCACAAAAGTGCCATGCAAATGCCTGTTCTCACTTTCTGGTGACGTAAATAAGAAGAGGGCAGCATTATCTCCTGTAAATGTAAACAAACTTGTTTGTCTTAGCAATTGGCTGAACAAGAAGTAGGACTGAGTGGACGTGTAGCCGCTGAAGTTTTACATTGTTTTGTTTCTGAGTTCAGTTATGTAACAAAAAAATCTACATTTGTAATTTGCACTTTCAGGACAAAGAGATTGCAATACAGTACTTGTATGAGGTGAATTGAATAATACAATTTCTTCTGTTTATCATTATTACAGTGCAAATATTTGGTTTATACACTGTGATTTCAATTACAACAGAGAATACAAGATATATATGAAAATGTAGAAAAACATCCAAAATATTTAATACATTTAAATTGGTAGTCTCTTGTTTAACAGTGCAATTAAAACTGTGATTAATCATGATTAATTTTTTAAATCGCGAATAATATTTTTGAGTTAATTGCGTGAGTTAACTGATTAATCGATAGCCCTACTACAAATACTTACAAACACAGGGGAAACAGCTGCAATGTTTGGGACAATTTCACCATTTAATCTGCAACAAACTTGCAAAGAACACTATGAAAAATTATCTTATTTTTTCACAGCTATTGATATTACAGATGAAGGTAAGGAGAAAGCTACCATATTTAGTAGTGTAGGTGCCAAGATTTACAGGTTAACGAGAAACCTGTTAATCCCTGAAAAACTTGGAGATACATCTTTTGATGAGCTTGTAAATTTGTTAAAAAAAACCCCCAGTGAAATATTAGAAAAATTTAAGTTTCACTCTCAGTCAAGGAAAGTAGGGGAGATGATAGAGGAATTTGTGGCAGAACCGAGAAAGCTCTTTCAAGATTTTAATTATGGTGTGACCCTGACAAAAATGCCAACAGATTAGTTTGTGGCATTAACGATGACAAAATGCAAAGAGGTTATTGTCTGAACCAGAGTTAACATTTGAAACAATTCTGAAATTGGCCCATGCTATGGAATCTGCAAATAAAAATGTACAGGATTTACAAACACAGGCCACAAGAGCCTGAGGAGATGGAAATTGCACACAGGAAACACAAAAATGCACAACATTTCAAGGCAACCCAGGAAACAGATCCAATCAACCAACAGACCGTGTTACCATTGCGGAAGCAAACAGGGTCTCAGTGGGTTGCAGATTTAAAAATGAGAAATATCACATTTTCAGGTTGACAGGGCACATTCTAAGAATATGTTGAAAGAAAACTGGGAAAACAGACTCACAAAACCATGATAAAAAGCAGCCTCATAGTCATGGTACTTTTCAGGTACTTGAGGAGGAAAATAGTGAGAAAGAAGATGAGGAAGTAGCTTATACTATCTATAATATAACTGAAATAAATATACTGTAGGGTACCATGGAAGATTGTGTTATGGCATAGCAAGGGTGTTTTTGCTTTCTCATGCTAGTCAGGGTGTTTTTGCTTTCTCACACTCTTTTAGCGGCCAGCCACTGTAGGTCATGGCCGGCCAGCTGCAATCTGTTTTGAGCTAATTAAAATAGCTTTTGCTTTGCATGGCCTTGAGCCAGGAGGCGCCGGGAGGCGGCTCCTGCTTGCTTATGTATGAGATGTTTGTATATAATTGTATGAGTCCGGCCCCATTTTGGACTCTGTACCAGGCCCGAACTTCGGTGATCTGGGTTCCCCGTCTCCGTGACAGCAATGCCAGGAGTCCCCATTGCGGATGTGTCACTTTGCCTTCAATAAAGCCAATAACTCACAGAGTGTGTGGGCCTCATTCTTGCAGAGCACCCTGGGTAGGCCCGCAGCCTCCCACGAACGTAACATATACCTAAAGTAGGTCCCATTCATAATGGGCTGCCTGTAAACGAAAAAAGTACAATTTGAGCTCAACACAGGATGTAATGTAACAATTATAAGCCAGAAACGTAGGAGACCTTGTGGAAAGATAATGAACCACCTCCACAGCAGAAATATAGGATAAAATTAAAAGCATACACTGGAGAAACAGTAAAGATATTGGGAGCCACCAATGTCAAAATATGCCACCAGAGCCACGTAAGACATCTATTGTTTGCCAGTGATCACAGGCACTGGCTTTAACTTGCTTAGTAGAGGATGGTTGGCTGACCTTTCACTGGACTGGAAGGAAAAGTGCCTCACTGGAAATCAAATGATGATCTAATTCTGGAAACTGTTTTAAATACACATAAGGAAGTATTTAAAGATGAATTGGGCACTTTAAAAGGCACTACTGCTAAAATCTACATAAACCCAAATGTTACATAAACTGCAAAGGGTCATCATTTCAGACAGGAACTGTACCCTGTGCCACAAAACAAAAAGTTGAAATTCAGTTAAAAAGACTACAAACAACTAGTGTAAAGTTTTCTGAATGTGCTGCACCAATAGTGACGGTGTTGAAGCCAAATGGCTCTGTATGTATATGTGGTGACTATAAATTGACTGTAAATAGGGTCTCACAATTAGAACAGTACCCAATTCCAAAAACTGAGGACCTGTTTTCAGTTTTAGCAGGAGTGCAATTGTTCACAAAGTTAGACATGAGCCATTCCTTTCAACAGATTATTCTGGAAGATTTCAAGCAGTATCTCACTGTAAATATTCACAAACGACTGCTTAAATATAATCGGTTACCTCTTGGTGTGTCCTTAGCTTCTGCTGTTTTCAAAAGAACCATGGAAGGATTGATTATAAGAACAGCCATACTGGGTCAGACCAAAGGTCCATCTAGCCCAGTATCCTGTCTTCTGACAGTGACCAATGCCAGGTGCCCCAGAGGGAATGACCGGAACAGGTAATCCAAGGAAATCCATATGGCAGTATAATTCAATAAGATACTAATCACAGGTATCACAGAAACAGAACATTAACAAAAGTAAGCAAAAGTGTTAATAAGGTTAAGGAAAGCAAGGCTGCGTCAAAAAAGGGACAAGTGTTCCTTCCCGGAATAGAAAGTAATATATTTGGGACATGAAATGGATGCCCAGGGACTACACCCAATGAAAGATTAAATAAAAGCAATTAGAGATGCCCCTGCACCTAGGAGTATGTCAGTCCTCTTATAAGGTCAAAAGTTTCAATTCATAAGTTTCAATTCAACCTTATTGAAACACATTTTAATTTTTTTCAAAATGAAATTTTGTTGAGATTGACATATTCTGGCAGAGCATTTTGATTTTGACACATCGTCATTTTCTGACCAAAATCTATACCATCAGAACATTTTTGACCAGCTTTTATGGTAACCAATTTCAGGAGGTGACAGTAAAAAGTATAGAGAACAGGAGTTGTGTGTATATGCAGTTGTGTTTGGTAGAGCATATTACAATGGTCCAGCTTAGAGGTGACACAGATGTGAATAGCTGTGATGAAATGATCAAAGGAAAAGGGTGGGAACGACCCTTCTCACAATGCTTTCCCCCAGAAGATTACTTCCATCATTTCTGAACTGAGATGGACTTATCTTTCTTCCAGGACCTTGATCAAGCCCAGGGAAAACGAGGACAAAATTGAATCCAGGTTTGAGGAGGAGATGATGCAGAACTGAATATCGTCAACAAACGGATGGTCCTACAGCCCAGAAACCCCACAGCCCTCATATTTACACTGAACTGACGTGGGGGATTGATAGGATGGAAGTAACAGGCTAGGTCCACATTCTAAAACAGATTGATAGGGATTCAGAAAGTGTCAGGGACAAGACCAGCTGCTGGCCTGCTCCCTGACTAACTGCACTGCTGGGAAACCAATGAGCCCAGCTGCACTGCCTTGGAACTGACAGAGTGGCCAAAGCTCCTGATTGGCTGCTGATTTAGGAGCCCTGCTTATAAACCTGGCCCCCCACAGCGGAGTAGCAGGTTCTGAACATGTACTGTGCCTGGTGCTCCAGCTACTGCTAGCCACTCCCCCCCCCGACTTCAGAGTTTTCTTTGATCCCTGGCTCTGCCTGACCCTCCGGTTCTGGCATTTGGTTTCTGTTTCACCCATACTGTTCCCTACCTCTGCCTGTGATTTATGACTCTGGTTTACCCCTGTCTCTGGAATTTGGCTTCTGTCCCTCTGGCACTGACCCTTGGCTTATTTCCTGGACTCTGCCCACCCTGAACCAGCTCTAGCATGAGGCTTAACTCATGCTCCACCACGAGGCCTGACTCCCCATGGTCTGGTCAGCTACAGAAAGCTAGGAGAATCCAGATATTGCTGGAGAAGATTTGCCAAGATGGTCTTATAATCTTTCTTTATACAGAACATTTGAGGCAGGGTGGGGATTGATGAGATTATTAATGCATTTGATCAAGGGGTTTAATCACTGCTTACTTTAGGGTTTTAGACAAGTAGACCATTTCCCATCAATAATTGACCTAAGCTCCCAAGTTGTATGCAGTTGTGTTGTAGCCCTGTAGCCCCCAGGATATTAGAGAGAAAAGGTGTGTGCAGTAATTTCTTTTATTGGACCCACTGGTGTGAGAGACAAGATTTTGAGTTTACGCAGAGCTCTTCAGGTCTCTGAGTAAGTGTCTCAGACCTGAAGAAGAGCTCTGTGTAAGCTCGTAAGCTCGTCTCTCTCACCAACAGAAGTTGGTCCAATAAAATATATTACTACATCCACCTTGTGTTTCTAATATCCTGGGCCCAGCATGGCTACAACAACACTGCACACAAATTGGGATCTAGAAAGAATTTATTGCAATGGCCTTAGGTTATCTGACAAGGGCAAATCATTTGCTTTATGAACACTGGATTTAATCATGCTCCAAAATTTCTACATTGGACAGGGCCCTTCCTCCCATTCAGCAAACTCAGTGTAGTCATTTCCCCTCAGCCTCACCCAAGGCCCCAAGTCCATAGTTTTGTGTGGAAGAAGGGAGAGGGTAAACCAGGGTAGGAGTGGCCAGACCAAAGACAGAGCTGGGTAGGGTGGATAGGTCTTATCTGCCAATAACTCTGCAGAGTTCTATATGGTAAAATAATATTTCCCCAGGCTGTAATATCTCAATTCCATTCCTTTGTCCTCACACTAGTGGTTTTCTTAAAAAGAGGTCCTGAGGACATCTGTGAGTGGTGGAAAGGGGTAATCTAGCAGAATAACTATAATTTATTTATAATGCCAGGTAATGAACATCGTAAGAACCCAGGGACAGAGTCATCTAATGAAAAAAGTGTGTGTGTGTGTGTGTGTGTGTTACCCTGGCCTCCACTCCAGTGCCACCCCTTCCTGCACATTTGTTCAATTCTTTTATTATGTTATTAATATATTGGGCCAAATTCACTGGTATGCTCTTGCTGTTTTGTGGTGCTCCATTGACACAAATCAGGCATAAATCTATGTAAACTGTTTAGTTAAACTTGGTTTATGGTTGCTTAGAGTTGCCAGAATGTACAAGGGAATCTCTTACATTAACTTGATAAAACCCTAATCTCATCATTATTTACATAACTCATTTATATTGAAAAAGGAAACAAACCCTCTATGCCTAATAGAAAGCAAATACTAATACAAGGGGGTGGGGTTGAGTGGAGGAAATGGATCCTGGCTTTGGATTTTTACTGTTTCCCTTGAAGATTTTGGATCTATTTGGTCCCCAAATTCAAAACTAAACAAAAGAAATGAGAACTCATGTTTATAAGAAATAAAGCAAATGACTTGCTTCTAACTTCTGTGAAGGAACATCTCAGAGTTATGCCGTGTTTAATTTGTGCCAAGGCTTGCAACTCTAGGCTTGGCAGTTCATAGCCCTGGCCCTCTGCATAAGTTATGAATGTAAAAATATTGCTTAAGCCCCAGCACTTCTTTCATTACAAATTAAGCACTGGAGTTATGCAAGTCTCTACTTTAAATTGTTTGGTTTAAGATACATAATGTTTTAATAGCTTTTTCAACTGACCTATTTAATTTCCTAATATGTAACAATTCAGTTACACTAATCTCTTTAAACAGGTTTATTTATCCCAGGCGGTTAAAATACATTTGGTATCATTACTTTTCTTTTGCTACATACACCACCAATCAAGTTCTGCATTGTTCCATTAAATATTTCCTGGGCTACGTGAATATTTACAGCATAGAGTGGTTTTAGTACTGGCTACTGTTCTGATTAAAAGAATGCCAGGCACATCTATCTGTCTGCCCATCCATGTGTCTACTCTATATTGTAGTCAGAAGGAGCTGGGAACACGCAAAGTACTCAGGACAGCATGAGTGTTTAAATGCTGCTTATCAGAGCATTTCCACATCGGAGGAAAAAATAAACATTTGTTCATAACACATACTGTTTTAACAACATCAAATATTTTAAAAGACTAAACATATAGATTCCTTTCTTACAGACCTCTGCTAATGTTGTCTTTTCTTTGACACTGGATGGTTTTTGAGAAGGTACTGTACATAGAACAGAAGTCTGTAATTTACATGGTTTACTGCCTTGGTTCTCTTGTTAATAACTCATAGCTAATGTCATACTATTCTCTGTGGATAATTCAGGAATTCTAAACTTTTACACTCTGGAATATCTAAAATCGATGTTCATTTTGGCTGACCCTGTCTAGCTAACTGCTGTAGTATTCATTATATGCAGACTTCAAAGGGAGCTGTGCCAGCTTACATCGTGGCTGAATTTGGCCCTAAGGTACTATGATACTAATGGGAATGTGAATCCCTTATGAAATACAAGCCCAAAATTGTGAACTGGCACCTTTCTTTGCAACTCCTGTTTTAATTTATATTTGAAAAAATATCATTGCAGTTCCTTGCACTATTTCTATATAAAATGAGTTTGCTGATCAAACGTTTGCAGTTGAGTACATTTGAGGTTAGTTATATATTATTTTTCTAGCTGGATTCTTATATGAAGGCCCAGCACCACAGAATATGAGTATGCCCAAAATATGCACAGCTGTGTACAGAAACAATTGCTGCCCTGAAGAGCTTACAATTGAAAAAGCCAAATAAATGTAGGCAGACACAATATGTAATCAAAGGTTACACTGGCACTCTTCTAGCTAGTTCCATGATTTTTATTGTTTTGTTTATTAAATGATACTCAGTTCCTAGCTGTCCCTCTTCTTGGTAGGCATCATGGTGGAAGTTGGTATTAAGTAGAGAGGATTTAAAATTGGAGAGTGTAGCGGTCTTGCAGACCAATGCTGTCATAAATATAAAGGAAAGGGGGAGAGGATCTGATGCAGTGCTATAAAATCCTCTTACCAGTAAAGGGTTAAGAAATGCAGGTAGCCAGACTGACACCTGACCTGGCTGGCATCTGACCAATGGGGGGGGGGGCGGGGGGAAGATACTTTCATATCTTGGGAAGGGGAAAGCTTTGTGTGTGGCTTTGTCTGAGTCAGAGTGATCTTGGAAGACAGAAAGAACCTACAGAAAACCAGTTTCCTCACCAAACCTCACTTTTCTAAAGTAAGTGTAGTCAGCACTGCGAGTAGATTTCTGTTTATTTTGCTTGGTGATACATTCCCTGGGAGAGGGAAGGGTTATTCCTGTTTTTCTGTAACTTTAAGGTTTTGTCCAGAGGGGGGGAATCTCTCTGAGTTTGGAAATTGAGTACCCTGTAATTAGCTACCATCCTGATTTTACAGAGATGATTTTACCTTCTTTGTTTTAATAAAATCCTTCTTTTAAGAAGCTGACTGTTTTCTATGGTGTTAAAACCCAGGGGGTGGGTTTTTAGATCACTGTGTAACCAATTGGTTGGGAGATTGTTCTCAAGCTTCCCAGGAAAGGGGGTGTATGGCTTGAGGGGGTATTTTGGGGGGGAGGGAAGTTCAAGTGATTCCTTTCCTGGATTCCTGTTAGACACTTGATGGTGGCAGTGAAAGAAGCATTTCTCAGGGTGCAGGGAATTTTGTACCTTGGGGGTTTTAACCTAAGCTGGTAAAAATAAGCTTAGGAGCTCTTAATGCGGGTCCCCACGTCTTTACCCTGACAAATGCAGTGAAGGTATTGTGTGCTCAGGCAGTGGCATGAAAGAAAGTACAAAGACATTTTTAGGACACGTGGGCAAATGGGGTACTGGCGTCATTTGCAGAGTGGGGATGGGGACCACAGGGATCAGAGACAAAGGCAGATAAATAGGGAGGGGCAGAATAGTGTACATCCATGAAGCAAGGAGAAGAAGAACTTCATGTAGTGGATGAAGGAAAGTCAACTGAGGAATTCAAAGGGGGAGGGGGAGAAATATAGGGGAGATGGACAAGAAAGGTGATCTTTCAGCTGTTTTGTGTGGCCTGGAGAAAGTGGGTAATATGTGTATCAGGAAAGCCGGAGAGTGGAGGAGAAAGGAACCAACCTTCATTTGTACAAGAAGGAAAAGTGGCAGACTCAGCAGGAAGAGCTCCCTGAGTTTTTACATATAGCAGAGCCATAGTCCTTTAAACATAAATCCCTTGGACATTTTGGATACACGGGGCTTACTGGATATACTCCACTAAATACTGCAGTGGTAGCAGTATTTATTTTCTATTGTTCTTTTAGGTGTATCATTCTTTTACAAAGCTTATTTATATACAGCAGCAAATTACCATCCTTATGTGCTCTCTGATACTTGAGCGGGAGGTGCTGTACAAATGTGTGAAATATGTGAACAAATAATAAACAAATGATCACATCTGCCAGATAATTCACAGCTGGAAATGGCTGAGTTTCGGGACCCAGATGGAGAAGTCTTGGAACTAGCCCATATATCTATAAAGAGCACAGAGATAGTCACTGCTCGCGGTCATACTTTCACCACTGATTTATTCCTAAAGAAACCAGGCAAAATTCTTTGCAAAGACTGCAAGTGGTGCACTGTGGGTAGCTATCCCACAGTTCCCGCAGTCCCCGCTGCCCACTGGAATTCTGGGTGTAGCCCCCAGTGCCTTCTGGGGCCAAAAATGTGTCGAGGGTGGTTATAGGTAGATTTCGTCATTCGACCCACACTCCCGCCCTCCTTCAGTGAAAGCACCGGCGGGGAATTAATTTGCGCCCTTTTCTGGTGATTGACAGCTCGGACGCCACAGGACAGCGAGCATGGAGCCCTCCGCGATTATCGCTGCTGTTCTGTCCGTTGTCAACACCTCGCGCCTTTTCCAGAGGCAGATGCAGATAAATCGGGCGAGGAGGCAACGGAAGCTCCGGGAGGACATGAACTCTGACAGGGGCACAGACCTCTCGCAAAGCACGGGACCCCGGCCCGTAGACATCATGGTGGCAATGGGGCACGTTGATCCTGTGGAACGGCGATTCTGGGCAAGGGAAACAAGCACTGACTGGTGGGACCGCATAGTGCTGCAGGTCTGGGATGAATCCCAGTGGCTGCGAAACTTTCGGATGCGTAAGGGCACTTTCCTGGAACTTTGTGAGTTGCTGTCCCCTGCCCTGAAGCGCAAAGACACCCGAATGAGAGCTGCCCTGACTATCCAGAAGCGAGTGGCCATAGCCCTGTGGAAGCTTGCAATGCCAGACAGCTACCAGTCAGTTGCGAATCAATTTGGAGTGGGCAAGTCTACCGTGGGGGTTGCTGTGATGCAGGTAGCCCATGCAATCGTTGACCTGCTGCTCTCAAAGGTAGTGACCCTTGGAGACGTGCAGGTAATCATAGATGGCTTTTCTGCTATGGGATTCCCAAACTGCGGCGGGGCTATTGATGGGACACACATCCCTATCCTGGGACCGGACCACCAGGGCAGTCAGTACATTAACCGAAAGGGCTATTTTTCTATGGTGCTGCAAGCACTAGTGGACCATAAAGGACGTTTTACCAACATCAACGTCGGATGGCCGGGCAAGGTTCATGACGCTCGTGTTTTCAAAAACTCTGGTCTGTTTAGACGGCTGCAGGAGGGTGTTTACTTCCCGGACCGCAAAATAACTGTTGGGGATGTGGAAATGCCTATAGTGATCCTCGGGGACCCAGCCTACCCGCTATTGCCCTGGCTCATGAAGCCATACACGGGCGCCCTGGACACTGAAAAGGAGCTCTTCAACTACCGGCTGAGCAAGTGCAGGATGGTGGTGGAGTGTGCTTTTGGCCGTCTGAAGGGGAGATGGAGAAGCTTACTCGCTCCGATCTCAGCCAAACAAATATCCCCATTGTGATTGCAGCATGCTGTGTGCTCCACAATCTCTGTGAGAGCAAGGGGGAGACATTTATGGTGGGGTGGGAGGTTGAGGCAAATTGCCTGGCTGCTGATTACGCACAGCCGGACACCCGGGCGATTAGAAGATCCCAGCGGGACACGCTGCGCATCCGGGAAGCTTTGAAAGCTAGCTTCCAGAGCGAGCAGGGTAACCAGTGACTGTTACGCTTGTTTAAACAGAAGCTGAACCTGCCCCCATTTCTTTACCCAGTTTCTGTTGCCTATCCTCTCCAATTACCAACCCCCTTCCCCCCCTTCATTCAATGCTTTAAAAGTATAATAAAGGAAACATTGTTTATTAAAACCGTCTTTATTAATGATTTCTTGGTTAAGGGTTTAACCTGGGATGCATACTGCTTGGGGAGCGGGTGGAGTGTTGGAAAGGACGCTTCCAAACTTGGGGAATGACAGGCTCCTGCTCACAGAGCAGTCCGCAGTGCTGGACTGCTTGTGTGAGCCTGCAACCCCTCCTATTCGCAACTGTGTGTGGTGGGGCCTGTGTGACTTTTTGGCCGTGGATTGCGGCCACAGATCCCCTGCTGCATGAATCTGGCATGCAGGCTATCGCCGGCCGCAAAAGATCTGCAGCCACCCTCCCCCACCAGAAAGTCACAGACCTCCCCCCACATAGAGAACATGAAAACCCCCTCCCAGAATGACAAGTGTGCCTAGTGAATGCAATGTGAGTGTGACTTTCTGTTGATCCTTTCCCCCTGTCTGTACCCTGGTTCAGGCGCCTGTCGTCTCAAATTACAAACCCCCTTACCCCCTCCCCCAAAACCAAACGGTCCTGTGAAAGAAAGTCAGGGAAACAGCACTGTACAGAACAAACATTTTTATTAAGGGGAGCATAGTTTTGAGATGAAACCTGGGCAGGGAACTGTTGTGGGGTGCGGTTGAAGGGAAGGAAAGGATGCATCTAAAGTTTTGGGAATGAGAGCCTTCTGCTACTGGAGCAGTCTGCAGGGGTGGAGTGATTATTTCCACGGCCCCTGCCTCCCCTCGTTCTAGTGACTTTGGGTGAGGGGGGGATTGGACTTTGTGGCAGGGGAGGGCGATTGGAAATAACATACAGAGGAGCTCTTTCCTCCTGTCTCCTGTCCTGGAGAACGTCTACCAGGCGCCGGAGCGTGTCAGTTTGCTCCCTCATTAGTCCCAGCAGCGTTTGAGTTGCCTGCTGGTCTTCCTGCCGCCACCTGTCCTCGCGAGCTTCAGCCCTCTGCTCCCGTTCGCTGACTGCTCGCTGGGACCTTGAGACATCCTCTTTCCGCTGTGCCGCCTCCTTTCAGGAACAGACCATCAATTCTGAGAACATGTCGTCCCGGGTTCTCTTTTTGCACTGCATGATCAGCGCAAGCCTCTGGGAGGGTGATCCACGGGTAGGGCGGGAGACACTCGCAGCTGTGGGATGGGAGAAAGGGAGTGAATTCCTCAGAAAGATACTTTTTCCCAAACAATGCCTATACTCTTTCCCTGTGAATAAGACCATGCACAGTAGCTATCACATGTGCACTTACTACAAGGTCGAATATTATGTCTTTATCCTGAGTGCCTGGGGTCCTGGTGTACAGATCCCACAAGCGGTGCTGGACACTGGAAATCAGCTCTCTGGAGACCATGGTTAGCCGTTGCCTTTGGACTGCTGAGAGCTTACCTCACAGCAGTGCTCTACTCCCATGTTTCAAGCACAGTTCCTGGCGGTGGCCAGTTCCTGCTGCTGCCAAAACCGCTCATCTACAATGGCTCGCCTACCCTTTCCCCGCCTCCGTGTGGCCGGTCCCGGGAACTGTACGTGCCCGCGAACCACTCTGTTTGAACGGCTCGCCTACCCTTTCCCCCACTCGGCGTGGCCAGCCCCGGGAACTGTACGTGCCCGTGAACCGCTCTGTTTGAACGGCTCGCCTACCCTTTCCCCCACTCTGCGTGGCCGGCCCCGGGAACTGTACGTGCCCGCGAACCGCTCTGTTTGAACGGCTCACCTACCCTTTTCCCCCCTCCGCGTGGCTGGTCCCAGGAACTGTACGTGCCCGCGAACCGCTCTGTTTGAACGGCTCGCCTACCCTTTCCCCCCCTCCGTGTGGCCGGTCCCAGGAACTCTCCCTGCCTGCGCACCGCTAAGTTTCAATGGTTAGCCTCCCAGCTCCCGCCCCCCCCCGCGTGGATGGAAACCGCCGGGTGTCGTTCTTTAAAGGGAAAATGAAGAAGTCACTGTACTAAAAAAACCACTCATTCAAACCAGGGCACCATGACTGATATCACTCTGATGAGGATTACAGAGACAGAGAAAGACCGCATGCTGCGTGAATGCCAGCAAACCCCGGGGCCGTATGCAGCCATGCTATGCAAGGCAATGATACCAGAGTACCTGCAGCTTGCATGGCGCGGGAAAGTATCCTACCATGGAGGAGACAATAAGGCCGCTCTCCCTGGGAACCTGATGCAAAAGCTTTCACTGTACCTCCAGGAAAGCTTCGCAGAGATCTCCGATGGGGATTTCTCCTCTATCCCCATACATATTGACAGACTTTTCGAGTAGTTGCACTGGAAACGACTCAAAACTAAAGCGCCTATGGCCAATTAAGCAATACAAACACATTGCTAACACACCATGCCTATTCTATTCCAAATAAATGTTTAAAACACTGACCTGCTGATCCTTCGCCTGGTTCCTGGTCCGGGATGCTGCCTTGGGAGGGTTCGTAGGGGATCTCAGTGAGGGTGATGAACAGATCCTGGCTGTCGGGGAAATCAGTGGTGAAAGCGCTGTCGACTGCCTCGTCCTCCTCCTCTCCTTCCTCTTCTTCACCGTCCGCAAAAACTTCAGACGACGTGGCCATAGATAAGACCCCGTCGTCGGAGTCCACGGACACTGGTGGGGTAGTGGTGGCAGCACCACCGAGCATAGCATGCAGTGCCTCGTAAAAACGGCATGTGTGTGGCTGCGATCTGGAGCGTCCGTTGGACTCTTTGGTCTTCTGGTACGCCTGTCGCAGCTCCTTGATTTTCACGCGGCACTGCGTTGCATCCCGGCTGTATCCTCTCTCCGTCATGGCTTTTGAGATCTTCTCGTAGATCTTCGCATTCCGTCTTTTCGATCGCAGCTCTGAAAGCACGGACTCATCGCCCCACACAGCGATCAGGTCCAAGACTTCCCGATCAGTCCATGCTGGAGCCCTCTTTCTATTCTGCAATTGCATGGTCACCTCTGCTGGAGAGCTTTGCATCGTTGCCAGTGCTGCTGAGCTGGCCACGATGTCCAAACAGGAAATGAGATTCAAACTGGCCAGACAGGAAAAGGAATTCAAATTTTCCCGGGGCTTTTCCTGAGTGGCAGGTCAGAGCATCCGAGTACGGATTGCTGTCCTGAGTGTCCACTGAGTGGTGCAATGTGGGATAGCTCCCGGAGCTATTAGCGTCGAATTCCGTCCACAGTAACACGAATTCGACATGGCCATGTCGAATTTAGCGCTACTCCCCTCGTCGGGGAGGAGTACAGAAATCGAATTACAGAGCCATTTATGTCAAAATAAATAGCTTCCTAATGTGGACGGGTGCAGGGTAAAATCGAGTTAACACTGCTAAATTCGACATAAAGTCCTAGTGTAGACCAGGCCTAGCTCAACTCTCCTGAATATGTTAGACTTGATTTTTAAAAATAAAACAAAATTAAAAAAACAACACCACCCCTGTCAATGAGCAACATAGTCATCTTACTAAATGGAGAACCCTTTTATTTCCCCAAGGGTCAGTCTGAGTGCACACAGGCTGGTGTATGCATTGGGCTTCCTTTGATTGGCCAACATTTTTTCCAAGCAGATTGATATACAATGTCCTATGTTGTTTGCAGGGGAGGAGGCTCCGTGGTGTGCGCTGCTCTCACCCATGGACACCGCCCCAACAGCCAGCCAATGGAATGCAGAGCTGGTGCTCGAGGCGGGAGCACTGCGTGGAGCCCCATGTCCCCCCAAGCCTAGGAGCCAGACCTGCTGGCTGCTTCCGGGGTGCAGCGCGGTGCCCCAGGATAGGTAGGGACTAGCCTGCCTTGGCTCCACAGCACTGCCAACCGGACTTTTAACAACCCAGTCGGCAGTGATGACCGGAGCCACCAGGGTCCCTTTACGACCAGGTGTTCTGGTCTAAAACCGGACACCTGGTCACCCTAACCCAGAGAATATTAACCCAGTTGCATTCAGGTTGAAGTTACCAGAATCTCATAAAATCCACAACCAGTTTCACGTTGTCTCTCCATTTAGAACTGTATTTCAAGGATACCTTCCTGCATCGCATTACTCGTCCCTCCCCACACCAATAACTGTTGGGGGACAAGAGGAAAGCGTGGCCTGACAAATTCTGGACTCCTTTCAAGTTCAGGGAAAATGCCAATATTTAATAGATTGGGAAATATATGGGAATCTGTGGAACATGTCCACGCCCCAGACTTCCTGTCCACCTTTCACCATCTATACCCTGAGAAACCCAGCCTTAGGGATCCTGGAAGGTGCCCCTAAAGAGTGGGGAGTATTGTCAAGGGTTAGGTCAGCTACGACCAGTTACTGGCAATTAATAGGTCCAACTGCATTGCCTTGGAGCTGCCTGATTAATCATAGTGCCTGACAGGCCGCTGGGCCAGCAGCCTGGTTTATAAACCCAGCAGCAACAGCAGAGCAGTGGCTGCTTAGCATGTTCCTGATCCTGCCTGTACCTGTCTGTACCCCAGATATCAGCTCTGTTCTGGCTTTGGACTCCCTTGGCTGCACCTCCTGACTGTGACTCCAGTTAACCCTTTGACTTCAGTTTCTGACTCCCGGCTTTGACTCTTGGCAACACCTTCTCACTGCAATTCTGGATTACCCTTTGGCTTAGGCTTTGGCTTCTGGATCCACCTCTGAGGTCAGTTCTAATTGGTAGGCCAGACTGTTGCTCCAACCAGGAGGTCAGACTGCCCATGACTCAGTCTCTGATACTAACATATGCTTCTATTGTAAGTAGTAAAGGAATTTTTACAGGTTAAGCCCCAATATTGTGTTCAGCCTTGTACAAAACACACAGGAGGACTCTGTTCTTGCTATAAGGAATTTATATTGTAGGTGTTAATGTGCCAGATTCATCCCTTGTGTAATTCCACTGATGACAAAGGGTTAGATTGGGGATGAATTTGGCTTAATGTATTTACAACTATATATAATCGATGTACAATATGCACTTATTGAAACAGAGATAAACACAGAGCATGCCTGTATCTGGGTGACTTAAGCACTTCATTAGTGGATATAAGACCCCCTTTGGAGGAAGAAAATGTTGCTCATGTTCTCTTGCGTGGAAGAAAAACCTGCTGTCCAAAAAACCACCTGCTGCTTAGATTCTCCATCCTACTGGGACAAGGAGAAGAGCCACACACTTCCAGCTAAATCCCTATGTGGATCAAGGGAAAAACTGCTGTATCCAGGATCACCCTGCCTAAGGCAAGCCCTGCTGTGGGTGAGGAAGCACACCAACTCAGCCCGCTGCCTTCTCCAAAAATCTCCCAGGAAAGTCCCAAAGCTTCAGCACCAAATCCCATCCCCTAAAGCCTGTGGGGCTGAAAGTTGGCTGGACTCTTAAGCCTCTCTGGAAATCTGTTGCAAACAGAAGACACAATGAATTTAACAAAATCCTGGATTATCAGGTGTGCATTTGTGCAGGTTATTCCGAGCCAAATAAAAATAATGTTATCAATATGATTTGAGCCACCCCTTATTCCACTGAGAAATAATCATCATAGACAAACTAATTATCAGATAAAAGTAATCTGTTTCTTGGAAAATTTACAATAATATTGTGCTAAATGTCAGCAGACTTTTGCTAAATTATCCAAAGAGAGGTAACGCCAAAGACAATCCTTGATTTCAAAACATTTGGAACCCCTGGTCAGATTAGCCGACAACTTCTTCACCTAAGAGTTTCTTAGCTCTTTGTTTAGTTTTTACATTAATTTCTGATTCTCCCACAGCTAAAATTAAGAAGTAATTAAAACAATTCATAGCTTCATAGATTTTAAAGCCAGAAGGGACCATTAGGTCATCTAGTCTGATCTGAATAAGCCATAGAATTTTATCCAGTTACTCCAGTATTGAGGCCAATAATTTGTGATTTGGCTAAAGCGTATCTTCAGTTTTGATTTGAAAACATTGGAGATGGAGAATCCGCCTTTTCTCTTGGTAGTTTGTTCCAATGGTTAACCACCCTCACTGTCAAAAACTGGTGTTGCATTTGTCTGGCTTTAGCTTCAAGCCATTGGTCCTTGTTATCCCTTCCTGCACTATGTTAAAGAGCCCTACCGTAATTATACACACCAAGTATTTATACACAATAATAAAAAACAAAACAAAAACAAACCAACCCAACAACTCCTTTTTTTTTAGTTGTTATTTTATCTGCCTTCTTCTCTTGTCCCTACTTCCTCTTTCTTTGTGGGCTTGGTCCAAGAAACAGATAATATTAGCTGATAAGAATATAGCTATGTCTTTGGCAATCCTGCAGTGCTTGAGATCCTTCAAAGTCACCTCTCTCTACTGCACTGAGTGATCAAATATTATTTCATGTGCTACAACAACTAATAATCAACCACTAGTACCTATCTCACTCATTTGTGCATTAATGAGTTCCCTGTCCTTCGAGGGGCTATCTATAAAGTATACTCCTTCATTCATCATGCATATGGTGTGACAGGTGCAGTCTTTTAAAACAATTCTATACTCTTATGCTTGAAAATTAGTTATTTCTCTCTTTGAGGGAATCTGGAAAAAGGAGAAGCAGAGAGAGAGTTCTTTTCAAACAGAGATATATTTATTTCCTTGCTCTTTAGAACAGTATTCCACTCATTCCTGAGCATACTGTAATGGTTCATCTATGATTCTATGGAGGATATTTAATGCCACGCCTGTACATACTGGTACATTTCACGCCAATAGGTGCAGTTAATGAATACTGCTGGCGCTGAATGTGAGTTCATAGACTCAGACTTGCATGACACATGCACATGGTTAGTCGTCTAAACAAACTTGTTAAGCTGAAAGTTGATCAGTTTTGACACAGAGCCCATTCAAAATAGATTTCCTAAACTGAGCTAGGTCACAGTGGCTTGTTTCAAAGAACATGTTGTTTTCAGACTTCCATGATGGAAAAGTAATAGCATACACTGCATGTCTAAAAAGGATTACACCGTAACTACTTATTTTCAACACCACTGAGCAGAAATCTATGACCCATGTAGGAAATGAGTAACATTTTTCTGTGGCTAACTAAGCAGCATTGGAGGAACATCTTTTATTTTTGTCTTAATATCAAATATTAACCCATTATCTGGAAGTTCCAAGTCTCTACCAATTATATCAAAGTCAAAAATAACCCCAGCTGGGATACTAGTCACTTAAAGAATTTTTTCAGAAAGAAAATGAAAAGAAATCCCTAATACTGAAGGTTACACAGCCATGTCTTGTCGTCTTCCAGTAAAAGTTAAATACAGTAACAACAACAAAAAACCACCATCCTTGAACTCTACTTCTTAAATAGCAGTTATTGGACTTGGATACCAAACTCTCTATCTTCTCCAGCATCTGACTGAATAACCTGGCAGCTTCCTCTTTCAACTTTGATAGTGGCTTTGGTGTTGCTTCAGATTCTGTTGTATACCAGTAGTTCAACTGTTGCCATGGCAGTGGGTGCCATGTTTTGGGTGTATTACTTAGCCTAGAATCAAGTTGGAATTTGAGGGATTTGTTTTCAGTCTGCAGTTTATGCGCCCTACATAACAATATTCTGTACTCTTCATGTCAATGTGCCTGAAAGGTTTGGACCCACCCATGCCTTCATTTGCAGGTTAGTTTCCTCTGTGACTCAGGTATGAAATAAAAAGGCCCTTTGCCATGCTTTGAAGCTATCGTGTGAGTCAGGGAAGTGATCTGAGACAAGCTGCAGAAGGAGAATTAGAGGTCAGATTCATGCGATAAGCTGGAGCAACTCCATAGAGAGTTTTGAAAACAAAAAGGGGAGTTCTGAACTGGATCCTGGAATAAAGAGGGTTTGGGAGCTGGTGGAGGAGACTAAGTGGCCAGACTTCTTGCAAGGTCTGTGTGGAAAGTCAGGCAGCAACATTCTACATGTTCTGGAGAGCTGGGACCTGGGAATGCTGCATAGATGGGAAATTCCATATTAAAGGTGAGAGAAGATGAAGGTGTGGAAGAGAATTTCATCTGAGTTGTGGAAGAGAATTTCATCTGAGGTGGAGTTGAGGGATTGATGTATACAGGCACTGTTGGGAAGGCAGTGATAGGCAGAGTTCCAGGCAAAGCAAGAGGGAAAGGAAAGCATGAAATACTGAAGGGAAAGAAGAGTCTTGGAATTACAACACATGGATGAGATTATTTCTTGGCTGGATGATTTTCTCAGCTGCATTTCTCATTTCATGTTGGTTTCAATACTTTTGTACATTTCATGTCCTTTGTTCCCAGAAGCTTTCATAGAATCATAGAATATCAGGGTTGGAAGAGACCTCAGGAGGTCATATAGTCCAATCCCCTGCTCAAAGCAGGACCAATCCCCAACTAAATTATCCCAGCCAGGACTTTGTCAAGCTGGGCCTTAAAAACCTCTAAGGATAGATATTCCACCACCTTCCTAGGTAACCCATTTACCTTTGTTAAGGCTCTGGCATGATATTTCTCAGGGGGTTTTGGTGAACAAGAGCACTGTTTCTGAAAGAAAAGTTTCTCTCCCCTCTGTCCTGCCTACCAGTTGTTGTGGAAAAGAGACTGTTTAGATATTTCAGTCTCTGCCTCTCCCTAGCTGTGGGAAAACTGGGGCTCTCTCCCCTAGACTTCAAACTGAATTTGCTCTCCTGGCTAGTAGGTTTGCAGTTTTTACCTCTTGTTTTGCAGTACTTGGCTTTTCATTTGCATAAGATTCATTAGTTTCTTCCTGGGTTCTAATTTTATCACATTGTTTCTCAAGTTTGTGATGCAGAGTTAGCTTTCTAAGAATGTCTTTTTTATTACTAGGCTGCTCTGAATGGGGACAATGTTTTAGCTATTTAATGAAATCAGAGGCTCATTTTGGTTTATTTCATATTTCCTACACATACAAAACCTTGTTTCTCCAACCTCACAATTCTATTGCAATATGGATGTTTTTATTGGTTCTCTCTGGCAAAAGGTTTTGTTCAATTTGTTTTTTATTCAGCTGATGTATGGAACTATAATTTCCTAGCTGGTTGAGCCTTTCATTGGTTCCACCATTGGCTTGTTTGCTATTACATACACACAGTACTTTTCTCTTGCTCTCTGCAAACTGATACAAACAAAAGCATGAGCATAGGCAGTGTCCACAGTGAGATTTCCCTTTATGATTTGATAACTCAGTTTGGTTTTCTGCAGGCTTCTTTCCCATTTCAGCAATGTAGCTATTTTAAATCTCAGAGAATGAGGCAGTTCATTATTTTACATATATTTTTCATAGGGTCAAATATTTAGATAGCATATAATCCAGATTAGTAACTTGCAAGCAAGTGGACAAATATATTTCTCTATAAAAATTTAGGTGAAAAGGCAAATAAAATCCACACATTCAAAATGGTCTCAAAGAGAATTGTTCACCTAATTAGTCAACCTTGAGAATATCAACCACTAAAACAAATATTCCCATAAAATCATAATCACTTTGTTTTACTGGTTCAACCATATAAAGATCCTAGGATAAATGAAAATAGAACATAAAATGTCAGAGTATTCTCTCAGATTTTAAGGTACAGTGAGAGAACTGTGCCTTTTATCCTCTCTAGAGCCATAAAAGACCAACAATTGCATCAACCTCTTTTATGTGGCTCAGATCACCTGGTGGCTAATTACTAGTTAAGGATAATTAGCCTGCAGTTACATCAGATACATTTTTATCCACAAATCCCTGGAACTTTTAATTTGTTTGGCATGTTCTGATCCAGCTACCACTGGAGGGAACAGTGACAGTATGTCAATAAATATCTTTACTTAAAAGTAGTCTTGTTTTTATTATCACAGTTACTTAGGCCCAGACAGAAATTGAAGAGCTAACAAATGTATATCTTGTATCAGTCTAATTGCTCCCTAAATCATTGAAAGATAATTAGTAGTTGCTGAACCACATTGACAATATGAAATGATATTAATACCTGAAGTTAGCAACTCAATTATCTTCAGATTTCTCTTACAAATTATACATATTGGTAGTGGTTCTGACATGTTTAAAAAGTGGGCACATTAATTATATCCAACATGTTTACACTGAGTATTTTGAAGTATTTTCAGGAAAGTGATTTTGTGCATATGACTTGGTTGAAATATGGGTTATTGCCTGTTTAAAAAAAATGCAGACACATTTTTGACTTATTAAACAAAAAGAAAATCCTCATTTTTCACTTCTTACTTCAGAAATACTTTGTGTACTTGTAAACAATACAAGGGCAGGCAAACTAACAATCCTGTGGTGTAGGCAGAAGGTGAAAAATGCCATTTTAAATGAAAGCCCGACTACAACATTTACATTTGATTTCAGGCATTCATGGCTTTAGGCAGTCTGCAACTTACTTCTTTGTTAAAGGCTTAAAATAAAGTATGTACAGTGCATTTAATGAGTACTGGCAGGGCTACAAATACTGGGTAAATTTGTCCTATGCACTGTAAAAGGGAAGGCAGGAAAACAAATGCAGTATGAATTTCCCTTTCCTCAGCACACTTGTGCAGAAGTCAGGCAAAATGTCAATTCAATCTCTCTAGAGTAGAGCTGGGTTTTTTTTCTGAGAAAAAATTCAATTTTTCAGCAAAAAATTGAATATCAAAACAGTTCAACTGAAAACTAAAATATTTCCCTCTGGAAATGTGGCTGTGGTGCCTCATGGGAGTTGTCATTTGAGTACCTCAGATTTCCATTCTCCTCTGTAGGCTGGATCAGACCATATGTGCCATGATGCACCATAGTCTACCCTCTTGAAGAAGGGAGGCAATGTACCACAAGAGTCCCTGGCTCTGATGTATCATGGGAGATGTAGTCCAACCAGGGAATTTGGACCATCCAGGAAAATGGGGAGATGAAGCAACTGACTTACAACTCCCCTGAAGCTCTTGCACAGCACATCCAAATTTAAATGTTCAATTTTGGGGGCAGTTGAAACTGTTTTTTTTTTAATGGAAAATGGAGTTTTTTGACTATTTTTTTTGTTTTGTGGAAAGCAGACACTTTTTTGCAAAAAAAAAATCATTTAGTCAAACTCCATTTTCTGTCAAAAAACAATTTTAACAACATATTTTCCTCCAGCCCCAATCTTGAGTGCTAAACCAGAGCCTGCAGAATACACACAGTGCCACAGCCATGTGAGGCACCTCCAGGTTCACGTCCCCTCAATCTCTGTGTGCCTGCAGCATCTAGAAGCGAATACTTGGGACAGCGTATATAGAATCTTCTGCAGTAGCAAAGACTAAATTCATTGCTCCCATGCCACTGCGCCCACCTGCTCTGTCCACAGCTTAACAATGGTTAGTTGAAAAATTGCAAACGCAGATTGGCCTCATCCAAACTTGCAGCTGAACTATGGTGGGAGGTAGCATGCATGAATGGATAGGGCACTGGACTGAAATCAGGAGACCTGGCTTCTATTACCAGCTCCGTTGTAGATCTGCTGTGTGATCTTTGGCCCAGATCTTTAAAATTGCTTAAGTGTTGCTCTGCTCATTGTGACAATGACTAATCGCTAGGCAGCATATCCAAGCTAGGTGCCCAGCTTCTACATACAATGCATGGGGAGATTTAGATACCCAAGAAGGGATTTTCAGAAACTGGCCAGTTAAGTGGGGATCCATGTAAGGTAGCTAGGAGTGAAATGCTGAGGAGAGGGGTGGGTTGGGGAGGGGCGTAGGCCCTAAAGCAGCTGACTCGGTGCAGCAGGCTGACAGAACAGAAATAGACACCTCCCTCTGCTCTGGATATCTAGCCACAAAGCCTCTCATGGAATTAGGCACCTAAGCCTGGTCAACTGCTTAGGCAGGCCATGCCTTTACAGCTGAAACATGTCTGTCTCCTGCTCGGGCTCGATACCACATTCACCCTGTTTCCTGTGCCCCCAGTTGTCTTTTGTGCAGGTATTTTTACAAAGATGAGAAATACGATCTTTGGGAAGCAGCTACTCTCTCCTCATGTGGTGCTCAAGGCAAAACTGCCAGTATGCATTTCATACTGATCCTACACCCAAGGGAGATACAGATAAGTAAGGGTAATGACAGGGGAAAATAGGTTTAGTGTTTTGTGTTTTTTGTGTCCACCAAATAATGGCAGCTAAAGGAAGGCCTGCAAAGGATCTGGTTGCAGTTTCCTGATCCCGGGGCTAATTCTATATTGGCTGTGGCTGGGGTGTAGTTGAGATCAGACTCCAGGCTCGCCTAAATCAGGGGTCAGGGCCACTGACAGCAATTCCGGGCCCCAGGGCAGAATAGTCAATGGGTCCCCACGCACGCACAGGTCGCGCCGGCGCAGATATGGTCCACTTGACAATTGGGTGGTGCTGCACCTGTGCTGGTACCCAGTGAGCTGCCAGCTGTGCTGCTGGGCGAGCTCTTCCGGCTTGGCCAGGGTTTCCACATTCCCCCCCGGTGGGGTTGCCAACTATCTAATCGCGCAAACTCAAAGACCCTTGCCCCGCCTCTTCCCTGAGACCATGCACATGTCCCACCCCTTCTCTGAGGCCCTGCCCCCACTCACTCTATCCCCCCACCCCGGTCGCTCTCTCCCCCCCCCTCACTCACTTTCACCAGGTTGGGGCAGGAGGTTGGGGTGCAGGGTCTGGGAGGGAGTTTGGGTGCAGGAAGGGATGAGGGGTTGGGCTCTGGGAGGGAGTTTGGGTGTGGGAGGGGATGCGGGCTCTGGGAGGGAGTTTGGGTGCAGGAAGGGATGAGGGGTTGGGCTCTGGGAGGGAGTTTGGGTGCGGGAGGGAGTTTGGGTGCGGGAGGGGATGCGGGCTCTGGGAGGGAGTTTGGGTGCAGGAAGGGATGAGGGGTTGGGCTCTGGGAGGGAGTTTGGGTGCGGGATCCAGGCTGGGGCAGGGGGTTGGGATGCAGGAGGGAGTCGGGGGGTCGGCGCTTACCTCAGGCAGCTCCCGAAAGCAACCGGCACACCTCTCTGGCAGCGACTCTTAGGTGGGGGGCCCAGGGTGTCTCTATGTGCCGCTGCCTGTAGGCACCACCCCCTCAGCTCCCATTGGCCATAGTTCCCGGCCAATGGGAGCTGTGGAGTCGGTGCTTGGGGCGGGGGGCAGTGTGCAGAGACCCCCTCCCCAGTGGCCGCAGGGACATCAGCTGCTTCCAGTAGTGGCACAGAGCGAGGGTGGGCAGGAAGCCTGCCTTAGCCCTGCTGCTCTGCCAGTGGCAGCCAGGGGCTCCTGGGCCCTTTTAAATCACCCAACCCCCTGGGCAATTGCCCCGTTTCCCCTGCCCCCCGCTGGCAGGCCTGGCAGGTGTCAGCACCACCATGTTGCGCGAAGGACACTTGACAAAATTACCATACTTAGTGACGGACATTTAGTGGGGGTTATGTGATTCAAGTCGTTTCTTGAAAAATTACCATGGACCTCAACATTTTTACCACGGACACTTGTGTCCATGTACTGACATGTTGCTGATCCCTGCCCTAAAGTACACCAGTTGTCTATGATTCCCAGAAGCCATTATGCAAGCTGGAGATTGCCAGAGCACTCCAGCCATAAAACCTTCCCAACTCAAGATCTTGACAGGATCTCTACACTGGCCCTGGGAATACATAGTGTTGGTATGGGAACAGGCTATACGGGCTCTGCTCCAACTAGAGACTCCTCCATATTGGGGAAATCCTCAGCTAGGGACATCTTCCAGCATTTTTCTGCCAGTGTATCTTTATTGTCGGGGCATGCTTTCCAAGCAGCTAGAGTATGACACCCCAAATCTGCCTTTGAACCATGGAGCTGGTGTCTTGTAATGCCAGATTCCTTGCTCTTCATATGATTCCGGCTGCTGTTGTCACTCTGTACCTAGCGAGTTCTTGGTGCTCTTCCTTCTCTCTCATTCCAGGCGTGAAAAGGCATAATCCTCTTTTTTTTACTTATTAGGTCTTTCTCCAGGAAGGGTATTTTTCTTCTTTGGAGTCACTGCAAATGCACAACAGATGTTTCTGCCATAATATGAGAAACTTGATGTGCAAGCCATACTTGGCAAAAGCATCAGCTTTAGCGAAAATGTGTAGAGCCAGCCTATTGACATGAAGTATGAACATGTTGTTTATTATGTACATTCTGACTGATTGACAGTTGATGTGATATACAGTCCTTGAGGTCAGGCAGGCATCTGGTAAAGGGAGTTCGGGTAGGGACTCAGATCCTTTCACCATCCGATTCCACTGGTGTAGTATAGAAGCCAGCAAAATTCCCTATGACAGTGGGACTGTTTCCCCGCTTACACTATGATGATGAGGGAATCATGAGAACCTACATGCAGGGCCGGTGCTTCCACTAGGTGGCCCAAGGTGGTTGCCTAGGATGGCAGGATTTGGGGGGCGGCATTTCGCCGCCCTCGGAGGCATTTTGGCGGCGACTCATTTCCCGGCGGCGATTCGGCAGCAAGAAAAGTGGCCGCAGAAACGCTGCCGAGAACGTAGCTTCAGAGGAGCTGCCGCTGAAGCGCCACTGATTACGGCGGAGGAGTGCTGCTGCCTAAGGCGGCAAAAACCCTGGCACCACTACTGCCTACATGGAATGGAATAGAACAGACGTATGACTCAGGATGTTCTGACACATTTCATTGCATTGTGCTATTGGGCCAGAAGAGTGCTGCATTCCCGGATCCCAACCCCAAGGTGCAGGGAGATGGAGAGGTTCACTAACCTTTATATATAAAGAGTTTACTGCCTCCCTTCCTCTCACTCCCCCCCATTTTTGTGTGGAAAAACTACAGTTCTGTGGAGCATTAAATTTGTCTAGATTATTGTTTACCGAGCACTTCTCAAATTCTCTTTTCATTCTCCCAAAGATCCTTTTGGCGAAACATGAGAAAGAAATGACACTTTCTGATTGTGTTCTGTATGCTGAACCTCGGGATTGTCCTTGGTATCATTTAAATTAAATCACTTAATAGTCATTCCTATGGCACTGTAACAGGGTGCTGGCCAGGAGGTCCTGAACCAGCCCTCTGTTAGCCCAGCTCCAATTAAGAAGCATTAATTGGGGCTGGCTGAGTATGCCACACCTAATTGATAGAAGGGAAGCACCTGTGGGCCTTATTAGCCAGGGGCTATATAGGGCTGGCAGACAGGCAGGCAGGCAGGAAGTGAAAGGAAAGGAAAGGAAAGGAAAGGAAACGAAACGAAACGAAACAAAACAAAGGCTGTGCATCCCTGCTTACGGAGAAGCTAGCTGTCCCCCAGGTTGCTAGTTTGGAGTGGTCTGTAAATAGAAGGCGGTGGGAGCGGACACTGTATATAAAAGGCATTGGTGATTGCACCCAGAAGAGGTCTCTGGCTGATTTGTGGGCACCGGGGTCCCATAGTACGAGGGCAAACAGGAAGCCCTCGTTACAGGCACTCATTATGGTAATGTTTGAACATCAGATTTCGGCAGTGTTTTCACATTAGCATTTCATTAAGCGTTGTCTAGAGGGGTTTCTCTTTCCTTTTTATATTTGTAGTTCACATGCTTTAAATTAGTGAATTTTGCCATTGAAACCATAATTAATGACACTAAACACTTACATTATAAAAATAATCCTGTGTTATGACTTCTCAGAGCTCTTTGACAATATTTTGTGCTGCTAATCACATTCGCTGCTGTGGTCCAAATGAAAGCTTATTCCCATGTTTTATTATATGAAATCCTGTACTCATCAGCTGGTTGATTTGTTAAGTACTATATAATTTAAATTCCTCCACTATAGTTCAGTAAATTTGGCCCCCTGATGTGGCCCCTTTGGGTCACTCTGGTGATGCAAAGGCACTATAAAGCTGGTCTAACTAGCCAGATGATGATTTCTGTGTGCAGAAAACCCTTAGTGGCAGAGAATTGAGGTTTAGATGAAGGGCAGGTCCTTGGAATGGAGATCCCTTTCTCTGTGGTAGTCAGAGACTGAGACCTACAGACAGCCCAGGAATCCAGTCTGTCTTAGCCATTTTGGGGCACTGAGGCTCAGATAGCACTGGATATCTTCTGCTTTCTTCAGATGTTTTCTTCAACCTGTCATATCAAGGGAAAAGGGAGGAAAAGTGCAAGCTACTTTTCTCAACCATGCTACAGAAGAGGCATCCTACAGCCAGAATATAGCTGCCCTCTCCCTCCCCATGAGACCAAGGTTTGTTCTGCAAAGCCTTACTTATGTCAGTAGTCAGTACCCATCTAAGTAGTCTCACCAACCCACAGTGGGCTGTTCATGTGGGTAAGAACTAATCACTTATGGTTTTGCAGGGTCAGGCCAAATTAACATTTGAGCAAGATCAATTGATTTGTCAACCTGATTTTTGACAGAAGCCCCTTTGCAGTAGCGCAGCCAGGTCCGGAGTGCAGGGGGAGCGGCGCTATAAAAAGGCGCCTCACCCTGTACTCACCCGGCGGCGCTCCGGGTCTTCGGTAGCACTTCGGTGGCGGGTCCTCACTCCAGGTCTTCGGTGGTACCCACCGCCGAAATGCTGCCAAAGACCCAGAGCGCCGCCGGGTGAGTGCAAGAAGCGGCGCTTAAAAAGAAGCGGCGCCTTTTTTTAGTGCTGCTAAAAAAAAGGCGCCGCTTCTGCTCATAGGGGGAGTGGCTGACCATAATTTCAGAACCAGAAGTTGGGACTTCTTCAGAAATAGTTTTTGAAGTAGTGAAATACTCAATCGTCCTGTGTTCTAGCTGCTGTCATTGATCTGCCTCTGCCTGGTTTGGGAAAGCTCAAAGAAAACTTAACTCTGCCTCCTCTATGTGTGACCCTCTTTCCCCAGATGTCCTCCTCTTTATAGTTCTGGTGACCATAGATAAGAGAAAAGAAAGGTAGGGGGGCCAGAACAAGAGGTTTTGCACTGACTAACTGGGCCATTGGCACAGACTCAGATTGCAGAGTTGCTGTGTGATAATTTATCTCAAACTTTGGTTTTGAACAATGATTGGTGAGAAACCCACATTCACTACATGATAAGCAGGGCAGGCCCTGGGCAAACTTGTTTTTTGGTGCCCTTAACCCATGCTGCCTCCTCCGACTCCCCACCCATCCCCCTGGCCTCCACTGCCTCCCTGGGCTCCTCCCCTCTCCCCCCATTGTTACCGGATCCTGCTGTTCCCTCCCATTGCACTGAGCTTCTTTCTGTGGCCTCACACCACAGGCCCACCCCGCTCCTTGCCGCTTGGCCATGGCACTCCTCTGACGATGGTGCCCTGGGTGATCACCCACCCATAAGGCTGTCACTGATGATAAGGGTGATACAGAGGGATTATAAACATCATCTTATATCATCCTGAATGAACCTTTAGTCAGTATACATTTTGATTGATGATGCATTAAAAATGGGACACTTCAGGTGTTGTGAAAGAAATTTCCTGGAGATCAGAATATCATATGAAAAACTGATATTGTTCCAATAAAACTAGGGCATATGGCCACTTCTCTTGGAGATAAGGACAATTTGGGGTTTTCCCCCCCTCATTTAAAGAATGTTTTCATTTTAGTTGAATACAATTCATTTTTTCTCTTTCTACTCCTGGAGATTTTTTTTGTTTTGGGCTGGCTGCTATTGCTTATTTAGATGAGCTTATATGTAAAGAAGAGCTCCTCATCCTTTAAAGGGGCATTATTCATCCTCGGATGTACCTTATGTTTTCCCCTGGAAATAATATATTTTCTCTCTACCTTTGTTTTTTATTGTGTTGCTAGATTCTTTTTTCTTTTGTTTTTTTTTGCACTGTGAGAGTGAAACCACTGAGTATGAGTGAAGTTACTGATGAGTACCCATGCAATCCTACTCCTCTTCATTGCACTGCCTCTAGGAACTCAGCTGTCTCTGGGCATGGTTGCCTAGCAACCCAATGAGTTGGCTGGTCCCAATACACCTTTCCTGATTGGACAGAAGGGCCAACAGATCCCTATTTAAGACTTATAGCAACAGTAGCACAGTGGCTGCTCAATGCATTCTATGCCCTCAGCTGTGCCAAGCCTCTTTTCTGTCCAGTCCTTACTCCACCCTTAGCTTGCTCCACTCCAGCCCTAGTCCCTGCCTACCTCTGAACACCTGATTCTTGGCTCTGATCAGTGGCTTGTCTCCACGACTCTGGCTCTGCCCTTTGGTTCTGTTCTGGCTCCTGACTTCCGGTTTTGACCATTGGCTTGCCTCGTGACCACACCTCTGGTTCTGCTGTCTGATTCTGCTCTGACCACTAGGTCACACCATCTACACTAAAGTGTGACAGGACAGGAGAAGGCTGGAAAAGGAAAAAAGAACCAAAAATGATGGGTGAGGAAGAATATGTTTGGTAGGAATAGGCCTGAACTAAAACCACATATACAAACACCCCGAAATTATGGGAAAATGTGGATCTGAATTTCTAGTCTCTTATGTTCTCCATTTTCTAGTCAAATCGCTAATCATTAGTCTAGTCTAGTGTCAAGACTCTAGTCTAATCTGTAGTCTAGTCTCTACATAAATCTAGTGCCCAGTCTCTCATCTAGTTTTTAGTCTTAGTTTCTAGTCTAGTTTAGTCTCTCCCCTACTGTTTAGTAGTCTCTGGCCTGTAGTCTTCTACCTAGGTTAGTCTCCTGTCTAGTCCAGTGTCTACTCTAGACCACTGTCTAGGCTAGTCTCTGTTATAGTCTGTAGTCTGGTCGGGTCTCTAGTCTATTTTAGTCTATATTCTAGTCTATCGTAGTCTGTAGTCTAGTCTATTCTAGTTTCCAGTCTCTAGTCTTCTAGTCTCTGAGTACTATTCTAGTCTAATCTCTAGTTTATCATCTAGTCTAGTGTCTATTCTTTAATCTAGTGTCTGGCCTTTAGTCTCTAATCCCCAGTCTAGTCATCAATCTCTAGTTTAATCTCTAGTTGGGTCTAGTCCCTAGTCGAATCTAGACTCTAGTCTTTAGTGTCTAGTTGACTCTAGTCACTACTGTCTCTAGTATCTCTACTCTTGTCTCTAGTCTAATCTAGTCCAGTACCTAGTATCGCCTCTCCAGTGCACTCTTGATCTCCAGTCAAGTCTCTAGTCTAGTATCTAATTGAATCTAGTCTTTAGTGGAGTCTAATCTCTACTCTAGTCTTGTTTTGAGGCTAGCCTAGTCTCTAATTTAGTATGTAATCTAGTGTTTCTAATCCAGTCTCTGTTTTAGTCTGTTGAATCTAGTCTCTAGTCAAATTGAATCTAATGGTATCTAGAGACTTGTCAACAAGATGAGTTTTTAGTCCAATCAAGTCTCTATAAAAGTCTAATATGTTTTCTATAATATAATATGGTTTCTATTCTCTACTCTAGTTTCTAGAAAAGTATCACCTCCAGTGTATTCTAGTCTCTACTCTGGATTCTAGTCCTACTGTCTAATCTCTAGCCTAGTCTCTAGTTGGGTATAGTCTAATCTGATGTGGTGACTAACCTAGTCTCTAGCTGAATCTAGTTTTTAGTTATGTCTTGAGACTCGACTAGAGACTCAAGTCTAGTTTAACCTCTAATCTACTGTCTAGTCAAGTCTCTTTTCTAGTCTTTAGTCTATTCTCTAGTCTGTACTTTGATTTCTGGTCCAATGTCAAGTCTAGTGTGTAGTTGAGTCTCTGTTCACTAGCTGGGTCTATAATGTATAGTCCAGTCTCTACTTTAGTCCAGTCTCTGGTCTAGTTACCAATCTTGTCTCTAGTCGATCTTAGGTTATTCTCTAGTCTACTGTTTAGGCCTGATCTAGTCTCATCTCTAGTTTAGTCTTGTCTGTAGTCTCTAATGTAGCCTTTAGTTGGTCTAGTCTCTACATTAGTTTCTAGTACAATCTAGTCTTTAGTCCATTTTTTAGAATGTCTCCATCATGGCATCTGAATTTATTGGATGTGACCTTTGTGCCTAATCCTGAACACCTGAAAAGTTGGAAAAATAGAAGAACTGGATTTGGATGTGAATTCCACATTCCCATAATGTGCTGCAGCAAAAGGCCAAACAGGATGAATTTATATGATTTTGTGATCCAGATGCCAATTCTGAGACTCACTACCATCTGTTTTTAAATGAATCAGTACTGTCACATAAATAATATTACTTTCCAGTTGTCTAATAATAGACCATAGCGTATTTTTGGATATGTGAGTGTAAGGGTATTTTCCTAGTGTGCATCACAATTTACAGGATCTTATGTTAAATAACCTCTGCTTCATTATGAAAAAAAACATGCTTAGCAATCTCCAGAAATGTCACATCCTTTATTAGTGACTGGCTGGCGTAATGGCTGCATAATTAACTGCAAAGTTAAGCATGAATCCATCCAGTTTCAAAATCTCTTAAAGGACATGCTTGTTGCTCATAGCGTGCAGACACATGTGCTTCTTTACTTATCAGTGTATATTTCTTTGTCCCTGAATTCATATTTTGCTGATTTTTCAAAAGGACAACATGGGTTTTAAAGATGCTACTCACAGTTGCAAGAGCTCACACATAAAGCCTTGTAGACTTCTGGAGCCAGATTTACACAAGGGGATAAAATTATGCACCTTGGCCATGATGTTCAGAAAGTGAACATCTTCTGCCTACAGGCAGACAACTATTCCCTTTGGCTTACTGGTTTGTCCCATTTGTAAGCATTTTAACTTTAAAAATATCAGTTTTTGGTGTTTGGAGGCTGAGAGCCTGGTACCAACAATTCTAAGTAATAATGTTGTGCCCTCATATACATCTGAGGATCTCCATCATAATGGGTATTATTATCCTTACTTGTGACTTTGGATGAGGAAACCAGGGTATGGAGAGAACTTTTTTAAAATGGCCACTGATTTTGAGTAGCTCTATTTTTGGATGTTCAATTTAGGACACCTACACATTGAGGCACTCAAAGTCAACAGCCACTTTTGAAAATGTTGGCCTTACACAGCACAGGTCATACAATTAGCAAAGTTTTGTGGTTATTTTTATTGTTATAAAGATGGACTCAAACCTCAAAATTCAGATCTAATTTTCTAACAGCCCAAAGCACAGGGATCTTGGGATCTAGGATCCTGGTTTGGCCCATTCTAAAGCCATCTAAAGTCATTTGCCATATTTGGATCTACATTTGGATTTTGAACACCCTCAGATGTGGGGGTGTTGAGACTTTGGGGTTTGATTTGTACCCAATATCTAATTTATTTTGCATCCCGTATGCAATATAGTAAAATGCGTACACACCAAATAGAGTGAGTGCATGAAATTTATATTTTACATATGAGTTCTCCCTGATTAATAATGTTCAACTCAGTGTTAGGAAATATTATCTTTTTATTATTCTTTTTACATTAAACTTTCTTGGCCAGACATCCCAGAATATTTTCTGTGATAGCCAAAGGAGGTGGCTAAACTCTTATGTTAAATAGGGGTTTGGTTTGGATACATGCATGTCTTTGTATAAATTTATATACATTTTTTTAATAAAATATTTTATGCTAGCTGGCCTATACTCTTTTATCCACTCTATTTTACTCTGAACTTTAGCTGACCTAGTGTGTTATCAGTAAGTTTAATTTTAGCTGGACCTTAGCATGTTGTTAAATAATGGATTGTGTGTCCTTTTTTACTTAACATTTTTGACCCTTAGGGAATGTCCAGATATCCAGAAAGGGACCACTTATAACTGAAATGTGTCAATGTTTTCTGTAATTAATGAGATATTCTATCAAAAGATGCTTTTATCTTATTAGGAATTACTCTAACAGATTATTCCTTTGATAATGACTTGGTTATAAATATATTTTGTAATTGATAAAATAGTGGATGGTTGAACAGATGTCTTTAGCTGATCAATTTTGTAAACCAGATACCATGAAAAGAAGTCCACAGACAATAGTTCATTTTCTTTGTCTCTTTTCTGTGAACACACATAGTATATAAACAGATGCCTGTTATTATGAATGTATGTTATAATGGACATAATGGTATATTTGATAAGGGAGTGTCATAAATGTTCTGTAATTGATAAAATTAGTAACTGACTAAATGGAAAAAGAACATGTGGTATAGCAGGTATGTTCTATAATCAATGCATGAGGAAAACATTAATGAATAGATAAATTTCTAACCATTAAGAGCTAATTGTGGTGACAGATGGTCCTAGTAATGGTAAATTAGTTACCGATAAAGTTGCCTTATTTGCTTCAAAATAAGATCGAGCATGAGAAAGGATATTCCTTTGTTCTGAACAGTATATAGGTAGTGAGTTTTAGGGAATTAGTCAGAAGTGAACTCAGGTATGCTGCCTCACTTCTCCAGTCTCTAATTTGGTATGTATGTTTTCTTTTCTGTATTCGGTATAGTGCTGTATTCAGTATTGCTTGATTGTCTTGCTTATAAAACTTCAACTGAGTTAGTTATTTGACATCATAACTTAGAAAACTGATGTTGCATATTCAGATTTCATAACAAATAAATCATAGAGTCCTAGAAATTAGAGGTGAATAATGCCTAATAGGTCATATGTATTCCCTAGGCAATGCAGGTTTATCCTCTGGAATCCCATCCTTAGTGCTTTATCCAGTAAATTTCAGTGACACAGCAAGCCAGGAGCAGCACTGAAAATAGAACTCAGATGTCCTCACTCCTAGTCTTTAGTTCCAAGCACTTTGTGATGCTTGGAGTCTCAAAAATGTGTTTAAATGGAGAAGAGATCAAGTGGAACTATTAATATACAAAGAGTGGAAGAGAAGAGAGAGAAAATCTGATCATACAGCCCTAAATGTTGGACTCTGTTCAGAACGCATGTCTGGAAATCACCCCCTTTCAGATGGGTTTGATGTTTCCTTGTATTGTTTGCCCAGTGTTTCTAGCAGCCAGATGCTCCATCAAAGAAAGAGTCACAAAATTAGTCCTGCCAAACTGTTAATGTATTAAACATTCAGTATGTAAGTAGCCTTCTTACCAGACAGTTCATTGCTCCACAACTCTCATAAAAATAGGTCATATTTTAAAGCGAGCTTTAAAACTCACATTGAAGTGTATTGAGTGCACAATCCCTACCTGGACCACAGAGAGGATCGTGCCCATATTCACTTACTCTGTGTATTTGTATTACAGTAATATCTACAGGCCCCAATGAGATTAGAGAACTGTATGTACATTGCATCTGAAGAAGTGTTTTTTTACCAATGACCACATATGCCCAAATAAGGGTATGTCTATACTACCTGCCAGATCAGTGGGTAGCGATCGATCCAGCGGGGGTCGATTTATCGCGTCTAGTCTAGACATGATAAGTCGACCCCCGAGCACTCTCCCATTGACTCCTGTACTCCACTGCCGCGAAAGGTCCAGGCAGAGTCGACAGGGGAGTGGCAGCAGTCGACTCACCGCAGTGGAGATGCCGCAGTGAGTAGATCTAAGTACATCGACTTCAGCTACGTTATCCACGTAGCTGAAGTTGCGTAATTTAGATCAATTCCCCTCCCCCCCCAGTGTAGACCAAGGCTAAGTCTGTTAGGCTTTAAGGTGCCACGGGACGACTTGTTGTTTTTGTGGATACAGACTAATATGACTACCCCTCTGATACATGTACACATAGTAAGAAATAGTCCCTGCCCTGGAGAGTTTACAATCTAAAGAGAAGACAGACAAAGGGGGGAGGGATAGCTCAGTGGTTTGAGCATTGGCCTGCTAAACCCAGGGTTGTGAGTTCAATCCTTGAGGGGGCCATTTAGGGATCTAGGGGCAAAAATTGGGGATTGGTCCTGCTTTGAGCAGGGGGTTGGACTAGATGACCTCCTAAGGTCCCTTCCAACCCTATGATTCTATGAAAGGGTGGGAGAAAAGAAGTGGTGTTATCCTGGTTTTATGGAGGGGGAACTAAAGTTACATCTATACTTGGAGCTGGGGTCATAAATTCAAACTTGGGTAGACAAACGTGCTAGCTTTGATTGAACAAGCATGCTAAAATAGCAGTGGAACGGGCGTCGGGATGGGCTAGCTGCCTACATACCTAGGGGCCAGTGTGAGATTGCTCTCAAGGTGGCTAGCCCATCCCACTGCCTGTGCTACTGCAATTAGACTTCTATTTTTAGCATGCTAGCTTAATCAGAGCTAGCATGTATGCATTTACGCAAGCTGGGAATGACACCTCATAAGAAGTCTGTGGCAGTGCCAGGAATTAAAGCTAAATCTTTGAGTCCCAGTCTGGTGACTTAGTCACAAAACAAATCCTATTTGTTACATATAGAATGTCTTCTACATGTGAAATATGTATGCCAATATATAACATGTAAATGCTACAAAATGTATCATGAAACACGTCTTGGTGCTGGGAGGATTAAATGTTTTAATGGCATAAATTCAGATGGCTGCTCTAACTGGTTTTGCAAATCATCCTAAATAAGTGTTGATAAATCCTTTATACTGCATTAACATGTATTCTGTATATGGTACAATGTTACAGAAAAGCCATTTTAGGAATGTTTTAGAGTTTTAAAAAAAGTTATCGGGACTGTTTTTCCTTATCCCTTCAAGAATCAAGCCAGTTGTCTGAGGCCTTGTTGACACATTAATGCTATAACGACATCGCTGCAGCTGTGCTGCTGTAGCGCTTTAGTGAAGACGCTATCCATGCTGATAGAAGGGGTTCTTCCATCAGCCTAGGTACTCCATCTCCCCAAGAGGTTGGTTGGAAAATTCTCCTGTTGACCTAGCATTGACTACACTGGGGGTTAGGTTAATTTAACTGTGTCACTAAGGGTAGGTCTATACTTACGCGTCCCGTCGGAGGCGCGCGATCGATGTTCTGGGTTCGATTTATCGCGTCTTGTCAAGACGCGATAAATCGAACCAGGAAGTGCTCCGTCGTCGACGCTGGTACTCCAGCTCGACGAACGGAGTAGGCGGAGTCGACGGGGGAGCCTGCGCGCCGCGTGTGGATCCCGGGTAAGTGCTTTTTCATTCGAACTAAGGTACTTCGACTTCAGCTACGTTATTCACGTAGCTGAAGTTGCGTACCTTAGTTCGATAGGGGGGGTAGTGTAGACCTAGCCTAAGGGGCATGGATTTTTCACATCTCTCAGTGACATCGTTATATCAATCTAAATTCATAGTGTAGATCAGGCCTTAGTTACAACCAGTCTAATTGGCTTTTCTGTACCTAAAAATATCATAGCTCCAAAGTACGGAACTTATAACCTCCTTCCCTTCACTCATATTTGTAAGACTTGTAATAGTTGTGATGTCACACGTCTGTGATGAGTGCAAACTTCCTTTGTGCTATTGCCACGGAGAGGAAAGGAGGAGAGAAATGAAGCCACAGAGCCTGTTCTGAACCTTCTAAGCTTGGTCTACACTGGGGAAATTTCCCCCAAAATTCTAACTGGTGTGCTGCAAGGCTGCGAAAGAGTTAACTGTGGAGGTCTCAACCTCTGTAAATAGTGCTGACAATGTGTCACTTCACGGTTATAGTAAATAACGTGCTTGCTTTATTGGAACCACATAGGTCTCTTTGAGTTTCTTCCTCCACTCCAAATATGAATCTGGTTTTAAAACCAGTTCAATTAAATCCATTTGAAAACCAGTTAGAGCTGTAGTGCAGACTAGGATCCAGGTGTTCATCACTATTTAGAAAACAGTTCAGTAAAAATTATTCAGACTGCCTGGCACCTGATATAGACCATTGTTCCAAAATGGGTTTTAACTGCACCAGTTCTAAAAGCAGTTCAAATTTCCTGGGAAATTTCCACAGTGTAAAGAAGCCCTGCCCTTAACTTCTCCTCAGGCTGCAGTCACTGGATATTCTCATATCTGTGAAGTCGCAGCTCTGAAATACAATCCTCTGGTAACATAATAGCTGAGAAATTGAGTGCTACACACCAAAGTTCTGATGTATTTGGATCTCGGATTCTTATTCATTATAGGAACATAAGAATATAGGGTCAGATCAATGGTCCATCTAGCTCAGTATCCTGTCTTCCGACAGTGGCTGGTGCCAGATGCTTCAGAGAGAATGAACATTGGCTGATCTGTCCCCTGTCATCCAGTCCCAGCTTCTGACAGTTGGAGGCTTAGGTACTCCCAAGAATGGGGTTGTGGCCCTGACCATCTTGGCTAATAGCCATTGATGGACCTATCCTCAACGAACTTATCTAATTCTTTTCTGAACCCAGTTATACCTTTAGCTTTTACAACATCCCCTGGCAATGAATTCCACAGGTTGCATTGTGTGAAGAATGTTTGTTTTAAACCTGTTGTTTACTAATGTCATGTGACCCCTGGCTCTTGTGTTATGTAAAGCAGCAAATAACACTTTCTTATTCACTTTCTCCACACCACTCATGATTTTATAGACCTTTATCATCCCCCTTAGTCATCTCTTTTCTAACCTGAATAGTACCAGTCTTTTTTCATCTCTCCTTATGTGAAAGCTGTTCCATATCCTTAACCATTTTTGTTGCCCTTCTCTGCACCTTTTCCATTTCCATCCTGTGAAAAATATTGAGATTTTGATTTTTTTTCCCCTGAATGAGGACAAAAACCCAAAATTTCAATATTTTTCAAAAAATAAAATTCCGAAACCAATTTCATTTCAGGTCAGTCAAAATGTTTCTAAATGAAACATTTTGAATTTGTTGAAACTGTTCTAACTCTTGTTTTTTTAAAAAAAATGTAAAGTAAATTGTGAAATATGTTATTTTGAAACACAAATCCAAATGTTTTAGTTCTGAGAATGTCAAAACAGGATGTTTTAACATTTTAAAAACTTTTCCCTCCCAATTTTTTAAGAATGAAATTTCATTGAAATGGATACAATTTCATGAAAAACTCTTTTTGATGAAAATTTTCTGACCAGCTCCAGGAAAAATGACTTTGCCATTGAAGTAAAAACTTGTAAAATCCTTGTTTGGAAAGACTAAAGAGCAAAACAATTGCATTAGGAAAAAACAGTTGCCCACATAATAAATTAACTAGAGAATATTTGTCCTCTGACTAATTTATGTGCATGTGGTTAAATATTTTAATTTCAGGAGCTCGCTAGGCCACACAATATCTCATCTAAAATACCATATTACTAGGATCATATCTTTTTATAATAAACACAATTTTTATGACTGCAATGAAGATTTGATTAAAAACCCCCAAATTTAGCAATGTGATGTGAAATTAATTTGGAAATAATGAAGTCAACCTGGTCTTTGTTGACAGAAGGGAACATAAGTCATTTGAAACAGTTAGCTTGCTGCATTTGACAGGTTTTCTGTTGCTATAGCAAACTGCCAAAACAGAAGCTTCTTACTGAAGAGGCAGTTTCTATTTGTTCTGATTCTTTGCATACAGTGTGTAAACATATGTATGTATATATGCCTTCAATACGCAAACTGGAACTTTTGGATTTGCTATTAGTCAGACATTGTGAATTGATTTTCAGATGTGATCTCTTTGACTTGCATTCCCTCAAAACCCTTGTAGCCAGAGAGTCCACATTTATCATTTCTTCCTTAATGCTCTATTTGCAACAGCTGTAGAATGTTAGTAGAGAGCTGAAACATCTGCAAAAATCAACTCTTTAGCTAACTTTAACTTGGGCTTCCAGAGAAAGTCAGGGAAGGGCTATGGTGAATAAGAGAATGAGTAAGACAGTACTGATAAGAGAATGAGTAAGACAGTAGCGGATGGACACACTTGGTTTATTTTGTACTGGCTACCATACAGTAAATTGTCAGATTGACAGTTTAGTTTTTCCCTCTGTCACTTGTATAGTTCTTTTGGATTGGATTATTGTGATAATTTACTAAAACCAATGCACATCTGATGTCCTCTTCCAGCCCCCCCCCAATTTAGTTTAATCTTGATGCTCGCAAATTTGCAGAATTTAGTGCCAGATTCTGTTCTCGAACAACATTAAATCTCGTTCTTTTTTTTTTTTTTGCATACAGACATGTGGCTTGCTCAGATCAGCCTCCTCACATATGCTCCAATCCACCGAAATTCTGCCAAGCCACCAAAATATGTCTCCATGTTGCTGTTGTTTGTGGAATTGACTCTCTAGGCAGCAGCACATCTTGGCCAAAAATGGGCGAAATTACCCCAAATGCTGAACTTTTCATATCCAACCATTTTTTGTTAGTAGATTTTCACGTGGTTTGGGATTCATAAGTGGCGGTTGGCATATGGCAGAACATTATGATTTTGGGCCTACTCAGATGTTCAGTCAACATGCAGCTGTCTTCTAAACATTGTTCTTAAAAAAACGATACTTTATACACTATATGTTGTCATGTAGTCCCGCTGATACCACGCTTCATAATAGCTGTTAAAGGTAGGAAATGTTTTTATTTATGTCTCAGAATGTCTTAATTTTTAATGTGTTACTGTGACCCAAAGACCTCTTTGTGCCAACTGGCAGAGGTTACAGCAGTGCATAAGAGTTACAGGGATCCCCTGGGTCTATTATTTACATTCTAGTTCACCAAAGTGTGTCATGGAAAGTTTCTCTGAAAGCCTCACAGTGGTCATTATAATCTTTGTGAAATGTATGCGCAGATAATATATAGGAGATATGTGTATATATAGAAGAAACTATGTGCTTAAAGTCTTGTAGTTAAAGGCAAGTAACCCAGAGATAGTCTACATTAAGTCAAATTCCATGATTAGACTGAGGTTGGAAGACTTTTATCTCCCTTGCTGACCATTGTGTTGTCCTGTCCATGGAAGTTAGCATGCATACTGAGCTAATGAAGAGATTGCAGAGACTTCAGAAGGAAAGTTAACAGAAAGAGCTTAACAGCAGGGCTGTGAATTCTGTTTTAGAGGGGAAAAAGAAAAAGGACAGGTGCAGAAAGACACCCTGGCATCCTTCTGGGCAGACAAGCTGCCAACAGTCTTGGCCTTATGAAAGGAGGGTCTCGGCCATCCTGGTTGAAAAATTCCATGAGAAGGACTTTGGTTAATCAGTACTTTATTAGACAAGAGGGCACTGTGTTAGTCACGTTTAGGCACTAAAATGCTTTTTATAATTTTATTTTATATGAAACTCATTGTTTCCAATATTTCTGAGAGCTCTCATTTGTGTTTCTGTTCTTCATTAAATAAAGTTATACTTGCTTTCTCTAAATGGCAAATCTAAGTGTTGTGTGTTTAAGCAGAGCCATGGTCTAAGGTATAACTAGTAAGCTCTGGTGTACTGTTCCTTTGGGAACAGAGGATCTGGTAATTCTGAAAACATCCGGTGGATGAGGGGCTGGATTCTGCAGGGGGATGCTTGGAGAACACGTTGGCTGGAGTGTGTCTATTGCTAGCCTCAGGGCCGGTGCAAGGAAGTTTCCTGCCCTAGGCGAAACTTCCTTGCACCAGTCCTGAGCCCCTCCCCAGCTAACGCTCCCCCCATGCCGCGGCAGCCAGCTCCCCCCATGCCGTGGCAGCCAGCTCCCCCCCCGTGGCAACTCTCCATCCCCCATGGCAGCTCCCCACCCCTCACTCATGGCAGCTAACCCCCCTGCTCGCGGTAGCCCCCCGCACGTGGCAGCTCCCCAGCCCCCCACGGCGGCCAGCCCCCCACCCATGCCAGCTAATCCCCCCACCCTCCCAGGGGCTCCCCACCCTCCCGCTGTGGCCAGCCCCCCACCCGCGGTGACTAACCCCCCCCCGCTCATGGCAGCTCAGCCCACTGCCTGCAGGCCGCGGCTCCTCACCCGCCGTGGTGGCCGGCTCCCCACCCCCACTGCGGCGGCTCAGCCCCCTGCCCATGGGCCGTGGCAGCCTCCCCCCCACCTGTGGTGGCCGGCTCCCTGCCCTCATGGCAGCTAACCCCCACCCGCCTGCGGCAGCTCCCCATCTCCCCGAGGCAGCAACTTACCTCCTCGGAAGCTGCGTTCTTGGCGGCATTTCGGCACCCCCCAAATCCTGGCGCCCTTGGCGACCGCCTAGGCTAGCCTGCATGAGCGACAGCAGAGCCCGTGAGGGCTGAGAGGGGAGTGCTTGTGTTGCCTGTGGCTGAAAGAATCAGGGAACTGACCCCTGGCAGGCAGAGACAAGGCTTCCTCATGCTAAGGGCAGCTGGTAGCAGAGTGCCTCACAACCCTGAGAACCCCTGGGAAGCATCACAATTACACGGTTTCATTGATTTATAGTGTCATGTAATCTGGATCCTATAGTCTTCACTTTCCTTAACTTTCTAATACAATCTCCAAGACCATATCTCAGAAGGCACAGTCTTTTAGACAGTTATAATAACTGTCAGAAATCCTGCTAGTTGGAAAATCTTGGATGGAACCATTTTCACTTGGAAAATGCAATTTAGTCAAAAGTGAAATGCTTTGCAAAATTGTATTGAGTTCACTGACACTTTGCTTTGGAAGAAAAAAAAAAAGCTCAAGTTCCAGCAAAGTTCCATTTCAACACTTTAAAAATGTTTTGGGTTTTTTTGTTTTCAAATGACTTCATTACAATTTTTAAATTTTGTAATATATTATAATTTTAAGCCAGTAGTCTGAATGAGCTCTTTCCTGCCATCTATTGATGAACGATGGGAAAAGATCTCAGAAATTGATTATTTGCATAGACACACCCACTTTGCTTTGGTGATAGCAGACAGATCTGCTTTGCAAAAGTGATCTGTTTGGGCTGTTTTGGGTTGAAATTCACTAAGGTCTTAGATGCAGGGGTAATGAAATATTGTTTATTTTTATTGTATGGTTAAGGGGAACAAAATTATAGTTAATATGCCCTTATTGAGGGGGTCACCCTAATTGTAATCTCACTTGATAAACCTGGGTTAATAATGCCAAACCCAAGTGACAGCAGAGGGGTTTGGTGTTGTATGTATTCTAAATGTTATCCGAGCATCCCCCAGTGTTTAAAGCCACAGCTGATCTGACTCAATTGAGAGTCCTTGTTTCTCAGTAATCAGCTGAGCTGCAATCACTGATAAACTGCTTTAGAGAAATGAGTGAGTCTTAGACCTGGTGTGTGGACAAATGTTGTGGTGAAAAACAACTGTGGTGAAAGGAGATGGTAGCATGGAGATTTCTTATTGTTCAGTGAAATCTCTAGGAGCTGAAATCACTAAGGACTGGGCTAGGTGATAGAACTTCAGAATACTGCATCATAGCTAAAGGCAGTGGCAAGCAGAGGTGACAGCAACACTATCAGGCATCCACAGAGGCATCAGGCCTGAGCAGGGGGAGAGATGGCAGTGACAACTATGATAGGGGTAAAAATGAGCTGCGATAGAGACCGAGGCATCACTTGACCTCCCCTCTCAGGCGTCAGAAGTGACCCCACCAGAATGCACCCCTGGACTCTGGGACTTCACTGACCTCTGACCACAAAACCGTGAATGGGGTATGGCAGAGGGAAAAGGAGTGCTGTGTTAAAGGGACATTGTCCATTGGACTTTCACGTCACAAGGTGGGAAACTGAGGCAAAGGACACTTCCGAATGTATTGTGAGGCAGATGTTTACATACTGTTCACATACTTTTGCATTATTGTTGTGGTGTTTTCCCAAATTAATTATATGTTTCCCCTCTTCCTAATTTTTTTTTGTTATATGTTTAGACTTAGTGTTTCCAAATGGGGAAATATTGCCCGATAGAAGTGCCCAGAGGTGGTGTTTGGTTTTCCCAAGTTTCTGGGTGAGACCTTGAGCCAGTTTTATTTTGTAATGTCAAGTGGAACCCGTAGATACTGAACGTGACCCTGGTTGCTGCCAACACCACTTGGCAGAAAGGTTGGATAATACAAAATAAAAAACAAAATAAAAATGAAACGTTTTGAACTTGTCACCATGACGCATTTCAATCTGAAATGAGTTTTTATTCACAATTTTCTTTTGCAGAGAATTATGCAATGTTGGGTCTGTTCTGATTTGGAACAAGAACATTCCTACATTATTTACATTTCCACAATTGTTATGGAGGTGGGAATTATACTCTGAGCTACTGTTTGGCTACATATCATAGCAGTGCAGGGCAACCTGATGCTGCTTTTCTCAGAAGCCACCAAGTACACGCCCCAGCAAGGTGGAAGGAAGTGGATAACCTGGATGGCATCCGACAAACGTTTAATTAGAGCATGCTCCAAGGCCGGGCCTGTACACAGTCAGTGGCTCCTGAGAGCTCTACCAAAGGCTGCTTTGTGCACCCTTTTTCTGGAGTACCATACTCATGGCAATGAGCCCCACTATCCACAAGTTGACCACCCCCAAAATTGAATATTTGTTAGGCAAAATTATTTTAGCTGCAAAAGCACTGACCATGCTACAGCACTGACTGTAGACAGCATTATACAATAAATAATCAACACAACATATAATCTTAAAAACTGAATTGTTAACCTAGCGAGACAGATGGAAAATCCTGGACAAGCTTTCCAATATGTTTGTCTTTTACAAATATGTACATTTGTTTAAATATTTTCTAGGATTCTTGACAAAGTGGCATGCTTTAGGATTAAAGATTGGGACTCAGAATTTCAAGGGAAGATTGTTTCTTTGTTCTATGAGAACACGCAGAGTGAGTAAGATGGTCATCAGGGTAAGGGAATAATTGAGCGCTGTTCTGCCTTTCAAAGAATGAATGAGAGAGGCATTTTTGTTCCTATCTTGTAGGTGCATAAAAGTAGCAATACGTTGATTTAAAACATTTGACACAGATAGCTAAATGTACAAAGATAGAAAATCTTTACACAGAGAGATCAGCCAATATCCATCTTCCAAAAAGAAAAAAGAAAAACAAAAAAAACAAAAACCAAACAAGGGCAGCACACTCAGACTTTTCTCCTTGTGCCAAATGGACATCTTCAAAAACTCTCACACACAAAAGGAAGCCATAGAAGTTTAGTCAGTCTTGCATTTATTCAGGGCCAGCGCTAGCACTAGGTGACCCTAGGCAGTCGCCTAGGGCGCCAGGATTTGGGGGGGCAGCTGCCTCCTGGCTCCCCGCTCAGCTGCTGAGTGGGAGGCAGCCGCGGCGAGCCACCCCTCTGCCTCCCTGCTCAGCCGCTGAGCAGGGAGGCAGCCATGGTCAGCCGCTCCCCTGCTTCCCGGTTCCACGCTAAGCTCCCGCAGGCGGGGGGCGGCTGATCTCCCGCGGCTCGGCAGGGGGCTGAGCTCCCGTGGTCCGGGGGTTGGGGGGGGCAGCGTTAGCTGGCGGGGGCGCAGGGCTGGTGCAAGGAAGTTTTGCCTAGGGCGCGAAACTTCCTTGCACCGGCCCTGCATTTATTAGTTTGTGTTACTAACTGTACTATCAATAAGCCCAAATTTTAATGGAGGGATAGGCTTGTAGTTTCCTGTGGCAATGCAATTACTGGGCCTGATTTCTTGCACGTACAAAACTTGTTCGGTAATTTGGATACTTACATTTTGTGGGCCTTGTACATTCCTTAAGTGTATTCTCAAAAAGGGAGAGTTTAGTTAAGATCATTATATTTAAAAAATAATTCTGCTACTTGAACATAATATTTGTATAGATCAATTTACATGCAAATCCAGATGGTTTTTGATAGGAATACCAGACATTATAAAGTAAAATGGAAAGTGTGTGTAGAAACTGATTGCCATATGTATTAGGTAATTGTGTAGTTTTATGTGGTAATCCCTCATGAGTATGAGGGAAAATCTTCCTTTTTCCCCCTCAAACCGGGAAGGCCATAGTGGAATCTCTATGGATACCAATTTAGTATTAACCATGGTATGATGAGACTGCCGGCAATGGCATATAGCCGATTTATGACTGCTAGCAGTAAATATTTCCAATGGCCTGTGATGGGACACCAGATGGGGAGGCTCAGAGTTACTATAGAGCATTCTTTCCCAGGTGTCTGGCTGGTGGATCTTGCCCACATGCTCAGGATCTAACTGATCATCATATTTGGGGTTGGGAAGCTATTTCCCCTCAGTTCCCTGGGTCTGATTAGCAAAGACCCTGGGTTGTTTTGGTTTTTTTTTGCCTTCCTCTGCAGGTCACTTGCAGCAGGGTAAATGGCAGATTCTCTGTGACTTTAAGTCTTTAAATCGTGAATTGAGGACTTCATTAACTCAGCCAGAGGTTTTGGATCTATTACAGGAGTGGGTGGGTGAGGTTCTGTGGCCTGCAATGTGCAGGAGGTCAGACTAGATGATCATGATGGCCCCCTTCTTCCCTCAGAGTCTGAGTCTAAAGAGTGTAAATAGCTACTAGTTATCCACATAAGAGAGCAGAAAAGAACCCCTATAGTATATTCCATTTTATCTATGGTACTTTGAAGGTGCCTATCGCTTTGGTATGCAAGTACTGTGTGAATCCTATACATACTCTATTCCTAATTTTCCATTTTTGTCTTGAATTAGCAAATTCATGGAGTCCAGTGACACCCTAAAGCAGAAACATTTGAGGGGCTAGAAACAGCCTGTATTTCAGATTGAGGCTGCACCAAAATGTCTCTTCTCGAGGCTGATTAGGTCAGATAGCCATGTTTGACATGCCTGGGTGCTTGAATATCCCCAAATCAGTGGAGTTTTATCTCAAACCCCAACTTAGTTGTAGACTTCTTCCTAAAGTTGGTGCACTTGAGCACATTTCATGGGTGTTATTGTTTTTTTTTTTTTTAAATGCTATGTATTTAATAAACAGGAACATTTTAAAATTATGTAGACTATTAGGTTAAGGATTTCCAAGAAATTATTGGCAGAAAGTAGTAAAATATAGTATAGGTGATAGTGCCCTAAAGAGACTGAATTTAAATCAAAAACATTTTGGATTATAATTTGAATTAGTTGACATTGTTTGGCTTGAGAGCATCAAAGACATATTGTCTAATTGATTTTTGACTTTGCTGCTGTCAACACCTGGCTCTCTGTATGCATTCATAGATGTCTCTTAAATTGGGGGCTCTGCTTCTTTGATAGGAGTAGCAAAAACATCTGTCTGTTAAGCATGGTCCAATAGAAATGAAGGGATTTCATATTATTCTTTGAGGAAAATGTACACTTGCTAGAGGGAATTCTGTTTTCCAGATGTAACAATTTGAATTGGGTGAGGTGAAAGCTTCAAGGGAAATTGCTCTCTTTCATTCACCATCTGAGTTAAAATGAATCTTTAAAACCAGCATATATGGTCACTCTGCAAGTTGCTTTGGACAAATCTAATATCCAGATTACTCAGTACAGAATATTTTTTGCTGAATCTGCATATTACTTCTATGAACAATGAAACTTTAAAAAAAAATTGCTAAGATTACTTCCTTTTTTGTCTTTGCATTTTTGTATGCAGAGATGTCACTGGATCAGAAGGATTTGATGCAAAAACTGGGGTTATTAAGGAAAAATTTTAAATTAAAAAGTTTAAACTGGTGTCTAGCGGACTATATCTCATGCACACATGCAGTGAACAACATTTTTAGATCAGCTCCTTAATAATTTTAAATGGTCTAGTTCAGAGTTTCTTGTTCAGGTACTTCATGTTTATTAAACTGTATTGCTTACATGCAGTTGCTTTTTACAGATAATTAAAGAGATACTGTCAAGGTAGAAATTATTACAGAGGAAAGAATATTTTGTAAAAACTATATTTTTAATCATTGATGGTATATTATATGTTTAATGCCTTATTTTGCAAGCCTAACGTGCCCTGATTAGTATCTACTCATGGGAGGAGTTCCATTAAGGCCCTAATAACTTATATGCATTTTTAACTTTATGCATTTTGAGCAGTCCCATAGATTTGAACATGTGACTTTAACACATTTAACCTAAACACATTGCCTTTAAAGGGACTTTTAAAATAAGGCAGAGGTTCATGACTTCTGTTCCTCATGGTATACGTGTGCAGTTCAGCCAACAGCTGTGTTGTTTTTGCCCCCTATAAGCCACCATAGATTTGTTAAACACTAGGCTTCTCATGTTGGAGAATATATATTTTTTTAAATAAAATAATTATTTCTTAAAGGGGTAACAGGTGGTGAAACAACACCAAGTACACTGAGAATTAACATGTAGACTGCTTTTTAGGAAACATTTATGTATGTACTTATATCTATCCCTAGTCAGTAAAACACTTGAACACATGCTTAATTTTAAACACATGCTTAAATCCTTTTGAAGTCAATGGGATTTAAGCATATACTTAAGTACTTTTCTGAATAAGGATGGATTTAAGAAATAAAGAAAAATACCATTAAAAGTCATCATTCAAACACTCATAACAAAGGGCAGCAAGGAAAAGTCAGAATGAGACAGGTTCTTTGGCTTATTAGGTATATCAAACATTCACCTGGTTACCCCTGAATAGCCAAAGGGCTCATACTAATGGATATAACAACCAAAGGGATTGCTGAAGGATAATATGTGATACGAGTAGTCAGGTGCTCAACTCACTATAAAACCTTGGTAAAATACATAAATATCTAACTGCAATCTAATAACAGACTTTTACATTAAGGATACATTAGCATATTCTACCTGTACAAATTCCTAATGTTATCACCTTTACAAATATGATAAAGTATTGTGCAATTACTAGGATACAATGGATTTACTACACTGTCAACAATTGTGTGTGTAAAACTATTTCCCAAGAATTTTTTATAAAATTCTTAGACACAATAGGGTAATATTGTACTCGTTTATATATAGAACTGATTGGATTATTAATTGCAATTAAATTTCCCAATATATTTAGCCCTGTTTTTCCCTTTGTGAATCATTCACAGGCTGATCCTGATTTACACAAGTAGTAGTTTTTCACCATTTTTCGCCAAATTTCAGCTTATGGACTGTTTGCCAAATATCTACTTTGACCAGGTCTTCAGCTATTTTCTAGTTGATACTTGTGATGTCTGATTTATTATTTAAGTCACATATTGTTATTCTTGCTCCCTGGTTGGATGACAGAAACTTTTAAAGCAGGAGAATAACAAATTACAAACACTGAAAGATGACTAGTGAGTAACATAGAGTTTGCAGATGAAACATTATTTGTACTAACATTCAAGAAGCTTTTAGAATTTGCAAGCATTTTTACATATGTATTGGCAGTTGTGTGAATGCTCTTAAATACCATTGATACCCCTGCACCCAAATATCAGCAGTGTCAATTCACATGGTTTATTTGTGAAAATATTCACAAACTGCTGTTTGAACTATTCAGTCATCTCTGACATGCTAGCCTTAAATTTTTTAAAATGTATTACTTCTGATTTTTGGGGGGCCAAATTCTTCAGGTAAAAAAAGAGAAACTAGATTTTTAGGAGGCCATGCTTTTACCTGCCCTACTTGGGAGCTATATTTTTGGGGCATTGGTTTATTACTTCCCAACTCCTTGGACATGAAAGCAGACATTTCATCCTCTCCTCTTTTGAACAAATTGAGTTAATGTGACGAATGGAAAAAAAATTCTATTCTTTACACATGTTGCTCTGCCCTGGCAGTAAAAGAATGGTAGTGGTACAGTACAGGATCATTTTCACTCCCATGAACTTTTGTTGTAAATGTTTCTCTTCCCGAAAGCTCTATACTATGAGCAATGTGCAGGAAACTTCTCTGCTAGCACTTTCCCCTTTCATACACTTTCCTCATGTTGCTTCCACAAAAAACATCTGTCGCTAACAAATTGAAGCCCTCTAATGATACATAAATGTGTATTGTACTTTGAAGAGGAAATATAGAAACTTAATGCAAACTTTGTGACAAAGGAGTCTTAAGAACGCCAGCCTTTCAATTTTGAATGGCTATCTTTGTCATCAATATGGGAATAGAATAGTGAATTTTAAGTGGTGGTGTGATGGCGTGTATAAAGGGATTAATGGGCAGAATAGTTGCTTCACCAGATGTGACTTAAGGTATGTCTACACTGCAAAAAACACCTTCCCCCCACACAGAATACACCTGTGGCAGTGAGTCTCAAAGCCCCAGGTCAACTGACTCAGGCTCACACTAGAGGGCTAAAAATAGCAGAGTAGCAGTTCCCACTCTTGTTGGGTTTCAGAAGCCAAGCTCCAGCCTAACCTATTTTTAACTCTGTAGTGTGAGCCTGAGTCAGCTGACCTAGGCTCTGAGACTCGCTGCCATAGGTTTTTTTTTTTTTTTTTTTGTAATACAGACGCACCTGAAGTGGCTGACGAACAAGAGCTGAGATAAAAGGCTGCTCCTAGAAAGAGAAATTTTGAAGACTGAGAGACTCCAGAGGAAAGAGGGAGCTGACTGGAAAAGATCTGCAGCTAGCTGCAGGAAGCCCAGCCTACAAAGGGCTGCATGTTGCCGGGGGAGCTTGTGTCATTCTCCAAGGTAGGAAGTGACCCAGGCAAACATCAGCAAGTCTACGGAATAAGTCCCTAGCTGCTTAATACAGGGTCTCTTGGCTGGAACCTAGAGGAGTGGCAGGGCCTCTGTTCCCCAAAGAAGTGGAGGTGAAAACCCCTGACACAGAGAGGGTCAAGGACTGCTGAGCCTAGGGTGGGGCTGAAGGTTTAGGACAGGGTCATTAGATTTCTACTTGAAATCCTAGAAGAAGTGAGACTACTAGGGACCTGGCCAGAGGGCTGAGTTGTGAGAGGGGCAAACCACCCTAGGCTCAGAATCACCCCTGACAGGGACACCAGAGCTGGAGAGGATGCTACACCACACTTGGTCATGAGGGGTGCACTGCAGTAGCGCAGCCAGGTCCGGAGCGCAGGGGGAGGGCGCTATAAAAAGGCGCCTCCCCCTGTACTCACCCGGCGGCGCTCCGGGTCTTCGTCAGCACTTCGGCGGCTCACTCCGGGTCTTCGATGGTACCCGCCACCAAAATGCCACCAAAGACCCGGAGCGCCGCCGGGTGAGTGCAAGAAGCGGCGCTTAAAAAGAAGCGGTGCCTTTTTTTAGTGCTGCTAAAAAAAGGCGCCGCTTCTGCTCAAGGGGGAGCGGCCGCTCCCCCCGCTCCCCCCCGGCTATGCTACTGGTGCACTGGCCAGTGAGAGACTTCCCGCCTAAAGAAGGTTTAAAAAGGCTGCCAGAATTCCATGTTCTCTTGCACTGTATTTTCTGAGAAGCAGCTCTGGCATAATATTACTCGTTGATGTAGTAATAAAAAATCAGCAGAAAAGTTATGAACAAGAAGCCCTTGAAGAATCCATGCAATCACAGTAAAAATCCAGTTGTGTTCTACCTCAATCTCCACTGGTGCTGTTAAAGGTGTGTGTGTGTGTTTCTTCAAAGGTGTGAATGGCAGTTAGATGCCTAAGGCCCATTGACTTTCAATGGGTGTTAAGCACCTAACTGCTATCCATGCTTTTGAGAATTTCCCTCCATTACCAATCACTTTGTTCAGAAGTCTCCTGAGATTTACTGTGGGCCCACAACTCCCAGTGACTTCAGTGTAGAAGTATCTTGCCAGTCTGTGAGAAGTGCCCAGCACACTGCAGGATGGGTCCTTAGGGAATGATTCTGAGAGGTGACAAGGTCCTAAACTTGTCATTAAGTTCAATAGGAGGTGAATCTTGTGCTTGTTCTCATGGCTACATGGGATTCTCTGGGCCTACACAGGCAGCTGGGCATATATTGGATCCTCTCTTCAGCCTAAGACAGGATATTGCAGATGTCACCAATGTACCACTCCCCTGGTCTGATCACCAACTTGTCCGGGCATAGATAGGAGCCTTTCCTCCTTCCCACCAGGGCAATGAGCAACCAAAGTTTGTCTGCCCCAAAGACTCCTGAACTCCCTAGGTTTCCAACTCATCCTAGGAGAACAAGCCACCCAAATACAAGCCCATGACACTGTTGTCCTCTATCATTAATGCCTTGGCACAAAGCCATCCATTCCCCCTCCAATCAGCTGTTTTGCTAAGTATAGCCAATTGCTTGACTACTCTCTCGGTTCAATATTAAAATTATTTAACAAACCAAATAGCCAATCTGAAGTGGGTATTCACCCACGAAAGCTTATGCTTCAATACCTCTGTTAGTCTATAAGGTGCCACAGGACTCTTTGTCACTTCTACAGATCCAGACTAACACGGCTACCCCTCTGATACTTGAGACCATGCAAGGCACTGCATTTTGCCGTATGGAGTGGAAATCCATCAACCTCATGAAGAAACTTGCACAAGTACAGACAGATATCATCTTTCTCTCCAAATGCAAACGGATGGACGTCATACCAAATGGACTGAAGGTGAAAAATCCATTGCTATCTACATATTGCACAGACCACAGTGAGAGATTATGCCATACACTATCAAAGAAACTGAGGAACCACCTGATCAGCATCCTATACAGCAAACAGGAAAACATCAAAAAAGAGCTCTCCAACCTGGAAACTTTCATAAATAACCAATCTTCCACACAAACGGACTTTACTAAAATAAGACAGGAGATCTACATTAAACACTTCACCTCTCTACAAAGGAAAAAGGACTGTAAGCTGTCTAAAATCCTGCCTGCCACATGGGGCCACAACAGTGGTACCCCCAATTCACCCAGCAATATCGTCAATCTATCCAGCCACACACTCAGCCCGGCAGAAGAGTCTGTCCTATCTCGGGGACTCTCTTTTTGCCCCACCACCCCCACCAACATGATTCAGTTCTGCGGTGACCTGGAAGCCTACTTTCGCCATCTCCGACTCAAAGAATACTTTCAAGATAACACTAAACATCGCACAGATACACAGAGACCCTCCCACCAACAGCACAAGAAGAAGAACTCCACATGCACTCCTCCTGAGGGTCGCAATGACAGTCTGGACCTATACATAGAATGCTTCCGCCGACGTGCACAGGCAGAAATTGTGGAAAAACAACGCCGCCTGCCTCATAACCTAAGTCGTGCAGAACGCAATGCCATCCAAAGCCTCAGAAACAACCCTGACATTATAATCAAAGAGGCTGATAAGGGAGGTGCTGTTGTCATCATGAACAGGTCTGACTGCCAAAAGGAGGCTGCCAGACAACTCTCCAATACCAAATTCTACATGCCACTCTCCTCAGATCCCACTGAGGAATACGCTAAGAAACTGCACCATCTACTCAGGACATTCCCTACACTAACACAGGAACAAATCAACATACCCTTAGAGCCCCGACCGGGGTCATTCTACCTACTACCCAAGATCCACAAACCTGGAAATCCTGAACGCCCCAACATCTCAGGCATTGGCACTCTCACTGAAGAACTGTCCGGATATGTGGACTCTCTACTCAGACCCTATGCCACCAGCACTCCCAGCTATCTCTGTGACACCACTGATTTCCTGAGAAAACTACAATGCATTGGTAATCTTCCAGAACACACCATCCTAGCCACCATGGATATAGAGGCTCTCTACACGAACATCCCACACACAGATGGGGTACAAGCTGTCAGGAACAGTGTCCCTGATGATGCCACAGCACAACTGGTTGCTGAACTCTGATTTTATCCTCATGCACAATTATTTCAAATTTGGTGACAATATATACCTCCAGACCAGTGGCACCGCTATGGGCACCTGCATGGCCCCACAATATGCCAACATCTTTATGGCTGATCTGGAACAACGCTTCCTCAGTTCTCGTCCACTCACGCCCCTTCTTTATCTACGCTACATTGATGACATCTTCATCATCTGGACCCATGGGAAAGAAACTCTGGAAGAATTCCACCATGATTTCAACAGCTTCCACCCCACCATCAACCTCAGCCTGGACCAGTCTACACGGGAAGTCCACTTCCTAGACACCACGGTGCAAATAAGCGATGGTCACATTAACACCACCCTATACCGAAAACCCACTGACCGCTATGCCTACCTACATGCCTCCAGCTTCCATCCCGGACACACCACACGATCCATTGTCTACAGCCAAGCACTGAGGTACAACCGTATTTGCTCCAACCCCTCTGACAAAGACCAACACCTACAAGATCTTCACCAAGCATTCTCAAAACTATGCTACCCACATGACGAAATAAGAAAACAGATCAACAGGGCCAGACATGTACCCAGAAGCCTCCTGCTGCAAGACAAACCAAAGAAAGAAACCAACAGAACTCCTCTGGCCATCACTTACAGTCCTCAGCTAAAACCTCTCCAACGGGATCATCAGTGATCTACAACCCATCCTGAACAACGATCCCTCACTTTCACAGGCCTTGGGAGGCAGGCCAGTCCTCGCTCGCAGACAACCCGCCAACCTGAAGCATATTCTCACCAGCAACTACACACCACACCATAATAACTCTAACTCAGGAACCAATCCATGCAACAAACCTCGATGCCAACTTTGCCCACATATCTACACCACGGACACCATCACAGGACCTAACCAGATCAGCCACACCATCACCGGTTCATTCACCTGCACATCCACCAATGTAATATATGCCAGCAATGCCCCTCTGCTATGTACATCGGTCAAACTGGACAGTCCTTACGCAAAAGGATAAATGGACACAAATCAGATATAAGGAATGGCAATATACAAAAGCCTGTAGGAGAACACTTCAACCTCCCTGGACACACAATTGCAGACCTAAAGGTAGCCATCCTGCAGCAAAAAAACTTCAGGACCAGACTCCAAAGAGAAACGGTAGAGCTTCAGTTCATTTGCAAATTTGACATCATCAGCTCAGGACTAAACAAAGACTATGAATGGCTAGCCAACTACAAAAGCAGTTTCTCTTCCCTTGGTGTTCACACCTCAACTGCTAGAAGAGGGTCTCACCCTCCCTGATTAAGCTTACCTCGTTATCTCTAGCCTGAATCTTCCCTGCACTTTTATATCTGCCTCTGGACATTTCCACTGCTTGCATCCGAAGAAGTGGGTATTCACCCACGAAAGCTTATGCTTCAATACCTCTGTTAGTCTATAAGGTGCCACAGGACCCTTTGTCGCTTCTACAGATCCAGACTAACACGGCTACCCCTCTGAATCTTAGTCAGTTTACTATCAAAAGACAAAGAAATATACAAAAGGAGGCATGCATACATACCACCCTGGTCTCAAAGAATTCATCTTACATAATGGATCTGATTCAAAAATACTCATCTAAGACTATATTTATAGTAGACCTGTTACAAGTTAGAGAGTATTTTATACATCATCTGTATGTGTTTTTCTGTACCATCCTGCACCTTTCCTTATCTTCCTTTGAATATCACATTTCAGACGTCAGTGGTCCAAAAAAGCACCCCCTACAACTTTACCTGGACATACTAGTCATGTTTTATCTCTGAGAGGTTTTATATTTGATTGTAAGAGCTGAGTTCAACTGTTGCAAAGTGTTGTGGGATATACCCAGGGCCATCCCTAGGGAGATGTGGGGCCCAGGACAAATCAGCTAGTCTCCTCCTTGCCACCCAGCTGCTCACCCACTTGCTTCCCGGCTCGTCTTCTCGCCATCTGCCGTCTGCCTGACCGCCACTCTCCTCCTCACCATCCACTCTGACCTGCCCGCCTGCCGCTTGCCTCCTCACCCACCTGCCCGTCGCTCGCCTCCCCGCTAGTTTCCTCGCCATCCATCTGGCACCCGCCCCGTCCGCCTGACCGCCACTCTCCTCCTCGACCCCCTCCCACCTGTAGCTCGCCTCCCAATTCACCTCCTCACTCCACTCGCCCGCCCACTTCCCGCCTCACATCCCCGCCCACCTCCTCACCTGAATATTGGGACAAATGGCGTCCGGATTGTACATCAGTTGGGACACGGGACAAAGGGCTAAATATCAGGATAGTCTGAATTTTATCGACGCACGGAGGCCTGTAATGCACAGGGGCTGGGGTGGTTGCCCCGATTCGCCCTATCCAAGGGACGGCTCTGGATAGGCCTTAGATATGAGTGAACAGCATTCTGGGAAAAGCATAGTAAAATTCACAATTATCCATCTTAGCATAACTACACAACATTCATAAGTGATATAATGTAATTCATAGTAACGTGGTGTGTAATATGCATAACATATATGCTTGTTAACTGTTCCCTGCTTGTTGCATGGATTATTACCACTTCTGGGTGACAGCTTTGTTAAATGGATGTGTGAAGCAGAAGTAAGAGTATGCATGAGAGATTTTTATTGTTTAAAGTTTAAATAAACTGTGAGCAGCCATACACAATTAGTATAATTAAAAGAAATACACCCTGTAATACAAGCAAAACTTTAAATATAACTTCTGTCCAAGTATGAAAAGTCAATACTTCATGATCCCCATCATGGGTAGAGTGATTCAGGGCTTATTCTGCTTCATGCATATCATTGCCAATCTAATAATGTGTTTAAAATGCAAAGTTAGAGGATCATTGTGTATATTTAAAACTGGTAGATATTTTTTCAACTTCATCTGGGTGCTGACTCATTTTGAATAATGGATTAATTCTGAAAAATGGGAACAGGCATAATTATAGTGTGACATGCATGATTGTGGGTCAAACAGAAGTTTGGAGTAGTGATATCACAAATGAGGTTTCCATACTACATCTTACGATGTGCACAGGCAGAAATTTATGCCAGTTGCACAAAACATCCTGTAACTCTCTCCAACAATAC